>CM035410.1:29109969-29402469 GCA_020310875.1 Ceratopteris richardii
TACTCTAGTGCTGACTAGAGGTTTTTTCCCCATGTTACCACATACGTGATTCACTCATATGTGATGGTACCTTGTACTAAGGGATATTATTCCGTTCCTACTTCAATTCAGTTCATCATCAATAGAGAGAGTTGTTCCAGCCATCCATCTTCTCTATGTGTCTTGTTGTGTTTGTGCTCCTTGTGTGTGAGTCTTGTGTGTCTCTCGCACTTCTACACACACCCAACAGTGGTATGAGAGTAGGTTCAACTCCTTCTCAAGTTTTGGTTTTTTGCATCCCAATGCACACACACTTTTAAAAGTGCAAATTGACTTTGGAGTATAGAATAGTGAATTTCAGCAGCCAAGAAAAATTTCTAGCGATTGCACTAGAGTTTGACCCCCATTTCAAAGCCCACTCGTGTACTTAGAATCACCATCAGCGCAATAGTGTCTGAGCTGAAATTTCAGCATTTGTTTCAGCTTTCACCAAAGTAAAGACTTTTTCAGCTTCTTGTGCTTAATAGGACCAGCTATCCAATGCAATCTTACATGATGAAGCATGTCCTTATTGCAAACCAATTTTGGAACATAGTGGCAGATGTAGATCAAAGACCCAGAAGTTCTTCTACTTCATAGTCTATTGTCACGGATGGAGATTCTTCTTCAAGTATAGTGGTTACTCCTTCTCCACCTACACAGGAGCAACTTAGATTCTATGGAAAAGATGCTCAAGCTCATGCATTGATTGCACTTTCCATGAAGCATCATATAGTTCCACACAATCGATCATGTTCTACATCGACAGGCATGGAACTCTCTTGCTTGTTTGTATGTCATGCATAGTGACGCACATGTTCCATACTTGAGGAAGCAACTCAACGATTTATGTATGGCTGAAAAATGAGTATGCGGATGTGTACATGACACACATCAAGGACCTCAAAGAGCAATTGGCAAACATAGATGAGATTATTCTGGATGCATCACTCATCTCTACATTGTTGAAAGGATTACCAATCTTTTGAAAGCTTTGCTACTACGCTGCATTTGGTTACAAAAGGGAATGCCAATATGTATGCATTTGATGAGGTCTCTTCTTTTGCAAGAAGATCAATCTAGAGTGAATAGGAGTGGTTTGATTAAGGGAACCCAAGCACTTGTTATCTCACAAAAGGGGAAAAGCAACTATGGTTAAGCTTTGGGTTCATGAAAACCAAAGCCTCAACCTTCCTCTTCCACTCATTCCTCTAATGATGCTGACTCGCAAAAGAAGAAGAGATGCCAATATTGTCAGAAGAATAGTCATACTATTGTTGAGTGTAGAAAGCTTGCTAAGCGTAATGAAAAAAGATGGAATCCCGCATGTCTATTGCTTAAAATTCAGCAAATGCAAAGAATGTTGAAGCTAACATGGACCAAGATTTTTTGGCATGTGTTGTTACATGCCATTATGATGCGTCTTTGCATTCTAAATGAATGGTTATGAGTGAGGCTGATTCGGATTGGTTCTTTGATAGTGGTGCTTCAAATGGCACGATGTATGCTCAAAGAAAAGCACCTTCAAAATAAGTTTTGTATAGAAGTAGTCATGTGTGCAAACTATGTGTTGAATCATTGCCATACAAAAGCATTGAGAATCATTACTCCTTATGAGGCTCGGAATGGACATAAGCCTATGGTTATTCATATGTGTGTGTTTGGTTGTTTGGCATATGCTCTTTTGCCATCACAACAACATCACAAACTTGATGATAAGGAAAAGAAATGTATATTTGCTCGTTATAGTGACAAAAGTAAGGGATGTCATTTGTATCATTCATTGACACAAACAATTATTGTGAGTCAAGGTGTGTTATTCACTGAATACTTAGTTTTCCCTCTACTTGAATGCAAAAAACAATCAACAATTAGCTCACAAGATATGTTTGATACACTCATGCCTTTGTTCCAAAATGGTGCAGTTCACTATGGCCATGTAGACTAGCCAACTAAGGCTCAAGGGGCTGAAAATTTCAAGCAAAATAGAGCTGAAAATGCAGAGAATTTCCAGCCAAACATGGCTGAAATTGTTCAGCTAGAAATTATCAGAACTGCTAGAAATTTCCAACAAGATATGGCTGAACATTTGTGTCAAAATATGGTTGACAATGAGCATGAAATGCAACCCACACATGATGTAAATGTTCATGATGTATTACGTAATGAACACATGTCTATCAAGAGTGCATAAACTATGCCAAAGTGGCTGAAACAAACTTTGCAGGATAGGAAAGTGCACCTTTACTTCATAGAACAACATCAACCTCTCACCATGCATCAAGTAATTTTCTCGATTTCTCTTATTGCAATAGCATGTAATGAAGAGCCGATTAGTTTTGAAGATGCATGTCATTATCCACAAAGGATAATAAAAAATGGATTCCATACATATGAATGGTACCTCGGAGTTATGTGAATTGCCAAAAGAAAAAAATGCCATTAGTACAAAAGTGGTTTTACAAGGTTGAGGAAAGTCTAATAGTAGCATTGACAACTACAAAGCTAGATTGGTTGCCAAAGGATATGCGCAACAATATGGCATTGGATATGAGCAAACTTTTACACCTACTTCATGCATTACTACCATTCATACCGTGGTTTCTTTCGTTGCCCATCAAGGTCGAAAAGTAAATCAGTTGGACATAAAAACGGTTTTCTTGAATGGTGGTTTGCAAGAAGAGGTTTATGTGACGCAACCTCTTGGATTTTCCATCAAAGGACAAGAGCATAGGGTTTCTCACTTGCATAAAGCTTTGTACGGTCTCAAGCAAGCTCTAGATACATGGTATGAAAAAATCCATAAGCACTTGATTGCTCTTGGCTACACATGTAGTCCAATTGAAAGCACACTCTATGTACACAAAGATGGGGATGATCTTATAGTGCTTGGTCTTTATGTCGATGATATACTCTTGACTAGGTCATGTGATCCAAAGCGTGACATGCTTATGGCTGATTTGCAGCATACTTTTCATGTCACTTATCTTGGTCTTTTGAGCTACTATCTTGGCATCTCGTTTGTAGCCGTTGAGGGGGGAATTGTTATGCATAACGCAAAGTATGTTGAAAAACTACTTCAGCAGCTCGACCTTGAGGATTGCAAGCTAGTTTCCACACCAGTTGAGACAGGATTTAAGAGTTGAGGATTCTAGTGATGCATTTGACACTTCTCTTTATCAGCAAGATATGGGATGTCTTATATATGCATGCAACACAAGGCCGGATGTACACTATGTAGTTTCTTAGTTCACTGGATTCATGCATAGCCGTGACACTAAGCATTGACAAGTGGTGAAATGTGTGTTCAGATATCCCAAATGGGCTTTGATCTTAGGTCTCTTTTATGGCGAAGATATTTATCCATGCTTGCATGCTTTTACAGATGGCAATTGGGCTGGTTGTTATGATACTCTTGTGTCCACTAGTGGTAATTGCTTTTTCCTTGGAGACCTATGCATATCTTTGTTGAGTAAGAAGCAACCTACAGTTACAACATCAAGTTGTGAAGCTAAGTATAGGACAATTTTCGTAGCTACAGTGGAGTGTATATGGTTGAGATGCATATTGATGGATCTTTGCATGGAGATTGACGCTACGACACATATTTTAACTAATAGTAAAAGTGCATTGGGTGTTGCACAAAACCCAATGTTTTATGCACAGATCAAACATTTTAGGTGCATAATCACTATGTGAGAGAGCATCTTCATGCAAGAGATATTGATTTGGTACATGAGCCTACACAAGATAATGTGGTAGATATATTCACCAAAGCTCTTCCACGAGAAAAGTTTGAAGCTTTTTGCAAAGCAGTAGGCTTATTACTTTGTGGGGGTTGATCTGTCACTCTGTCTATGTGTTCACATCATTCGCTCTAGGGGATCTTGTTATACTTATGTGTTCCTTGAGTAGCTTTGATGTGAACCTTTTCCCTATACATGGGCACTTTTTATGATAGTGCTGGCTTGAGGTTCTTCTCATGTTACCACATACATGATTCACTCATACGTGGTGTACTTAGGGATATTATTTAGCACTTACTTCAGTACATTTCATAGTGAATAGAGAGAGCTATTCTAGCCATCCATCTTCTATGTGTGTCTTGTTGCATTTGTGCTCCTTGTGTGTGCTTCTTGTGTGTCTCTCGCACTTCTATAGATACCCAACATTTGAATGGAATGATGGAGAATTATGCGAAGGAAAGGATTCACTACTGTTAGTTTCTATATAAGTCATAATGTAGAGACATCTTAGAGAACCATAAAGATGATGATTTATACTTGAATTATCTTTTTCTGGTCGATAGAATAAATACGTGAAAGCCGAAATCTGAATTTTCGAATAAATTGGAAAGACTGGAATATCTGTGTTAGATCCAGTTTAGGAGGTGTAGAGTCAATCAAGTATGATGAACCTGATCAAATATATAAGTATGGAAATGCTCGCAATCATAAAATATTGAAATGTTCTTTTTGGACACATATTGTAGAAAACATGGTTCATGAAAAAAAATTAAGTGAGCTGAGACAAGCATATACATTATGAGGAAACCATTATGCTTTCACAGTTATCTTTTGAAACAGATGGTGTAGAAAACATCTTGAGAAAACAATGATAGAGAAGCACGTGAGTAGGGACATGTGACAAGATATTTCATAACCAAAAGTGCTATACAATGAAGCCCTACTAATATGAAGCAAGAAAATATTAAAAACGATAATAACAATCTGGATGTCAATACCCAATTCGTTGAGGGCAGACTGCTAGACAACAACTGACATCTGTATTGAAGTGAGATTGAGAAGTTTGTCTTTCAGTTTGAATGTATGTCATGCAGTTGTGTTTTGAGTGGTCCATTCTCTTGAATCTCTGTGTGAAATCTTGAAGCATGGAGATCCACATGCCAACTCCCAAGCGAGAAGTTCTGTATGCAGCTTCGTTGAAATGATGGATTGGTACGGAGTCTTTGGCCTAGCCCAGCCAGACCTCGATTGGACGTCTCGAAGGCGCTACTCCACGTACGTGATGATTCCATAAGAACACAGAATTTGTACGTTTACTTCAGCGATACACATGGGCAGCCACTAGCAGGCAGCTCAGCAATGTGTGGTAGCGACAAGTGAATACAGACATCGCTAGCACCACCACAGAAGTAAATCTTCATCGTTGTTGTTATTCTTCAAATCTTCATCTTTGTTGTTATTCTTTAAAAAGGAAATTCGATCTTCTGATCTACCGTTTATGATCTACACTTCCTGATAGCTTGAAGTAAAGCATAGAGCTCACGGACCCCCCAAATGATAGAAATAAGCAGGGTGGCATGGTTAACACGTACTAGAAATGATAGAACTCGAATTGTCAGCAAAGGTAAGAACTGCAAAGGGATAGCCAATGCGCATGAACCTTCGCACTATCTACAGAGCTATCCATTGGGACTGCTCGAAGACCACACAATTTCTAAGAAGAGAGCTAGTTGAACGTCTCATCGTATTATGGTGAGTGTTTTTAGTTCATCGAACAGAGGTTAAACCCATGCCATTGTCGACATTATCTATCGGGAGTGTGCTTTCAATGTAGTCAAAATTATCTGCACCCACGCGGCCCTCCCGAGAAGAAAAGCACTCACTGTGTAAACCTATGCCATTTATGGCAAAACAGGTTGTGAGCCTAAGGCTAGTGTAACCACTTTAAAATTAATTGTGCTTTTGGACAGTTCTTTCATGTGTTGCCTTCCGGCAGTCTAACCTCTGCTTTATGAAATATAAGACAATCGTACGGATACTATGCCCATTCGCTTGTACAGTTACAATTTCAAAATTCATAACTACTATACCTATTCATTTTTACAATTACAATTTCAAAATTAAAGCTCGGGGGAGTAAGTTTCAGTTGAACTTCCAATGAACAAAAAGATAACTCACTCGTCAAGTCCTCATGTTTTGTAAAAAGAGTCAATCATTGAGATTCAAATCTTCAACACAATTTCCTCTCGTAAAAGGTAGCCTCCTGATTGTCAACAGAGATGGCATTGGGCAGCCCGTGCGGAAGATGACCGTGCGATCAACGAAAAGATGGAGTGAGCTTCATAAATTACGCATCTAACATGCGTTATGCTTAGGCTCCTTCGATCAGCAATTGCTGTTTGCAAACCTCTATAAGTCTATTTCTTCCCCAGCATAGCAGTGCTTCCATAGATAACAGCGATGGCAACCCATACGACGGAAGGCGAACGATATCTTCACGTTCTAGCAGTGCCTTTTCCTGCGCAAGGTCATCTGACTCCGCTAATGCGTTTCTGCAAACTTCTTCTCAAGCATTACCAAAACCGTGGCTCCTTACGAGTAACATTCCTCGATTTCTACCCCCCTAACGACTCCGCAGACCATTCATTCTCCTTCAAGTTCCACCATGACCGCCTGCTTCAACGTGTTCGTTTTCCATTTCCCAACTTTTCCCAACAACTTCCTTCCCTGCAAACGTTCTTTGACAGCCTCCTCTGCATTGAATCAGGTCTCCACCAGCTCATCCAGTTCTTCAACTGCCATGGTCTTCCGGTTACCTGCTTGGTCACGGACTTTATGACAACTTTTCCTACGCAAGACGTTGCTGACAAGCTTGGAATCAGCCGAATAGCTCTTTTCACATTGTCTGCGTCACGCCTACTCCTCATTAACTACGCCTCCCAGAACGATACCTTCAGTATTGAACAAGGTACTTGTTCCGCATCACTCCATAATGTCTATTCCTGTGTAATCTCTCTCTAACGATGCAATCCAAATTGGCATCCTGGAGTTGAAGTTGGAAAAAAGCCTTGTTGTATATCGAATTATTCCATTTTTCAACTCGCTGCGAGCTTCACAATCCTTCTTTTCTTTGTTTCCTGGTGCAGTGATGGATGCCATCAACTCCACAGAAAGAAGGGATGAAGTATTTTGCGATAGCGTTCCAGGCCTACCACGGCTATTAAACAAAGATCTTCCTCAATTCAAGCACATAACAGACGATACGCGTACAGTCTGGGAGTTCGCTAATAGGTCGTGGAAGGCTTGTAACTCCCGTGCACACGCGGTTGTACTCAATACGTTTGAAGAACTAGAGCCTTCCGCATGCGGTTTATTATCTGACGACTGTGACGTCCCTGTCTATGATGTGGGACTGTGGATAGAGAGTTTGTCCGGTGACACCTCAACTAGCATGCGAGAAGAAGATGAACGTTGCATTGGATGGTTAGATCAACAGCCAACCTCATCTGTCTTGTATATCTCCTTCGGTAGCACCACCATGCTCTCCAAGGGTCAGTTCGAAGCTCTTCTGCATGGCGTCATTGACAGCAAACAGCGCTTCCTCTGGGTTTTGCGTCCTGGTCTCATAGACGACATTGACTACTGTTCTGCATCTAAAGAGATCATATCCAGATCTGAGAACAGAGGGTTTGTGGTCGATTGGGCGCCCCAACTCAGAGTGTTATCGCACAGTTCTGTAGGAGGATTTTTGAGCCACTGTGGGTGGAACTCCACTATCGAGTCCATTGCCAACGGAGTTCCCATACTCTGTTGGCCATATTTTGCAGACCAACATATGAATGCACGCTTTATTGTGGATGAGTGGAGAATGGGCCTTCAGTTCAAACACACAGGTGAGGGAGGTTATCTGGTTGAGAGCTATGAAATCGAGACTGCTATTCGATCCCTCATGGAAGGAAAAGAAGGAAGCATTCTGAGAAAGAACGCTCATGCGCTGAAACAGAAGAGTTCTCAATGCTTTGAATCAAGCGGGTCATCATTATTGAAACTTGACGCATTGATCAAGGATATGGAGACAAGTATACAATGTGGCACAGTCTCTTCTTCATCTTGTAAATCGTAACAAGTAGTCTGGATTGAATATAATTCTTAATCCACAGATAAACCTGATTTTGAATATAATATTTCAACTAAATGTTCAAGGAACCGATGATGCTAAAGCTTCTACTTATATGATGTGTTATTAGTTTCTAGAACACTATCTAGCATGTTGGTCCTCGGAAATTTCATTAAGTATCTTATTCATGTACTATTCTCTTGTTCATCTTATGACAACACAAATTTGCACTAGAAGGTAGCAAAAGATCCCTTAAAGAGAACAAATGCTATCAACTCTGTCTCCAAGATATTAACCTTTTTATGACTCTTATGTTCAAGGGATCGATGCATCAAGGAACGGGGCATAGAACAAGGGGCGAATGAATTGAAACTATAACTTATTGTAGCCATTCGCTTTCGACGTGCGGTCGTCCCTTCCATGGACTTGATAAGTTTCACCCTGCTGGACTTTGTTCTGAGGGGGGACGTCGCCTCATAATTCTATAGTCCGGGAACATATTTCTGTTTGCATCTATCAATGAACAACTCCCATGTAAATTGTTGTTGCAGACTCTCTACTGCCTTCGGGATACACTACGAATTTACGATCACGATGTATAACTTTACGGGGCTCAAGTTTTAGTGGTTGCGAGAGAGGATACACTACTTGAAACATTCTACTACTCCAGGAAATGCAAACACGGCAACTCAGATTTGTTTCATAAGAATAACTTTCACTCAGAGATAGAGAGGGGGCAGGAGAGGGAAATATTCATTGAATGGAAACTTTTGCACAAAGAGTTCATATGATGATACAAGAATAGAAGACATATTTATAACGCAAGATATTATAGGTGGCTTGTCAATATCACAAAATTCCCTTAGTTACATAATATCATGTCGTTATATGAGTAATATGAGGAGCCATGTTGAGTGGATTGCTTCAACCATTAAAACTCGAGTATGCAATCACTAAACATTCTACATAACATAAAACAACAATGTTCAGAATATGTTGTTGATCTTACACTACAACATAATCGGGGTGTTTGGACATCTATTTCGACTCTAGAAATCACAAGCCTCATGTAAATATCCTTTGTTATGAAACATCACAATCTCTATGGGAATCACATTACTCATCTAAATACGTCTGGGTATAGGCAAATATCGGTCATAGTTGAGGTCTGAATGTGTGTTGCAAATACATTAGTATAGTAATCATAATTGAGCAAGAAAAAACTTTTTCTTCATAAAATATTTGAAAATTTGGGCATCGCTAGAGTAGTCAATATGGGCCTCAATATATCCGTCCATAGCAAAAAAAAAAAAGACATTTTCCCAAGCATGTGTAGGCTTACATAGGCCTATGGATGCACAGTTCTATATAGTGGGAACTCCCATAACCCAACATAAACATCATAATTCTAAACTTATGCATAAACATATACTTAAACATCATAATCATCAACCTATATATAGAAATTATAATCATCAACTTGGATTCAAAAAAAGTAATCATAATTTTAATGAAAATTGATAACTCTAAAACTACAAGACAAAAACGCATGGATAAAAAATATATATTAATATATTGCATCCATATGATGCCTAAGGCAACACTTATGTATTGCCGTGTGATGGGAACTCCCATGCTCACCAAATAAATTATCACCTAAGAAAGGCCCTAAAAATAACCACCCTACTCGTCTGCATGTCCAAAATGACGATCAAGGACTACAAGTTGCTTACAATAAATCAATAAAATAACTAAAAAAATCGTGCTTATATATATATACTTAAAGTAAACAAAAATTACTTACAAACACATGGAAAAATGTCTCCCATTCTTTTGTTCTTGAATGTGAGGTCCCTATGTGTGGGTGTGTGTATGTACACACACACACACATACACACACACATATATATATATATATATATATATATATATATATATATATATATATATCCAAAAACACTATATTTTTAGATATTTATTTATATATAGTAACATTTGTCATGAAACCCTCAAATAGTGTAAGCATGTGTGTGTGTATGTATGTATGTATGCATGTGTTTATATTTGTGTGTGTATATGTATTGGTTTCTATGTATATGTGTGTATAGGTATGTATCATACATGTGTGCCTACTTCAAACACACAGATTAAGGTAGCTATGTGATTGAGAGCTATGAAATTGAGACTATGATTGGATCCCTCATTGAAGGAAAAGAAGAAAGAATTCTAAGAAAGAATGCCCATGAACTAAAAGAGAAGAAATCTCAATGCTTTGACTCAAGCAGATTATAATCACTCAAATTTATCTTATTGACCAATGAAATGCAGTCAATTATATAATGTAGCATAGTCTCTCCTTCATCATGGTAACTATACCAATTGATCTTCCTTGAATATAATTGTTTACTCACAAATAACCCTCATTTTGAATATAATATCTAAACCATATCTTCAAGGCATTGATAATACTTAAGTTTCTACCTATATGATGTTTTATCAGTTTCTAGAACACTATCTTCTTAGTTGGTCCTTCGAAATCCCTATGCAACTTGAAGCATGAATGGCCTCATAGGTATGTCGATAGATACCTCGGTTCACTCAAACTTATGATTCTCCAACTTCCAATGGAATAGACCTGAGAGCTTTTGGTCACTCAAACTGGAAAACACGACATTTCTAATAGAATTTATCTCACTTACAATAATTTCTTCTTCTTTGAAAACGTAGGACTCCAAGCTAGGCTTCTCACTTTCTTCACTGGAGAGACATAGCAAGACCATTGTTTAATCCTGATTTGATTTCTCTAAGAATATGCAAAGTTTGACCTGAAGCTTTGAGACAACTTTAGATCAGTGTAGTAGCTTTTGAACTAGCCAAAGATTGCAAGAGACACACAGAACTTAAGTAGGGAGATCTGCTCAACTTGCAAAGATAACTAGGTCCTACATAGACACAATGAGAATGTCATCTATGGCTACACAAATTGTGAAGAAAATACTCAAGAAAGAAAGGGGCTTGCTTAGAAAGGGGTCTACTATCTTTTTCAAAATATAATATAGATAACACATGCAAGACAAATCAATCCAAAATACAAGATGTGTTTATGTATCTGTAAACATATTCCCTAAATGATAGGAATCTCATTTCCTAGAATATAGTGTTTATCAATTGTCAGTCTGCTAGATGATTGATTTGAGAGTCGTGAGGGTGACTCAAATTAAAATTAATAGATGGAAGCATGCACTTGGCTCCTTACTTCATCGTGTTTCAAGTATCATCAAGTGAGAAGGTTCATATGCTACTAGACTTGGAGCTTGATTCTCAATACTCCCCCTCAAACATCCGCCTTAAATTCCTCATCCTAGTTGCACCATTCCAATGTATCTTTTGAGCTTTGTTATCTTGGTTGAGACCAATGATTTGTTGAATATTTCATCACATCCATCCTTGGTACTTAGGTTTCAGATGTATACCTCATTATCCAATACCTTCTTGTAATGCACCTTTGCATGTTTGCTCCTAGCTCTAAACATAGGGTTTGTACTATTGGAACATCAAGCTCACACTATGATTGAGGTGGATTCGATCTATATCAAAAGCTATTGCTTGGATTACATTGTAAGAATATTCATTGAAGTGTTGTTTTACCTATGCTCATTTATTGTATTTTTTAGAAGCTTTCTCATGGATCTTTTACCATTGTAGAAGCTTAGAGCTTTACACATGTAAAATTAGAAAAGACAATCTTCCACAAATTTGAAGAGTTGCAATCAATGAGTTAATTAATCACCTATAAGTAGTTCAAAACCTTGATGCTCCAAAGTACATAGTGCAGTTTATTGCACTTATCACATGAATATAAGGTCTATTTGAGTCTCCATAAGCTTAAGGGCTGGTCTTGTGCCGGTTGGCTAGACCGAACTTCATCACTTCACAACTCACTTTTCCACCTCCTACAAGCTTCTCGAAGTTCTTTCATGTAGATAGGTACACACTACTCATATTTTCACACACATTCATACACACATGCACACACACATACATACATACATACATACATACAGACATACATACATACATACATACAAACATACATACATACAAACATACATACATACATATATACATACATACATACATGCACACATACATACAAACATGCATCAAATCGTAATTTTAAGTACATTATACCAATATAAATTGTAAAAATTTAGGTTTTTTATAGTTAATTATACATAGTATTTCAAATTTAAATTCTAGACTTTGATATATTTAATTACATGTACTAATATTTATGATAAATCTTTAATTTATTATGAATTTAATTAAATATAATAATATTAAGCCTAGAAACCTTCTCTTCTTTATATTTGATTCAATATACCAACTTTATTCCTAAACCCTAGCTTTTTGTCTATTTAATTATATATACAAATAATTTATCATAAACCCTTAAATTTGAATAGCTTTAATTATACATAATAAATCTATTTACTATTTTTAATCTAAAAACACTAGTTGTAGATATATTCAATTATATATACTAATACTTATCATGAAACTCTCGCTTCACACACACACACATACACACATACATACATACATATATATATATATATATATATATATATATATATATATATATATATATATATATATATATATATATATATATATATATATATATATATATATATATATATATATATATATATATATTATATATATATATTTATTTACTATTTTTAATCTAAAAACACTAGTTGTAGATATATTCAATTATATATACTAATACTTATCATGAAACCCTAGCTTCACACACACACACACATACACACACACACACACACACACATATCTATATATATATATATATATATATATATATATATATATATATATATATATATATATATATATATATATATAATCATACTAATAAATTCATTTAATACATAACATTCTTGTTCTTTATGTATTGAGTTTTATTTTCTAATATTCATCATAAATTCCTAATGTTTTGTATATACTACGTTTAATCTAAAAACCCTATTTTCTATATATATTAATATATTTACTAAACTTTTTCATAAAATAATTAAACATATATGTACTAACACACACACACACACACACACACACACACACATATATATATATATATATATATATATATATATATATATATATATATATATATATATATATATATATATATATATATATATATATATATATATATATATATCCAAAGAAATAGGTTTTTAGACATTGAATTATGTATACTAACATTTAGCATGAAGCCCTAATCTACTACAAGCATGTATGTGCTTATGTGTGTATGTGTATGTATGTATGTGTCTTTGTTTGTGTGTGTATATGTATTGGTGTCTGTGTATATGGGTGTGCCAGCTTCAAACACATTAAGGTAGCTAGCTGATTCAGATCTATGAAATTGAGACTATGATTCGATCCCTCATTGAAGGAAAAGAAGGAAGCATTCTAAGAAAGAATGGCCATGAGTTCAAAGATAAGAGTGTTGGAAACAATGTCAAGATGGTCTAGCATCTTACTTGAAAATAGTTCAAGTTGTACACATTATAGAAGATCTCTCAATTAGAATCAATGCTGTGATACAAGAAAGGCACTAAGGCACATTGGTGAAGTGCAACAATTTCTTATCAAATCCCATTTACAACATTGCAATGCACTTCCTTTTTTTGGAGATAGTTTTAATCATTTGGCAACAATTTTTTGTATTCCAATCCTATTTTAATATTGATTTGTATTCAACTTTTTGGTATGCATCGAAATGATTTTTAGATATGCTTTATTGAAAAGGTCTTATAGTCTCAATCCTATATAAGGAGAGCCTTGCCCATTATAATATATCATCACTCAAGGATCATCATAAGGAGTAGTGCTCAAGGCAAGGACGAGATATGCTTGAAGAGAGCATGTTCACACACTCTTGAGGAGGTGATCAACTAAGTGGTGCTCTATCTTGGAGGAGGAGTTCTCACACTCTTGGAGAAGTTGGGATCTACGTCTTGGTGATTATCTAGAGGAGATTCTTGTAGCTTACCATCAACATCCTTTGTTGATTTACTAAGTAGCAAGTCTATTTCCGTACTTACTTACTAGGTCACTCGTTTCTGATTTAGGTTGATCAGAATTTGGTTTTGTTGTTAAACAATTCTAAACTTCTCTTATTCTCCATATTCTCTCTCTCTCTCTCACACACACACAGATTCTGTTGGTGCAAGAGAATCCAAGCCCACATACTTTGATGATTAGCATATTTCGCATGGAAATTTATATGATCAATCCCTTGTAAAATCAATTACATTTACCTTTGTAAAAGAACCTTACTTCCACAAGGAAGTTAGGAAGCATCAAATATCCTAGTTGATTGATGAGAGAATACATCCTATAATTTAGGATCTACTTTTAGGTGGACTTTTGAATTTGAATTCAAAAGATTGGCTCCAAACTCAGCTATAAAATTAAATAAAAAAGACACGCATGGACATGCCTCGACTAGGAGATCAATTGAGTGGAATATATTGTGATTTGAGAGCTCACTCCATAGGCCAATCACTTTCCTCACATTGTGTAGTAGATTATTGCCAATGACTTTGTATTTCTATGTGATCTAATACATACATTTTCATTCCATCTTTACTTCATTCCTCTGTCGGGACTACATCAGTACAGTGATCTTCTCAGAGCTTATTCTTAGTGTATGATTGATC
Organism: Ceratopteris richardii; assembly: GCA_020310875.1. Classification (NCBI taxonomy): domain Eukaryota; kingdom Viridiplantae; phylum Streptophyta; class Polypodiopsida; order Polypodiales; family Pteridaceae; genus Ceratopteris; species Ceratopteris richardii. The sequence continues at coordinate 29,124,606 of CM035410.1, forward strand.
ATTTTTCATGAGTTCAATCATCATAGATTCAGTATATTGTCTAGTCTATAGCTACAAAGTCTCATTATCATTGGTTTTTTGAGTCGTGACATATTAACATATCATTACTCTCTGGTTTGTTGACTGATGCATCCCAAAAATGTCGGGCAAGTCCTATGATTTGCTAAACATCAATCTCACTGTGTAGTTTCATCTTTTTTATTGAAATCACTCATGATTGGTAGCTATCTAAGTTAATTAGAAACCACCCAAAGGAATAAGTCGAATTGCTATCACACTTAGAGCACTGTTCATTAAACAAAACAAGTGTAGAGACTAAAATAGCAAGTATATGACCTTGGATCAATTTCCTACCTATTTGTTTTGATCCATTGATTAGTGGATCATGTTCCAAACAACATAGGTGATTATTTATGATCATTAGCAAGCTAAAAAGGCGCACTACACACTCTTGCGATTGTTCTTGGCTGGTGTGAAGCAGGTAGAAGCAACACCACTTCATCTCTAAAGACTATCCACCATCTCCTCCAACAGTGGTATCAGAGCAACAACAAGCAAGATAGAAGATGGACTTCCATCACTCATTGACAAATTGATAAGAAGAAAATACCCATGATGGTCACTAAGGATGCAAGCCTACCTACAAGGGAGAATTCTATATGGATACATCTAAAGAGATGAAGAGGTGCCAACATTCAGGAGCAAACATCAACCCACAAGGGAAGAGCAAGAAAGGTTGACCACATGGCATGCAAAGGATGCTCTTGCTAGGTCCTATCTACTAAACTCAATATCTGATTTCTTATTCCCTCACATTAGGAATTGAAAGTCCTCCCAAGAGACTTGGGAAGTACTCTCATCATATTTCTCATCAAATAGAAGAACTAGGAAGAGGGAGCTACAAAAAATCTAAAGGCAAATTCAACAATGGAGGAAGCAATTACAATCACCACTAGAACCAAGGCTACAACAACAACAAAAATTTTCAAGGAGGTTTTAGAGGTAGAAGAGATTATAACAACTACACAAAATACCAAGAGGATTCTCTACTCATTATCAACATGACATCCAAGCAAGGTAAAGATGATGGGCATCTTTTCTATATTGATTTTGTGGCTGGAATTGTCGCATTGTTATCTGATCTTGAAGAACCCAAAGGGAAGCATGAAATACAAACAAGTGATGACACTAAACAATCTATCAAGAAAATTGGAAATGTCAAAGCTTTTGATGGTAGCATGAACCTCTGAAATAAGGTCTCATATGTACTAACCATAACAAAAAACCTAATCAGTGTTGCACACATTTTTGAGAAAGGCTTATCGGTTAGATTCACAAGGCATGGGGCATATGTGGAGGACCCTCAACAAGGCTTCAAGAGGATTGCTAAAGGTGGGAAATCTGGTAGACTCTTTACATTTGAGATTGAAGACACCAGAAACATAGCAATTTTCAATTACAAGGATGAAAGTCTATCTGAACTAGAGATATGGCACAAAAGGCTAGGTCATATAGGGGAAAAACACTAAAGCAAATATGCAGGGATAAGAGTGTGCTTGGCATTCAAAATGTGTCTAAGCAACACATGATATAGAAGTGTGGAGCATGCCAATTTGGCAAAGATCACAGGAAACCATTCTATAGAAAGGGGTACATGTATGAGGACTAATTGGAGCTTGTACACAGTTATGTGTGGGGTCCTAGTAATGATTCATCAATCTCAGGTTCAAGATACCATGTTTCATTTATAGATGATTACAGTAGATGGATAATTATTTACTTCATGAAGCATAAGGATGTATTATTTACATGTTTCAAAAAATATGTGGCATTGGTTGAGAACGAAACAGGTAGAATCTTGAAGAGGATCAGATGTGATGGAGGTGTTGAGTATTTCTCACATAAATTTGATTAATTCTTAGAGGACAAAGGGATAAAAAGAAAAGTCACAACAAGATATAATCTTGAACTAAATGGAGTGATAGAGGCTGCAAGATCAGTGTTGAATGAGAAGAAACTACCAAACTACATATGGGCAGAGGTTGTTTCCAAAGCCACATACGTGATTAACAAGCTCCCATCCAAATCCTTGGATTGAATGACATCCTATGAAGCATGGAATGGCAAGAGACCCTCACTGGACCATTGGAAAATCTTTGGGTGCATTGTTTATGTACATATACCCTCACAGATTAGAGGGAAGCTTCACCCTAAAGCTAAAAACTGTATATTTATTGGCTATGACCAAAACCAGAAAGGTTATAGTGTATACAATCCCACTAAAAAGGGTTTTTAGTTGCTAGGAATGTAGTTTCTGATGAGAATAATTCATGGTTTCAAGATGATTGTAGGAAGGTCAAGCTACCTTATGATTTGGAAAATGACTTTTCAACTCTTACTCAAGAACAACAATTACCAAAAGATATCAATTTAGAGGATGAAGAGCAAATTGATTTCAAGGCATGGAAGTCAAGAGGCAAGACCATGTTGAAGAAACTAGAAGACATTCTAGAGTCCTCCAATCAAGCACTCAGAAGATCTCAAAGGGAGACTAAGAAGCCCATAAGGTATGGCTATGACACATCATTAGTCACCAAGAGTTCTATGTATATCACTAAAGTTCCTATGATAGAACAACTTTCTTCATTTGAAGAGGCCAATAAAAAGAAAGAATGGAGAGAATCCATGCAGGAAGAAGTTGAAGCACTTCAAGAAAATAATACTTGGGATTTGGTTCCCAAGAAGCCTAGCATGAAGGTAATAGGATCCAGGTGGATATATAAAACTGAGAAAAATTTAGATGGTTCTATAAACAAGTACAAGGCAAGTTTAGTGGCAAATGGGTTTGGTCAAACCCATGGAGTGGACTATGAAGAAAGCTTTTCATTTGTGGCTAAAATGCCAACAATTAGGGTTTTGGTAAGTGTTGCTGCCTTGAAGAATTGGAGCCTATATCAGTAAGATGTTAAGAATGCTTTCTTAAATGGATGGTTCTCAAAAGAAGTGTACATGGCTCAACCACCAGGATATGAAGATAAGGATAAATCAGGTTTTGTATGCAACCTAAGGAAGGCACTCTATGGCCTAAAGCAAGCTCCTAGTGCTTAGAACCATAGGCTTGTTACTTATTTGTAGGATCAAAGTTTTGTGGCTAGCGAAGCAGATTCTTCTTTATTTATAAAGAAGACCAACTTAGAAGGTATGTACTTATGTGTCTATGTGGATGACATTATCATTACAGGGAATGATGCCAATGGCATCAAGCAACTTAAAGATCAACTAATGGAAGAATTTGAAATCAGTAATCTTGGTTTGTTAACATACTTCCTTGGTCTAGAACTTGTGTATAGAGACTCTCGTGTGTTTATTACTCAGAGAAAGTATATCCATGATATGTTACTAAAATTCAAGATGGAGAAACACAAAAATTTGAGGTACACCCATGGAACTCAATCAAAAGCTTAGTTCTCATGAAGGAGAACTTCTTGAGGATGTTACAGGTTGCCAAAAACTTGTTGGGAGTCTCAATTATGCAACCCTAACAAAAGTGGAGATTGCTTATGGAGTAAGTACATTAACACAATTTATGCATGCACCAAGAAAGCCTCACATGAAAGCTGCCAAGAGGGTGCCAAAGTATCTAAAGGGTACCATAAATGAAGGGTTGTTATATCCTTTCACTTCTAACTTGGACATAAAGATGTATTGTGATGCAGATTGGTTTGGCTCCAAGGATGATAGGAGGAGCACCCAAAGATACTTGTCTTTTGCAAGTTCAAAGCTTATATCATGGTCATTCAAGAAGCAACCAACTGTGGCATTTGCATCTACAAAGGCAGAATATAGAGGCCTAGCAAATGCAACTCAAGAGGCTATGTACCTCAAGCAACTCTATAAAGATTTGGGGTTGCACTCTTACACTCCAATAATGTTTGGAGATAACACTAGCTCACTTGATTTGGATGCTAATCCTGTATATCATGCAAGGACTAAGCACATTGAAGTGCACAATCATTATGTAAGGGAGACATTGCTTAGCAAGGACATTCAATTTTCCTATGTATCAACTCATTTACAATGTGCATATATACTCACAAAGTCTTTGGATGGAAGGAAGATGAATAGGTTCAAATTGATGATTGGTTTGCAGGAAATCAAGGAGGAATGAAGACCAAGCATGTTAGGCTTGAGGGGGAGTTGTTGGTGCTAGAGAATCCAAGCCCACATACGGATGATTGGCATATTTCTCATGGAGCCTTATATGATCAATCCCTTGTAAGAGCAATTACATTTACCATTTTAAAAAAAGCTTACTTGCATGAGGAAATTAGGGAGCATCAAATCTCATAGTTGATTGATGAGGGAATATATCCTATAGATAATCAATCTTCTTCTTTGTACAGTGATAAAAATGAAGCCAAAGGCAACAAAGGGAAAGGAAAGAAAGTGGATGATGACACAATTACACATCAAGCTAACTATGTAGGTAGAGGAAGACATGGTAGAGGTAGTGGCAGAGGAGGAAGACAAGGTAGGGGGTGATCCCAAGTCTCTAATTCTTGTACGATTTGTGGGCTAACTAATCATACAATTGAGAACTGCTTTAGGAACTCTGAGAATCAAAGAGGCAAAGGCTACAATAGAGGAGGTTATGGCTACTCAAGAGAAAGGCTCAACCATTTCCATAGCAATCACAACAACTACAACAATTCAACCTACCAAGGAGGATACAAAGGGAGAAGAGATTACAATAATTACACAGAAGAATGAAATCAAGAAAACTCACTAATATTCATGAATATGACAATGTCTCAAGGTAAATATGATGGAAATGTTTTCTACATAGATTCAGGTTGTTCCAATCATGTGGCAGGGAAATGTGGCCTTCCTATGAAATTTAGAAGATCCAAGGAACAAGCATGAAGTGCAAATAGGTGATGACACAAGGCACCTTGTGGAGAAGATAGGAAATGTAAAAGCACCTCATTGAAATATCAACCTACTTAGCAAGGTATTCTTTGTCCCTACCATCAGAAAGAATTTGATAAGTGTAGAGAAGATTATGGAGAAAGGCTTACATATCACGTTGTCAGAGAAGGACGTCAGGGGATGGGAAGAGCTAGCATAGGGTTGGATCAGGCCCCTGAGGTGCATCGTTTCCACGTCTAATGAGTGGTGTTTGTGCACTGGGCGCCTCGCACTCTCTCTAGTGTGGTGATCCTCATAGGCCCCTACCCTCTTGGAAGAGACGAGCTAACGTGCGTATGCATAGGACCGTAGGCATCGGGAGCGAGAAAATCTAGGTACCACACTAAAACACAAAAGTCGGTGGATCGATGTGCAGACAGGATCAATGATACAATATACCTGATGTCGTCCAATAAAATCTCAATGATACAAAGATTCCCACTAGAATGTGGGTCGCTAATGCAAAAATCCGCTACAGTGCGGTACAGGTGAATACAAATATATATGCCGTCGCTACAGTGCGGATCGGCCGAATACAACGCAGACTCCTCGCTACAATGCTCCTCTAGTCTTGGTAGTCTTCAAAACTTTTCTTTTCTTTGGTCTTTGGTCCAAGCTTTACTTCAAGTCTTGTTCAAATAATTATCTTCACTTCATAAACCGCAATAGCCCCCAATCACTCAATAACCTGGAGGGAAGATCGATAGAAATGTCCACGGGGGTATAATTCTTCTTTACTTTAATCTTCAAAAACCTTTTCTTCACTTCGTGTAATGTTCTTCAGATCATGAGAATCATGGACCTAGAGAAGAATTCCACAAGAGATCCATGGGTTGGGGTACTCTTCTTTACTTTAGTCTTCAACAATCTTCAACTTTACTTCATATAATCTGTAGTAACGTCATATAATATGTCCAACAATCAATCACAACCTGGAGAGGCATCCCACAAAATAGGACCATGGGGTGGGGTACTCTTCTTTACTTTAGTTTTCAGCAACCTTCAACTTTACTTTATATAATCTGCAGTAACCTCATATAATATGTCCAACAATCAATCGCAACTTCCCTGAAGGATTTCATCTCGACATCCACCCCCACTAAACCTGTGCATTGTCCCAATGGGCCAACCTGCAAATTCCAACAGAAGCCTATCAGGGTTCTTTTGAAAACTTCTTTTTACTTTTTATGTTTTTCTTTTTAAAAATCAAAATGTGATCTCATGGAGTCCATGCAGCTTTATAAAGATTAGTACAAATTTTAGAAAATTATGCAGATTCAAGCTTCACAAATGTCATACTATGTTTTTGCTTCTACAATCAGACAAGTAAACATATGAATAAATCGTTGGCTTTTTAGATCTTTTGTTTGTTCAACTAGTTCAAATCCAGCAACTCATTCTAAGTACTAGCATATACTAAGTTTCTACTAATGCAATTTGTAGAATATGCCTTGTTTCCCCCTATTTATCTCCTACTGTCCAACTCTCCATTAGATCTCTTTTCTTTTCATTTTCTTTTTCATTTTTCTTTTTCTCTTGTCTTTTTCTTTTCTTTTTATTTTTCACTTCATCTCAGCTCAGCATTTTTCTTTTTATCTTTATTTCACAAATCGGCCTATGTCGAAATCGGGTGCGACTCATGGACTTTTCCACCCGGCCAAGTTTACCCCACCTGTGTGCCAAGCCGACATAGCGCACGACATACACAACATCAGTCGTACATGAAATCGACGTCAGCTCGTGGCTCTGACCACCCGGCTAGAGTGACTCCACCCGCCTACCGACCCATGCAGGCGCATGACAATAGATAGGTCATGCCTATGACGAAACTAGCTACAGCTCGTGGCCTTGATCACCTGACCAAGGTGGTTCCACCCGCCTACTAGCCCACCACAGCTCTATAACAACATGCACACACATATAAGCTAGCTTGAGTATGAATACATATGGAGGTAAGAACTTGTAGGAAGCAAATAGTAGGACCCAAAAAATCCCACTCACTAAGTGTTCAAATCGATCAACATATACATACACTCAGTCTAAGCATGCCATCACATTTCCAAGCTTTCACTCTAGAAAAACTCTAGTCTCCTAACTAATTTCATTCACATAATTTCTAGTCATTCATGCTTCATGCAAACCCATAATAGATATTTGCTATCTTCATTCTACATGATTTACATAAATTCATATATATCTTTATCATACTTACAAATGCAATGTATATGCTCTATCAGAAAGAAAACAGAACTCAAATCAGAAAAATTTCACCTCATCATTTTAGTCCATCTTCATCATTGATTGATCCAGCCTTTCTTCAATTTCATGATCTATTGTTCTTCATCAACATCAGCCGGAGTATCATCAGCATTCTCCAGAAGTTCTTGCTCAATCTCATAATCTGCTTCATTTCTTTTCTTAAACAATTTTATCCTCTTTCATGCAATCAAAGATCTCAAAGGAGTACTCTCTAATTTGCGAAGTGCAAACGTTCCATTTTCAAACGCAGACGTCACCACATACGGCACGAACCATCGTTTGGTCAATTTTTTCCTAGCATCCTATTGGGTATCAAATTTACTATCGTACACCAAGACCGAATCATCTATCTCAATCCTACGTGGTCTGATTCAATGGGTTTTGTCAAAATAAATATTATTCTTTAACCTTGACTCCTTCAACTTTTGGATTGCGTCTTTCAAGTTTTCATTTCCTTGTTCTAACTGATTTTCTCAATGATAAAAGTTCCTCTCTTGTCATACCATCTTTCCATGGGAGCGTCAACCATGTCAGTATCTGAGTTTGGATGGGGAAGACTGGCTTCTAACAATACATCAATTCAGCAGGCATGAAACCTGTGGACAGAGTGTAAGTCATCCTATCAACCCATAATGTGAATGGAAGAAACCTAGGCCACTGCTTGATGTCATCGTTGCAAGCCTTAGAGATTGCCTTCACAATGGAAGGGTGACCTCTCTCGATCTTTCCATTTGCCTTTTGGTTATAGACAGTGGTGAGAGACAATCGAATTCCATGACGATCAAAGAACTCTTTTGCCTCTCTCGCTTCCAACTCTCCCCTATCCGCAACCACTTTCTCAACGTAACCAAATCTCGAGATCACTTCTTCTAAAAGGAATTTGCTTACATCATAAGTAGTCTTCGTATGGAGAGCTCGACCTTCCACATGGTTGGTCAAGTCCTCTCTGGAAAGCACAATATATCTCATCTTATCTATCCCTTTGGGCATGGTTACAAGGTCGACCACCCACTTGTAATGGATACAAGGAGGGTAAGTCAGATGTAATGGGTCTCTGTGCCTAACTGATGAATGCACTTGGCATGTAGCAGAAGTGTCTACAAAACCTCTCACACTCACATAAATCCTTGGCCACCAGTAAGCTTCCCTAATCTTCTCATATGTAGCATAGAATCCTTTGTGACCTGCCCATAAGGTCTCATGCATCTCTCTCATCACCTTTCTCTGAAGACTTCCCGAACTCAGTACCCTCTGTGGACTCTTCACCTTGACCTTAGCGTGTCGGAAAATAAGTCCATCCTTCAAGAAAAAGTTGTACTTTTTCCTGATGGATCTATATTTATTTGTGGCCCAGCCTGGGGAAGGTTTTGGTGTACTCAGATATCTTCCTATGTCTCTCTACTCTCCATCATACTCACTCTCACAAAACTGCTCATATACATATACTAATGGATCATATCTCATCATGTGTGTATCTCTCTCTACCTCATCATCATCATCAGACTCATCATCAAATTTTTCTCTTGAAAGCATATCAGCCATTGTATTCAACTTCCCAGCGATGTGTACAAAGGCAAGATTTATAAAATTTACATAAGGGATCCATCTAAGCATAGCAATATCTGGAGATGAACAGTTCGCTATCATGCCAACCAATGGAAGACACTCGGTCTCAACTACCACATTTGCCCCAATGAAATACTCTTTATCGGTCTTTAAAGTAGTCACCAACCCCCATAACTCTCTTTTTATTTGCGGGTATTTTCTTTGAGTGTCATGCAGAATCTTAGCACCAAAGCACACTGCATATCTCTGCCCCTCATCATCATCTTGCCCTATGACCCATCCTATACCAATAGGACTGGTATCAACAGTCAAATTGATAGGCCTCTGAGCTGAATAGTCAGCAGAGAATCGGGGCTTCAATTAGCAGTTGCTTTGGTCTATGCATAGCTCTCGACTGTTTCTCCATCCATATAAACATCTTTCTCTTTCTCAAAAGGTCATATAAGAGGTTCGTAACATGAGAAAAGTGAGGAATCCATATCACATAGAATACACAGGCTCCCAGAAACCTTCTCACCTCACTGACATTATGACACACCTCAGAAATTCTGCTAGTGGCCTCAACTTTCTACGGGTATGGCTTGCGGCCATAATTTCCACACAGATGTCCTACAATGAGGACCTCATCAATGCGAAAAACAGATTTCTCTAAAGAAAGTGTTAGCCCCACATCTTCAAATCTCTCAAATATTTTCTCACAGTGAGAAATATAATCACTAACAAACTTTCTGCATCATGAAGCATCTAAACTTACATCTTTCACTCTTGCCTTACATCCCTTTATCCGAACATCATCAATAAATGGCATAGTCACAGATGGTATAAAGTCTCGTAAAACTAGGTTCATGGCATTCATCATGTGAGCCACAGAATTCGTTGCTCCCTGCGGCAAAGTACACATGCATACTAGGCCCAATGGATTCCTCATGGTCATGATATCTCTACTCTCAATAGCCAACTGAAACTGGTCATAACCTGAATAGAGATCGCCCATAGAGTAGATGGAATGCCCAGCAAATGCCTCAACAAACTCATCAACTATGGGTCCTGTCCCTACATTTCTAATTGTGAATTTATTCACAGGCTGCAGATCCTGAATGAAACGAAGTTTCCCATTTTTCATAGGCACTATAAACCATCTATTTGAATATGGAGCCGAGGAGGGTTCCAATATCCGCATGGAAATCTTTTCCTTTAGCAGCCTCATCAGCTCACGTAAGTGAGCCTTTGGGACTGGTATAGGCCGGATATTCCATGGTATATGTGGCACTGTAAAGATAATCATGGGAGGTACTTGTTTCGGGTCTGCACACCCTATCTCATGTGGGAAAAGTGAAAATGCTTTTTCATGTTTCTTGATGACTTTAATGAACTTCTTTTTGTCTTCTTCTCTCAAGAATGGTTTTTCTCCAAAATTTATCTCTTTAACAGTCTCATCTATAAAATGATGCCCTATGAGCTCTCGTCGTCTCAGCATAGGGTCATCTGACACTCGTAGATACTTCTCATGACGATCTTCTAGCAATGATTGTGCTATAGGTTTCACTTTCTTATCCATAGTCTTATACTTTGTGTATACATTTACTATATGCCCTCTCATGAACTCATCGATCATCTCATACTCTTGGATAGAGCTGAGCATAATGATTTTTGATTTCCCATTCCTCTCAAATGCCTACTCAAGCTCTTCTAGAGTAGTCGAACTCCTCTCCAACTGGATCACATCCTCTATCCTCTCGTCAGGCAACATGATTCCTAAATCTTTATAATATCTTTCATGAACGTTTCTGAATTTATTTCAAACATTCTCTTTCTGTAAGTACATTAACTTAAATGCAGGTGAATAAATGAAAAAACTCTCAAAACTATATAACGAATCATGCGAAACATCAAACCAACTCCCACTGTTGTCTCGCTCAACAGTGGATCCTAACATAAATTTTGCTTAGTAGAAGCGCCATACTCTCCTACGGGCATTTAGTCATCATGGTCATGAGAGTTAAGAGGTCTCTTTCTTATATTCTTTCTATTCCTGGAGTGATTCGAACACACAGTCATCACTTGCAGAGAATGAAGACTAGATCTAGAACGGACTCGTGCATAGGTAGACCCGTCATCAATCCCCTTGGTTTCCATTTGCACCTCAACTATAAAGGGCTGTCCAAGGATGGCCTCATATGAACAAATGTCCTAGATGAAGAAGTGAAATTCCTCAAAAATCCCTCCTATCATCAGAGGCACAAATGTGAATGCCCGAACTAGTGCTCTAGAGCCATTATCTGTCGTCCTCAACCTCCATCCATGGTCTTGATCTATTGGCCACCTAAACTGATCATAAAGCTTCTTTGAAATCACATTTATTTATGATCCTGAGTCAATTAAGGCCAAGGCAAATCATGACTCTTCATTGCTTCCTAACTTCACCTTCATTTCAGGTGTCCCTCTTGCCCAAAAAGTCCTCCTAGACTCACTTTCTGTCTTTCTCATCTCGTCATCAAGTGTAACAGGACCTAGAGAATTCTTATGGCACCTGGCTATCTCATCATCCTCGTCATCAGAAGTATCACTCAATGCTATCGCTTCATTTGTCACATGCATATCCTTAGTTACCTCCTCCATCTCTACATCTTCACGTAATGGGAACCTCTTCCTCTTGATCAACTTTATAAAGCTATCCTTGAATTCAGGCGTCGCTATGGAGAAGACCTTCTCCAAGGAAATGGTCACTTGGCTCTTTAACAAAATGTCATTTAATATCTCTCTTGCATCTTTTTTCTTTTCCAACTCAGAAATTAATACAGCCTTTGGGACCCTCTTCTTTTTCTTCTTTTTCTCTTTATCTTTCTCTTGAATATTTTCTTGAATTTTGTTGGTCTTCTCAATGGGCTCTGGTTCTTTTTCTTTCTCTTTAACAGGCTCTTGAATCTTAATTGGCCCAGGTGGCCTCTTTCCCTCCTTTATTTCCTTCTTCTTTACCTCTTCCTTTGAAGCAACATGCTCTTTAAATTGTACTTTCTTTTCGGGCTCTTTAGCCTTCTCTTCAACTTCTTGACTTTGCTTCCTTGTAACTCTCCTTTCTGGCTCAGCCTCTTCCTAGCTCTCATCCTTCTTCCTCTTTTCTTCTAAATTGGCTATATGCGAATAGACCAAGAATTGATCAACAGGAGACTTCCATGCAGTCTTCTGCATAATCACATCCCTAGCCCTCACTAATGCCTCTATAGAGTAGTTTCTTTGAGGTCGAGGCCTAGGCTCATCATCACCTCCCTCCTCTACCGGATCTAATTGTGCAGCTCATGTACTTGCATTATTACCTAATAGATTTTCATAAAGTTTCTTCATCCCCTCCCCCTTTCCCCAATTTACAGGTAGAGGAAGGTGGGTCCTAAAGTCACACAACTTATCTATATCTATTACTAGTTGATGCTCCTTTGCTAGCTTAAGCTCTTCACATGCATACGAGAAATGTTCTTTTGCATCACGCCATACACATCTCTTTGCCCCTCCAAACCCACCAATCGCTCATCTCTCAAAAGGTCTAGTGTTTCTCTGAAATGTAGGTTGTACTGCTGGTGGAGATGTCTGTTGGGCAACAGGCTGCACTAGAGGTGTAGGCTGAGGCATCACATAGCCTTTCATATTCGGAATGGGCATAGTACCTCTCTATATTGCATCTGCATAACTAGTGCTTGCTTGAGGAGGAGTGGGGTCCTCATACCCCATAGAATATACTTTATTATGAATGGTGGCCATTTCTTTTGACATGGATGTTTGCATCGTCATAAGATCTTCTATTTATCAATTGAGAATCTCAAGCTATAGCTCCATTGGTGATTGTGAAGTGGATGCAACATTAGCAGAAGCGGATGTTGCAGAAGCGGAGCCTCCCTAGGTGGTTGTGGAGCTACTACTATATATAATACCACCTGGCATTGCCTCATCTGGGCAACCGCTTCCACTTCTCTCCTCACTACGGCCTTGTCTTCTATCAACACAAACCTCTTACCAGGCTCTTCTATCCTCCTCTCGACTCCAGTCCTGTCTTTAGGACTTAAGATCTTGAGGAAGCAAATGACTAGGTCAGGCTTCAATGCATCTAGATGGGCTTGTGAAAGTTGGGCATGTCTACTCAAGAATTCATTTACTAGATGAGTCAGCGAAGTAGTGGGTTTTGGGGAGTTTACCCACCCTAAGAACCCTTCTCTACTATATTGGGAAAAATCTTCAAAATAAAACAACTTATGTAATTATTCTCTGAATTCGGCCGAGGGCTTTGCTATGTGCGCTGTAATATATGCTAGGATAGACCCTGAAACTACTCCTGTGAAGTAATGTGCAAAAACTTCTTCAAGTAGACCATAGATTCGTGCCTGTTCCTCAAAAACATCTAGGTATTGAGTCACATTTAGACCTGTAAACTTGCCTTTCTCTCTCAAAACCACCTGGACTACATGAGCTCCTTGCTTCTCTATCACTAATTCCTTGAATATATCCTCCATCTCTCTTCTTTGGTCTAATCTAGAACTCAGAACGATGTCGTATGTGAGTGGTTCTACTATCTCTCTTAGCTCAGAGTAGAGATTAGAGAAGAAACTCGATGGGTCACGAACCAGGAGTGGAGATCAATCTAATGCTCTCTGTCTAATTCCCAAATGTGTTTTTCCCCTCTTTCTTATGATGTTTTCTAATGCTTCTAATGTTCTGTGTATGATATGAAAGCTATGAATTGCTAGTCTAAGCAGCAATAAAAAAAAGTGGACAAGCGTATGAACTAAGCTAATGCAAAGTGTGGATGCTGAAACTCAAGCAACAAGATAGTCTTTCAGTTCGAAGTGTGCTAATGAAAGATGAAAATCGGTGGATCGATGTGCAGACAAGATCAATGATATAATACAGCTGAAGTCGTCCAATAAAATCTCAATGATACAAAGATTCCCACTATAATCCAGATCGGTAATGTGAAAATCCGCTATAGTGTGGAACAGGTGAATACAAATATATATGCTAGCGCTACAGTGCAGATCGGCCGAATATAATGTAGACTCCCCGCTACAGTGCGAGAAGTCATCCTTGAGTCTCGATAGTCTTTAGAACTTTTCTTTAATTCGGTATTTGATCCAAGCTTTACTTCAAGTCTTGTTCAAATAATTGTCTTCACTTCATAAACCGCAATAGCCCCCAATCACTCAGTAACCTGGAGGGAAGATGGATAGAAATGTCCACGGGGGTATAATTCTTCTTTACTTTAATCTTCAAAAACCTTTTCTTCACTTCGTGCAATGTTGTTCATCATGAGAATCCTGGACCTGGAGAAGCGTTCCACAAGAAATCCATGGGGTGGGGTACTCTTCTTGGCTTTAGTCTTCAGCAATCTTCAACTTTACTTCATAAAATAATCAATTGGAGCCTAGAGAGGAATCCCACAAAAGAGGACCACAGGGTGGGGTACTCTTCTTTACTTTAGTCTTCAGCAACCTTCAACTTTACTTCATATAATCTACAATAACCTCATATAATATGTCCAAAAATCAATCGCAACTTCCCTGAGGGATTTCATCTTGACAACATTCACAAAAGGAGGAGCATTTGTTGAAGATCCAAGTCAAGGATTCAGGAGGATTGCAAATGGTGAAAAGAAAGGTAGATTATTCACATTTGAATTACAAGACACAATGACATTGCTCTCTTTATTTATAGTAGTCAAACACTCATAGAACTAGAAGTACGGCACAAGAGGTTAGCACATATTGGTGAAAGATCATTAAAGAAAATATGTAGGGATTAAATTGTACTTGGACTCCCTAAGTTCTCAAAGAAACACATGACTTATAAATGTAGTGCATTTAAGTTTGGAAATTCTCACAGGTTACCATTCATGAAGAAAGGATATATGCATGGAGATCTCTTGGACTTGGTTCATACAGATGTATGGGAACCTAGCAAGGATGCTTCAATATCTGGATCAAGGTATTATGTTTCCTTCATTGATGATTGCAATAGACGGACTATCCTATATTTTATGAATCACAAGGATGAAGTCTTTTCATACTTCAAAAGGTATTTAGCTCTTGTCGAGAACCAAATTGGTAAAACGCTCAAGAGGCTAAGGTCATATGGAGGGGGAGAATATTTCTCCCATGAATTTGATACTTTTCTTCAAGAAACGGGAATCAAGAGAGAAGTTACTACAAGGTACACTCCAAAGAAGAATGGATAGCAGAGAGAAGAAATAGAACAATTGTTGAAGCAGTAAGATCTATGTTAAATGAAAAACTTACCTAATTATTTATGGGTTGAGGCTATATTTACAATCACTTATTTGATTAACAGGTTGCCTTCAAAGTCACTAGATGGCATGACACCATATGAGGCTTGGAATGGAAGAAGATCGAGCTTGGATCATTGCAAGATTTTTGGATGTATTGATTATGCTCATGTTCCTTCACAAATTAAAGGGAAGATTTATCGAAAAGCAAAAAGGTGTGTATTCATTGGATATGACAACAATAAAAAAGGCTACACACCATACAATCCAAGAAACAAAGGTCTTTTGGAGAGTAGAGATGTAGTATTTGATGAGAATAGTTCTTGGTATGAAGATTCATGTAGGAAAGTCAACTTATCTTATGACATTGAAGAAGATTTTCCAAAGCTTGTCAAGGACAACCCTCTTAACATTGAAGAGCAGGATACCTCATAAGTTGATGAAGTATCTCAGATTAAAAGCTTCAAAATATGGAAGTATAAAGGTAAAGTTAAAATGTAGGAGCTTAAACAAGAAGAAAAATCATCACATCATGGCCTAAGAAGATCTATGAGGGAGAAAAGGAAACTAGAGAGGTATGGATATGACACTTCTCTTCTTTATAAACACTCAATTTACTTAGCAGAGGATCTAAGTCAAGAACAACCCTCAACGTTTGAGGAAGCCAGAGATAAATGAGAATCGAAGCATGCAATGGAGGAGGAAATTGAAGCACTTGAGGAAAACAACATTTGGGAATTTGTTCCCAAGACTTCATCTATGAAAGTAATAGGTTCAAGATGAACTTACAACTAAAGAAGAATTTTGATGGCTCCATTAACATGTATAAGGCAAGGCTTGTGGCAAAGAGCTTTACACAAACTGAGGGAATTGATTATGAAGAAACTTTTTGACCTATGGCAAACATGCCTAAAATCAGATTTCTACGTAGTATTGCTTCCTCCAAGAACTGGAAGATACTCCAATTGGATGTAAAAAATGAATTTCTTAATGGATTGATAACGTAAGAAGTATATATGGCACATCCACGTGGGTTTGAGAGTGAAGTATATCATGATTATGAGTGTAAACTTAATAAAGCTCAGTATGGAATTAAAGAAGCTCCAATAGCTTGGAATCAAAGATTGGTTACCTTCTTGCAGGATAAAGGATTTCAACCTAGCAAGGCAGATCCATCACTCTTTATCAAAAAGAGTAATTCTGAAGTCATCTATTTATGTGTGTATGTGGATGATATATAGTTACAGGAAATAATGTAGACGGAATAAAGAAGATCAAGGATCAGATGAAAGAAGAGTTTAAGATAAGTGATCTGGGTTCACTTACATACTTCCTAGGATTGGAAGTACTTTACAGAGATCATGTTCTATTCATTACTCAAAGGAAGTATATCAAAGACTGTTGACAAAGTTCAAGAGGCAAGATTGTAAGATTGCAAACACTCTAATGGAAGTCAATCACAAATTAACTTCACATGAAGGTGAACTCATAGAAGATATCATAAGTTATCAAAGCCTTGTCGGTAGTTCAAACTATGCCACATTAATAAGAGTACATATATGGTATAATGTGAGTGTGCTAAGTCAATTTATGCACACACACAAAAGACCTCACATGGATGCTACTAAGAGGATACTCAGATATCTCAAGTGGACCAAAAATGAATGGTTATGTCACCCTTATGTACTTGATCGAGGTTTAAAGTTGTTCTCTAATGTAGATTGGGCTCGCTCAAAGGAAGATCGAAGGAGTACCTTAGGATACCTTACTTTTGCAGGGTCAAAACTTGTTTCATGGTCATCTAAGAAGTAGCCTAAAGGTGCTCTCTCTTCTACAAAAGTTGAATACAAAGGTCTTGCTATAGCTACTCAAGAAGCAATGTGGATAAAGACAATATTTATAGATCTTAGATTGGAGGCCGGAACTCCAAATATTTTTGGGGATAACATGAATTGCATTCACTTGGCTACAAATCCAATTTTCCATGCCAAGACTAAACATATTGAAGTACATTAGCACTATGTAAAAGAGAAGATTCTGAGCAAGAAAATTCAGCTATCATATGTGTCAACTCATCAATAATGTACCGACATGCTGACAAACGCCTTGGATGGTTCTAAACTCTAAAAATTCAAATCTATGATTGGTTTGCAGGTAATATTGGAAGATTAAAGAACTGAAGTACATTAGGCTTGAGAGGGAGCTACGGGAGCAAATTTTTGACAAGCTGATGATGGCTTGAGTATCACACAATTATGGAGTCATGAAGAAAATAATTGAAGTAATCAATAGTTCTTTTGTGAACTCATCCTTGTAAATCTTTGAGCATTTACCGAATGTAAAAGTTGGAGAATCAAAGTGGTTGAATCCACTTGATGAGTAGGAAAAGAACTCCACAAAGGTTTGATTTAGTTAGTTGAAGAATCAATCACTAAAAGATAGGAAAAGTAACTTAGTTGAGCTTGATTTCAAAATTCAAATCTTTGCTCCAATACTTACTGTATATACACTTGTGATATAGTTGTGGTATTTGCCTCCACTTTAGAAGAGCTTCTTGCCATATGAGAGTGTGATCTCAAGGAAAACATATTTACCAGTAAGCTCATTGTAATTTCCAATCAATACACATTTGATTTCCTGATCAATTATGACCATATCTGCATGTCTATATGAGTGTACTATTCTCTATCACAGTCTTCAATTTTTTAGTCAAATTGTAGAAAGGATTTCTCTCAGCATACTCTATCCTTTTGAATACTTTAACTTGGTAATGCTAGCTCTCCAAGTCTATTTTTAGACAATAGAGTTTTGTATCATTTGGATCTATGAACTGTGAGTAATGTTCATCAGAGCTTCACTGTGTATTTTCATCTTCTTCTTCCTAAAAAGTCAGGTTTACATAGGTGGATTGCTAAATTAATTTCTCATCATACAGACAATCATTCCCAGTGAAATAACCTCTAATAGGTTTCTTTGCTTCCAACTAAGATTCCTCTAAAGCACTTAGGTAAATTTTGATCAGAGAATGAGCACTAAGTAAAATATTGAATGTCATCCTTCAAAAATAGAAAGTCTTCCCTAGATGACTTTTAGTCAAACTCATATGTTTTGATTTATCTTTTTGAGAATGATCTTCCAAGGTACACAGGGTGTCTAATACAGCTATTGGCAAGCTAAAAGAGACTAGAACATATCTCTAAAGCTCATTTGGCTAGTGTAGTGCAAAGATTTTGCAGCACCACTTAATCTTCATCAAGTATCAATCCATCTCTTCACATAGGATCAATTTGTAGAGGTGGAGGCCTTTGAATAGTAGTACTCTAAGAAACACATCAAATCTCTTCTTGTTGTGCAAGGAACTCTTCACTAGAGTGAAAATCGTGCAATCTTTAGACTCCTTTTTCTCTAGGTTTACCTCTCCCAAAGATGTGAGCTTTTCATGGAGGTGTCCAAGCCTTCTCTTACTAAGGTCGAGCTAGAACATCATTGTAGAATTCATCAAGAAGTCACATATCAATAGAGCATAAGGAGAACAGTATGAAACACAAGAGATAAACTAAAAACACACAAATTCTTTCCCTCTCTCTCTCTCTCCCTCTCTCTTTTCTCCCCCTCTCTCTCTCTCTCTTGCTCTCTCTCCCCTCTATGTGGAGCACTGTAGCAACTAAATTTGTTGAGGAGAGAGGGAGAAAAGAAATTGAAAAGTTCTCTCTCTCACTTTTTCCCTCTTTCTTCTTCTCAAATGAGAAATCTTACTAGCAGAAAAGAGATGTTTTGAAAACTGGAGATGGAGAGAGGAAAGAGAGATGGTGTTCTCTCTCTCTCTCTCTCTCTCTCTCTCTCTCTCTCTCTCTGTCGACCTCCTCTTTTCTCTATGATTCACTTTCTCCCTCTCTCTCTCTCTCTTAGAGAAGTAGATAAAATTTTGATAAAGGAAAGTAGATGAATTACCTGAAAAGGTTATTGGAAGACCTTAACTTCACCAAGTCTTTATTTAATTAAAGAGACCAGAAAGGCATCATTTAACAAATTGAGAAAATCTTCTAATTTTCCACGTATCCAGAATGATAGCCCTTCTATTCCATCTTTTCTTAATTAAAGACCTTCTTTTTCTTCTCTTCTAAACTTCAAGATTACTCCAAACATCATTTCTATTTTGAATTTCTTCTTTTTTTTTACTTTGCTTTTTCATTTTCTCATTTCTTATTTTTATTTCATTTTCTCTTCTTTTTCTAGTTCGAAAATATGTTTTAATTCAATTTCTTATTAATGTAAATACCAAGTTCTAGAGGTTTCAAACATAAGGTTAATGTTAAACACTCAATCATAGATATAAAAGGTTTCTACTTACAAGATTAAGGGTTTGAAAATTAGGTTCCTAAGACTCTAAGCTAGCTTTTTTAAGGGTCTTCCACTTAACTATTTAGGGACTTTTAGGGGTTTGAAGTAAGGTTTCAAAACATTGAAGTTGGATGCAAAACGTTCCAAGTTAAATCCCTAGATTTTGGAGTTGGACTACAACATTTTGTAAGATTTTTAGGGTCTTGAGATTGATTTCTAAGTTTTTCATTACTAGAAACTAGGTGCATAGCAATGCCCATTGAAAGAAAGCACGTTTTGTTGCTTATGCGATGAAATGTTTTTCTCTTGAAAAAACAGAAGTTTCGTTGCATAAGTGATGCAATGCTAATTTGCACCCTCACAAAGAGCGTCACTAACTAGAAACACTCCTATCGATGTTTGGAAACTGATTGTGAGGCTGGAGAGTCCCATATGCAATGTTTTGAGATTTCAAAGTGTTGCATAAGTGATGCTCAAGAATGTTAAAACAAATTTTGATTTCTCCCGGCACATTTGTGTTAGGAATGAGATGCGAGAGAGAGAGAGAGAGAGATCATGCACACAGACAATCTCGTACCGGCGCTCTAAGAGAGGCAAAGGTACTCTCACACACACACATACACACACACATTTACACGCCCATATACACATGCATACACACACACACATATACACACATATACACACATAGACACACACATATACACATAGACACACACACATACACACACATACACACATAGACACACACACACATACACACATTGACACATACACACACATACACAGATTTACACATACATGCACATGCATACACGCACACACATATATACACATAGACACACACATATATACACACATAGACACACACATACACACATAGACAAACACACATACACAGATAGACACACACATACACACACATACACACACACATATACAAACACACATAGACACATAGACACATACACACACACACATACACACACATTTACACACACACATTTATACACACACATTTACACACACACACATACCCACATAGACAGACACATACACACACATACACACATACACACATACACACACACATACACACACACACATACACACACATAGACACATACACATACATACACACACATATACATAGATTTACGCACACACATAAACATGCATACAGACACATATATACACACATAGAAACACACATACACACATAGACACACACACACATACACACATAGACACACACATACACACATACACACACACATATACACATAGACACATACATAAACATGCACACACATACACTCACACACATACACATAGATCTACACACACACATACACATGCATACACACATATATATACACACATAGACAAACGCATACACACATAGACACACACATACACACATAGTCACACACACACACATACACACATACACACACATACACACAGATTTACACACATTCATAGGCACGCATACATACACACATATATACAGATGTAGGCACACACATACAAACATAGACACACACACATATAGACATAGACACACGCACATACACACACACATACACACACATACACATATACACACATACACACACATACACATATACACACATACAAAAAGATTTACACACACACATACACATGCACACAAATACATATATATACAAACATAGACACACAGATACATACATAGGCACACACAAATACATAGATACACACACACGTACACAAACACACATACACACCCAAACATACACACATAGACACATACACACTTACACACACACACACAAATACACATCCACACACATTTCCACAGACACATACATATGCATACACACACATATATACACATACACACGTATATGCACACATAGACACACACATACACACATAGATACACACACATAGACACATACACACACATACACACAGATTTATACACACACATACACATGCATACACACACATATATACACATACACATGTACATACAGACATAGACAAACACATACACAAATAGACACACACATACATACATAGACACACACACACATACACACATAGATACGTACACACTCACACACATATACACACAGATTTACACACACACATACACATGCATACACACGCATATATACACACATAGGTACACACATACACACATAGACACACACACACATATACACACACATACACACCCACACATACACACATAGACACATACACACTTACACACACACACACACACAAACACACATCCACACACATTTCCACACACATACACATGCATACACACATATATACACATCGACACGTAGATGCACACATATACACACATGCACACATAGATACAAACTTATAGACACATCGGCACATAGAAACACATACACACACATACACACATACACACACATACAAAGATTTTCACACACACATACACATGCATACATACACATATGTACACATACACACATATATAAAGACATGGACACACACATAGACACACAGAAACACACACATACATACATAGACACACACACATAGACACACATATAGACACATACATACATACACATACGTACATACACACACACATACACACACATATACACACAAATTTACACACACATACACCCACATATATACACACATAGACACACACAATACACACATAAAAACACACACACATACACACACACATATACACACACACATAGACACATACACTCTTACAGACACACACGTCCACACACATTTACACACACTACGCATGCATATAGACACATATATATATAGATACACACATATATACACACATACACACACACATGCACACATAGACACACACACATATATGCATACACACACACGTAGAGACACATACACACACATACACATACATGCATACATATGCATACATAATGCATATGCATATGCATACATAAATACTTACATGCATAAACACACATACACACAGAGATGCATACATAATGCATATGCATATGCATACATACATACTTATATGCATACACACACATACACACACACATACATATGTATACATAATGCACATGCATATGCATACATACATGCTTACATGTATACACACACATAAACACACATACACACATACACACATGCACACACACATATATATACATAGATTTACACACACATACACATGCATACACACATAAACACACACATACACACATAGACACATGCACATACACACATAGACACACACACATATACACACACACATACACACGTAGGCACATCCACACTTACACAAACACACATACCCACACATATACGCACACATACACACATACACACATCCACACACATTTACACACAGACAAACACATGCATATAGACACATATATATAGATACAGATGTATATACACATAAATACACACATAGACACACACACACACATACACACACACATGGACACATCACATACACACACATATATGCATACACACACATATATACATACACACATATATATGCATGCACACACACATAGAGACACATACACACACACATACACATACATGCATACATATGTATACATAATGTATATGCATATGCATACATACATACTTACATGCATACACACACACATACACACACATGCATACATATGCATACATAATCCACATGCAAATGCATACATACATGCTTACATGCATACACACACATACACACATAGACACGTACACACACATACACTTACATACATAGACACACATATACAGGTAGATTTACACACACATACACATGCATACACACACATATATACATACATAAACACACACATACACACATAGACACACACACACATACACATAGATACACACACATACACACATAGACATATACACACTTATACACACACATACACACACACATATACACACACATAAACACATAGTCACATACACGCTTACACACACACACATACACACATCCACACACATTTACACACACATACACATGCATATAGACACATATATATAGATACACATGTATATACACACATAGACACATGCATATATACATAGACACACACAGACATATACAAACACACACATGGACACATACACACACTGTTGTCAGGATCTTGCTCACGCGCATACAGAGATTACGAACGCAGAAAACACACAGAAAAATAGAGACAAGAAGAGACGAGACTAAACGCAGAATTGGGTGCAATCTCCCCCCATGCACTCTGTTCCGACAGTCCACACAGTGCATGTATTTATAGGACTTTTGATTACGTCGAAAATAGTGGTTACATGAGGGCGGCTTTGAAACGCAGGCATGAAACTAAAAGTTGGTAACTTTTAGAGAAAGCCATTGCTTTGAATAACAGAAACTGCAGTCTACAACGACCCTTATTCGAACCATTACTTTTCTAACAATAGAACCTTCTATGCAGGTTTATTTACAAGCTAAATAATAGTTATTCGGATTATTGATATCCGCCCTTTCACGCCTTGCACACTCCTCACGAACCTTCAGCTGCTATATCAGAAACATGAGAAACATATTAATACATTAATAATATAACACTTTGACAATGCATTGTTCAATAATATACAACATGCCTCTCAGTTGACAAGAAACTGACCTCAGTTGGTAAAAGAATTTAACACTCTAACAATTACAATGCATTGTTCAACATTTTCCATGTTACTATTACAATCCAACAATGCATTGGCCAACATATTCCATGTCACAATCCAACAATGCATTGGCCAACATATTCCATGTTACACTCCAACAATGCATTGGCCAACATATTCCATGTTACAATCCAACAATGCATTGGCCAACATATTCCTTGTTACCATCCAACAATGCATTGGCCAACATATTCCATGTTACAATCCAACAATGCATTGGCCAACATATTCCATGTTGCCATGCAACAATGCATTGGCTAACATATTCCATGTTACAATCCAACAATGCATTGGCTAACATATTCCATGTTACAATCCAACAATGCATTGGCCAACATATTCCATGTTACCATCCAACAATGCATTGTTCAACATATTCCATAAGTTATAACATGCCGCTCAGTTGAAAAAGCAACTGACCTCAGTTGATAAAATAATAAACATGGATGGGCAGTCACATGTTTCATCACTGAATAAAAAAAGTGGGCATGTGCCATGTAAAAACACATGCATGGAAATGTTCATGGAGCTCTTACTTTTTACGAAAAACAATTTCAAAAGGTGCATGACATGTAGTGGTGTGTGTTGTGTTATTGTAAGAAAATTGAAGCAATGGCAACTTTTCATCCCAGTTATTAGGATTATCTAATGAATAACAACGCAATAAATCAAGAATAGTACTATTTGTAGCCTCACTCTGTCCATTACTTTCAGGATGAAATGCAGAGCTAAAATCTATTTTAGAACCAAAATGTTGAAATAAGGCAACCCAAAAATGATTACACAACCTAACATCACGATCAGATAACAGTACTTTAGGAAATCCATGATGTGGGAAAATGCATTTAATGAATAATTTGGCAGCTTGAGGTGCAGTCAAAGTTTTTCTACATGGAATGAAATATGCATATTTACTAAACCTATCAAGTATTGTCCAAATTATACCATTATGTGATGAAGTGATGGGAAGACCTGTGATAAAATCCATAGAGATTTGTTCCCATGGTTCATTTGGAATGGGAAGTGGCATTAATAATCCAAATGGTTTACCATGATGACGTTTGACACGCTGACATACAATGCATTGACAAAAATAATGTGCAATATCTTTTTCCATGTGTGGCCAAAAGAAGAAATCTATGCAAACAAAAATGGTGCTCTGTATGCCTCTATGACCCATGTAAGATGGTTCATGCATTTCTTTAATGACAAAATCTTTAAAAGCGTGGGTGATAGACAATCTATGTTGAAAATAAACAAAACCATTATGAAATGTATAATGTTCATCAGATAAAGATGCACCATTGTTGAAGTCATGTCATGCACGTGAAAAATACATATCAGATGCATAAGTGAAAACCATGTCTTGAAAAGAATGAATTTGGATGGTAGAAATATTATTCAAAACAACAGAATGCGAAGGAAAACGGCTAAGAGCATTAGCTACAACATTAGCTTTACCAGGCTGATATTGTATCATGGGTTGGAAATTTTGAATGAATGATGCCCATTTAAGATGCCTATCTGAAATTAAAGGTTGACTTAATAAATGCTTAATAGCTTGTTTGATCAGTTTTGATTAAGACCTCACAGCCCATAAGATAGTGTTTCCAAATTCGCAGAGCATGGACAACTGCTAACAATTCTTTATCATACGTACTATAATTCTTCTCTGAGGGTTTAAGCTTCCTACTCTCAAATGCAATGGGATGGTCATTTTGCATTAAAACAGCACCTATTCTTGAACCACTAGCTTCAGTAACGACATGAAAGGGTTGTGAAAAGTAAGGTAACTAGAAAACAGGTGCATGTGAAAGTGCTTGTTTCAGTTTGTCAAAGGAATGTTGTTGGGTAAGTCCCCATGCAAATTTTATTTTCTTTTTCAACAACAAGGTAAGAGGCAATGCTAAATAAGAAAAATTTTGAACAAACTTCCTATAGAAACTAGCCAACCCAAGAAAAGAACGAACATCATTGACTGATTGTGGTGTAGGCCATTCTACTATAACTCTAATTTTTTTTCTCGGATCCACATGCACACCTTCACTTGAAATAATTTGTCCTAAATATTCTAGCTTACGTTGAAAGAAGTAACTCTTTCCAGGATTAGCATAAAGTGTGTTCTCTTGTAACAAATGAAAAACTGTTTCAAGATGCTTTTCATGTTCATTATCATTCTTACTATAAACAAGTATATAATCAAAGAAGACAAGAACAAAAACTTGATAATCAAGAAAAATATTGTTCATCATTCGCGCAAATGTAGCAGGGGCATTAGTAAGTCCAAAGCGCATTACCATAAATTCATAATGGCCAGTTTGAGTTCTAAATGCAGTCTTGAAAATATCACTTTGTGTCATACGAATCTGATGGTAACCCGATTTAAGATCAATTTTACTAAAGACACAAGCTCCTCGTAACTTATCTAAGAGATCATCTATTCGAGGAATAGGGTATCTATTCTTGATCGTGATCTTGTTAAGGGCTCTATAATCAATGCACATTCGATAAGTTTTATTCTTCTTCTCTACTAAGAGAACTGGTGCTCCAAATGGGGAAGAACTAGGCCTTATAAGTCCTTTTTGTAGTAGGTCTTTTACTTGATTTTCTATTTCCTTTTGATGTAGTGGGCATGTCTATAAGGTGCTTTATGAGGAGGAGAACTACAGGGACTAAGTCTATGCTATGGTCAAAGGATCCTCGAGATGGTGGTAGTTCAGAGGGATACTCAGACATAAAATAATCCTCATAAGTACTCATGAAAGGTTTATATGCATCATGAAGTGTATGAGTATAATCATTGATGATATTGACAAAAACATTGCATGAATTGAATCCTTTCCTAAATGCACGCTTTACTTGAGTGTGACTAATCAATGGAAACGGCAAGAAATCATGTCCTGCAGACAAAGTAATGATTTGACCTTTGAATTCAAAGTTAAAGGTATGCGTATGGTAGTCAATATGTGGGTTATAATGGTGACGAAAAGGCATACCTAGTATAACATCGTAAGATTGCAAAGGTGCAATTAAAAATGTCCGTGAATCAACATATGGGCCTATGCTAATCGTAACATCTTGCACTTCGTGTGTTACATTATAACGACTACCTTGAAATGCAGCTTTCACTTTATACAAGGAAGGAAACGTTTGTAATTTAAGTTCTTGTACTAATAAATGTGAAATGAAGTCATGTGAACTACCATCGTCATGTAGAATTTTAACTAGTTTGGTATTTATTGTACCCTGCATGCAAAGTAGAGAGTGTAGAGAGATATCATTACCCAAGGTATTTAAGTCCTTCTCCAATGATTCCTCTGTCCCAATAGGAGAAATTTGGACCTCCATGTTATGCAATTGAGTTGTAGCCAGTTTCATGTGAAGAGGTTGCAATTTGCACCTTATTTTTGTATGTCGAGGTTTACCACAATTCCAACAAGTGATTCATGGTAAGATGGGGCATTAAAAGTATGCTTCATAGCAAATGTAGGTTTAACATAAAGTGGTCGTAGGGTGTGAAGCTTAGCTTGGATTTCCACCTCCAAACCAACTACCATCATAAGGTTGTTTGCCTCAGTTTGTATCTTCTGGAGGACTTCATCACGTTGCCAGATTTCGTTCTGAGCTCCTCGAAGCTCATGGCGCAAGAGCTCTAGTTGTTGTTCAAGTGTTGCCTTAGGTAGAGGTGAATTATTGTAATCCTCCATGGTGCTCCTGGACCCTTAAGCTAGTGCTTTCCTCTCGGGATGTACCCTCAAGGAATGTACCCTAGCAGAAAGGTACCCTATATGGATGTACCCTGATGTACCCTCAGAAGTGTACCCTGAGAAATGTACCCTGGTGTACCTTGAGAAGTGTACCCTGAGACGCGCCGCGTCGCGTCGCACCATGCCACCTTGAAAAGTAAGAAAAACTGAAAGTTATGTTAAATATAAGAGGAAAGAACTTGAGTGACAACTCCAAGAAATGGAGGAGTGGTTAAAGTACTTCCCTTGAAAGTAGGAGGTTGTGGGTTCAAATCCTCCTACCTTAGGGACTCTCAACCACTCTATTGCCACTCAAAATTAAAATTGCCTCGCGCGTAGCCAACGGTTGCAAGGGAGCCTTGGGTGCCAATGTTGCCAATGTAGTGCCTAAGTTATTGCCTAAGTTCTTTACCTTAGTCGACGCCTTGGAGTAAGCCGAAGGAGCAAACGTAGGTGAAAACGTAGGTTCTGGTTCTGGATCAGGAACAGGAACCGGAACCAGAGATGGAGACGGAGACAAAATCGGAATCGGAATCGCGAACAGAGAACCCTCTGTATTGACACGTGCAGAGCTCTGATACCACTATTGTCAGGATCTTGCTCACGCGCATACAGAGATTACGAATGTAGAAAACACACAAAAAAAAACAGACAAGAAGAGACGAGACTAAACGCAGTATTGGGTGCAATCTCCCCCCATGCACTCTGTTCCGACAATCCACAGAGTGCATGTATTTATAGGAATTTTGATTACGTCGAAAATAGTGGTTACATGAGGGCGGCTTCAAAAAGCAGGCGTGAAACTAAAAGTTGGTAACTTTTACAGAAAGCCATTGCTTTGAATAACAGAAACTGTGGTCTACAAGGACCCTTATTCTAACCATTACTTTTCTAACAATCGAACCTTCTACGCAGGTTTATTTACAAGCTAAATAATAATTGGTTTATTCGGATTATTGATATCCGCCCTTTCACGCCTTGCACGCTCCTCACGAACCTTGAGCTGCTATATCAGAGACATTAGAAACATATTAATACATTAATAATATAACACTTTAACAATGCATTGTTCAATAATATACAACACACACATACACATACATACATACATAATGCATATGCATATGCATACATACATACTTAGTTGCATACACACACATACACACACATGCATACATATGCATACATAATGCACATGCATTTGCATACATACATGCTTAAATGCTTACACAGATACAGACTCACATATACACCTACATACACTTACACACACATATACGTACTTACATATACATACACACATATAAACATACTCATAAATACACACATACACATGCATACACATATACACATGCATGAACATACATATGCACACACACATACATATACACATATGCATATCTAGTCACATGCATACCTACCCACAAACATACACACATACATACACATGCATATATATGTACGCATGCATACACAATGCATAGATACACATGCATACAAATATACATATACATACACATACATATACACACATACATATACATGCATACATATGTATATGTACATATATTGATTTCTAACCTGTTTTGTTTTATATGTCCATATATTATGGATCCTAGTAGAGAGCGAAAGGCAAAACTCACTCTCATAAAAAAGTTTATGGGAGCAAGAGTTCCGCCTGATATCATAGGGATCCTCATGCACGAGTACTCAAAGATGCATGATGATGAGCTGGATTTTACGATCAAGATAGTCACCGAGCGATCAGAGGAGGGCTCTTCTACCACTCCACATGTAGAAAGAGAACTATCTACTCATAGGTATATTTTTTTCACAACTTTTTTTAGTGATATTATAGCATATATTTTTATTTATTTTTATCTATCTATTTTCAGGACACCTATACCACCTCCATGTCATGAGAGCAGAGCACAGGTGCCTATGAGGACATGCATAGACACCCTAGGGCTCGAGTGCAATATAGAGCTAGAGGGGAATATGGTGTATATCGGGAATGGATTGGAGTGCATGAGAAGAATGCAAGCATTATGTGACTTCTACCTGTGCCTTGTCCATTTGCAGTGGACCTAAGTTTTACATATAAATTGAAATAAATATCTTATGTTTTATTTACATGAGTTTTTTTTTTTGTAGTGAGCATGATGAGAGGGATAAAAAATACATACTTGGTTCACTTGAGATAGAATTTGGGACTGGGTGGTCCAATAAGTGGTGTCTAAAAGAGATGGGAACACTTTTGGCTCATCGTCATGATAATGCACATATATACACACATATATATACACAAACGTACATGCGCATTAGGTCACATGCATACATGTGTATGTATATATATATGTGGATATGCGTATGTGTGTTTATGTATGTAGGTATGTATGTATATGAGGGAGAGAAAAAGGAGTTCGATGAGAGGTACAAATACACATCCATACACACACACATACATGTACTATTAAACACAAATACACATACATGCACATTCACACATACGCACACGTACATGCACATTTACACACACACACACACAGATACTCACATACACATGCATGCAGCTACACACATATAATGAATACACAAATAGACACATACACATAGACTCACATAATCGTATCTACATACATATATACGCATACACACGCATACACACATATAGACACACATACACACACACACACACACACACATATATATATATATATGTGTGTGTGTGTGTGTGTGTTTGTGTGTGTATATATATGAACAACAATATATATATATATATATATCTAATTTTATAATAATATATATACATATATATAACATTATATATATATATATATCTTATATATATATATATATATATATATATATATATATATATATATATATATATATATATATATATATATATATATGAACAACAATATATATATATATATATATATATATATATCTAATTTAATAATAATATATATACATATATATAACATTATATATATATATATATATATATATATATATATATATATATATATATATATATATATATATATATATATATATGTATTTCCTAATTCAAAAAATCTATTATACATATTCTATTTCAGACACCTTATTTCAAAAACCCTAATTTGGAAACACTAAATTTGATATTAGGGTTTTACAAACCCTAATTTATAAACCCTAACTCAGCCTTTTAGCCATATGATTGAAGTATATGTACACATTGCATCTATTCCTCCAACCACCTACTAGAGAGATGTCTCTCCTCCCAACCATATGCCTCTACATGTAGCTACATGATGGAGTAGATACATTATGCATCACACATACATGCCTATATGCATACATGTATACGTATACATGCATACATATTTATACGTATAAATTTACACATATACACATATACATATTTACACATCACATATACATGTGTACATGCACACATATATAATTATACATGCATACACAATTATAAACACACTTGCATATATTACACAAATACATATGCATACATACATGTGTGCATACTAACACATGCATACATATATCACACACATGCACACATATACATATACATGAAACACATATAGGTGCATACTAACACATGTATACTTATAATACATATGCATACACACACATATGCAAACATACATGACAAAAATTTGCTCCTTGAAAATAAAACTATACATTAAGTTTTAGGAATACCCCCGGGCTTCATGTTCAAACTTAAAAGAACATGATTTCATCTCTCTAGTAGAATTCATCATTAATCTAGTTGAATAAAGAAGAATCTATTATTTGATATCCATTCAAATGATTCAAGTTATTGATCGATAAATAGAGTAGGATTTACTATCTATTTTACTCATATGTTTTCATAATTGACATCAATATAGTCTCATCTTCATGATCCTTATTGATTTCATTTATTTATTTGATTGTTTAATCTATGTTCTCATGAAAGATATCATCTATTGATCGACTAATATCGATTTTTGGTAATTCCTCTTCATCATCATAAAAGAGTTAGGAGTGAAGGTATTAGGTCCACTAGAATAGGAGATGCAGATGTGTTAGGAGGATTCTAAAGACTAGGCAGAGAAATCCAAAGGCTAGATGGACAAAATATCTTCGTTTGATACAGGTATACTTTGACCTTACTCTCATAACATGTGTATGCGTGTATATGTATGTGTATGTTTATATGTGTCTATGCATTCATGTATGTATGTATGTATGTATACACACACACACACACATACATATATATATATATATATATATATATATATATATATATATATATATATATATATATATATATATATATATATATATATATATATATATATATATATATATATATATGTGTGTGTGTGTGTGTGTGTGTGTGTGTGTGTGCATGTATATATATAAATAGATAGAAAATTAAAAATTATACATTAATAGTGTTGAGAAAGATACATTACTCCATCCAAAATGATTTTGAAGATTGGAAATAAGTAAGCTCGCAATTAGTCGTGTCAAACGACTTCCTTCATATACATGCTTTAGACATTCCTCTAGAAGATATTTCTCATTTTTAGAAATATCATTGATCTCACTGTCATTTTGATAGCAATCCTAAATAAAATCTGCCATGCCATCATCTTCATCATTGTTGCACAAACCTTGTACTTTATCTTCTTTTGAATATAGGTCTTTCAACCTTGCATATTCCATAGGATCACTTTTGCATAGCCTCCTCATAGAAGCTTCTGATAAATGAGGTCTTACTAGCAACTCTGAATAGTGTGGTGGAATATCATCAACATCATACACTGGAATCTACACACATGAATAAAAATCATTAGTATTGCATAAACAAATAAAAAGTAAGCTTTAAACATAAATTTAAAACAATTTAAGTTATTAAATACGGATAGAAAGTTTTCATTCTTTGTCTAGCTAAAAGGTGCTCTTGGAGGTCTACACCATCCATAATTCACGAATAATTCATGAACAGCATCTAATGAAGTAATACAATTGACAACTATATCTCTTGCTACATCTCTACTCATGTATGGTGATTCATGACTATTTTCACGCTCCGCAAATGTGCAATTAGTCCTTGAACTATTATGTAACCTCTGACTACTATTTATTAAACCTTCTATATTTCCATGAATGTAAGGTCTTCCATCAATATATAATCTTTCATTTTTTGCATGTGAAATTCCTCTACTAGAAAGGGGTGCTGCATCAAAGCATATTCCATAAGTACTCATGCTTTGAACATGATGTGCAAGTTGATGCCAATCTCCCCCATCCATATATAGGACCACAAAATGACATAAGAGTGAATTCAAAGTCCGGAGGCACATATGAATCCTCTACAATAAAGAGACCACGCCCAACACTAGTGATAGTGGATGGAGCAATCATATAGCAATTACCCCAAAGGTTAAAAACATCTCCATCTGAAGGAAGATGTCCTCTATTCATTCCTCCATTGCACATGTAAATATATATCTATATTTTTGTAAGTGTGTCTATATGCATGTATATGTATGCATCTATGTATATATATGTGCATGTATGTATGCATATACATATATGTGTATATGCATGTATCTGCATGTGCATGTGTAAGTGTATGTGCATATGTATGTGTATTTTCATGTGCATTTGTATGTGTGTATATGTATGTATGTGCATGCATATATGTAAGTGTATGTGTATATGTGTGTATGTGCATGTATATGTGTGTATATATATCTATGTGCATGTGTATGTGTGTATATGTATGTAAGTGCATGTGTATGTATGTGTATGGGCATATGTGTGTGTATGTATGTGCATGTATATGTGTGTACGTGTGTGTATATGTATGTAGGTACATATGTATATGTGTATATGCATGTATGTGCATGTGCATGTATAAGTGTATATGCATATGTATGTGTATGTACATGTGCATGTGCATGTGCATGTGCATGTGTATGTGTTTGTATATGTATGTATGTGCATGTGCATGTGTTTGTACATGCCTATGTATGTATATGTGCAGGTGTATGCGCATGTGTATGTGTGTGTATATGTATGTATGTGCATGTATATGTTTAAGTGTATGTGTATATGTGTGTATATGCATGTATATGTGTATATGTATGTAGGTGCATGTGTGTGTATGTGCATATGTGTGTGTATGTGCATATGTGTGTGTATGTATGTGCATATATATGTGCACATATGTGTTTGTGTGTATGTACGTATGTGCATATGTATGTGTATGTGTATAAACATATACAAGTGTATGTATATGCATGTGTATATGTATGAAACATGCATGTGCATGTGGATGCATTTCCATTTGCATCGATGTGTATATGCATGCATGTGAATGTGCATGCATGTGGATGTGAATATACATGTATTTAAGTATGTGTTAATGTTTGTATGTGTATGTATATATGCAATAATGCATGCATGAAAGTTTGTGCATTTTTTGTAGAAATGTTTGTGCATATGCATGTGTATATGTGTGTATGCGTAAGTGTATGTGCACATGTATGTGTGTGTATATGTGTGGGTATGTGCATGTGTATATGTATGAACATGCATCTTCATGTATAAGTGTATATGTGCATATCAATAAGTGTAAGTATGCTAAATAATCAAAATAACACAATTCAAATGATATACAAAGAATGGAAATTGTGCTTACAATAGTTAGCCATATTTTTTTGCTTGGTTAAATTCTTGAAAAACCTGCAATAAATAGAGAGAGAGAGAGAGAGAGAAAGAGAGAGGGAGGGAGAGAGACAGAGAGATAATTCAAAGAGAGAAAGATATAGAAATAGAGAAACGGAGAGAGAGAGACAGAGAGAGACAATAAGATAGAGATTAGACAAAACAACAATTAAATAAGTGATGCTTTCATCTCATAAGCATAGCGCAATTGTGAACGTTGGAGAGCTCTTCAATCTGATGTGTGTAGATGCAGATCGAAGAGCTTCCAACATTTTGATTTCATTCGTCAAAAACCCATCATGTAACCAATGCTAAAGCGTCATCAGCTCTATCTAGAAAGTGTCGCATAAGTGATGCTAATTAACATCACTTATGCGATGCAAATTAGCGTCACTTATGCGACGCTTTTTTAAATCGTCGCTTTGGCGATTGTCAATGTAATCATCACATATCCCATCATGTCGTATGTCGATAAACACATCAAAGTTTTTATCATTTTATCGACATTCCATGCTCGACGCTTGTTGCAATGCTTTATGCAATTTTATAGCGACACAAGTGTGTCTCTTTAACTATCGCTATGTGCTCATATTCCTTGTAGTTTTTGAAGATTGGATTTTACAGTTAGGATTAAGATATGAAGGGTTATCTATAATGTTTTTGATGGATTAAGGTTACCAATCAAATATGGTTCTAAGGGGGTAAAAGGCATTCCTAAGGTTCTCCGTTGACTAGGGTTACAAGAAAGGGATAACTTAGGGTTTTTCATTAGGGTTGATACATGAGTTTTGAAGGAAGTTTTAGAAGTTAGGATAAAAATTTCTAGGTCTTCTAGATAACTAGGGTTTTAATTGACCAAACATAGCTCAGACACATATACAATTGAAAATATCTCATCAAACATTTATTTACATCACTCAAGAAATTGATCAGATATACACTCTTTCCTTTCTTGTAGACAAATCATCAAATCACAATCAATGGAGAAGTTAAAAAGAAAATGGAATCAAGTTTAGAAAATTTTGATATGCTATCTACAAGGGATTTCTTCCTAACAATGGGTACAATGATTGCATGAGCATATCTTGTGCATTAGTACATTCACTACCACAACACTATCAATGGATCAATGATGTGACCATGTTAGGAAGCTAATCTTACTATGTTTTGGTCTCCATTTGT
Source organism: Ceratopteris richardii (assembly GCA_020310875.1). Classification (NCBI taxonomy): domain Eukaryota; kingdom Viridiplantae; phylum Streptophyta; class Polypodiopsida; order Polypodiales; family Pteridaceae; genus Ceratopteris; species Ceratopteris richardii. The sequence goes on from CM035410.1 coordinate 29,160,393, forward strand.
GTAGAAAATATGCGTCGAAAAGGGTCGATGGGTTTTGAACCAATGTGTCCGAGATAGTCATTTATAATCCTCAAAAGACTTTGTGTCATTATTACAAAGTGTTGTTACTCATTAATTATGTAAATATTATCGAGAATCCTATTGCTAGAGCACAACAATGAATGAATCCTTACTATGTTGTATATTTTTTGATGAATCAACATATTTTATCTATTTATAGACTTTACTCTTCTATTTATTCATCTTTTTGCATATTTCTATGTCTTTGTCCATCTCTTAACCTGCTACTATGTGATAACTTCTTATAGCAACAACGTGAGCTGCAATAAACACATTTCCTTAATCTACACTCACCCAGCATTGGAGGACATATATAGATAGGCATGATACTAAGCAAGATATTCATGTGTGAGATGTCCCATTCCATAATTATGATGATGTACATATCTCTAAGCATTACATATGTTCGTTTTATGTTCTAAAGCTTCTTGTATTGTCTGTGTATGTTCGTAAGCCCACCAACTGTAACAAGCATTGCCACTATCAAAATCTTGATAATTAGCACCATATTGGATTTAATTCTTTGGTAACCATAACGTATTAAGTCTTACGACACGACAAAGAGTACCAAGATAGGAAGTAAAAGTAAGCTGGAATCATGGAGAATTCTGGGAAGGAAAAGATTCATTGTTGTTAGTTTTTATATAATATATATTGTAGACACATCTTAGAGGACCACGAAGAGATGATGATTTATGCTTCAATTATCTTTTTCTGGTGTATAGAATTAATACGTGAAAGCCGAAATTTGAATGTTCGAATAAATGAGAAAGACTAGAAGATCTGTGTTAGATCGAGTTTAGGAGGTCTAGATTTAATCAAGTACGAAGAGCCTGATCAAATATATATAATTAATGGAAGTGTTCGCAATCAAAAAATATTGAAATGATCTTCTTGGAAACATATTGTAGAAAACATGGTTCTTGAAAAAATTTGAACGAGCTGAGACAAACACATACATAATGAGGAAAAAATGATGTTTTCAAAGTTATCTTTTGAAACACATGGTGTATAAGACATCTTGAGAACACAATGATAGCGATACTGCATAACCAAAAGTGCTATACAACGAAGGTCTACTAATATAAAGTGCTACACAATGCGGGTCAATAACCGATTGGTTGAGGGCACACTACTGGACAACAAATGACACTTGTATTGAGGTGGCATGGAGAAGTTTGTCTTTCAGTTTGCATGTATGTCATGGAGTCCTGTTTTTTCAGTGGTCCATTCTCTTGAATCTGTGTGTGAAATCTTGAAGGACGGAGATCCACACGCCAACTCCCAAGCGAGAAGTTCTGGATGTAGCTGCGTTGAAATGATGGATCGGTACGGTGTCTTTGGCCCGGCGCAACAAAACCTCGATTGGACGTCTCGAAGGCGCTACTCCACGTACATGATCGTTACACTAAAACACACAATATGTACATTGACTTCCGCTATACACATGGGTAGCAACTAGCAAGCATCTCTGGAATGTGTGGTAGCGACAAGTGAACACAGACATCGCTAGCACCACCACAGAAGATGTGAGGTGACGGAACTTCAAATCTTCATCTTGTCGTTATTTTTTAAAAGGAAATTCGCTAATTTTTTATGTTCATCTTCAACGCAGTCAAAAATATCTGAACCCACGCCGTCCTCCCAAGAAGAAAGAGTCTCACTCGCTCAAGTTAGCCCTGATGGAGTCAAATCCTCATGTTTTCTAGAGAGTCAATCACCGAGACTCAAATCTTCAACGCAATTTCCTCTCGTAAAAGGTAGCAAGCCTAAAACTGACGGGCATTTTGCTTGTTTTTGAAACTTCCTCGCCAAATGACAAGCTCGGATTGCTAATTTGTCATTCTTTTTATAGATCTTCCTGTCAAATGACAAGCTCGGATTGCTAATTTGTGTGTATAATATATATTATATGTATATGCTTTGTTATAGACATGTCACAATTTCTGATATGAACTGTAAAAGCGTTATTTTGCTTGTCATACGACATTTTGTCTTGGCGGTTAAATTTGGGTCAACAGAGATGGCAGTGGGCACTCGGCAGCCCATGCGGAAGATGAACGTGCAATCAACAAAAAGATGGACTGAACTTCATAATTTACGCATGTAACATGCCTTATGCTTAGGCTAGTTCGATCAGCAAATGCAGTATGCAAACCTATATAAGTTTATTTCGTCTGCAGCATAGCAGCGCTGCGATAGCTAACAGAGATGGCAACCCATACGACGGAAGGCCAAAGATATCTTCACGTTCTAGCAGTGCCTTTTCCTGCGCAAGGTCATGTGACTCCTCTAATGCGTTTTTGCAAACTTCTTCTCAAACATTACCAAAACCGTGGCTCCTTACGAGTAACCTTCCTCGATTTCTACCCCGCGAACGACTCAGCAGACCTTTCATTCTGCTTCCATTTCCCATTTCCCAACTTTTCCATTTCCATTTCCATTTCCCAACTTTTCCCAACAACTTCCTTCCCTAGACAGGTTCTTTGACAGCCTCCTCTGCATTGAACCAGGTCTCGAGCAGCTCATCCAGTCCTTCAACCGCCATGATCTCCCGGTTACCTGCCTGCTCACCAACTTCATGACAACTTTTCCTACGCAAGACGTTGCTGCAAGCTTGGAATCAGCCGAATAGCTCTTTTAACATCGTCAGCGTCCCGCCTATTCCTCATTAACTCCGCCTCCCCGGAGGATACCTTCAGTATGGAGACAGGTACCTGTTCCGCATCACTCGATAATGTCTATTTCTGTGTAATCTCTCTAACGATGCAATCCAAATTAGCATCCTGGAGCTGAAGTTGGAAAAAAGCCGCGTTGTATATCTCGTATTATTCCATTTCTGAACTCGGTGCGAGCTTCACCATCCTTCTTTTCTTTGTTTCCTGGTGCAGTGATGGATGCCATCAACTCCACAGAAAGAAGGGATAAAGTATTTTGCGATAGCTATTAAACAAAGATCTTCCTCAATTCAAGCACATAACAGACGATACGCGTGCAGTGCGGGAGTTCCCTAATAAGTCATGGAAGGCTTGTAACTCCCGTGCACACGCGGTTGTACTCCATACATTTGAAGAACTAGAGCCTTCCGCATGAGGATAATTTTTCTGGATAGGTGTGGGACTGTGGATAAAGGTTTTGTCCGGTGACACCTAAACTAGCATGCGAGAAGAAGATGAACGTTGCATTGGATGGTTGGATCAACAGCCAACCTCATCCGTTTTGTATATCTCCTTCGGTAGCGCCACCATGCTCTCCAAGGGTCTGTTCGAAGCACTTCTGCATGGTGTCATTGACAGCCAACAGCGCTTCCACTGGGTTTTGCGTCCTGGTCTCATAGACGACATCTAAAGAGAACAGATGGTACGTAGTCGATTGGGCACCCCAACTAAGCGTGTTATCGCACAGTCCTGTAGGAGGATTTTTGAGCCACTGTGGGTGGCATTCCACTATCGAGTCCATTGCCAACGGAGTTCCCATACTCTGTTGGCCATATTTTGCAGACGAACATATGAATGCACACTTTATTGTGGATGTGTGGAGAGTGGGCCTTGAGTTCAAACACACAGGTGAGGGCGGTTATCTGGTCGAGAGCTATGAAACAGAAGAGTTCTCGATGCTTTCACCCAAGCGGGTCATCATTATTGAAACTTGGCGCGTTGACGAACGATATGGAGTCAAGGTTGCAATGTGGCACAGTCTCTCCTTCATCTTGGTAATCGTGATTCGTAACAGTTAGTCTGGCTTGAATATAAAGCATCTTGGTCCTCAGAAATCTAATTAAGTATCTTATTCATGTTTGACAATATCATTCCCTCTTTACATGACTACCAAGATCCGGATATGCATTTGCAAATATAAAACATAAATATCCATAAATATACACACAAACGGAATTATTTCAAGCATCTTCGGTTCTTTTTTTATTCAACACATTTCAATACCAATGAACGTTTTTTATCGCAAGTTAATAATCATCGTAGGAGGTATCTTTTGGATACGAAGTCTGATCCAAGTGTGCAATCTATAATACAACAGTAAGAGAAACGAAACAGAGTGTAGTATTCTCTTGTTCACCTTAAGACAGCAAAAGACCTCTTAAGAGAGCAAATGCTCTTAACTGTTTCATGACTTTGTTTTGTTCAAGGGATCCATGCATCAAGGCACGGGGCAAGTGAACTAAAACTGTAACTTTTTGTAGCCATTTGCTTTTGAAGTGCGGTCATAAAACCTTGGTTTATTATACATTCAAATATATACACTAATATTAATCATAAGACCTTAGTTTTCATACGCTTAACTATATATAATAAGAGTAACGCTAAGAGCATTGGTTTCTATATAATTAATTGTATATAGGAATATTAATCCTAGGAGCCATGTTACCTATACATTTATTTATTTACATTAATATGTCTCCTCAAACCTTACTTTTCAACAATTTAATTATATATAATAATATCTATCATAAAATACTTATTTGCAATATGTTTAATTCTATAAACCGAACCCTAAACCGTAGTTTTCTATGTATTTAACTATATAATCAGATTTTAATCTTAGATTTTTATATATTTAATTATTTATACCAATTTTTATCAAAGTTCTTTATATAGTTCATATAGAAATTTGTTTCTTACAACTTTTATCTTTATATATATCAAATTATATATACTAATATGTATCATCAAACCTTAAGAGTTTTTGTACAGTTAAATATATATCAATATAAACTCCATTAGGGGAAAAAATGAACCCTGAATGGGCCTTTTAGCTTGAGGGCTGATTAGTGATGGACCAATGAGAAGAGGGTGGTGGCCACAGTCTACTCCCTTAATCACATAGACTAGGCATAAGCTTCCCTTGGTTTTGTGTGGTCAAAGATACAAAAACCACCTAGAACTCGTGGTTTTGGCTTTGTGAATGGTTTTGGAATGCTTCAGAATCAATAGGAGCCCTTAGATTTGTTCAATGATCCAAGGGAGAAGGTGAAAAAGCAAAAGTCAAGGCGCGAATGAACCTGGACCCTTGGATTGCTCTTGTTATCAATGGTTGGGATTAGATTCATGTTAAAAAATGCGCCATGAGTTCTACACCCTTGGATCCAGCTTTGAATCGGACGCATCTGCTTGAAACCAAGAAAGTTTGGGCGCCTAAAATGTGGACCATCGGATATACAAGTGATCTAATGGCTGAGAGTGAGGCCCCAACATCGAAAAGCGCCTTTTGCTGTCCACCCTCCGATCTTGGACCCATCCGACGGCTCAAGATACCTCCGAAATTGCGATCAGCCCGAATTGCGGTTTATCGTTGGATCTCTCTTGATCTAAGGGACCAAGAATGTGCAGAGAGATTGAAAAATGTGCGCCGGCTGCTGATCTTCATCATTATGTTGTCAGACGTTCTCTCACTAGAGATGCATCCAATTAAATATGTACCGTTGATTTGAGGCATCCAAAGGCCAAAATTTGTTCATCTTTAGAATTCGAATACAACCTTTTGTGAATCATTATTTTATTTGACAATACTACTAGTGGTTTTGCAAGGCCCCTTAATCTCCTAGATTAAGCTTTTTAATCCAAATCCTTACAAGGCCCATGCAGGGCTCATTTTTTCCCCTAATGTCTAAAACCATAGTTTGTTTTATGATGAATTATCCTTACTAATTTTAAACTTCAAATTCTAGATTTTTTTATATTTAATTACATTTAATAATTTTTAACATAAATCTCTAATTTTTATTAAGTTTAATTAAATATACTAATATTAAACCTACGAACCTACTGGTCTTTATATTTGATTAAATATTCTAACTTTAGCCTTAAAACTTAGCTTTTTATCTATTTAAGTATATATACAAATATTGATCACAAACCTTAATTTCCAACATTTTAATTATATATACTTATTTTCTATACTAGTTGTAATCTAAAAACACTAGTTCTACACTACAACATATCGAGGGTACATCGAGGATGCTACCCAGGCAAATGAACGGGCGTGATTTCTTCGCAACGCCGGTGTTAGAGTCGGTAAACACATCAGAAAGAAAGTGCCGGTATAGGCGCCATTATAAGCATTGGTATATGCCTCGGTATTACCGACACTTATACTGACGTTAATACCGATGCCTGCACTGGGCGTACCGACGCCTATACCGACGTCGATGTTGGAGCTATCGACACGTATACCGATGACCTTATCTGCACAAATTTTTTTGGGCAGAATGTGTTGTCTTTTACTACATCATGATGTTGTATAGCAAAAGACAATACACTCTGCCCAACTGAGTACATGTGTTATGTACTCTAATGGCAACCAAAACATAAACTTATATGAGCAGAAATGATCAATGAATCATGTACAGAAAGTTGTATATTCCATAAATGAAAAATGTACAAAAGTGTGGCAAACCACTTCTATATATGAATCGAATACAAAATGTGGCAAAGCACTTCCATATAGGAATCGAATACAAAATTATAGTACATCATTTCCACATAGGAGTGTAATACAAAATTGTGGCAATGTGAAAAAACACTTCCATATAGGAATCGAATACAAAATTATGTTACATCATTGTCGTATGCGAGTGTGATACAAAAATGTGGCAGTGATAGAAATATTTACACCTACAATCTTACAACAAAACATATGTATAAAATAAGACCAATTAACATGACATTTATAAACAAAAACTAAAAACATGAAACCAAGATATAACTTTACATAATCAAGAATATTCTCCCATGAGACGATTGCACCGTGTCCCTCTAAGTCTTGTAACAGTGCAGTCAGTCCATGTCGATATCCATATGATTCTTCACTTCGCGTCGGAGGACGACCCATTGCCAACTCCTATAATAAATATGCAAAATGTTAGATGAACATACATAATGTGCTTAACACAAACAACTTCAATAATTAACATGATACTTACAAATTGGTAGCAGATACTGTCGTATCTGCCGCTACCTAAATGCGACGTTCCAACCGTATCTAAACGTGCGGCCGCCGCATCTCTCTATTGACGATATGGATCAGTAGTATGTTGTTCCTCATCCTGAATCGATTCCCATTCTTCGACATCTAGCCATACAGGCTTCGGTAAGCCTGCTCTAAAAGCATCGGGAGCTTCCGATCATCGATAAGACATTACCTCGCTTGCCGTATGTTGAATCCATTCGGAACTTACAATAGGATTCCCAGGTGCTGGCCGGTACTCTTCATATATGCATTGTGTGGTATGATTTTTAGAGTCCCTATCCTATTCGTTCCATTTTAACATTACTGAATGACCGAATTTGATGGAGCAGAATTGTCGAATATGCTGACGCATTGAATTTCCGGCCGCATCCATAACTAGAGCTCCATTACAGATATGATATATCTTTGATTCCTCATGATCATGCGCACCCCAAGGTGTACGTGAAGATCCCATCTGATGCAATGTGAAAATATCATCTCATCCAATGTATATATATATGCATGCTTGTATGCATATGCATTCTTGTATGCATATGCATGCTCATATACATATGCATGCTTGTATGCATATGCATGCTTGTATGCATATGCATGCTTGTATGCATATCCATGCTTGTATGCATATGTATACATGCATATGCTTGCATGCTTGTATGCATATGTATATGCTTGTATGCATATGCTTGTATGTATATGCTTGTATTCATATGCTTGTATGCATGCTTGTATGCATATGCATGCTTGTATGCATATGCATGCATGTATGCATATGCATGCATGTATGCATATGCATGCTTGCATGCATATGTATACATGCATATCCTTGCATGCTTGTATGCATATGTATATGCTTGTATGCATATGCTTGTATGTATATGCTTGTATGCATATGCTTGTATTCATGCTTGTATGCATATGCATGCTTGTATGCATATACATGCATGTATGCATATGCATGCTTGTATGCATATGCATGCTTGTATGCATATGCATGCTTGTATGCATATGCATGCTTGTATGCATATGTATACATGCATATGCTTGCATGCTTGTATGCATATGTATATGCTTGTATGCATGCTTGTATGCATATTCTTGTATGCATATGCTTGTATGCATGCTTGCATGCATATGCATTCATGTATGCATATGCATGCTTGTATGCATATGCATTCATGTATGCATATGTATGCTTATATGCATATGCATGCTTGTATGCATATGCATTCATGTATGCATATGTATGCTTGTATGCTTGCTTGTATGCATAGGCATGCTTGTATGCATATGCATTCATGTATGCATATGTATGCTTGTATGCATATGCATGCTTGTATGCATATGCATTCATGTATGCATATGTATGCGTGTATGCATGCTTGTATGCATATGCATGCTTGTATGCATATGCATGCTTGTATGCATATGTATACATGCATATGGTTGCATGCTTGTATGCATATGTATATGCTTGTATGCATATGCTTGTATGTATATGCTTGTATTCATATGCTTGTATGCATGCTTGTATGCATATGCATGCTTGTATGCATATGCATGCATGTATGCATATGCATGCTTGTATGCATATGTGTACATGCATATGCTTGCATGCTTGTATGCATATGTATATGCTTGTATGCATACTTGTATGCATATGCTTGTATGTATATGCTTGTATGCATATGCTTGTATTCATGCTTGTATGCATATGCATGCTTGTATTCATATGCATGCTTGTATGCATATACATGCATGTATGCATATGCATGCTTGTATGCATATGCATGCTTGTATGCATATGTATACATGCATATGCTTGCATGCTTGTATGCATATGTATATGCTTGTATGCATGCTTGTATGCATATTCTTGTATGCATATGCTTGTATGCATGCTTGCATGCATATGCATTCATGTATGCATATGCATTCATGTATGCATATGCATTCATGTATGCATATGCATTCATGTATGCATATGCATTCATGTATGCATATGCATTCATGTATGCATATGCATGCTTGTATGCATATGCATTCATGTATGCATATGTATGCTTATATGCATATGCATGCTTGTATGCATATGCATTCATGTATGCATATGTATGCTTGTATGCATGCTTGTATGCATAGGCATGCTTGTATGCATATGCATTTATGTATGCATATGTATGCTTGTATGCATATGCATTCATGTATGCATATGTATGCGTGTATGCATGCTTGTATGCATATGCATTCTTGTATGCATATGCATTCTTGTATGCATATGCATGCTTGTATGCATATGCATGCTTATATGCATATGCATTCATGTATGCATATGTATGTGTGTATGCAAATGCATGCTTGTATGCATATGCATTCATCTATGCATATGTATGCTTGTATGCATATGCATTCATGTATGCATATGCATTCATGTATGCATATGTATTCATGTATGCATATGCATTCATGTATGCATATGCATCGTTGTATGCATATGCATGCTTGTATGCATATGTATGCTTGTATGAATATGCATGCTTGTATGCATATGCATTCATGTATGCATATGTATGCTTGTATGCATATGTATACATGCATTCATGTATGCATATGCATGCTTGTACGTATATGCATTCTTGTATGCATATGCATTCATGTATGCATATGCATGCATCTATGCATATGCATGCTTGTATGCATATGCATTCATGTATGCATATGCATGCACGTATGCATATGCATCCATGTATGCATATGCATCCATGTATGCATATGCATCCATGTATGCATATGCATCCATGTATGCATATGCATCCATGTATACCAAAGCGTCAGATCTATAAAAATAGAGGTGTGCTTAGAGAGAGATAGAGGGAACGAGAGGAAAAGAGAGAGAGAGAGAGAGAGAGAGAGAGAGAGAGAGAGAGAGAGAGAGAGAGAGAGAGATAGAGAGAGAGAGAGAATTGTTTGAATCAAGTTCGTCAAAATCCACTTGAAGTTCTCCTTCGTCGAATTTCCAAGGATTTGATCGCAAAATCTCTTGCAAAACCAAACAGAGAACATATTAGTAAAGCAAAAACATAAAGAAAGAAAAAAGAGTGCTACAATATGTGCAATCTACTTACCAAAACTTTAGATCTATAAAGATAGAGGTCGGTTTAGAGAGAGAGAGAGGGAGGGAGAGAAGGAGAGAGAGTGAGAGAGAGGGAGGGAGCGAGAGAGAGGGAGGGAGGGAGAGAGAGAGAGAGAGAGAGAGAGAGAGAGAGAGAGAGAGAGAGAGAGAGAGAGAGAGAGAGAGAGAGAAAGAGAGAGAGAGAGAGAGGGTGACAAACAGAGATCTGTTGTTGGCATGCGCAAACCCGACAAGAGAAGATCTAGATTCAAAACGCTTAGAAGGAGGAATTTTGGTTTCGCGTCCAGTTCAAAAGAGCGTGTCGGTATAAGCGTCCGTATAAGCGTCGCTACTTACAACAAATTACTAACACTTATACCGATGCAGTCTTTCCAAGGCAATGCCACTTTCTCAAATTGTTCGAGGGTCATACCGACACCAACAGGTGACCGTCGGTATACTGACCATCTGTATTCCCTCGATATGTTGTAGTGCTAGATATATTTAATTATATATACTACTATTTTTAATAAATCCCTAGTTTCATATACATTTACTCATACGATCTATTTTTTATCCTAAAACCTTCGTTTTCTATGTATTTAGATATATATTATAACTTGAATCCTAAAATCATTACTCTTAATACATCTAAATATATATACTTATATTGATTATAAAACCTTAGTTTTTTATATACTTAATAATAAATATCGTGTTTAATCTTAAAATGTTGGTTGTTTATATATTGATTTTTATATACTAATACTCATCATAAATCATAATGTTTTATATATACTTATTTTAATCAAGAAATCCTATTTTTTAAAAATCTTATTGTATGTACGAACATTACATACACACACACACAGACACACACACACACACACACACACATATATATATATATATATATATATATATATATATATATATATATATATATATATATATATCATAAAAGCCCAAGTTTTATATATTTAATTATAAATACTAATTTGGATCCTAGAATCCTAGCTCTTTATATATTTAATTACACATATTAATTTGAATCATGAAACACAACTTCTCTCTCGCTCTCTCTCTCTCTCTCTCTCTCTCTCTATATATATATATATATATATATATATATATATATATATATATATATATATATATATATATATAAGGTAGCTACCTGATTAAGAGCTATGAGATTGAGACTTTGATTCGATCACTTACTCAAGGAAAAGAGGGAAGATTTCTGAAAAATAATGTCCATGAGCAGGGAAGATTTCTGAAAAATAATGTCCATGAGCTGAAAGAGAAGAGATCACGATGCTTTGACTCAAGTGGATTATAATTATTGAAACTTATTGTACTAACCAATGATATGTAGTCAATTATACAATGTACCATAATCTCTCCTTCATTTTGGTAACTATAGCAATTTATCTTCCTCGAATAAAATTCTTAATTCTTAAATAACCCTTAGTTTGTATATAATATTTAATTCATATCTTGAAGGGACTGATAATACTCAATTTTCTACTTACATGATGTTTTATTAGTTTCTAGAACACTATCTTATATATTGGTCCTTTGAAATTCCATTAAATATTTTATTCATGTATATCAATATCTTTCCCTCGTTTCATGACTACCAAGAGTAAAAAAATGCATTCATATAGGCAACACACAAATATCTATAAATGTACAAACAAATAGAATCATTTTAAGCACGTTTCTTTCTTTTTTATTGAATATATTTTAATGCTAATGAATTCCTTTGACTTATCTAGATCCTTATGAATTCTTTTAAAATTTAATTAGAGTTATAGGGAATACCCTCCTAATACAAAGTTTGATCTAAATGTGCAGTCTATGATACAACAATAAGAGAAACAATATAAAGCATATGATCATTTTTTTTCACTTTATGATAGAAAAAAATCACACCAAAAGGTAGCAAAAGGCATCTTAAAAGGCGATAATGTGATGAACTCTCTTTAGAAATATTAGTTTTTTTCATGATTTTGTTTTGTTAAAGGGATCCATGCATGAAGGCAGGGTCATAGATGGCAACCTAGTGCTAGAAACGCAAGATGGTATCCCAATGGTTCATTTGAGCTAATGTGAGGAGTACAAGGGAATCAGAGAGAGTGCTCAAAGTTAGAATTGTATGTCCTATGTTAGAGATGAAAGTATTGGTCCTATGTCATCACATCAAAAATAAAGTTCAATTTCTTTATTTAGAAAGCTTTTGAAATTTATTAGAGGGCACCTCTATTGAGAACACATCCACATTCTACAAGAAAGGTCGAAAGTTCAAGATGTATTGGTTTGTTTTCAAATCAGGCCAAGGGCATACATCCAAACGCTAAAAGGTTCCAATTTTAGTTATTGAGAGGGGATATAGTCACTTGAAAAGTTTTGCTTCTCCAACAAATGAAAATATGAAAAATGACATTTATTTAATAAATATAAGTTTTAAATAGAAATAGAAGGGAGGGAGAGAGAGAGGGAGACTCATTGCATGGAAAATTTTTCACAGAGAGCTCATATGATGACTCAAGAAAAGAACACATATTTATAATGCAACATGTTATAGGTAGCTTTTCAAAATCAAAACTAATTTGCATAATTAGTAGATATCATCTTGTTATATGAATAATATCACAACACATGTTGAGTGAATTGCCTCAACCACTAAGAAAAGGAGTATGCAACCACTAAAGATTATAGATTACAAAAAAGTAAAACTTTTAAAATGTTCCCTAAATCTCACACTAGAATAGGAGTAGGGCTTTCAGATCTGTACTTCAACCACAAACATTGCAAGACTCATCTAAATATACTTTGCTATAAAAATGCCACTATTCCTATGGGCATCACAATATGCATCTAAATATGCATGGTCATAGGCGAATTAGTGTTGAATATTGATCTTCCTGGGCATCTAAGTGTGTGTTGTAAGTCCATTGGTATAGTGGTTGCAACTTTCATCCATATATTAGTTGATATTTGAGCAATAAAAGAACCACCTTTTAATAAAAACTTTGACAAAACTGGTGCCACTATACTAGTCTTGCTAGGCATCAATATATCCATTACTATTAAAAAATTAATTTACATTTTCCAAGGCTTAAGAATGCTATAGTATTTTAATATTTCTAATTTCATATATTAATATTGCTCCTAAAAGCTGATTCTTTTTTATATGTAAATATATATATTAATATTAATATGAGAACCCTAGTTTTTTATGTAGTTTATTCTATATACTAACATGTACCATAAAAACATATATTTATATACTAATATGTATGATAATACATTATTTTTAATATCATAAATACAAGTTGCTATCCCAAGGATTCATTTGCGCTAATGTGAGGAGTATGAGGGAATCAAAGAGAGAGTGGTCAAAGATAGAATTGGATGCCCTATGTTATAGATGAAAATATTGGTCCTATGTCAATCATATCAAAACTAAAGTTCAATTATTCTTTATCTACAAAGATTTTGAAATTTATTGGAGGGAACCTCTATTGAGAACACACCCACAATCTACAAGAAAGGTCTAAAGTTCAGGATGTATCGATTTTTTTTTAAATCAAGCCAAGGGCATACATCCAAAAGGTGAAAGGTTCAAATTTTAGTTATTGAGAGAGGAAATAGTCACTTGAAAAGTTCTGCTACTCTAACAAATGCAAACATGAAAAATGGCATTTATTTAATGAATATAAGTTTCAAATAGAAAGAGAGGGGGAGAGAGAGAAAGAGGGATATTCATTGCATGGAGAATTTTTCAGAGAGATCTCATATGATGACACAAGAAAAGAGCACATATTCATAATGCAAAATGTATATTTATCTTTTCAAAATCCAAAAATTCGCATAATAAGTAACTATCATCTTGTTATATGAACAATATGACAAGACATGTTGAGTGGATTTCCTCAACCACTAAGAAAACGAGAATCCCTAAATCTTACACTACAATAGGATTAGGGCTTTGAGATCTTTACTTCAACCACACATATTGCAAGAAGCATCTAAATATCCTTTGCTATGAAAATCCCACTAAATGTTAACCTGCATAGTTGTAGGCAAATTAGTGTTTAATATTGATCGTTGTGGGGGTCTAAGTTTGTGTTGTAAGCTCATTGTTATAGTGGTCACAAGGTTCATCCATATATTAGTCGAAATTTGAGCAATAAAAGAAGCTCTTCTTAATAAAAACTATGAAAAATTTGGTGTCACTATAGTAGTCTTGCTGGGCATCAATATCAATCGCTACTAAAAAATTAATTTACATTTTCCAAAGCTTAAAAACGCTTAAGTATTTTATATTTTTTATTTCATATATTAATATTAATCTGAAAACGTAGTTTCTTTTGTATTTTATTCTATATACTAATATGTATCATAAAGACATTATTTTGATGCATTGACTTATATTTAAAGATATTAATAATTGAACCTTGGTTTTTATGTATTTAATTATATTAATTTAATTTAATTTGTAAGATCGTAGTTTTGAAGATATTTAATTATATGTGGCAATATTTATAAGAAAACCTTAGTTCTTTACACACACACACATACATATATATATATATATATATATATATATATATATATATATATATATATATATATATATATATATATATATATATATATATATATATATATATATATATATATGTGTGTGTGTGTATATATATATATATATATATATATATATATATATATATATATATATATATATATATATATATATATATATATATATATATACACACATATATATATATATATATATATATATATATATATATATATATATATATATATATATATATATATATATATATATATATATATATATATATATGTGTGTGTGTGTGTGTGTGTGTGTGTGTGTGTGTGTAAAGAACTTGTTCTACTCCTAAAGCCCTTTTTTGAAAATATATTTAACTATCTATACTAGTTTCAGTCTTAATATCCTAATTTTTAATACATTGAGTTACACATAATCCTAAAAGCAGAGTTCATAATTAAAACTTTAATTATTTATAGTACGTTTTATCAATAAACCCTAGTTCTTTATATATTTGATTTTTATAGTTATAATTATCATAAAGCCATAGTATTTTATATACCTAATTATATATAATAATTTTCATCCTAAAAACCTAGTTTCTTATATATTTGATTATATGTACTAATATTTATCATTAAAAACTATTGTTAATACACTCAATTATATATATTAATATTAATCTTAGAGCCTTAATAATTATCATTAAATACTAATTTTAATACACTTAATTATATATACTAATGCTAATCCTAGAACCCTAGTTTGTTTCTATAAATGTTATACATACTACTTTCAATCCCAAAACCCTAGTTGTTTATATATATAATTATATATACTGGTTTTTATACTAAAGGCTTGTTTTTTTTATGTTTAATTATCTATGCTAACATTTAAAATAAAACCCTAATCTTAAATAAATTTCACTTTATATACTTATATTAATTTTAAAACCCTAGTTATTTATATATTTTATTGAATATACCAAAATTAATCCTAAAAGCCTCGTACTTATATAGTTAATTATATATACTAATTTCAATCATAAAGCTCTAGTTATGGAAAGAACAAGAAGATAAAGGCAGATAGACCTATTGACAAAGGAGGCACAATCCTCGTAACAAAACATACATAGGCTTAACAATAAGACAATTTCAAAACTTCTTTTTTTTGTTTTAACTGAGAAATAACAATTCACCTCTTAAAAATATACTACTTGAAAAATAATATTTGAATTTCATGTATTTGTATATGTATGTGCTTGAGTGTGTGAGTGTGTATTTAAGTTTATGTTTATATGTGTGAGAGTGTATATGCTTATGTGTGTGAGTCTGTATGTATGCAGGTGTGTGTATGTATGTGTCTATAGGAGTGTTTGTTTGTTTGCTTATTCATGTATATGTATGTATGTATGTGTGTATGCATGCATGTATGTATGTATGCACATATGTATGTATGTATGTATGTATGTATGTATGTATGTATGTATGTATGTATGTATGTATGTATGCATGTGTGTACGAATGTGTGTCTATGTATGTATGCAAGGATATGTATGTTTGTGTGTGTATGAGTGTATGTATGTGTGTATGAATGCGTGTATGTATGGATGTGTGTGAGTGTATCCATTGATGAGTGTGTGTGACTGTATGTATCTATGTACGTATGTGTGTATGTATGTATGAGCATGAGTGTACGTATGTATCAATGCATGTATGTATGTGTGTTTGCATATGTGTGAGTGTATGTGTATATGTTTTCTTATGTGTGTATGTTTTTTTGTATGTATATGTTTATGAATGTGTTTCTATGAGTCTATGTGTGTGTATGAATATGTGTATATGTATGTATGTGTGTCTATGTGTGTATAATTGTGTTGTATGTGTGTCTATGTGTGTAGTGTGTGTAAGTGTGTGTGTGTGTGTAAGTGTCTCTATATGTGTATAGATAGTATATATGTGTGTGCGTGTGTGAATGTTAGCCTGCTTCATTTTTTATGAGTTTTTGTGAACTAAAATATATAGTTTACAACTATAATAAGAAAATGGAGTAAACAAAACCAAAATTCAACTTACTTTGAAGTTTTGTTATCTTTGTAATTGTATTTTCATGGTGTTGAAGCTTTTTCACTTACAAAAGAAAGATCTGAAGCTCACTTGCAAGATCAAGAGAGACACGCATAGAGAGAGAGAGAGTTCCTAAGAGAGAGAGCGAGAGAGTTCCTAAGAGAGTTATAGAGAGCAAGAAATTCAAATATAACGCAAAAGAGTGAGAAGTGCATGTGTCTTGAAGTATGTGCTCTCAAGAATGGTCCTTGGGAAATGCGGCATGTGATGTGTAGGTTTTCTTCTATTTAAAACATCATGTAGAAATATCTCTCACAATTTTGAATCGCACTAGTAATTGGGAATTATTATTTTTCCCATCGCTATACCCAAAAAAAACAATGGCACTCTAGAGCCTTTGATAGTAATCAAAAGTGTCATCATGTTTTTGTTTTAATTTCTTTATGGATAGCCCCTATAAGGCACTAGAAAATAGGAGGTTTGCTAGACAAGTATACCAACTAACATATCAATGGTCTTGTGAATCCATTGTTAACGAATATATCCAAGCTCCTCATTCGTAGTTCATTTTCAATCTTTCAAAAGACCTTGAGTTTGTTGTACTATTATAAAAGGGTGATAAAAAACATTTGGAAAATCCCTTATTTATTTCTATAGCTAAAAAGATTCTTCTTGAATAAAAAAGATACATAATGATTCTAACTAGCCTTTAACCAATATAGTTGTTTTATACGATGTCTCAAGTATGAATCATGTCAAAAGTCAACTAATCATGAGAGTGATCCATAAATTATTTATATTTGATATAGAAAAATTAATCTATATAGATATGTTTGCAAAGAATGAAAAAGATTTAAGTGGGATGAACTATTATGACATAAGGAGTCTAGACATATAGTCTTTTCCAGAGTAGATTTTGTGTACTAGAAAATGTTAGATTATTGATTTCCAAGATTTCATCGCATAAATTATGACAAATTATGTAAGGAATATAAATCCTAGAATGCAAAAAACGAAGCATTTTTTTAGAGGAAAGAAAGGGGTGGATGGAAACCATTAGAATTGAATCATAGCAACTTAGAATGACTAACAAGAAAATAGTTCATTAGTGGTTCTTCATATTCTTTGATATTTGATCATGAGTAGAGCCAGCACACATGCATCTATCCTTTGGAATACAAAAAGGAAGCCTAGGAATCCTTCAAATGCATTGTAATATAATTAAGAAATGCATAAGAATGTACATAAAATAGGTAAGATTGAATTCAAGGAGAGATTATAGATAAAAGAAACATTTACTGAAGTAAATATATCTTCAATGATGGGAGAATATACAAATTCCCTATGAACTTGAAGCATGAATAGCCTCATAGGTATGCTGATAGATACCTCTATTCACTCAAACTTATAATTCTACAACTTCTAATGGAATGGACCTAAGAGCTTCTGTTCACTCAAAACAAGAGAACACAACATTTCGAATGCAATCATCTCACTCAATAATTTCTTCTACTTTAAAAACCAAGGACTCCAATGCTCTCTTCACTGGAGAGACACACAAGAAACATTGTTTACTATAGACTTGATTTCTCTCAGAATATGCAAACTTTGAGCTCAAGCTTAGAGACAACTTTAGAACACTGTATTAGCTTTCTAACTAGCAAAAGATTTCAAGAGAAAGATACAATTTAATTAAGGAACTCTTCTCAACTTTCAAAGGTAACCAGCTCCTACATAGACGCAATGAGAATGTCATCTATGGCTACACAAATTGGAAGAAAATGCTCAAGAATGAAAGGGCTTGCTTAGCAAGGGGTCTACTATCTTATTCAAAATCTATGATAGATAAAACATGCCAAATCATATGGACCTGAAGTACAAGATGTCTTTATATATCTATGAAAATATTCCCTAAATGATAGGAAGCCCGTTTTCTAGAATACATTGTTTATGACACGTAAGTTTGAACCATGATTGATTTGAGCGACGTAATGAGGGGGACTCAAACTCAAATCAAATAGATGGAAGCATGCAATTGGCTCCTTGATTCATCATGTTACAAGTATCATCAAGTGAGAAGGTTCATATGCTCCTAGGGTTGGAGCTTGATTCTCAAATCTCCCCCTCAAACATCAAACTTCAAGTCTTCATCCTAGTTGCATTGTTCCAATGTATCTTTTGAGCTTAGTTAGCTTGGTTGAGTCCAATGATTTCATGAACATTTAATCACACTAATCCTTGATACTTAGGTTTTGGAGTTATACCTCATTAGCCAAAACCTTCTCGCAGTGAACCTCTGCATATGTTCTCCTAAACCTAAACATAGGGTTTGTAGATAGGTACACATTACTCATATTGTCACATGATTGGAAAAAGATTGACCTAAAAATTTAATTCAAGCATAAGCTTCATCTGCGGCATTATCTCACATGTATCCTGTGAGAATGCTCTTTATTCATCTTATGATGAAGACAGAGAAGTATAGGTTGCTTCTTTGCCATCCATGAAATGAACATCTTGTCTAGCACCACTACATATCAACTATACTCCTCCTATATTCTTTGGATACATCCCAATTACCATTTATATAAGCTATCGCCTACAAAGAATTTTAAAAAGGAGAAAAAATTCCTTCATTTAAGATAGCACACCAACTATATATGCAAGGTCAAGCCTGCTCATAGTGGCATAATTCAAAGACCCACTATTGACCTGTATAAGAGTGCATGTTCAACTTCGTTACCTTGGAAGTCAATTTCATATTTACTTCCACTGGATTGGTCAATGATTTGTAATGTGTAATTCCAAACTCCGTTACCGCATCCAAGATATATTTCTTCTACATGAGCCAAGTGCAATTATGTATTATATGACTTTAATACCACAATGATCTTCAATTTATTCCTTAGCTTTTCCTTGATCTCCTTGATGTGTTCTTGAAATCACATGTAATTATCAAGTCACTTACATACATATATAAGTAGAAAAATGATTCACCTTCTCTTTTGTATAATAGTGATGGATCAACACCTCTGATCTTGGTGCTTCCTTTCCTCATTGCATTAGTAAGTTGACTTGATGTAGGGATATCTCCATTCCATGTGGATGCTTTACTTGATTCCTTTGGTCCACTAACAAGCATGCTTTATGGTTCTTCATTTACTCTTGAAGTCCTTTTTCATCTTCATTTGCCTCCATAGATGCATTTGAAATATACCAAGGTAAAATTTCATCAAATCTAAAATCTCTTTATACTTTTAGCTCCTTGATTGTGGGGTTATAACATCTATTCCGTTATATTTCTCTTGATACACTATGAACAAACATATTTCTAATCTATTATCCAATTTTTTCCTCATTTTTTCTTGTACTAGCACATAGCAAGTATATCCAAACATTCCCGACTGTGATACATCTAATTTTCTATTCTACCAAGTTTCATAGGGTGTTATAGCATGCATACGTAATGGTGGTGCTCACTTCATGATATACATTAGGAAAAAAAGTGAACCGTGCATGGGCCTTGTAAGGATTCCTAATTTTTAGAGATTAAGCTTAATCTTGTACTTTGTTAAGGGGACAAAGTGCATTTAATAGAGCACTTTTTGGTAGGCTGAAGTAGGCTTTTTTTTAGGCTGAGCTAGGATCTTCTCTCTTCTGCACATAGAGAGAGCAAAACCACTTTCCACCTCATCAAATCCGTCCATCTTTATGAATAAAAAAAATTACTTTTCTGAAAACGTCTCTTTTTCAGCTATTCTTTATTCAAAATGGCCCATACTTTTATGTATATGTCAAAACTCAATTTTTTTAGTCTTATTTTTATAAAAAATACTTTAAAAAACATACTTTTCAAAATCCCTCCAAAAGTTAAGTGCCACATCATCAAACTCGTAACTTTGGTTGCCCCAAAACATGAATTTTTGAAAAAAAGCCCATTTTCCCTCTAAGGCACTGAAAAAATTCATTTTGACCTATCCACATACCAAAACACACTTTTTTCTTGCACATAGCTACTCTACTAGCCATTCCAGCCATCTCTATGCTTCTTCCCATTCGGTGCTGGATTTTTCGAACATCATGGTGCTCACATGTATTATGAACATGGCACCAGCACCAGCGCGTTGTCGGAGAGATTTTTCTCTCCCTACTCAAATCATGAAGAAGTATTTGGCAGGCAACAGTTTGATAGATATGTAAATGAGAAGTTGAATGCATCATGTTACTTTTACATCTTTATATGTGCTGAGCCTATCGCATATGTGGGCATTGATTGGTAATAAACATTTCTCATCTATCTTTTGGGATTATTTTCGGGATAGATTATATCCAAAACTTCATAGAAAAACCTCGAATGAGTAATGATATTTGGATGTTATAGAAATATGCTTCTTTCTACGAACTCACACAGGGATGCACAGATTGGTTGACTGGAAGAAGATTTTTTCAATCAGCAAGTGGTTCTTTGGAATGTTGGGCTCCCTTCACAACATGCGCTCTAATTTTATGGAGCATGGGGAGTCTGGAAAAAATAGTACGATATGTGTGCATGAGAAGCAAGCTGGCAGACATGCAAAAGAGTTAGTTCTGCATGAGAAGGAGTGGCAGATCAGTCAGCAGCATACGAAGCTGGTGAAGAAGGGAAGCAATGCATAAGAGAAGGGGCGCACGTTCTGGAGGAGAGGCCATTTTTTCACTGTTCATTATCTGGCAGAGGGAGAGGGAGCGCATCTATGAGGGCGGTCCTGGCAGGCAGCAACATTCTGATGGAAGGGAAGGAAGAAGATCATTTTCATGTGCAGCGTCGAGGAGAAAAGGGAGTCGCTAGTTGATATACAGAGGTTGATGGATCTTCTAGGAGAGGCGACAGTGATTCTTAGGGACTGTTCTAATACAAGCATGCTTTACTACAAAGTTTTGATGGAATTCGGTGTATTAGTGCTCGTATAATCGCACTACATTACATCTAGCTGCGCTGAAGATCTATATTTATCGCGGACCTCAAGAAGAATAAAGAAAAAAAAAAGTTTTTCGTTTGCTGTGCTTGCACGAGAGATGAGAAGGCCAAACCACGGGAACTACGTTAATGGTAATCAAAGATTCTGTTGTTCTATCTATAGTACATTCTTCAGACATTCAATCTACCATTGTTATATTATTTCATATAATTCTGTGCTACTGTTTAAACACTACGTCTGCAATAATGAGTGCTTGCGTGTTTATCTTCAACGCTATTTGCTGACATTAGGATTTCTGAATGGTAATCATTCAAGCCATTACTTGGTGCGCATTTTTTTATTGCTCGATCATTTGCTATTTTAAATCGTGAAGTGTATTGATAGTTATTCTTATTTATCCTTTCGCATAAAACTGCATCGAATACTTTTATTTATTTTATATTGCAAATTTGACGAATGTTTGATAGAAAAGTCACTATGAGATAATACATTTTACTTTGCTAAATTTAAGCAAATATGATCTGTTATAATTTGTCGTCAGCGCAAGTTACTCAAAATTTTGAAGACAGGACTCAATGAAACTCCATTGTAATTTGCTTTGGATTTTCTCAGACCTCAACCATCTGTCCCAACATGTCCATCCATCATCCAATGATGCCAACGTTTTGATCTAACGAAATTTACTTTGATTATCTATGACTTCAGAACTCTCATAGTCTCACGGAGGAGCATGCGTATACACACATTCTGAGATGACTTCAACCGATTTAAATAGTTGTTTGACAGTGCATTATGAAAAACCAACAACGATATCTGCTATTACTTTGATATACTTTACTTGCTATCTTCTGATGAGTAATGGACGCCATTGGATGAACATCTGCCATCGTCAGCACTTAGTTTTGCTGTTGTTTGAATCATTGATCAGTTTGGCTTTTATAACAAGCAACCGAACAGGATGTTAGTATAAGTTGTAGATTCGACGTCGTGCACAACTAATGAAAGGCAAGACTTATGAATTGATAATTTATTATTGCTAATGATGGCTAAATCACGAAATATATATATATATATATATATATATATATATATATATATATATATAACCTCGGTTTAGGATTCGAGAAACATACGCTAAAACAGAGGATGCATTTACTTTTCTAGTTTGAGGAATGATACCAGCAGGTCCATATGGGATCCGAAAGTGATTACGGTAATATTGTAATGATACTCGTTCTGATCAAGCACGCTTAATTACGGAGTTTTGGAGGATTAGTGGTGGAGGAAGACGAAGAAACTATCTCTTACGAATTCTATAGTGCATCTGAAAAAGGAGGGGTCTCAATAAAAAAAAAAAAGAAGGCAAACTAATGGTTTATTTTCACCCATGCTCCGTGTTGTGACATACGAAAGGGACTTTCGAGTCATCTAGAAGAGTTCATCCCTTTAATTCTAAAGAAAGTTTGTAACATGACTCTGCAATTTTATAGTTCTAATTCTCTGTACACTGAACTTTCAAGCGACTCTGACATGGCTTTTGAAGGTGAAGAAAGTATAATTGGAATCTACAGATTACAAAGCTAATTTGGTACAGTGCTACTTGCTGTGAAGGAGATCACCAAACGAAAAGATGAGGCGACAGTCTCGATGCAATACAATTATCAAATTTGTAAGTCTTATGAATTGAATTCTGAGAATATCATTGCGCAGAAACTCAATGTTTAAAATCTATTGTTTACATCTTAAACAAATAATCATATGGTATACCTGTTTACATCAATTTTCGGGTTTTTTGCCAATACGTTTCGTCGTGTCTGCTATATTTTGGGTAGCTTTAACGTTACTGTGTGTGAATTTTATTAAGTGACAAAGTACTATACAAGAAAGCGATATCATGAGATCGCATCCGAAACTCTGTTACATATACTAAATTCTTGATACAGATGACGATGTGTTGAACTCTGTGTTCTGCAGTAATGTGAAGCATGAGTGAGGACCAACTTTTCAGATGATGGAACAGTATCTTCAACTACAGTTGAAAGCTAATTGTTGTTTAGAGGTTCAGATTATGTCGCAATAGAGTAAGCTGATCGTATCTTGTATATCAATATGTATTGTTAACGTGAATAATATGCTGCAAACTCTGTATGGACTGTCGAGTGCTCAAATGCATACAAATTGATTCTCTATGTTCAAGACTTGGTGTCTGATATTAATTTGGAAAAGGAAATTGTATACAAATCTGCGCGTACTGAATATAAAAGACGTTGACTTACTCCTATATGCAGACCAAAGTTGTAGTGATTTTATTGTGGCTGTTGCAATTTTGATGCCCTTCTTTATGTTTTGATTATAATCCAACAACAATTTAGTTTTATAATCGATTATTGAGATATTTGGAGTATCTAAACATATTTGGAGTATAACTGCCAACTCTGAAGAAATTCACAACAGTTCAAGGACATTCTCTTTGCTCATTTAGAAATGTATGTCCTATATAGCTAGTTCGCTATTTATTAATCTTCTCTATACCATTTGGAAATCTGTGGATACCTCTTATTCCATTACTTTTATCATTCATTCTATGTAGTTGTAGGCGATAAAGTCACGTGCAAACTGTTTATGTGTTTTTGTCAAATCAACTCACAATCACAATATATTTACGGTTGCATAGAACTGAATGATGTTCTTTGTTCTGTTTTCAGATTTTACCTTTAAAGATATATAGAATCTAATGAAAGATTAGGTATTGTATGAGTTTGTCAATTCTTTTATGCATTTAAATTACTACAATGATACTTCATGCTTGCAACTATTATTAAAATAACTCAGACAGTCTGTTATTAACTTGTGTATAGCAGATGGATTGAAGCAAAATACATGCAACTGTGTTCGTATGCTTAATAACATAAACTATGGGAGAAAGTAGAACTATTAATGATGTATAGATTCTTGTTATTTGATTATCTGGGCTGACGCTCTATATTCAATTAAGTTTCATTCGCACAATTCTGTAAGATTTCCATGACAAAACATAAAAATCTACGAGGATAATTTGATTGGAACCTATGAGTTGACATATATTTGAGTGTCCATACTATTCTCCATTGTGCCTGAGATTGCTCCAAGCACCCCCAGTGCGCCGTATGTCCGGCAGTCGCCCTGATCCACCGACCGTCCAAAAGATGAAAATGAGCGTTTGTTTTGTGTAACCAACGTTTGAACTTGTATGATAAATTTATCTTTTTCGAAGTATGATTTGAAAATATTTTCTTTTCAGTTGAACTAAACTTTACCTTTGAGTCTCTTTTCTTTGCACCTCAGTTTGCTCCAAGCACCCTACGTGCGCCGTCATTTCTAGCGGTCGGCCTGATCCACGGACCGTTGCTTTCGTGCTGACATATTGGTGAACCTGACGTGAAGCATCACGGCATGGCAATCTCAGGTAATCTCAAAAAAAAAAAACATAAATTATATGAATGGGAGTTTTCTAGTGTTCTCCCTCAAAATTAAAAACACACATGAACGGGAGTTTTGTAGTGTTCTTCCTCAAAATTAAAAACACACATGAACGGGAGTTTTGTAGTGTTCTCCCTCAAAATTAAAAACACACATGAATGGGAGTTTTGTAGTGTTCTCCCTCAAAATTAAAAACACATATGAACGGGAGTTGTATCTCTCCCTCATCAAAAGATACGAGCACAGGAGTTCTGTCTCTTCCTAATCAAAAGATACGAGCACGAGGAGTTTTATCTCTCCCTAAACAAAAGATAATTACGACCACGAGCACGAGGAGTTTTATCTCTCCCTAAACAAAAGATAATTATGAGCACGAGCACGAGGAGTTTTATCTCTCCCTAAACAAAAGATAATTACGAGCACGAGCACGAGCACGAGGAGTTTTATCTCTCCCTAAACAAAAGCTAATTAGGAGCACGAGCACGAGGAGTTTTATCTCTCCCTAAACAAAAGATAATTACGAGCACGAGCACGAGGAGTTTTATCTCTCCCTAAACAAAAGATAATTACGAGCACAAGCACGAGGAGTTTTATCTCTCCCTAAACAAAAGATAATTACGAGCACGAGCACGAGGAGTTTTATCTCTCCCTAAACAAAAGATAATTACGAGCACGAGCACGAGGATTTTTATCTCTCCTTAAACAAAAGATAATTACGAGCACGAGCACGAGGAGTTTTATCTCTCCCTAAACAAAAGGTAATTACGAGCACGAGCACGAGGATTTTTATCCCTCCCTAAACAAAAGATAATTACGAGCACGAGCACGAGGAGTTTTATCTCTCCCTAAACAAAAGATAATTACGAGCACGAACACGAGGAGTTTTATCTCTCCCTCATCAAAAGATAATTGTGAATGGGAGTTATAACCTACTTCCTCATCAAAAAGGTATTTATATGGATTTGTTTTACTTTCTTTCTTAATAAAAAAGAAAAATTATGAATTTCATTAATGATTCAAATAAGGCTTTTCTAATCAATGTTTTGAGTGGTTTAATGCAGGTCAAGCAAGAAAAGAGGATTTGATAGAAGCTACAAAATTTGACTTAATATTACTTTGGTTTTTATAGATAGGTTATCCAGAAGTATTTTCTTGAATTGATATATTTGATTTAAATTGGTTAATAGTTATGCTTTTCACGAGTTTTTTCAAGATGAATTATTTTTCAGGTTTAGGATGAAGACTGAGAGTTTATGGACAACCAAGATTTTTTTCAAGAATAGAATATGAAAAACCTTTTACTTCCATTTTTGCATCATTTTTGTTTAAGCTTGCATTTAAAGTATGCATCAAATTATGTACAAACACATGTTGAGTTTTTCCTTAGGTGCACGTTCATTTGCACCAATCTAGATTGTAACATGTATGATGAAATCTGCGAGCAAATACTAAGTATAGGAGATGAAAAACTCTTCATCAAAAGCTCTTATCCCTTATGCACCATAAATTTTGAAAATGCACTTAAAGTATGCATGTGGTAGGGTCACACTACATGACCATGCATCTAGGCACGATCTGATATGTACCCATGCACATAAGAGCGACTGTAAGGCATTATGTATATTCACATTCCTATGTATGAGAGTGAGTGCACAATCCTCACCATCTGAAGCCTTTTACCTTGTTTATTGCACCATATTTGTTCTCTATGCATTTTTAAAGTATGCATTTATAGGGCTAATTACACAACCCTGCATAAGGCACTTTGATTTTAAAATCCATGCACATATATAATGCTATGAAGTTGATTATTATCTTTGAAAGCTGAAAAACAGAACTTGGTTGGTGCATCCAGAAGGACGCACAAGTTTGGTGGGGGTGAATGTCGGAGAGATTTTTCTCTCCCTACTCAAATCATGAAGAAGTATTTGGTAGGTAAAAGTTTGATAGATATGTAAATGAGAAGTTGAATGCATCATGTTACTTTTTCATCTTTATATGTGCTGAGCCTATCGCATATGGTGGCATTGATTGGTGTAATAAACATTTCTCATCTATCTTTTGGGATTATTTTTGGGATAGGTTATATCCAAAACTTCATAGAAAAACCTCGAATGAGTAATGATATTTTGATGTTATAGAAATATGCTTCTTTCTACGAACTCACACAGGGATGCACAAATTGGTTGACTAGAAGAAGATATTTGCAATCAGCAAGTGGTTCTTTGGAATGTTCGGCTCCCTTCAAAGCATGCGCTCTAATTTTATGGAGCATGGGGAGTCTGGAAAAAATAGTACAATATGTGTGCATGAGAAGCAAGCTGGGAGACATGCAAAAGAGTTAGTTCTGCATGACAAGGAGTGGCAGATCGGTCAGCAGCATACGAAGCTGGTGAAGAAGGGCAGCAATGCATAAGAGAAGGGGCACATGTTCTGGAGGAGAGACCATTTTTTCACTGTTCATTATCTGGCAGAGGGAGAGGGAGCGCATCTATGAGGGCAGTCCTGGCAGGCAGCAACATTCTGATGGAAGGGAAGGAAGAAGATCATTCTCATGTGCAGCGTCGAGGAGAAAAGGGAGTCGCTAGTTGATATACAGAGGTTGACGGATCTTCCAGGAGAGGCGACATTGATTCTTAGGGACTGTTCTAATACAAGCATGCTTTACTGCAAACTTTTGATGGAATTCGGTGTATTAGTGCTCGTATAATCGCACTACATTACATCTAGCTGCGCTGAAGATCTATATTTATCGTGGACCTCAAGAAGAATTAAAAAAAAAAAGCTTTTCGTTTGCTGTGCCTGCACGAGAGATGAGAAGGCCAAACCACGCGAACTACGTTAATGGTAATCAAAGATTCTGTTGTTCTATCTATAGTACATTCTTCAGACATTCAATCTACCATTGTTATATTATTTCATATAATTTTGTGCTACTGTTTAAATAGTACGTCTGCAATAATTAGTGCTTGCGTGTTTATCTTCAATGCTATTTGCTGACATTACGATTTCTGAATGGTAATCATTCAAGCTATTACTTGATGCGCATTTGTTTATTGCTCGATCATTTGCTATTTTAAATCGTGAAGTGTATTGACAGTTATTCTTATTTATCCTTTCACATAAAACTGCATCAAATACTTTAATTTATTTTATATGCAAATTTGACGAATGTTTGATCGAAAAGTCACTCTCAGATAATACGTTTTGTTGGCGATTATCTTCGTTCTAATATCGTTGATAATGGTCGTCACGGCAAAGCTTGAACCTTGTCAGGCCTGCGGAAATTATCGCGCCACCGAATAGAGAGCTAAGCTAGAGTGATATAGAGCACCTCTGTAATCAACAGTAGCTTAGCAGGATTATTGTTGCTTATCTGTGTTAATCTGCGACTTGAATTCCACCGGAACTTCACCAGACTGTCACTGGACGTCACCGAAGTTGTACCGGAATATCACCGCAATGAACGTTGCTTCGGCTCGTGATTACTTCAAATGATTTTATGTGAAGTAAGGAAGTGATACGTGAACTTCCTATACTGAATGGACTTCTTCTTGAAGTTTACAGAAAACTTCACAGTTCTCAAGTGCCACTTTCCGGTTAGACTTTGTACTGTGTATATATGTCCATTCCACCGGAAACTATGATCAGCTTAAAGTAGAGACGTCTAGCTACAAGATGAGCTATCTCTCATACAAAGCTTCAAATTCTACTGCGAGATATACTTTGTTGTTCTACCGATAAACTCGTTTTTTCTGAGAAAACTCTAACTGACCAAAAATGCGTTTACTAAGATATCTTTGACCGAGACATTCATTTACTAAGAGACTACCGAGAGACACGTTTAGTAACAAACTATAACTGTTAATGGTTAACGAACTTTCTACCGTAACTCGAAAAACTTCAGATTCTTCACATGCGAACAGAGCGCGCAAACTTCCACATGAACATGTGTTTTCTATTAGAGAAGATGTGTAAAAACAAGCTTGGCCTCTTCTTGCTCAAGCTGTAGAAACTCTCTTACACTGAGTAGTTTCTTATTACCATCCCTCTCAGATGAATACGTGACATTCCAGGTTTCTGTTATTCATCTGTACATACGCGATCTATGGCGTCTTCTGAGAACTTCTCACTCTCTCTTTACTCATGCGCGATCTCTCATATTCCTCTTCTTCTCATTCACACTCTATCATAGTCCTTCAATCTTTGGTATATATATATATACACTTTTCTTCTGCGCTCTTCCACGCTCTCAATTCTTAAATTCACGTTATGCGCGCATTATGCGCCCATTATGCGCACACCACGGTTTATTGCTCTGTTACTCGTACAATTCTTAATTCTGGTTAGCGGACTGATTCCGCACGCTGTACAACTGAGGCTTTTGATTTTTTGGGGATTCCGTTTCTTTCCTTTTTCTTTTATGTCTGTCTGTATGTCAAATTCGTGAGTGATTCCTCAACAACTTCGCCTCAATCACTAATTTGACCTCTTCCGATCTCTCATTTATCTTTCTTTCTTTTATTCCTGCCATTTCTTTGAATCTTCTAGTCTTTGTTCCATCCAAGCTTTTTGTCAAGATATCTGCTATCTGATCTTTCATAGGAGTGTAGACTATTTCTATCTCCTTCTCCATTACCTTTTCCCTCAGGAAATGATACTGAATTTCTATGTGTTTTGTTCTTGCGTGAAATACCGGATTCGCTGCAAGATATAGAGAACTCATATTCTCTCCATGTATAATTGGTATACTTTGACCAATACCCATGCTTTTGAGCAAGGTTTGCATCCATATTACTTCTTTCACTGCTTCTACGAGTCCTTTGTATTCGGCTTCTATTGACGATAAAGCTACTGTATGCTGTTTCTTTGAACACTAGCTTACCAGTTTATCTCCTAGGTATAGCATATACCCATGTGTCGATCTTCGGTCATCTTGACTTCCTGCCCAGTCTGAGTCACTGAATGCTCTCAGCTTTATATCTGATGTAAAAGGATAATATAATCCTTCCTTTATAGTTCCTTTGATATATCTAAGAACTCTTTGTCCTGCAACCCAATGTTGATCTGTCGGACAATGCATAAACTGTGAAAGAACTCCCACCGGATAGCTCAGATCCGGTCTTGTTAGCGTCGCGTAAATTAAGCTTCCTACCAACGACTGATACTTCTTCATATCTTTGAACTCTGTTCCATCATATTTACTAAGTTTATGATTTACTTCAAGCGGTGTTGAAGCTTCTCTGCAATTCTCCATATTAAACTTCTTCAGTAAGTGTAGGAGATACCCTTTTTGCGTAACATATACACCATGATCTGTATATGTGATTTCCATACCTAGAAAGTATGATAACTTTCCCAGGTCACTGATTTTGAATTCCTTTTCGAGCAGTTTCTTCACCTCTGTGATTCCTGCATCTGAGGTACCTGTGATTATTATGTCGTCTACGTAAATGCAAATGTAGATCATTCCTTCTTCTGTTCTTTTGATGAGTAGACTTGCATCTGCTTTCGAACTTTGGTATCCAAGTTCATTGAGATACCTCACAAGTCTGTAGTTCCAAGCTCTTGGAGCGTGCTTCAGTCCATAAAGTGCTTTTCTTAGTCTACACACATGTTTTGGGTATCTGGAATTTACGAAACCTTCTGGTTGTTCCATGTAGACTTCGTCTGATATATATCCATTCAAAAATGCATTCTTTATATCTAGTTGACTTAGCTTCCATCCTTTTGATGCTGCTATAGCAATCACTGTCCTTATGGTTGACATCTTTGCTACCTGACTAAACGTCTCGTCATAGTCTATGTCATGCGTCTGAGCATAGCCCTTGATAACTAGTCTCGCTTTATGTCTGGCTATCCTTCCATCTGCAAGTTTCTCAACTTTGAAAACCCATTTATTTCCAATTATTTTCTTACCATTTGGTTTAGGAACAAGCTCCCAAGTCTTGTTCTCTTCGAGTGCACTGAATTCTTCTTCCATTGCTTCTTCCCATTGCTTCTTGCCTTTACCTTCATCATAGCTCTGAGGTTCATCATCATCTTTCACCATATATGCATAATCTTTCTGAGTTATATACGATGTATCATACGAGTACCTTTCCGGTTGTCTTCTTACTCTGTTTGACCTCCTTAGCTCATATTATTCGTGTGTATCTGAATACACGTCTTCATCTTCGTTTCTCATACCTGATCCGGTCCTGGACGTACTTGCCTACATATAATCTTCATCTTTATTCACCTGTACGATTGATTTACCTTTCTCCTTTCTTTTTATCTCTTCTTCAAATTCTTCAGCTGTATGACTCTGATCTGCATACCAGCTTTTTTGTTCGTCAAATGTTACATCTCTCGAAACAGTAAATTGTTTGGTTAGAGGACTCCATAACCTGTAACCCATCTGCTTTTCATCATATCCAACGAACACATATTTCTCTGCTTTTGGTTCAAGCTTATGTCTCAGTTGAGACTGTATATAAGCATAAGCGACTGATCCAAACACTTTACAATGATCAAGTGTTGGCTTCTTTCCCCACCAGGCTTCATAAGGGGTCATCCCTTCTAACGCTGTACATGGTAATCTGTTTGTATTTACGGCTTCGGCCCAAAGATAATCTGGACAATTCTTTTCTTTCAGCATAGCTTGTGCAAACTCGACTAGAGTTCGGTTCCTTCTTTCTGCTACACCGTTTTGTTGTGGTGTATATCTGTAGGTTATTTCTCTCTTGATACCTGCATTCCAAAGGTAATCATTGAACTCTCGTGAGAAGTATTCTCCCCCTCCATGAGACCTCAGTCTTTTAAGCTTTTGACCTGTGAGTCTTTCAGCATATGCATGAAAATTTCTGAAAGCTCCAAACACTTCTGATTTCTCTTTCAAAACATAAAGAGTTATCCATCTTGTTGCATCATCAATTAAAAGGGCATAATACCTTGATCCGTTAATAGATCCTTCCTTTGTCGGTCCCCATACATCTGTATGTATGAGTTCTAGCACACCATTATGTTTGAATCCTTTCTTCTGGAAAGGTAACCTGTGGGCTTTTCCCATCTGACAAGCTTCACATTTGTGAATCATGTGTTGGTTTTGTACGTTCGGTAATCCCAGTACAGACTGATTCGCTATCATAGCTTTGATTCCTTTTTCATTGAAATGACCTAATCTCTTGTGCCAGAGATCAAGTTCTGTAATCACCTTTTCATCATATGTGAGCAACGCTTGGCCAATGTTCCCTTGTACTCTTAAAGTAAGGAGTCTTCCTTCTTTCTTACCAGAGACGATCTGATTATATCGGTTCTTGGGATCTTCTACAAATACTCCTTTGTTTGTGAATCTGACCTGAAAACCTTTCTCAACTATCTGTCCCACACTAATCAAATTTTTCGGTATTGTTGGAACATACAAAACATTGGTTAGCAAATCTGCTCCACTCTTACATTTCACCTTTCCAATTGAATGTACGCTATGTCTTGTATTGTCACATGTTTGAATAGTATAACTCGAACTTCCTTTTTCCAGTTCTGACATTAGTTCTATGTTTCCTGACAAGTGATTAGAACATCCGGAGTCAATGTAAAATACCTTTAGATCTTCGT
Source organism: Ceratopteris richardii (assembly GCA_020310875.1). Classification (NCBI taxonomy): domain Eukaryota; kingdom Viridiplantae; phylum Streptophyta; class Polypodiopsida; order Polypodiales; family Pteridaceae; genus Ceratopteris; species Ceratopteris richardii. The sequence goes on from CM035410.1 coordinate 29,193,213, forward strand.
TATCAGATGTGCTGATTGAGTTCATCATCAATGATGTATGATTTTCATTCTGTGTGTCATTTGCGTAGTTGTTATAGGTGGTGTTGTAGGATTGGCCCTGTCCCCAACTTCTCGTTCCACCTCTACCGTAGCCTCCTCTTAGATTATGTCTACCCTTTTGGAAGTTACCTTGATATCTTCCGCTTCTGCCTCTGTTATTACTGTTCTAATTTTGATTTGATCCCTGTTGGTTGTGCCAACAGTCATGCGCCAGATGATTACTTAGTCCACAAATTCAGCAAGCTTTCTTGTTGGTATTCTGACTACTTCTTCCTCTTCCAAAGCCTCTTGCTTTGCCGGTGCCTTTTCCTCTAGCATAATAAGCCTGAGCGCTCGACTCTTCTTCATCTTTTGGCTTACCTTTATCTTTCTTCTTGTTCTTCATGTACATTGCAGAGCTTTGTCCTTTGTCTCCATCTCCCTTCAGATCTTGCTCATATGTGAGCATCAAACCAAGCAACTGATTTAAATCTGGTATAAAGTGATTTAAAGAAAGTTCAGTTGAGAGTACGAAAGGTTTCCACCTTTCATCTCCTCTTAGACCTGTTAGTAGTTGCGCTATCAGTCTGTGATTTTCAACATCTTCTTTTATGGATCCAAGATTATCTGCTAGATCCTTCATTTTAGTGACGTAGTCACTAATGCTTTGACTCGGCTTCTTTTTGAACGTTGTGAACTCGGACCATAAGCTAGCCTTTCTAGCTTTCATAGTATTTTGGACGTGGTCTTCCAATGCGCTCCATATGTCCTCTGCTTTCTCCAGACCTCTAATGTGCGGTAGTAGATGATCTGAAACAGTGTTGTAAATGTAGGCTCTTGCCGTTGCATCGTTCTTCTACCACAGCTTCAAAGCTTCTAACTCTTCTTTTTCCGGTTGGCTATCATCTTCGAATGTTGGCTTCTTTTCTTCTCCCGTCACATACATCATTAAGTCCTTACTCATAAGTAAAGCTTCCATACGCATTACCCACGCGGGATAATTATCTCTATCCAGCTTATCAATTTGGACATGATCTGCCATGATCTTCTTGCTTGCTTTAGGTTGCCTTTGAGAGTCTTTTGGCTATGATGCCGCTTGTGGGACTAATTCGCTCGAATACCACTTGTTGGCGATTATCTTCGTTCTGATATCGCTGATAATGGTCATCACGGCAAAGCTTGAACCTTGTCAGGCCTGCGGAAATTGCTGCGCCGCCGAATAGAGAGCAAAGCTAGAGTGATATAGAGCACCTCTGTAATCAACAGTAGCTTAGCAGGATTACTGTCGCTTAACTATGTTAAACTGCGACTTGAATTCCACCGGAACTTCACCGGACTGTCACTAGACGTCACCGAAATTGTACCGGAATATCACCGGAATGAACATTGCTTCTGGTCGTGATTACTTCAAATAAGTTTATGTGAAGTAAGGAAGTGATACGTGAACTTCCTATACTGAATGGACTTCTTCTTGAAGTTTACAGAAAACTTCACAGTTCTCAAGTGCCCCTTTCCGGTTAGACTTTGTACTGTGTATATATGTCCATTCCACCGGAAACTATGATCAGCTTAAAGTAGAGACGTCTAGCTACAAGATGAGCTATCTCTCATACAAAGCTTCAAATTCTACTGCGAGATATACTTCGTTGTTCTACCGAAAAACTCGTTTTTCTGAGAAAACTATAACTAACCGAAAATGTGTTTACTAAGATATCTTTGACCGAGACATTTGTTTACTCAGAGAGTACCGAGAGACACGTTTAGTTACAAACTATAACTGTTAATGGTTAACGAACTTTCTATCGTAACTCGAAAAACTTCAGATTCTTCACATGTGAACAGAGCGTGCAAACTTCCACATGAACATGTGTTTTCTATTAGAGAAGATGTGTACAAACAAGCTTGGCCTCTTCTTACTCAAGCTGTAGAAACTCTCTTACACTCAGTAGTTTCTTATTACCATCCCTCTCAGATGAATACGTGACATTCCAGGTTTCTGTTATTCATCTGTACATATGCGATCTATGGCGTCTTCTGAGAACTTCTCACTCTCTCTTTACTCATGCGGGATCTCTCATATTCCTCTTCTTCTCATTCACACTCTATCATAGTCCTTCAATCTTTGGTATATATATATACACACTTTTCTTCTCCACTCTTCCACGCTCTCATTCTTAAATTCACGTTATGCGCACATTATGCGCCCATTATGCGCACACCATGGTTTATTGCTCTGTTACTCGTACAATTCTTAATTCTGGTTAGCGGACTGATTCCGCACGCTTTACAACTGAGGCTTTTGATTTTCTGGAGATTCCATTTCTTTCCTTTTTCTTTTATGTGTGTCTGTATGTCAAATTCGTGAGTGATTCCTCAACACGTTTTACTTTGCTAAATTTAAGCAAATATGATCTGTTAGAATTTGTCGTCAGCGCAAGTTACTCAAAATTTTGAAGACAGTACTCAATGAAACTCCATTGTAATTTGCTTTGGATTTTCTCAGACCTCAACCATCTATCCCAACATGTGCATCCATCATCCAATGATGCCAATGTTTTGATCTAACAAAATTTACTTTGATTATCTGTGACTTCAGAACTCTCATAGTCTCACGGAGGAGCATGCGTATACACACATTCTGAGATGACTTCAACCAATTTAAATAGTTGCTTGACAGTGCATAGAAAAAACCAACAACGATATCTGCTATTACTTTGATATACTTTACTTGCTATCTTCTGATGAGTAATGGACGCCATTGGATGAACATCTGCCATCGTCAGCACTTAGTTCTGCTGTTGTTTGAATCATTGATTAGTTTGGCTTTTATAACAAGCAACCGAACAGGATGTTAGTATGAGTTGTAGATTCGACATCGTGCACAACTAATGAAAGGCAAGACTTACGAATTGATAATTTATTATTGCTAATGATGGCTAAATCACGAAAATATATATATATATATATATATATATATATATATATATATATATATATATATATAACCTTGGTTTAGGATTCGAGAAACATACGCTAAAACAGAGGATGCATTTACTTTTCTAGTTTGAGGAATAATACCAGCAGGTCCATATGGGATCCGAAAGTGATTACGGTAATATTGTAATGATACTCATGTTCTGATCAAGCACGCTTAATTACAGAGTTTTGAAGGATTAGTGGTGGAGGAAGACGAAGAAGCAATCTCTTACGAATTCTCTAGTGCATCTGAAAAAGGAGGGGTCTCAATAAAAAAAAGAAAGAAGGCAAACTAATGGTTTATTTTCACCCATGCTCCGTGTTGTGACATACGAAAGGGACTTTCGAGTCATCTGGAAGAGTTCATCCGTTCAATTCTGAAGAAAGTTTGGAACATGACTTTACAATTTTATAGTTCTAATTCTCTGTACTCTGAATTTTCAAGCGACTCTGACATGGCTTTTGAAGGTGAAGAAAGTATAATTGGAATCTACAGATTACAAAGCTAATTTGGTACAGTGCTACTTGCTATGAAGGAGATCACCAAACGAAAAGATGAGCCGATAGTCTCGATGCAATACAATTATCAAATTTGTAAGTCTTATGAATTGAATTCTGAGAATATCATTGCGCAGAAACTCAACGTTTAAAATCTATTGTTTACATCTTAAACAAATAATCATATGGTATACCTATTTACATCAATTTTCAGGTTTTTTGCCAATACGTTTCGTTGTGTCTGCTATATTTTGGGTAGCGTCAACGTTACTGTGTGTGAATTTTATTAAGTGACAAAGTACTATAAAAGAAAGCGATATCACGAGATCGCATCCGTAATTCTGTTACATATACTAAATTCTTGATACAGATGACGATGTGTTAAACTCTGTGTTTTGCAATAATGTGAAGCATGAGTGAGGACCAACTTTTCAGATGATGGAACAGTATCGTCAACTAAAGTTGAAAGATAATTGTTGTTTAGAGGTTCAGATTATGTTGCAATAGAGTAAGCTGATCGTATGTTGTATATCAATATCTGTTGTTAACGTGAATAATATGCTGCAAACTCTGTATGGACTGACGAGTGCTCCAATGCATACAAATTGATTCTTTATTTTCAAGACTTGGTGTCTGATATTAATTTGGAAAAGGAAATTGTATACAAATCTGTGCGTACTGAATATAAAAGAGGTTGACTTACTCCTATATGCAGACCAAAGTTGCAGTGATTTTTTTCTGGCTGCTGCAAATTTGACGCCCTTCTATATGTTTTGATCATATTCTGACAGCGATTTAGTTTTATAATCGATTATTGAGATATTTGGAGTATAACAGCCAACTCTGAAGAAATTCACAACAGTTCAAGGACATTCTCTTTGCTCATTTTGAAATGTATGTCCTATATAGGTAGTTCGCATTTATTAATCTTCTCTATACCATTTCGAAATCTGTGGATACCTCTTATTCCATTACTTTTATCATTCATTCTATGTAGTTGTAGGTGATAAAGTCACGTGCAAAGTGTTTATGTGTTTTTGTCAAATCAACTCACAATCACAACATATTTACGGTTGTATAGAACTGAATGATGTTCTTTGTTCTGTTTTCAGATTTCTAAAGATATATAGAATCTAATGAAAGATTAGGTATTGTATGAATTCGTCAATTGTTTTATGCATTTAAATTACTACAATGATAGTTCATGCTTGCAACTATTAAATTAAAATAACTCAGACAGTCTGTTATTAACTTTTCGCATTACAAAGGTACCTTGTGTATAGCAGATGGATTGAAGCAAAATACATGCAACTGTGTTCGTATGCTTAATAACATAAACTATGGGAGAAAGTAGAACTATTAATGATGTATAGATTCTTGTTATTTGATTATCTGGGCTGATGCTCTATATTCAATTAAGTTTCGTTCGCACAATTCTGTAAGATTTCCATGACAAAACATAAAAATCTACGAGGATAATTTGATTGGAACCTATGAGTTGACATATATTTGAGTGTCCGTACTATTCTCCATTTTGCCTGAGATTGCTCCAAGCACCTCGAGTGCGTCGTATGTCCGGCGGTCGCCCTGATCCACCGACCATCCAAAAGATAAATTTATCTTTTTCAAAGTATGATTTGAAAATATTTTCTTTTCAGTTTAACTAAACTTTACCTTTGAGTCTCTTTTCTTTGCACCTAAGTTTGCTCCAAGCACCCTGTGTGCGCCGTCATTTCTAGCGGTCGACCTGATCCACCGACCGTTGCTTTCGCGCCGACAGCGTGCTCCTCACACAAAGAGTGTACATGTTCATGTTCCTACAGAATTTGCACCAACAACTAGAGATAGCAATGACATAGATTCTCAAAATGCACGACGTGTAGCAGGAGAGAAGAATATTGATCTTTGGGTCAATGGTGTTGTGTATCCCTTGGATCCAATGGCTAATGTTCATCCTAGATTCCATAGTATCTCCACATTTCTACAATTAGTTGGTTGCGGTGAAAATGGACTGCTAGGCTATTGCAAGCGATTGTCCAAACATTCTACATCTATAGCAAATTATTGGATGCAACAATGTCATCACAACCATTTCAAGATACACAGTTTAGAGAGTGCTATACACACTTTAAAAAGTGCTATCAAATGTTTGGATGAGCACAATAATAGACTCCAATAAGATGTGGAAGAAAAGGAGAGAACAATTACAAAGTTAAAAGCCAATCTTACAGAACTAAAAGAGACTCCACTTGGGATGAGATATAGGAAACGACCATTATCATCCTTTCAAACTCTTTCAACTGGTGGTGGAGCACAGAAGCGACGTGCTTACACACTAAGGTATGTTTTTTTCTTGTTTATTTATGGTAAAAAACTTTTAGATTGAGTTTCTTGTGGAGGTCATTTGTTGAAGATGCAAGTGCTTCCTCAACAATGGAGGATCAATTGAAGTTTCTGAATTCTTGTCTTAGCAGCAAACATGTGCTTATGATTTTGGATTCACCAATAGGAAATCACATCAAAACCTAAGTGATTAAAAATTTTGCAAGCAACTTAGAAGATACTATTAGTCCTCGTGAGGTACAGATGGTATGTGATGAAGCAAGTGTTAGTACTAGAGCATACACTGCATTGTACAATCTTTTGAAGCAGGCTCTACAAAACAGAGGTATTTTCCAAAGCATTTTTCCATGCCTTTACAAGGTATCTCTGAAGAAGAAAGATGACCAATGAGGATGTAGCCAATACTCTTGGCAATTACCTGCATATAGAAGATGTTATGCCTGCATCCATTTATCATTCATCTACATCAAAGAAAGAGTTGAAAAACACCTCTAGAAAGGGATTCATCTACACAAAGTACAACAACATATCTGTCAATTTGAAGAGGCTTCAAAAGGAAATGGTTAAATTTTACAAATCCACAATTCAAGGTATATCCATTGTTTTGATAATGACATTCATAGTATTTTTAATAATATAAAGTTTGTTATTTGATGTAGATTGTGGTTCCAAACTGAAGTTTGTATTGAAGATAGACTAATGTCAAATCATAAAGGGACGCCGTATGGAGAGACTTGGTGTGACACTCATGAATGAAGCTATGGCCCATGCTATTATTGATGATAGTGAAGAATCTACCCATCACTTTACATATAGTGTCCAATCCAAGAAAGATATATGGTGGTTAGGTGCTATTGAAGTACCTAAAGAATCCAATGATGTTCTTACATGGATTTTCAGTAGGAACCCATCGATCATAGAGGTGATAACTTCTCACATTCATGGTGCCAAAATCACTGTAGAATGCCTTTGTGATTTTGAAGTAAAGTGGCACTTAGGTGGAGACTTAAAGACTATCAAATGCATGTTAGGGTGCCAACAAGGTGCATCTACTCTCTATCCTTGTCCATATTGCACACGAGGTTATAAACGAACAAAGAGAAAACAAAACAACATAGATGATTTAGTTGATGACACAGATGCAACTCCATCTACTGAATGGGATATACCTTTAATGAGGTGTCCCATGTTAGGTACACCTAATCGTGACATGTCAGATAAGGATTGGAATCCCATTATTCCATTCCTTTTAGTCAATTTCCACTTTTGCACCTTGCATGCCTTCATGAGAATTTTCGATAGACTATCTCCATATAGAATATGCATTTGCCATGAAGCCAATTGATAAATCTATTCAAGCTATAAAGAAATTGGAGGAACTTCTTAACTCAATTGGTTATCATGGTGGAAATGTAACCCTAGTTGTTAAAGAAGTTGGACAATCTCAAGATAGCTTGCAATAAGTGTCAATGACAGGGAATAAAGCAAGAAAATTTTTTAGAAGAGGTACTAGCACTCAAAATAATGAACATTATGAGCTGTGGAAAATTAATGGGTGTGACTAGGTCTAGTGCTATTCAACATCAAATGTTTCAAGAAACATTAGTGGAGTTCACCAAGTGTTTCATTCAATCCTGGGGAGAGAGCAATATAACACACTACATTGTAAGTGTAATCCTCTTTTACAAGTGTTCATTGCACTTACCTTTTCCCAATGTACTTAACAATTTTTAGCATATTTTGTTTGCACATGGAGCTTTTTTCATGCATCGATATGGGTCATTAGAGATTTTCAGTACCCAAGGAATGGAAAAGTCACACTACAAAGCGAGGGGTGTCTACTTCAAAAACACGTGACATGGTGGTGGTCCAATGCAATCAAACTACATGGAGGAGATGTTTTATTGGTTTTACCACACTACGTTCTCAAGAAAGTTTTTTGCGGAACGACTTAGGGATTCAAAATTTGCAAAACTTGCAAGAACAGTGCAACACAACATTGCCAGTGAGAAATGGAAGTCATCGTTAGGTCCTCTTCATCATGGTTAGTGGCGTTCCAGGAGACAACGAGAAGGCTCAGCTTGGAAGTAAAGTGAATTTGTTATTTCCCATTATGTGGTAAAACCTATGATTATTGTAATCTTGGTTTCAATGTGTTATTATTTAATATATAATATTCTGTATGGTTTTAAACAGGTTTTGTCCATTCTAGCGTGAACAAAACAATTTTTTTAAAAATTCTATAAATAGAGAGAACTCACTTCATTTCACACTTTTTGAACCTCAAGAGAATGGCACGCACCAAGCAAACTGCAAGGAAAGATCACGTCTTCTTTCCTAGCCCTCATCTAGGGACACAACGCCCACCATGGTTGCAGCCCCCCCAAAGACCACAAAGTGGTTCCAAGAGCACATCTCTGTCTGTGTCACACGATGGCACACCACCTGGGAGCAGTTTAGCGCGAGAAAATGAAGTGTCCAATACACAGGAGTATTTCATTCCAAGACGATTAGAGTCCATTTCAGATGATGAGCCACCAACAAGGACATCCATCAAGGCAAGACCAAAACAGAAGTTGATCAGAAGGAGTGTACCAGAGAGCGAAGAGGAGTCATCCCCGAACGACGAAAGCAGCAATCAACCACCATGGAATGATATGCAATTTCCAACAAGCCATAGGGTGACACAAGGAGATAAGACACTTCCACAAGGACAAGGGCAAATACCAACAGAGGAGGAAAGAGAGCAAAGTCAATAACCACATCAACAAAAAAATGTGCAAGATGAAGCTAGGCCCTCACATCGTGTACATCTAAGAAAAAAAAAACTATCAACCACGACGTCGACCTCAACGCCAGCCAAACATACCTCCCAACAAAAGAGCTCCACAAAGATGAAGGAGGCACTGCAGGGCTTTTGCAGAGATACGACACTACCAGAAGTCCGTTGAACTACTCTTACCACAAAGAGCTTTTGCAAGGGTAGTGAAAGAGGAACTACAAAGCTACCGTGCAGGTCTACGAATACAAGGGATACCACTTGAAGCACTTTAAGAGGCAGTTGAGGCCTTCCTCATCTCCATGCTTCAAGACTCTAACCTCTGTGCTATCCATGCCAAGATAGTAACCAAACAACCGAAGGACATTCAGCTAGCAAGAAGAATTAGAGGAAATAACCCATGATGTTTATATTATACCCTATGATAGGCCTACTTTGCGATGTAATACAATGGATAATAGAAAATATTGTTTTAACCTATATTCTTGGTCTTTTTTTTCTCTCTCTCACTCTCTCTCTCTCTTAAACTCCCAGCATAATTATATGCAACTAACTTGTCTTTCAGTCAGTTATATATGGATTCAATTAAACATGCATGCATTTGCCTATTTTTTTGTGACTAATTATGTTCCCTTTGTACCTACTGATGTCCCACATGTCATTTTCATGCCAAAAAACCCCAGCCATAGAAACGCGGGATTCATCCCTTCAAATTTTTTGCATGGCTAAACCCTGTGTTTCTGTGGCTGGGGTTTGTTTGCATATTTTGGGCTTGTGTAAGCATAAAAGGTATGGCAAAGATGTAATGGTCTAGTAATTCAGAGGTTATACCCTACAGGTAATCATTGTATGCATAAAAGGTATGAATGAGATCTTTGGGCTAGTTAATGCTCAGGTTATACCCTACTGGTAATCTTTGGTCTTGATTCTACCAAAACCAAGTGATAATGAAGAGTTACATACTTTCCTATGCTTTGTAGCCCCTAAAAACACCAGATAAGGCAAAAAAAGCCCTAGCCACAGAAACGCGGGAAACAACACTGCAAAATTTTTGCAGGGCTATTTCCCGCGTTTTTGTGGCTGGGGTTTTTTTGGACTTTTTTATGCATTTAAGTATACAAAAGACCAACTGGACAATACAAAGACTTCAAATTATATATAATTTGTGGAGAGAAGATAAGTTCAATTTATTAGCACAGTCATATACAGGACTAGACAAATGATGAAAAAAAAAGTTTGTATTATCAAAACATTTATATCATTTTTCAGTTGCCTTCAATTTCTCTACAACTTTCTTTCTCCTTTCAAGAGAGATTGAGGCAACTGGTACGTCAATACATATCTTGATATTACATGGGGGTCTTGCATTCCAATGACCCATGGCAATACCTATTTGCCCTAATACTTTTCCTCTAAAATTAAGTCTTAATGTAGTTATAACTTAGGATTTCCTAACCAAAATGACACAATTAGTGCCTTGGGTAATTGTACATAAACACAAAATTTTGCTAAGGGCCTTCAAGCACCAAGTCATGAAGTGCCCATCCGGACTGTAGTCTTTGTGTATGATAACAAAATCATCCTTTGGAAACTTTTCGATGTAGTTTGCCAAGGATGAACCACTCCCATGAGAAGCTCGATCCCCACCAGATCTTGTTGCGAACTTGTCAAGCTCAATTGCTTCCTGTTAAGAAAAAATGAGAATTCAAGCTCTTATAATGTTAACTTAAATTATTCGTTTATTTAATTCAAGTACCACTTACATCATGAAGCTTGTCTTGTTCCTCCCCTCTTCCAGGGGCATCAAGATCAATGCTAGAGTAGGCCATGCCACTCTGCTCTGCTACGGGGGATGTAGGAATTTTGTACTTCATTATCCTCTCCCGTGCTGCACTAAACTCCTCCTCTGTAGTAGAATTGTTGTCATCTTTTAAAATATCAGCACACATCATTGCTATGGTGTCTGCCACAGAAAACCGAATGCGTTCTCAATGTCATGAAGTAAAATAAATTCCTCTTCGGCCACAACGATGCTGGAGAGATATTCAAGTTCCACCTCTGGTAATGTGGGCTCAGAGGGGTTGAGATTTGAAGGGGGGGCCTCCTCCATGCTTGATTGCTCACGTAGTTTGTCCTCAACACCACCAGGAAATTCTTGGTGGATTGTAATGCTTTCTTTGGCAAAATTTAGGGCCTCTAGTTGAGGCTCATTCTTCTCCTTAACAAAACCGCCAGTGACAAGGTTGGGGAGCTCAATAGGTGTAGGTTCGGGCTCCTCATTAATGATAAAATATGTTGTTGCAATGTAGGAAAGGTACTTTGTACCCATCCTCTTCTTTTTGTTAAGTTTTTTTACTAATGGCATAGAGTCATCTAGTAAGTGCCCTGCAGTTTGAGCAATTGCCATGAAGTGCTCAAGGCGCTTGATGAAGGCTTCATCGCCTCTATGTATGTAGAGTAGAAGGTCACATGGGACCCATTTACCCTCATAAGGCAGTATTTCTATAGAGAAATGCAAGATGTAGTACTCAAGGAACTCTATGATTTCCTTGAGCACATCAGAGTTCAGTTGAATTGTTTTGTCTAGATCAGGGACTCTAGACAATAGGTCATACAAATGGTTTTGACCTTTGAACTCAATTGATTCAAAGAACTCATTGAAGAGTTCACGTGGATGTTTGGGTTGCAGGGTACTAGAGGATGCGGCAACCATTGCGCATGATACTAGCTTCTGTGCACCCTTTGCAAGTGATTCTAGCTCTTCTTGGTTGCAAAAGTGAGAAATGAGAGAATAAGTGTTGCTTTTATAGTAGTTTCAAAATTTTAAAGTGAGTGGGACCCATTTTAAAACTAAAACTAATACCTTCAAATAAAACAATCATGCAGAGAACTCTCAAAAAAAAACTTTGGCTCATAAAAAAGATTGGATAGAATCATTAACTAGAATAAGATACACCACATCTACACAATAGAAAAAATTATTCTCAGAACTTTAAAATTATAATAAATTGCCATTGGAAAAATCAAAGATTTGGCAAATTGTACATCATATTGAGATCAAAAAATTTTACATGCTACATGTCTTGCATGTTAAATACATTGTTGCAGATGAAGGATTATAAATGGAACATAGGTTGTGTGTACACTCTACCACTCAAATAGTTCTTGAGCTATGACAATGAAAGTTGAGTTCCATCCACACTCCATTCAGGAAGGACTTTAATTTTATCCTCCAACTGCTTACCAATCTGCAGACAAATAGAAAACTTTAAATGAACATATTTGAGTATAAGAATTTGTATAAACAAAAGAAAAAAATACCATATGCTCCATACCTTATGCCCTTGTATTCTAAACTTTGATTGATCCAGATCCTCAAATCCCATGATTACTAGATGTTCTCTCACGTTGGCAAGAGTCCAATGATGATTTACTGAAATAACTTCCATTTCGTTGTTGGGTAGATTTATCTTAATTTCAAATGAAATTAAAAAACCCTCAGAACTTTGTAATAGTATCCATTCACCAAGTTTACACATCCAACGATCATAATAGAATCGAATGTACAATGAAGTATGATGTTTCAAGTATCGAAATCCTATGCCTGTTGCACCAATTTTACAAAGGTATCTATCCCATTTGGTGCATCCTTCTACAAGTCCCCAATTTTCACCTAGCAAACCCTCTACTTGCTCATACGTGATATCTTTTAACATGAACATTGTTGAAGTCTCTAGAATTGTGAATATCTGAAATAAATGTACAAAACAATGAACACGAACACACCAATGTAATGCTATAGATCTTGAAACTCTTGTAAATTTCAAAGAGTTGTGTATGTCCATCACCATCTTATGCTTCAAAGATGTTAATTTCCATACATCAGGTTGCGGCCACTCGAGCTTTAAAAGAGAATCTACCTTAATCATCTCTAACCTGCCAAAATTATTTGATGAAGAGGGTACAACATATGTATGTGTGTAAAAGAAAACTCTCTCATGTAATAGCTGAGCAAGACGGTCTTGTGGAAGGACTATCGACCCAACATCTCCATGCAATGCTTGGAAAGTACCTGTAAGACTATGAAGTGGTTGTTCTTCCACCAAGGTAGAAGGAAATATGTCTACAACAAAAAACTACACAACTTAGCTAGGTATATTATGAAACTTGGACAAAAGTCAATGAGTAATACTTATAGTTGATAGGATATCTCATTTTGTTTGAGTTTTCCAATTTCATGGTTGAAATTGTGAAAACATGTTGTACAATGGCAACAGTTTCACCATTTTTGAGCTTTTTGAAGCTTAATAACTTCCCTTTCCAATGAAGATCCAAGTTTTTACGATCTCTTACACGGTGAGGACCAACACCAGAGGGTTGCATGTACACCCATGCACCTTTGTAGAACTCCTCTCCTAACCAAAGTCCTTCTGTAGCCTTGATAATGCGACATTTTATCGCGATAACCTCATCTTTTGGCCGTCTATGAGACTTAGGTTTCTCCATTGAAGTTCACGCTATGGAAGTGAGAGTAGGAATCAAAGAACACGATGCACAGAGAAAGAAATGGAGATGCAGGAGCTGCAATGGTGTGCTAGGGAGAGAAAGTAGTGGAAAGAGATGACTTTTTGGGACCTGGGTATGAAAATGTGAGGTTTTGGAGGGAGAAAGTTGCATTTTGAGTTATTTTTGAAAAAAGTCACTTTTTTTAGTTCAGTTCATGCATGGATTTTGATTTACAACCCAAAAATGGCACTTTTGATCCTAAAAAGTGGTTGGGGACCATTTTGATCCTAATGGTGTTATGATGAGTTTTATAACTTTTTGAAAATTTTGAATTTTTGGGCCCAGGTAAGTTACAAGATTCCTTTTTCTCTCTAGAGGCAAAACCTGAACATAAGGGAATCTTGTCCCCTCATCCCCCTTCAACCTAGTGATTTATAGGCTATAGACTATGTCCACCACCCTCCTCTCATTGGTCCACCACTAATCACTCCTTAATCAAAAAGGCCCATGCAGGGTTCATTTTTTTCCCTCATGATATGGTAGTGATTTCTACATCAGCTATTAATAATTTTGCATTCCCATATACTTCATCAGAGCCATAACACATTTTTCAAGTACCTATTCTTCCTTCTCTCTACACCATTTTCTTTTGGTATGTGCTAGCATGTAATATGTGACTTGATGCTAGTAAGAAATCAAAGAACTCCTGGGAGAAGTAATCTCCCCCTCCATCTTTAGACATTTGGTGTAGCTATCACATTCCTTTTCTATAATAGCATTAAAACTCTTGAAGTAATAAGAGACATATCATGCATGCTTCATGCAATAAAGCCAATTAATACTTGTACAATCCTTAATAAAGTTTGAAAAATAATTATTACCTCCATTTGAGCTCTCCTTTGTTAAGCCCCAATCATTTGTATGAACTAGATCAAGTGGATAATAACTCGGATAATATTTCTTCTTTTGAAAGCTAACATAGTTTGCTTGCCAAATACAAAAGGTTCACACACTTTCTTGAGATTCAGATTGTGAAGATTTGTTAGTCCATGCACTTCCCTTTTCTTCTCCATAAAATTCAACCTTTGATTATTGATATTTCCATACCTCTTCTGCCAAAGATCCAATTTTCCTACCTTTCTAAATCCATATGTGAAGTAGAATGTGTGGTTGAAATTTGTCTTCACATACAATGTGAATCGCCTTCCATGCTTTCTCCCTTTGGTCACAAATATTTACCATTCTTTAGGATTTTCCACAAAGCAAATCTTCTTATTGAAATTTCACCTTCAATCTTGTCTCAACCGTTTGGCCCATAATATTAGATTTTTCATAACAATGGGAACATGAAGAATGTTGATACACACACACACACACACACACACACACACACACACACACATATATATATATATATATATATATATATATATATATATATATATATATATATATATATATATATATATATATATATATATATATATATATATATATATATATATATATATATATATATATATATATATATATATATATATATATATATATATATATATATATATATATATATATATAGGTATCGATGTGTGTGAACACACTAGGACCACCAAGGCACTTTTTTCCCTCTTTAGGAGGTTTTTTTTCCTGAGCTTGTATATATGCCTATAGTCCTTACGGGTTACTTATCTTTGTACATTCTAGTGGTGATACATTCAGTATTTTGTGTTGTGATCCAAGCTTCTTCTTCTTCTTCCTTATGCTATTCACGTGCTTCCACAGACGTCTAACTCCAACAATTCGTATCAGAGCAAGTTACAACTTCATCTAGGGCATCATCTACACCTCTTCGCTTGTTGTCTCTGAATCACACGAAATTTGTTGAGCATGCTCCGGGTGTTTCAAAGATCAAAACAACTTTGCTATCTGATGCCGAAATCCTGGTGTGATCTTGTTTCGGCCTCCGAACGCTCTATTGTAGTGCTTGTGTAGGCTATTTTTTCCTTTGTGTCAAAGGTATATACAAGTCTCGATTTGCCAATAAAATCCTCTCAAAGTCTACTACAGGTTTTGCAGAATTCATCTCGACAGTTATGTTCAACTTTTTGAGATAAAATCAATTTTCTACATCAAGGTATTTTATTCACTGGCCATGGTTGAAAGCAATGATGTATTCCATACGTTGGTTGTTGAGCATAAGTTGGATGGTACCAACTATGCATTATGGGATTATCTGATGTGACATGTATTGGTTGCAAAAGGATTGTGGAACATTTTGCAGGGTGTTGAAAAAAGTCCTATCACACCTGCAACTCCTACAACTACAAGTAGTGAAGCTGATGCAGAAGGTGTCGAAGATGATGATATTCTACATATTATTATTCATGTTGTGGTTTTTGCTGCACATACTACATAGCAAAGTTGTTGGGATGGCAGAGATGCCGAGACACATGCATTGATAGCTTTGTCTCTCAAACATGCAATTATTCCTCACATTTGCTCTTGCAGAATAGCTAAGGATGCTTGGGATACACTTACCACATTGTATCAGGCTAGGAATGAGGCTCATGTTTCTTACCTCCAAAAATAGTTCGAGAGTGAGCACATGAATGAAGATGATTCTATGGACCATTTTCTAACAAAGCCCAAGGATTTGAAGGAATCGTTGATTTTTGTAGATGAAGTCCTTCCTCATAGTTCACTTGTGCAGAGTGTTCTGAATGGTCTTCCCAACTCATATCAGAGTTTTGCTTCTACTGTTCCTTTGATGATGAAAGGCAATCCAAATGCCTTAACATTTGAAGAGCTAGTTTCTGTTTTATTGTAGGAAGACTAGTCTAGGCAGAACAAGTCTATTATGTGTGTTGCAGATTAATCTTTCCTAGATAGTGAGAATGGCAAAGGAAAATGGAGCTCTTCTACTAGTAAGCAAAATTTGCAAATGCGGCACATTCGAAGAAGGAAGACAAAGATCAGAAGAAATCAGAAAAGTACAAATTGTTTTGCAAATACTATAAAGAAAATGATCATGTCATTAAGAGCTATCCAAAAGAGGATGCTAAAGAGGCAAAGAAGAAAGAGGCCATAATGTTTGTTGTAGAGGCCTCTACATCAAAAATAGAGTCTGCTAATCTTGTGTAGGATGAAGAATGGGTGTTTACTAATATTTGGAGTTTTAACCCATCTTCTCATGAGCAATGCATGTCCATAGTAGACTTATATGTTTGGTACTTTGATACTAGGGTGACCAAACATATTACCTCACAACACATTTTCTTCTCTTCACTCAAGCTTGCCCCCGCAAGAAATACTATGACATGCACCAATAACTCCTCTTATCCTGTTATGGGAGTTGGGAAGATCATTTTGACTACTGTTGATGGTAGTTTTTTCACTTTGTTAGATGCTTTGTTTGTGCCAGGGATGAAGAAAAATCTGTTGTCAGTTTTAACATTAGCCAAGATAGGTAGGATGTGAAATTTATTGATGACAGATGTAGAGTTCATGATCTATCAAATGGCAACATCATTATTGCTTCTAGCATTTTAAATCGTGGTTATATAAGCTCATAGACTATGAAAGATCTATAAATGATTTGGTATGTGCAGTACATGATTCTCAGGTTATGTTAGATGCAAAGCTTTGGCATGCACGCTTTGGTCATCTGAATTTTGCTAGTTTCCTATGCCTACAGAAACTTGAAATGTTTTCCTCTTTGACCAAACTTGATGCACTCAGAAAAAATGTTTTTGAAGGATTTATTTTGGGCAAAATGCAGCGTTCTTCCTTTCCAAAAGATGGTTCAATTCGGGCTACTAAAAAATTGCAGCTTGTACATAGTGATGTATGTGGTCCTATGAAGACACCTTTTATTGGGAACTATCTTTACTTCGTGAGTTTCATCGATGATTTTTCCACGCATGCATGGGTTTATCCATTGAAGGAAAAGTTGGAAGTGTTTATATGCTTCAAACAGTTTCTAGTTTTGGCTGAAAATATGTGAGCATGTTAAATGGGCACCCTCCATTCTCATCGACAGAGGGAATATATGTCTTCTCACTTTAATGCATTTCTACTGAACGCGGGATAAAAAATTAGTGTATAGAGCCGTATAGACCTCAACAAAATGGATTTGCTAAATGGAAGAATAGGTCACTCATGCAGGTGGCGAGGTGTATGGTCAAGAGTTAGGCTTTGCCACATAGTTTTTGGCTTCAGGCTGTCATGTGTGCAACATATGTACTTAACAGGTGTCCCACTAAAGCGGCATAGTCTATCACTCCATATGAGGCTTGGCATGGTCGCAATCCATCTATTGATCATCGAATTGTTTTTGGTTTCTTGGCATATGCATTACTTCCTGAACAACATTGCAGAAAATTGGATGATAAACTAGTAAAATGTATTTTTGTTGGTTACAGTTGTGAAAATAAAGGCTAGCGTCTATATCATCCATAGACTAAATGCATTCTGGTTATCGATGATGTTGTTTTTGTGGAAGTTCACTACAACATATCAGGCGTATACTGAGGCTTCTACCGAGGAAAATGAACGGGCGCCATTTTGCCCGGACGTCGGTGTAAGGGTCGGTGTAGGCATCGGAACCAAAGCGTCGGTATAACCGTCGATATAAGCGTCGGTATATGCGTTGGTACAAGAGTCGCTATATGCGTCGGTATAAGCGACGGTATAAGCCATGGTATGCCCCTGGGCAAAAATAGTCGGTATAAGCATCGGTATGTACCTGGGAATACCGACGCTTATACCGTCGCCTATACCGACGACCATATCTGCAAAATTTTTTTGGGCAGAGTGGGTTGTCTCTTGCTACAGCAACATTCCCATGCTGTTGTGTATCAAAAGAAAATCCACTCTGCCCAAGAAAAACCCAACTACATATGACATGTATGACAAGCAACAAAAAAATGATTTGATAAAGTAAAACATACTCTCAAATACGAACGACGTGAGCAAAATGAATCATGAATCGTGTACAAAGAAATGGGACACATAGACATGATATTTATAAACAACAACTAGAACACATGTATATGTGTGTCTGCCTATGTATATACATGTGTATGTGTACATGTATTGTGTGTGTATATTTCTATATGTGT
Source organism: Ceratopteris richardii (assembly GCA_020310875.1). Taxonomy (NCBI): domain Eukaryota; kingdom Viridiplantae; phylum Streptophyta; class Polypodiopsida; order Polypodiales; family Pteridaceae; genus Ceratopteris; species Ceratopteris richardii. The sequence goes on from CM035410.1 coordinate 29,211,453, forward strand.
AAATATTTATCTGCATGTGTAAAAACCATAAAACCCTAATCTTAAAGACCTAAACCTAAAACATGTGTATGTGTGTATGCTTGTATATGTATATGTGTAGGTGAATATATATATGTGTATGTGTGTGTATGCATATTGTATCTATGTAAAAATCCTAAAACCCTAATTTGAAGACCTAGACCTAAAACATGTATGTGTGTGTATGTGTGTATGCACGTGTATATATATGTGTATGTGCATATGTATTATGTGTTCATATGTGTATATGTGTGTATGCATGTGTGTATATATGTAAAAGCCAAAAACCCTAACCCTAACCCTAAAACATGCATATGTGTGTATGTATATGTCACGTTTGTGTATGTATGCATGTGTGTGTTTGTGCCTCTCTCTCTCTATGTGTATGTGTGTATGTATGTATGTATGTATGTATGTGTGTCTGTATGTATGTATGCATGTGTGTGTATCTATGTGTATGTGTATGTGTATGTGTATGTGTATGTGTATGTGTATGTGTGTGTGTATGTGTATGTGTATGTGTATGTGTATGTGTATGTGTATGTGTATGTGTATGTGTATGTGTATGTGTATGTGTATGTGTATGTGTATGTGTATGTGTATGTGTATGTGTATGTGTATGTGTATGTGTATGTGTATTTGTATGTGTATGTGTATGTGTATGTGTGTATGCATGTGTATATGTGTGCATGTGTGTATGTATTATGTGTGTATATGTGTAAAAGTTAAAAACCCTAATCCTAAAACCCTAACCCTAAAACATGTATATGTGCGTTTGTGTGGATGTATATGTGATGTGTGTGTATGTGTATGTGCATGTATGCATACGTGTGTACACGTGTGTGCATGTGTATGTGTGTGTGTGTATGTGTGTATATACGTAAAAGCCAAAAACCCTAACCCAAACCCTAAAACATGCATATGTGTGTATGTATATGTCACGTGTGTGTATGTATGCATGTGTGTATGTGTATGTGTATGCATATGTGTGTATGTATGCATATGTGTGTATGTATGTATGTGTATGTGTATGTGTATGTGTATGTGTGTGTTTATGTGTATGGGTATGTGTATGTGTATGTGTATGTGTATGTGCATGTGTATGTGTATGTGTATGTGTATGTGTATGTGTATGTGTATGTGTATGTGTATGTGTATGTGTATGTGTATGTGTATGTGTATGTGTATGTGTATGCGTATGCGTATGCGTATGCGTATGTGTATGTGTATGTGCATGTGTATGTGTATGTGTATGTGTATGTGTATGTGTATGCGTATGTGTATGTGTATGTGTATGTGTATGTGTATGTTTATGTGTATGTGTATGTGTATGTGTATGTGTATGTATGTATGTGTGTATGTGTATGTGTATGTGTATGTGTATGTGTATGTGTATGTGTATGTGTATGTGTATGTGTATGTGTATGTGTATGTGTATGTGTATGTGTATGTGTATGTGTATGTGTATGTGTATGTGTGTATGCATGTGTATATGTGTGCATGTGTGTATGTATTATGTGTGTATGTATTATGTGTGTATATGTGTAAAAGTAAAAAACCCTAATCCTAAAACCCTAACCCTAAAACATGTATATGTGTGTTTGTGTGGATGTATATGTGATGTGTGTGTATGTGTATGTGCATGTATGCATGTGTGTGTACACGTGTGTTCATGTATATGTGTGTGTATATGTATGCATATGCATATGTGTATGTAATATGTATGCATCTCTATGTATGTACCTCTATGTCTCTCTCTTTGCATATGCATATGTGTATGTAATATGTATGCATCTGTGTGTATGTATCTCTATGTCTCTCTCTTTCTCTCTATCTATATCTCTCTCTTTATCTCTCTCTCTCTCTCTCTCTCTTTCATCTCTCTCTCTCTCTCCCTCTTTCTCTCTCTCTCTTATTCTCTCTCTATCTCTATTTATAATAAATAACAAAACAATCACTTACATCGATGTGTGTATGTATGTATGCATATGCATGTGTGTATGCACATATGTGTGTGTGTACATATGTGAGTGTGTATGTAATATGCATCTGTGTATGTATGTATGTATGTGTGTGTACATGCATATGTGTGTGTATGTATGTATGCATATGCATGTGTATGCACATATGTGTGTGTATACATATGTGAGTGTATATTTATATGTGTGTGTGTATGTAATATGCATGTGTGTATGCATGTATGTATGTGTGTGTACATGCAAATATGTGTGTATGTATATCTCTCTTTCTTTCATCTCTCTCTCTCTCTCTCTGTCTCTCTATCTCACTCTATATCAATCAAAAACAAAACAAATCACTTACATCGATGTAATTGTTTGGAGCATTGTCATCAAAGTCCACTTAATGTTTTCCTTCCTCGAATTCCAAAGAACTGATGCCAAAAAGCTCCTGCAAAACAAAAGAAAAGAGAAATTCATAAACCCTAAGCCTAAAACCCTAACCGTAAAACATGTATATGTGTGTATGTGTGTATGTATATGTGATGTGTGTTTATGTGTATGTGCATGTATGCATGTGTGTGTATTTATATGTGAGTGTGTATACATATGTGAGTGTGTATATATATGTGTGTGTGTATGTAATATGCATGTGCGTATGTATGTATGTGTGTGTGTACATGCATATGTGTGTGTATGTATGTATGCATATGCATGCATGTATGCACATATGTGTGTGTATACATATGTGAGTGTGTATGTAATATGCATGTGTGTATGTATGTGTGTGTACATGCAAATATGTGTGTATGTATGTATGCATATGCATGTTCGTATGTATACATGTGTGTGTGTACACATGTGTATGTATATGTGTGTATACATGTATGTATGTATGTGAGTATGAGAATGAATATGTGTGTGTATGTATATGCATGTGTGTATCTAATATGCATGTGTGTATGTAATATGCACTTCAAGTTGTGAGGTTAAGTATAGGCAGCTTTCACAACGACTGTTGAGTGTGTGTGGCTCAGACACCTTCTGGCTGATTTGGGTGTTGGTCAATCTTCTACCATCACCATCATCACTGACAGCCAAAGCACATTGGGAGTTGTGAGGAACCTTGTGTTCTATGCTCCTACTAAGCACATTTACGCTCATTATCATTATGTCAGGGAGAGGTTCTCGACTGGAGAGATCAGCTTTGCAGGAGAACATTGCAGAGCTTTTCACGAGGGCTGTGCCTAGGGAGAAGTTTGAAGCTTGCCGCAAAGCTTTGGGCTTACTTCCTTTTGTGGATTGTTTCCACATAGCTTGGCACTTCTTTATACATGAGTGCCAACTCCTTGTTCACTACATGACTCCGAGGGGGGATTTGTTGATATATTTAGGCATTGATGTGTGTGAACACACTAGCACCACTAGGGCAGTTTTTTCCCTCTTTCGGAGGTTTTCTCCCCCAGCTTATATATACGCCTATAGCCCTAAGGGGTTACTTATCTTTGTACATTCTAGTGGTAATACATTTAGTATTGTGTGTTCTGCTCCAAGCTTCTTCTTCTTCTTCCTTGTTGTGTCTGCGTGCTTTCACAGATGTCTAACTCCAACAACGAACATCTTTCAAGGAAGTTTCTTATGAAAACCATCCAATGTAGCATTACTTATCTGTAAGATGGAGACTATATCATCACCTATCTCAAATTGCCCTTTGATTGATGGTATGTGCATATTTTAAAAGATTTCCTTGTTGCCGCTCATGTGATTGTTGCATTCACTATCAATGTGCCATATGAATGTACCATATGATTGAACCGTGTTGCGTAATCACTCAGATGCATCAAAACTAACACACTTTATTTCTCATTTGAAGTAGATGCATAATTATGTTGCCTTTTGTATGATCAGTTTCTCTTCTCCCTCTCATAGAAGCCCCTTTCATAGTGGCCAAACTTACCACACATGTAGCATCCATCTGAGTTGTTGATGTCTCGATTTTGATTGTACCTTCCTCCTCTTCCTCTATACTTGTATCCTCCTCCTAATGAATAGAGCTTGCTCCCTTGTTCTTGATGAGAGTTTCCATTTCATACTCTTTCTTTCCTTCGTCTACCTTTGGCTTGGTTTCTTCATCTTTCTCTTAATTTACGTGCATAAAATGTTTTCGTTTAATATTCATCTCCTCAATCACTATGGCCACTAGTTGCTTAGAGTCTATAAGATTATCACTTACATATATAAAAGTGGTGAAAACCTTTCACTTCTAATCCTTCCTAACTCCATCAAATGTATATGCAACAAGGTCATCATCATCTATGTGGAGACCTATGGATCCTAATGCATTGCTTACTTCCTTCATATTCTCAATGTATTCATTGATGTTGGTATTGGTGCATTTTTCCAATCCTAGTGCTTCATTAAAATCATTTATGTAATGAATTCCTATGCACTCTCAATGAGAGAACTCATAAAGACTATCCCTTGTAAAAGTAGAAAAGTGAAATCTCCAAATGTACAAGCGAGAAGAGAATCTTGCAACTTTGTTAGGTTAAAAACATAGAATTAAAGTAGCAGAAGATAAATAGATGAGATTCCCCTATGATGGAAGAACTTTTAGGTGGAATCCAACCAAGTTTGAATTCAAAAGTCTCCATATAAATTCATGAAGAAAGTCGTAGATTAGAGCAGACTTTTGTGCTACAATTACAGGTGATTATACTTAATAATTGGATCATCATTGAAGCACACATTTTGCTTCTCCTTCCCATGCTTCATGCCCAATCATTTGATGTACCATATGTGTAACACAGATTGATTTTCTACATGCTTTTTGGACTCTACTTCAATTGTTGTCTTTGGTTTACATTGTTTTTCAATCAAATTTGATTAGTGATATCTCTCTATATACTTACTCTTTTGAGCTAATTTAACTTGGCATAGATAACGTGATAAATCTATTTGCATGATCTAAATTCATTACATTTGGATCTTTATTGCAAGATCTACATCAATTTGAAGTGACCTATGTATGCAGGCAAACTATTCCTAAAAAGTCAGGATGACACCCCAATGTTACTAAATTGCTTTCTCTCAGCATAGTCCATCACAGTTCATAAACTTTGTTGCTTTAGATCCTTCATATACTTAGTTGAATGTGTGAAATTGGTCTCTGGTCAATTCTTAGAAGGCTACGAGCTCTTAGTGAAATTCGAAAGTGCTTTCCATCCCAAAATAGCAAGTTCTTGATCATTTGTTTTGTGTCAAGTCATCTGATTTGATCAATCAATTGGAGAATGATCTTCCAAAGCACTAAGGAGGTATTAATGCTTTATTGGCAAGCTCAAAGAGTCTACTAAGTATCCATGAGGTAATATTGGCAGGTGTAGAGCAGGTTTTTGCAACACCAACCTCATCTTTGGACTGTATAGCCATCTCTTCTCAGAGTGGTATCAGAGCATTGCTAAATAAATATGGGAGATGGATTTCCTTCTACCATTGACAAATTAGATAGAAACAACTACCCAGCGTGGTCTTTAAGGATGGAGACCTACCTTCAAGGGAGAAATTTCTTTGGATACATATCTGAAGATGAAGACATGCCAATAATGAGAAGTAAAGGGCAACCATCACTTGAAGAGCAAGATAGACTTAGAACTTTGTGTTCAAAGGATGCATTGGCAAGGTCCTACATTCTAAACTCAATCTCTAATTTTCTTTGACCTCATGGGAAAGGATGCAAGACCTCAAGGGAGACCTGGAATGCACTTGCTGCCTTCTTCTCTTCAAATACTAGAGCAAGGAAAAATCAACTATGGATGGAGTTTACTGCATTGAAGAAAAGCCCCAAGCAAAGTGTGACTGATTTCATCACAAAGTTGAAGGACATTTCTTTTCAATTAGGAAGTAGTGGAGAGATGATTGAAGAAGATCAAATCATAAGGCAAATCATCAATGGCATTAAAGTAGATGATAAGTGGGAATCATTCATAATTTCCATGGATCTATTTATGGACATGCAAGCACCACACCTCAATATTCTAATGTGTCAACTCTTCACACATGAAGCAAAGCTAAAAAAAATAGTGAATCTTCAAGAGGTATTCAATCTTCTGCCCTATACTCTGATAAAGGTAAAGCTAAAGGTAAGTCAAAGTGAAAGAAGAATGAAGATGAAGGAAGTTCTTTCCAAGCTAACTTTATAGGAAGAAGAAAAGCTAGAGGTAGAGGTAGAGGACAAAAGCAAGGTAGGGGAGACCCCAAACATCTCAACCTTGCAACATATGTGGTTATTGTAATCACAATACTGAAGAGTGTTACAAGAATCCAAGAAATTACAGAGGAAGAGAATTCAACAGAGGTTGCTATGGATCAAATAGAGGTAGATATAATGGAGGATATAACAACAACAATCACAACAACAATAACAAATATCAAAATGGATATAGAGGAAGAAAGGACTACAACAAGTGTACTCAAGATCAAAGTCAAGAAGACTCACTTCTTCTCATGAACCTATCACTGAAGCAGAGTAAGGATGATGATCATGTCTTTTCTATTGACTTAGGATGCTCCAATCATGTATCAGGAAAAATGTAGCATTGCTCTTTGACTTTGAAGATCCCAATTCACACTTGAAGTGGAAGATACCAAGAACATAGCATTATTTAGCTATAGATCTCAAACTCTCTGAATTAGAGGTATGGAATAAGAGGCATGCTCATATTGGTGAAAGAACTTTAAAACAATTATGTAGGGATAAAAGTGTACTTGGATTGCACACCACAAACAAAATATGATCTACAAGTGTGGAGCTTGTCAATTTTCCAAGGCACATACACAACCCTTCAATAGGAAAGGCTACAACATCAAGTGCTATTGGAACTTGTACACATAGATATGTGGGGTCCAAGCAAAGAACCCTCCATTTCAGGTTCAAACTATTATGTATCTTTTCCTGATGATTGTAGTAGGTGCACCATATTATACCTCATGAAACATGAAGATGAAGTTTTTGATTGTTTCAAATGATATCTTGCACTTGGAGAGAATCAAATGTTAAAAGTCAAGCTTCAAGCTACAAATTCATGGGGAATCTTTTATGGACATGTGGAGCAATCAAAGGAAGCCAAAAGCCACGAGATTTCATCAAGAAAAGTCACTCAACCACTCCCCAATTCATCTCAACTAAATCCTCCAAGTTAGGAGGCTGATTTGGAAAGGTAGTTCCTAGATTTTAGGGGCACACTTCTCACTGGAAAAGGAGCATGTATCCCGACTTCTTTTGGGCCATCTTCTTGGAGTTTTAGCTCATGTAAAGTGAGCACTAGGTGCTGGAGTTGTGGTAAGCTAGCCCCTTGCTTGCTTGTTTGTTTTTTTTTAGTAGGCATATCTATGTGTGTACGCAGGCAGTGTTGCAACTCTCTACCCCTGTGTTGTTAGCATTGGTTCTCCCTCATATTGTATCCATTTGATACAATTCTTGTCTCATTGGATAGCTATTAGAGTCTTGTTTATGCTTAAAAGTTCTCTGGAGCATTCTTTGAGTAATCTGGGAGCAACAATCATTTTAGTGAAGTTGTGTGATTGATATCTCTCTCTGTGTGTAGGCTCTGTTGGAAATATTTTGCTCTCTGTTGTAAGGGCTGGTTCTCTTTCTCTATTTATCTTTGTGCTATGATTTTGGTGTCATTGGGTAGCTATTAGAGTGCTTTAAAGTTGACTCAAGTTTGAGATTCATTATCCGTATAAGCTCTGAGGAAAGCTTGTTGGAGTGAAGTGAGGTCTCTCCTTGACTAGCAGTTGTGAGCATTCAACTAGCTCATGTTGTAGACATTGTTTTTCTTTGTGTAAGCATGCATTTGAAGTAAATTTTGTTTTTTTGGAAAGCTCTTGGTGTCTACTAGAGGTCTACAAAAGCGCAGTGGAGTTCTCTACATAAGCTCTGAGCAAGAGCATATTTGGTGTGCAGAGGTCAAAGAAGGATACCTGTGGAGGTCATTCGCGCTTTGTCGTTGCTTAGGGGTTGAGATACTTCCCGCATCAGTGGTATCAAAGCATTTGGCCATCTTGGAGGCATCACATACAAGCAAGAAGACCTCTTGGGATTGGTGGTTGAAGATTTGCATCAACAAAAGCTTCTTGGAGGTAGCTCACATCAAGGGGGAGCTATTCTACTCAAAGTTTCAAGAGCACAAGGTGTCCATCTAAGGAAAGCTTTGGATTGAGGTAACCTCAGAGCCTCATTTTCATTTTACACACATTGGACCATTAGCCAAGGGCTAGGTCAAGTATCAAAGACTAGATATGGGAGACTTCAACACTCAAATTGAAAAGCTAGACAAAGGGAACTATCAACCATGCAGATTTAGGGTCTCCAACTATCTTATGGGCAAGGGCCTTTGGGGGTTGATTAGTGGAAGTGAACCAAGACCTAGGCTGGATGAGAATCCAACCAATGACCGGAGAAGGGCCTTTAGGGAATGGAATGAAAGATACAAGATGGTTATCTTTATCCTTTCCCAACACATTAGCAATAGCATGATCGGACATATCCAAGACTTGGATTCAAGCATGAAGGTATGGGAGACACTTGAAAGGCTTTATTCAACAAGCACCAAAGCAAGGAAGATCCAACTCAAGAATGAGCTCAACAACCTTAGGAAGAGCTCAGGGAGTAGCATAAATGACTACATACTTAAGGTCAAGGAGTTATCAGATGCATTGGGATCCATTGGAAGCCACGTAGACGATGACGATCTTGTGGCTTATACTCTCAATGGTTTGAGAGATGATGAGAAGTGGAAACCCTTTACCACTTCAGTATATGTAAGAGATAATCTTCCCGATTTTGAGCAATTGGTTGCTCTCATGGTCACCGAAGAAATGAACATAGGTGGAAGTTCAACTAAAAGCAAGGATGTAGAAGTTTTCTATGCAGGTAATCAAAGGGGCAAAGGAAGGTTTGGAGGAAGTCAAGGCCACTCAAGCAATCAAGGACATGACCAAGGAACCTCATCAGAAAGAGGGAGAGGAAGAACAAGAGGAAGAGGACAACATCAACAAAACAGGAATCAAGATGGCGAAGGATGTTACATATGTGGCAAGTTTGGCCACTATGCTAGAGATTGCTACCAAGGAGGAAACCAAACGAGCTATAATCAAGGTTCTTCATACAAAGGCCAAGGTAATTATGCTTCTACAAGTTCAGAAAATGACAATCTCTTGATGATGCACATGAATGGGAATTCAACCAAAGTAGATAACACTTGGTATATTGATAGTGGATGTAGCAACCATATGATTTGCAATTCTTCTTGGTTTACTAATGTCTATGTTCCCAAAGGTAAAGGACATGTAGAAACAGGTGATGATACAGCCCATGAGATCTCCCATGTTGGAGATGTAGCTTTGGATGACAAGGAGGAAGGAAGATGTCTCAAGGATGTCTTGCATGTACCTACCATCACAAAGAACTTGGTGTCCATTGCGCAAATGGTTGAAAGAGGCTATCAAGTAAGATTCAGAAAAGGTGGATGCTTTGTGGAGAACCCTAAGCAAGGTTACAAGGTCATAGCAAGAGGAAAGAAGCAAGGGAGGCTCTTCACTTTGGAGGTAAATTCTCATTCCACTCAACATGTCTACTTCACATATGGAAACAAGAGGATTTCGGAGTTGGACTTGTGGCACAAGAGGATAGGTCACATCAACATACAAAGAATGAAGGAAATGCAATTCAAGAGGCTGGTTGAAGGTATTCCCAACTTCCAAGGACAAGGTATGAAGCATTTATGTGAATCTTGTCATAGGGAAGCAAGCAAGACTTCCATTCAAGAAGAGTGGCTACATAAGCCAACATCCATTGGAGTTGATACATACAGATGTGTGGGGGCCAACCAAAGAGCAATCCATTGGAGGTAACAAGTACTTTGTCACTTTTATAGATGATTGCACAAGGATGGCTTGGGTTTATGTCATCAAAAACAAATCAGATGTGTTTACATGTTTCAAAGCATTCAAGGCAATGGTAGAAAAGGAAATAGGTACATATATCAAGAAGCTAAGGTCCGATGGAGGAGGAGAATATTTCTCCAATGAGTTTTCTGATTTTTTAATGGATCAAGGCATCAAGAGGCAAGTAACATGCAGGTACACACCCCAACAAAATGGAGTAGCAGAGAGAAAGAATACATACATTGCCGAGATCGCTAGAGCAATGCTTAATGAGATGAATGTACCTAACATGTTTTGGAGTGATGCAGCAAATACCGCCGTGTATCTTATGAATAGGGCTCCTACCTCAGGGATCCATGGCTTGACACCATATCAAGCCTATTATGGTAAGAAACCTGATCTTTCCCACTTGAAGATATTTGGATGTACTTTTTATGTACATGTGCCAAGTGAATTGAGGCACAAGCTACAACCAAAGACAGAAAAGTATGTGCTTCTAGGATATTCAAATGATCATAAAGGTTACAGGTGCTTTAACCCAAACACAAAGGACTTGAGGATATCAAGGGATGTAGCATTTGATGAGCTACTCCCTTGGTATAAGAAGTATGATTGTATGTAGGACTATGAAGAAGAAAAGCATGGACATGATGAAGAACAAATCGACCTAGAGCTAAGCGGCCCAAGGTGTTCCATCAATGAAGATGGTTCAAGCATGAACTCACCATGGAGGTGGAGATCTTCATCAAGCTATGAAGCACAATCAATCAACAAAGGCAAAGCAACATTGGTGGAGTTGGATGAAGAAGGTAATGAAGTTGAAGATGATGAAGGACACATGATGGAGAAAGAAGCCATGTCAAAGAAAGAGATCAAGTTCCCAAGGCAAAGAAGGTTTATTCTTCCAAAAGTTGAAGAAAGGAAGTCTTCTAGAGTTAAGTATCCAACTCAAAGGTTTACTTAGGATTCATACATGGCAACACATTATGCATATATGAACAAAGTAGTAGAAGATCATGAGCCTGATTGCTATGAAGATGCAAGCAGGTACACCGAATGGAAAGAGGCAATGCAAGAAGAGATCGACGCACTTGAGGAAAATCAAACATGGAATCTAGTGCCCAAGAAGGAGAACATGAAGGTAATAGGTAAGAAGTGGGTATATAAAGTAAAGAGGAATTCAGATGGATCTATTTCTAGGTTCAAAGCAAGATTGGTGGCCAAGAGTTTTGCACAAACCTATGGAGTGGACTTTGAAGAGACATTCAGCCCCGTGGCAAAGATGAGCACCATTAGGACACTCATTGCAATGGCTGCTAGCAAAGGATGGAAGCTTTTCCAATTGGATATCAAGAATGCCTTTCTCAATGGAGACTTGGAAGAAGAGGTATACATGGAGCAACCACTAGGTTTTGTTCATAAAGAGTTTCCACATCATTTTTGTAGGTTGAAGAAGGCACTTTATGGCCTAAAGCAAGCTCCAAGGGCTTGGAACCAAAAATTGGTGGACTATTTGATCAAATGTGGTTACAATCAATGCAAGGCGGATCCATCTCTCTTCATCAAACAAAGAGGAGAACTTGTAGTCTACATGTGTGTGTATGTAGATGATCTTATCATTACAGGTAATGATACAAAGGGCATTGAGGAGATCAAGGCAAAGCTTGGAAAGGAGTTTAGGATATCAGATCTTGGAGATCTTAGGTATTTTCTTGGCATTGAAGTTGTATACAAAGAAGAAGGTATTATGCTCATACAAAGGAAGTATATTCTAGACCTACTTGAGAGGTTTGGGATGCTACATTGCATGCCTATTTCAAATCCCATGGAAGTTAATGTAAAGCTAAGCTCCATCGATGGAGAGCCATTAGAGGATGTAACTTTTTATCACTCTATTGTAGGCTCTTTCAATTATGCCACAATAACTAAGCCTGACATAGCATATGGAGTTGGAGTGTTATCACAATTTATGCATAGTCCAAGGACTACACACTTGCAAGCTGCAAGAAGAATGTTACGATATCTCAAGGTCACTATAAATGAAGGATTGTTCTATTCATTTGATGATGATATGCAAGTCAAAGCTTATTCTGATGCGGATTGGGCCGGTTCCAAGGAGGATAGAAGAAGTACAGCTGGTTACCTAGTCATGCTAGGTAGCAAGATCATCTCATGGATTTCAAACAAGCAACCCACGGTGGCATTATCTTCCACTGTGGCTGAGTATAGAGCTTTGGCTCAAGTCACATGTGAGCTAATGTGGACTAAAAAGTTATTTATGGAGCTTGATTTGTAGGTTGACACATATCCAATTTTTTATGACAATATGAGTAGCATTCATCTAGCATCGAATCCTGTCTATCATGCTAGAACCAAGCATATTGAAGTGCACTATCACTTCATAAGGGAAAAGGTGATATCGAAGGAAGTTTCAGTACATCATATTGGTACCAATGACCAAGTTTCCGCCATGTTTACAAAGGCTTTGGATGGAATGAAGATTTCAAAATTCAAGCAAAGCATTAACATGAAGGAGCTTGGATGAGGATGAAGAATTGAAGCTTGAGGGGGATTGTTAAAAGTCAAGCTTCAAGCTACAAATTCGTGGGGAATCTTTTATGGACATGTGGAGCAATCAAAGGAATCCAAAACCCACGAGATTCCATCAAGAAAAGTCACTCAACCACTCCCCAATTCATCTCAACTAAGTCCTCCAAGTTAGGAGGCTGATTTGGAAAGGTAGTTCCTAGATTTTAGGGACACACGTCTCACTATAAAAGGAGCATGTATCCCGACTTCTTTTGGGCCATCTTCTTGGAGTTTTAGCTCATGTAAAGTGAGCACTAAGTGCTTGAGTTGTGATAAGCAAGCCCCTTGCTTAAGCTAGCCCCTTGCTTGCTTGTTTGTTTTCTTTTAGTAGGCATATCTATGTGTGTGCTCAGGTAGTGTTGCAACTCTCTACCCCTGAGTTGTTAGCATTGGTGCTCCCTCATATTGTATGCATTTGATGTACTTCGTGTCTCATTGGATAGCTATTAGAGTCTATTTTATGCTCAAAAATTCTATCGAGCATTCTCTGAGTAATCGGGGAGCAACATTCATTTTAGTGAAGTTGTGTGATTGATATCTCTCTCTGTGTGTAGGCTCTGTTGGAAATATTTTGCTCTCTTTTGTAAGGGCTGGTTCTCCTTCTCTATTTATCCATTTTCTATGATTTTGGTGTCATTGGGTAGTTATTAGAGTGCTTTAAAGTTGACTCAAGTTTGAGATTCATTCTTTGAATAATCTGTGACAAAAGCTTGTTGGAGTGAAGTGAGGTCTCTGCTTGACTAGCAGTTGTGAGCATTCAACTAGCTCATGTTGTAGACATTGTTTCTCTTTGTGTAAGCATCCATTTGAAGTAAAAGTTGTTTTGTTGGAGAGCTCTTGGTGTCTACTACAGGTCTACAAAAGCTCACTAGAGTTCTCTGCATAAGCTCTGAGTAAAAGCACTTTTGGTGTGCAGAGGTCAAAGAAGGATACCTGTGGAGGTCATTCGGGCTTCGTCGTTGCTTAGGGGTTGAGATACTTCCCCCATCATCAAAGAGGTAAATGTCTCAAGAGACTTAGATTAGATGGTGATGGACAACACTTCTCAAATGAATTTGATGCTTTCCTTCAAGAAAGTGGCATCAAAAGAAAGGTAACAACCAGGTACACTCCTGAACTCAATCGAGTAGCAAGAAGACCAAGCCTATAGCATTGCAGGATCTTTGGATGTTTAGCCTATGCTCATATTCCTTCTCAAGTAAGAGGGAAATTGGATCCCAAAGTAGAGAAGTGTGTGTTTATTGGATATGATCAAAATCAAAAGAGTTATAGATTCTAGAATCCCACTAACAAAGGTTTCCTAGTTAGTAGGGATGTATGGTTTGATGAAAATAAATCTTGGTTTGATGATGATAGGAAGGTGAAGCTACCATATGAATTGGAAGAGGACTTTCCATCTCTTCCAACAAAGGAGCCAAAGGAACTTCAAGATAGTGATTTTGAAGATGACATGACAGTTGGAAAAATTGAACCTATGGAAGAACAAAGGGAGAGCTAAAATGGAAGAATTAAATCACGGACCAAAAAGCTCTCTACAACCAATCAGAAGGTCAAGGAGAGAAAAGAAGAATCCAGAAATATGTGGTTTTGATACATACTTAGTTACAAAGCACTCAATCTACATGGCCAAGGATCTCAACCATGAGGAATCTACATCCTATGAAGAAGCTCAAAGCAAGAAGGAATGGAGAGAAGCAATGAATTAAGAAATGGAAGCACTCATGGATAATGACACATGGGAACTTGTTCCTAGAAAACCATCAATGAAGTTTATTGGATCAAGATGGGATTTATAAAGTTAAGAAGAATCAAGATGGTAGTATCAATAGGCATAAGCCAATGTTAGTAGCTAAAGGGTTTGATCAAATCCATGTGATAGACTATGAAGAAACCTTCTCACCTATAGCTAAAATACGTACCATTAGATACTTGTTAGCATTGGTGCATCTAGAAATTGGAAGCTATATCAATTAGATGTAAAAAATGCATTTGTAAATGGATGGATTTCAAAAGAAGTCTATATGGCACAACCACCTAGTTATGAGGATGCACATCACCCCAATTATGTTTGCAAACTAAACAAGGCTCTCTATGGATTGAATCAAGCTCCTAGAGCATGGCACCATAGGTTGGTAAGCTATTTACAGGATCAAGGTTTCAAGGCTAGCAAAGTAGATACATCTTTATTCATAAAAAGGAATGGAAGCGAAGTTATATATCTTTGTGTATATGTTGATGATATAATAATTATAGGGAATGACATCAATGGAATCAAGCACGTAAAGGTTGGAATGAAGGAAGAATTCAAGATCAATGATCTTGGACCTGTTACATATTTCCTTGGACTTGAACTCATTTACACAGATTCTGGTATCTACATCACTCAAAGGAAGTATGTACATGACATGCTTTCTAAATTCAAAATGGAAAACAATAAGTGTGCAGTTACACCCATGGAGATGAATCATAAGCTAAGCTTTATGAAGGAGAGTTCATTGAGGACATCACAAGCTATCAAAGCTTGGTAGGAAACTTGAACTATGCAACTCTCACAAGGGTGGACATATGCTATAGTGTTAGCATATTCAGTCAATTCATGCATAAGCCAAGGAAGCCACATATGGAAGTAGCCAAGAGAATGCTCAAATACTTGAAGAGCACAATTAATGAAGGACTATTTTATCCTTATACTGTAGAAATTGATCTCAAACTCTACTCATATTCAGATTGTGCTGGATCTAAGGATGATAGGAAGAGTACATGAAGTTATTTGTCTTTTGTAGGTTCAAATTTAATCTCATGGTCTTAAACGAAGAAAACAAGTGTTTCTTTATCATCTACTGAAGTTGAATATAGAGGATTAGCCAACACAACACAAGAAGCAATGTGGTTGAAGTCTTTGTACTAAGAGCTGCGTTTACATACCTCAACTCCTCACATCTTTGGTGATAATACTAGTTCACTTCACTTAGCATCTAATCATGTTTACCATGCTAGAACCAAGCATATTGAAGTCCACTATCATTGTGTAAGGGAGAAATTATTAAGCAAGGATATTCAATTATCATATGTATCTACTAATCTTCAATGTGTAGATATGTTGACTAATCCATTGGATGGTATCAAGCTAGGAAAATTCAAAGGCATGATTGGATTGATGGATATCAAAGATGCATGAAGAATCAAGCATGCTAGGCTTCAGGGGGAGTTGTTGGTGCATTTTTGCAAGCCTCGTGCTTGATTAAAATCATTTATGTAATGTTTGTCTATGTACTATCAATGAGAGGAGTCATAGAGACTATCCCTTCTAAAAGTACAAAAATGAAATCTCCAAATGTACAAGGGACAAGAGAATCATGTGACTTTCTTAGCTGAACAAAATAGAACTAAAGTAGGATAAGAGAATTAGATGAGATTCCCCTATGATGGAGGTACGTTTAGGTGGAATCCCAACAAGTTTCAATTCAAAAATCTCCATATAAACTCATGAAAAAAGTCATGGATTAGAGAAGACCTTTTTGCTACAATTAGAGGAGACTATAGTCAAGATTTGGATCATCACTAAAGCAAACATTGTGCTTCCACTTCCGTTGCTTCACCCTCAATCAATTCATGTACCATATGTGCAATACAGATTCATTTTCTAGATCATTTTTGGAGTCTACTTCAAGTGTTGTCTCACATTTACATTGTTTTTCACTCACCTTTGATCCGTGATTTCTCTCTGTATACTTACTCTTTTGAAGTGATTAACTTGATATAGGTAAAGTGATAAATCTACTTGCTTCGTCTAAATTTTCATTACATTTGGATCTTTAGTCTAAGAGCTACATCAATTTGAAGTGACCTATGTATGCAAGCAGACTATTCCTGAAAAGTCGGGATGAAAACCCAATGTCCCTAAATTGATTTCTCTCAATAGAGTCCATTAAAATTCATCAATTTTGTTGCACAACTTTAGTGGGACACCTGTTAAGTACATATGTTTCACACATGATAGCCTCAATCCAGAAACTATCTAGTAAATCCTGACTCTTAACCATACACCTTGCCATCTCCATGAATGACCTGTTCTTCCATTTAGCAACTGCATTCTATTGAGGCGTATATGGCACAGTACACTAATGTTTTATCCCAAGTTCAGCCAGAAATGCATTAAAGTGAGAAGACATATATTCCCCTCCTTGATTAGAATGGAGGGTATCTATTTTACATGCTGATAGATTTTCAACCAAAAGAAAAAATTGTTTGAAGCACATGAACACTCCGGACTTTGCTTTGAGTGGATGTACCCATGCATGCGTGGAAAAATCATCAATGAAAGTCATGAAATAGAGATAGTTTCCAAAAGAAGGTGTGTGCATAGGACCATAAACATCACTTTGCACAAGCTGCAATTTTTTAGTAGCCCGAACTAAACCATCTTTTGGGAAGGATGAATGCTGCATTTTGCCCAAAATAGAACCTTGACAAACATGTTTATGGGCTCCGTCATGTTTGGGCAAAGAAGACACCATTTGAGATTTCCACAGGCATAGCAAACGAGCAAAATTCAGATGACCAAAGCGTGCATGCCAGAGCTTTACATCAGACATAGCCTAAGAATCATGTAGTGCACATGCTTAATCATTCGCAGATTTTTCATAATCTATGAGCTTATATAGCCCACAAGAGAAAATGGAAGAAGCAATAATTACCTAAAACTCTAGTCGTGGAAAAGAACAAGAATATAAAGGCACATATGCCTATTTGCAAACAAGGTATGATAGCCGTAACAAAAGACACATAGGCTTAACAATAAAACAATTTCAAAAATGTTCACCTAAGAAATATCAATTCACCTCTTAGAAACATATTTGACTTCCATGCATTAATGTATGTATGTGTTTGAATGTGCGAGCATCTATTTGTGTTTATGTGTATATGTGTGAGTGTGTATATGTTTATGTGTGTGAGTGTGTATGTGTGTGTATGTATGCATATGTGTGTATGAGTGTGTGTGTGTGTTTGTTTATGCATGTGCATGTATGTATATATGTATGTATGTATGTATGTGTGGGTGTGTAGAAATGTATGTCTATGTATGTTTGTATGTGTGTGACTATATGTATGTGCATATGTGTATATGAATGTGTTTGTATGTATGTATGTATGTATGTATGTATGTATGTATGTATGTATGTATGTATGTATGTATCTATGTATGTGTGTGAGTGTATCTACGTATGAGTGTGTGTGAGTGTATGTAGCTATGTACGTACCTGTGTATGTATGTATGTGAATGAGTGTATGTATGTATGAATGCATGTATGTATGTGTGTATGAATATGTGTCACTATATGTGTGTATGTATGTGCGTAAGTTTATCTATATGTGTATGTATGTATGCATGTATGTATGTACGTATGTATGTATGTACGTATGTATGTATGTATGTATGTATGTATGTATGTATGTATGTATGTATGTATGTATGTATGTATGTATGTATGTATGTGTGTGTGTATGTGTTTATATGAATGTGTGTATATGTATGTATGTAGGTATGTATGTGTGTGTATGTGTGTGTATGTGTGTATAATTGTGTTTGTATGTGTGTGTATGTGTGTGTGTATGTGTGTAGAGTGTATAAAAGTGTGTGTGTGTATAATTTGTTAGCTTGTTTTAGTTTTTATGAGCTTGTGTAAAGTAAAATATATAATTTACAAATATAATAAGAAAAATGAGTAGACTAGACCAAAATTCAACTTACTTTGAAGTTTTGTTATCTTAGTAGTTGTCTTTACATGGTATTGAAGCTTTGGTTACCTAGAAAAGCAAGATCTGAACCTCACTTGCAATATCAAAAGAGACATAGAGAGAGCGATCCTAAGAGAGTTACAAAGAGCAAGAAATTGAAATCGAAAGCAAAAGAGTAAGAAGTCCATGTGTATTGAACTATGTGCTCTAAAAAATGGTTTTTGCAAAAATGTCGCATGTAGTGTGTAGGTTTTCTTTTATTCAATACCTCTTATTGTAATATCTATCACATTTTTCAATTGCAATAGTAATTGGGAATTATTATTTTTCCCATTGCTATACGGTTGACTAAGCAGATAAAGAAAACAAAACAAAGGGAATATGTCACTATAGAACTCGTGATAGTAGTCAGAATAGTCAACAGTTTCTTTTTTTACTATTTCCTTAATGGAAGACCCTATAAGGCACTACAAAATTAGGGTTTTGCTAGACCGGTATACCAACTAACATATCAATTGTTTTGAATCCCATTGCAGAATTTCTTGCTCATTTTTTGTTCATTTTCAATCTATCAAAAGACCCTAATTTTGTTGTATTGTTATGAAATGGTGGTAAAAACATATTTGAAAAACTCCTTATTAATGTCTATAGGTAAAAATATTCTTCTTTACTCAAAAAACTTTGTAATGACTTTAAATATCCTTTAACTAATAATTTTTTCTATAAGATACGTCAAGTATGAATTATGTAAAAAGTTAACTAATCATGAGGAAGTTTTCCATACATTATTTATATTTGATATAGAAAGATTAATCTATACAGATATGTTTGTAAAGAATGAATAAGATTTAGGTGGGATGAAATAGTATGAATAATGAGTTAAGACATATAATCTTTTCCAAACTAACATTTACGAACTAAAAAGTGGTAGATTATAGTTTTTAAACATTTCAATGTCTGCATTATAAAAAATTATGTTAGGAATGTAAATCCCTAAAAGCTAAAAAATGAAGCAATATTTTTTAATGAATGAAAGGCATAGATTGAAACCATTAGAATCGACTCATAGCAACTTGTTATGACTAGCAAGAAAATAGTTCATTATTGATCCTTCATATTATTTGATATTTTATAATGAATAGAACCGAGATACATGCATTTATCCTTTGCAATACAAAGAAAACTTTAGAACACTATATGAGCTTTCTAACTAGTCAAATATTGCAAGAGAGAGATACAATTTAAGTATGGAAATCTTCTTAGCTTGCGAAGATAACTAGCTCCTACATAGATACAATCTGAATGTGACCAATGGCAACACAAATTGTGAACAAAATCCTTAAGGAAGAAAGGGGCTTGCTTAGCAAGGGGTCTACTAGCTTATTCAAAATCTAACAGAGATAGAACACACAACACCACCTCAATCCAAAGTACAAGATGTGTTTATATATCTATGTAAAGACTCCCTAAATTATAGGAAGCTCTTTTCCTAGAATTTAGGCTTTATCATGTTGGGGCTTCACTGAGTAATTAGACATGAAGACAAGAAGACATCAATGAGAAGAAGAAGAAGGACAAAGACCTATGGAAGTTAGATGTTTAGAAACCTATGCCTATGTGAAGGGAAAAATTTACAAATGTAATATAGTGTAAGACTAGAGATCCATTTTAGTTTAGAACCTCTAAAATTATGTGGTTTGAATTCAGCAACATGTAGACCAAATGTATATAAGCGTATTTGAGAAAAAGGAAAATAGAGATAAGATATGATAGAATATTTAAGTAGTAGTAGTAGTACAGAACCTGATTTGTAACTCCTACATGAGAGAGAGGAAGTTGGGTAATTTCTCAGAGATGGTGAGAAAAGATCACTCCGTGTAGGAGATCTTTCTTTTGGCTATGAGAAGTCATGCCATTTGTACACATCTTCTGTCATAGTAAATTCTCTTTGTGTGAAGAAATCTAAATGATTTCATAACTATATGAATGTTAGTTGAAGTATTGAGTTTTCCATAATTTTCTTGATCTTCTTAGAATCAGATCTCATAGTATAGTGTAGAGGTTTTCGTGATTGATAGCTCATTGTGAAGCTATCATCTTCTACTAGAGATGACCAAAAGATCTTTGTAAAAAGTAGACGTGTTCTTAGAGAAATAAGTCTAATAGTGAAGGTATGTCCACCGGATGAAGACAAATGTTCAAAAATCTTGTATAGTAAAGCATAGATAGAAAACTACCACAAAGACAACAGATTGTGTGATTTCAGAGACTTTTAGTTAATGGAAAGCAATCGAAAAGATATTGTAAATCACTGAAAAGATATCCAAATCCAACAAAAAGGTACAATAAACCATCGAGAAGCTATCCAAAAGTCACCAGAAAAGTACTAGAATAAAACCAGAATAAATTTTGGTCTTGTAAACTTTAGCATAATTCGAAAATTCATTTTTTATTTTGAATTTCTTCTTTTTCTTTTGATCTTCTTTTTCATTTTCTCATTTCTTATTTTCCGTTTCGTTTTTTCTTCTTTTTTATTTCAAAGTAATTTTCTAACTCAATTTCTCATAAATGTTAATACAAATTTTTAGAGATTACAAACATAAGGTTAATGTTGAACACTTAATCATGGATATACAAGGTTTCTATTTACAAGGCTTTAGGGTTAGAAAATCGGGTTCCTAAGGTTCTGACCTAGGGGTTTTCATGGCTTTCCACTTAAATATTTAGGGCTTTCTAGGGGTTTGAAGTAAGGTTTCAAAAGATCAAAGTTAGGTTCAAAAGGTTGCAAGCTAGATCCCTAGGTCTTGGAGTTCGATTACAAGATTTAGTTAGATTTTTAGGGTTTGAGGTTGATTTTCTAGGGTTTCAAAGTTTGGGTTTGAGGTTTAGGAATATTTCTAGGTTCTTCAGACACCTAGGGTTTCTATTGGCCAATCATAGCTAACTCAAATATAGAATTGAAAATCTCTCATCTCACAATTATTGAAGCCACTCAAGAAATTGAACAAATATACAACTCTTTCTCTTCTTGCAGATAAGTCACCAAGTCACAGTCAGTAGAGAAGTTAATAAAAATGGAATCAATTATAGAAAAAAATTGATACACTATCTGCAAGGGATTTCACCCCAATAGGGGGTATAATGAATGCATGAGCACATCTTCTACATTAGTGCAGTCACTACCACAATACTATCAATGGATCAATGATATCACCATGTTAGGAATCTAATCATACTGATTTGTGGTTTGGATAGAATGAATGCATGAGCACATCTTGTGCATTAGTAGAGTCACTACCACAATACTATCAATGGATCAATGATATCACCATGTCAGGAATCTGTCATATCGTGCTCTGATGATGTCCCCAGTTTTTGTTGTGTACTGCTCAGGAGTTGATTCTCTCTTCACTTCGCGCATCGAGTTCACACGGAGATCACCGTTGAAGTACCGCCCAGCCGCGTGGTGTCCTTGTCTTATTCTCTCTCTCTCTCCATAATGGTGAGTCATCCCCCCACATGGCTTCATACTTGGGTGCCACATGGCACCCATGTATGAGCCCATCTAATCACAACTAAGAGGTGGTTCACACCTCTCTTAAGGGTACTCCATAACATTTCCTTGCCCTTAGTTCCATTTTTGTACTCAAAAATGGTATTGGAAGGTCTAAAAGAAAGAGAGAAATAATAGTATCACCACTCCCACTATATCCCCATGTATATAAATACATGGTCCTGTCTCCGTGTTGTTTCCCCATATCCTTCCCCTTAAGAAGACTCTTGGGAAGGTAAGCTAAAACTGGGAAACCGTCTCTGAAGGGTGCTAACCCGCTCCCATGTGGCACTATCTTTTGAACTATCTTTCCACTTTACTAGACACTCTTTATACAAGTGACTCCTCGTCCGTTTCTCTCGATTGCATAGTATGCTCTCTGGCTCATGTGGAATAGATTGCACAGAAATAGGCTCTACTACCTCACTATCTGGAATGAGGTTGTCAGATTCACCCAGCCTTTTCTTAAGCCGGCTAACATGAAAAACTGGATGGATTTGACTATTCTCTGGAAGTTGGAGCTGGTAAGCCATCTTTCCTATTCTCTTAAGTATTTGGAAAGGTCCACAATACCTAGGAGATAGTTTTGGACAAGGTCTCGTCTTCATGGTTTTAGACCTAGATGGAACTCTAAGATAGACCTGCTCTCCTACCTCAAAGTTAATATCTCTCCTTTGACGGTCAGCATAGGCTCTAGCTCTATCCTGAGCTCTCCTAATGCTGTCTTTAGCAAGCCTAAGCATATCATTCATCTCTTCCAAGAAGTCCTTTGCAACTTGAACTTTCTCATTCTGCAAGCCTACTGCATAAGGAGCTCTTGGTTGAAACCCATACATAAGCATAAATGGACTATGCCTAGTGGAAGAGTGCTTGGCACTATTATATGCAAACTCTACTATAGGTAAGTACTCTTCCCAATTAGTTTTCCTTTCATTTACATATGCTCGAAGCATATCCTCTAGGATTTGGTTAACCCTTTCTGTTTGCCCATCCGAGTGTGGATGCTCGGCCGTACTCATGCTAAGTTTTGTATCCAACCTTTTGAAGACCGCTCTCCAAAAGTGGCTAGTAAACTTCCTATCCCGATCGGAAACTATGTCTAAAGGAAGACCATATAACCGGTATAGGTTCTCTACAAAGAGTCTAGCCAACTCTGGTCTCTTCACTGTAGTACGTGTCGGAATAAACCTAGCCATTTTGGTTAACCTATCCACAATTACCCAGACCGAGTCGTGCCCTCTTTGTGTCTTAGGTAATCCGACTATAAAGTCCATGGAGATACTCTCCCACTTCCCATTAGGAATATCCAATGGGTGGAGTAGTCCTCCAATCCTCAACCTCTCAGCTTTGTTGACCTGGCATTTATTGCACTTAAGCACATACTCTAGGACGTCTTTATGAAGTCCAGGCCAATAAAACTGCCTCTTAACAAGATCATAAGTCTTGTTAACTCCTGGGTGTCCCGCACTAGGTGTGTCATGACACTCATATAAAATATGCGGTCTCATCTCAATATCTCTAGGGACACATACCTTACCTTTGTATAATAGATATCCATCATGGACACTGTAATTCTTCCACTTGAATCCTTCTTGAGTACCGGTCGATACTCCATCCTCACTGGAAACCCGTAAATCACGATCCCCATTCTCTAAGGCTTCCCAAATCTCGGAATATGCAGGATCAAGCCTACATTTTCCTCTAATGGACTCAAGTAGCTCACTAGTGATCTGAGTAAAACTCAGTCCATTGAGCATAGGCATGCGGCTAAGTGAATCAGCCACTACATTAAACTTTCCCTTCCTATACCTAAGCTCATAATCAAACTCTTGAAGGGTCTCTGCCCATCGGGCCTTATGACCTTTAAGGTCCGTTTGATTAGAGAGCCACTTAATGCTCTCTTGATCAAACACTATCGTGACTTTGGCACCATATAAATAATGACGCCACTTCTTCAAAGCATGGACTATTGCATACAACTCCTTCTCATAGACGGAGTAATTCTTTTGAGCCGGTTCTAGTTTCTTGCTTTCAAAAGCTACTGGTCGACCATCCTGTACTAAAACCGCTCCTATGGCAAAATCACTCGCGTCAGTCTCAACCACAAATGGTTTGTTGGGATCTACTATATGTAAAAGTGGAGCTATAGCAATTGCTACTTTCAACTTTTCCATACTTTGCTTCTGATCGTCTCCCCAATGAAAGGCTTTCCCTTTCCCTTTAAGCTGTTCCGTCATCGGGATAGCAATCTTGGCATAGTTCTTAATGAATCTTCTATAGAAACCTGATAAACCTAGGAAAATCTGCAGCTCTTCCAGGTTCCGTGGATGTGGCCATTCCAAAATAGCCCTTACTTTTTCAGGATCCATCTGGATTCCATCCTGGGAGACTATATGTCCAAGATATCTAACCTCTGTCTTGAAAAATTCACACTTTGACTCAGCAAAGAGCGAATTTTCCCTTAGCACTTGAAATACTTTTCTCAAGTGTTCCAAGTGCTCCTCTTCTGATGCACTATAGATCAGAATGTCATCCAAAAAGTCTACTACAAAGTGTCCTAGATAAGGCCGTAAAACACTATTCATGAGTTTCATGAAAGTGGCAGGAGCACTGGTGAGACCAAAAGGCATCACCAAAAACTCATAGTGCCCATATCTAGTCCTAAAAGCAGTCTTAGGGACATCCTCTGCCCTAATCCTGATCTGATGATATCCTGATCTAAGATCAAGCTTGGTAAAATACCTAGCTTGATGTAACTGATCAAATAGATCTTCCAACCTAGGCATTCGAAATCTATTTTTGATAGTTACCTTATTAAGTGCTCTATAATCTATACATAGTCTCATAGAGCCATCTTTCTTTTTAACTAGGAGCATTCGCGATGCCCACGGTGAGTTACTAGGTTTGATGAAGCATTTATCTAAATAATCTTGCAATTGCCTCTCAACCTCCTCATGCTGAGAAACACTAAGCCTATAAGGTGGTCTACAAATAGGGTTAGTGTTAGTAACAACCTCTATGGCATGGTCAATCTCCCCTCTCTCAGGTGGTAGCCCTCTAGGTAAGTCAGTGGGAAAAACATCTCTGTACTCAAACATAAGATCTTTAAAACTTTTAACCACACACTCTTGCAAAAAAGAATAGTAGAAAGTCCTATTCATATTTACAATCAAAGCATGAAAATATACATCAGATGAGCTGTCTGTACAATGCTCCATATCATGACTATACAATAAAAACATGTCCTGTACATGCTGAGAATAACAGAGACTATACAACTCTAGTGATGAAATGAGAGGTGCACTAGGTACATCTCTCTCTCCCTGAATACAAACTTTACTTCCATTCTTTTCAAACTCGAGTGTGTTGTTTAGATAGCTGCATTTAAGTGTATCTCCCAACCGCCATAGCCATTCTCTTCCTAAAACTAGATCTGTCCTCTCCATGTTCATAATTTGGAAGTCCATATGATCTGTATAGTCCTGCATCTTGACTTCCAAATTGGATACTATAGTATCCCATATCCTTTTATCTTGGCCTTGCATCATAGATACAATGTATTTATGTGCACTAGGCTGCTGGGGAATCTTCAATTTCTTGACCAAAGCATAGTTTATGAAGTTATGAGTGGCAGAGTCATCTATCATGACTCGCACCCTGGTCCCGTATACACTACCATGTAGCTTAACTAAGTCATGTGGTCCAAACTGCGGTGACCACAATGACTGAGTCAAACAACAAGTGTGCTCTAAATCCTCGTGCATCACCTCCCCTCCCTTGCAGCTAGAGCTGCCATGAATAGGAAGGGTCTGCACTAGGTGGACCGCCTTTTTGCCCTTTTCAGGGGCCATACTAGACTCTGGTCCCTTTTTCTTTTCTTCCCCCTTCTTGAGTGGACAGTTCCACTGTGAATGGCTAGGGGATAAGCATCTAAAACACAGGTTCTCCCTCTTGGCCTTCTCAAACTGGTCTGTGGATAGTTTAGGCCCTTGTGATCTTTGTTTTTTAATAAAAACTTTGTTTTTCCCAAAAGGCAACTTTTTCTTAAATCTAGTGGTACTAAGAGGCTTAAGGGGCTGATCCGTCTCCATAGGAGTGTACTGAGGATGGTTATGGTCCTCATATATCTGTGCATATTTGATCGCCTCCTCAAACATCTTAGGTGCATTCCTTCTGACTTCCCTCTTTATGGCTTTATCCAAGCCCCTAACAAACCCTCTGGTCTTCTGAAAATCATCTAGACCCTTAAGCTTCAAAGTGATCTCTCTATAGTGGGATAGATAGACTGAAAGAGGCCTGCCTCTTTGAGTAATCCTATCCCACTCATCCCAATTCCTCTCCTCCTCGTTCTCAGGAAGAAACTCTTTTAAGAAAAGAGTCTCAAACTGAGTCCAGTCAGTAGGGATAGAGTTCGCCTCCTTAAGACTCATCCACCATTTATAAGCACGCGGGCCGAGGGAAAGACTCGCCTCTAGCACACGATACTCAGTGCGGGTGCCCTTCAATTGATGCAAATCATGCCGCTTTTGTAAAAAAGTGTAGATTGCATCCTTATTCCTGTCTCGGTCATCCCTCGTGAAGGTAGGTGGCTTCAAGTCTTTCAGGAGGGGAGCTTTCCTAGAGCTCTCTCCTTTATGCTTACTAGGAAGAGAAGTCTCTTTCCTAGTAATCTCTAGAGGAATAGTGGGAGTCTCTCTTTCCTTCCTGGCTAGGAAAGAGGTAACACTAGTCAATTGAGATCATTTGAGACTTAAGCTGTTGTATAAGAGATGTGATGCTACCCAAATCTTTCTCTAATTTAAGGGTTTGTTCTTTCAAATCTATGAATTGGTCACGAGTGACAAATTCATCTATAAGCTCTTCATAAGTATACTCTTGCTGTGAAGGCTCTTTCTCTTCTAAGTTTTCTTCTATTTCTTGCCCCAATTCTACTTCCTCCATTCTAGCATCAGGATCCTCTAGTTGCTCTCTAGGTGGAGAAGTGGTCTCAACTACTTGTTTGCCTTTAGTTTCCATGTTTAGGTACCCTTCCCCCGTTTGCTAACTAGAGTGTATGAAAATGAATGGAAGTAAAATTCAAATATGCAAGAAGAAGAGAAATATATCACAAGAGCACTTCCCTGATACAAAGTAGAGCTGCGGAAGCGAGACCCAAGTGGTCCTTGATACTTCAAGCCACTGGTTTTGAATCCTTGCCAGGCCCAAAAGAAAATTGGAAATATCCGCTTGGTCCGGGGAGGTTCTCAACACCGTAAACCATCCAAAACAACACCAAAAGTGCGTAGGAAAAGCCCCAAACGGGCAAACTGAATGAACCTAAGCAATTTCAGAGATATAACAATCCTCGCGAGTCCACAAATTGCTGCCCAACACCTGTACTTCAAAAATTTGAGACTATCCCAAGTGAAAAAATTGGATTTGGAGTCCGGATGACGAAAAACTAGGCCCGGGAGTGGTCGCCTAGTTCCTACTGAAGCGCTGGAGAGAGATTTTGGTGGGGAAAATCTCGTCCAAATCCAACATCAATGGTTTCTAAGCGAATCTTAGGAGTGTAGCTTCGAAACGTGACCAAGATTTTTGAAATCCAATATCATATGAGGAAGATATGGTGCAGAGAAGTCGGATATGTCACTGATGGGAGGTAAAATGGTAACCTTCTTGAAATGGAGAGTTTGAAGAGCTCAAAACTGACTAACTGAAGCTTTTTTGAATCAATTCAAAACCCCTACCCCATCTCCACAGCCCATATTACATATGTGTATCCTCATTTAGCCAATATAATGATCCAAAAGGTCTCATTTATTCTTGTAAAATCAAGAAAAACTTCGATTTTGAACTTGCTTACTCTTTGCTTTCGAAAATTTCAAACCATGAGCATCACAATCGACGAGGATGAAGCTTTATATCCCACATGGGCACGCGCTGCTGTCTTTTTAGGGGTATAAATGGAAGGCTCAAAAGAGCTTTGACCATCCAGGAGTGGGGAAGGAGGAGCCAAGCTCCCCGGTGAGCTCAAGGCGTCCGCCTGCATGTGAGAAGAGTTGACTCTAGTCAACTAGTTGGCTCAGCTTCTCTCTCGTGCTGTCGCCCGTCGATATCACCCATGCGTGACTCTATTGATGACCGTTACGGCTCGGATACCAATGTCATATCGTGCTCCGATAATGTCCCCAGTTTTTGTCGTGTACTGCTCAGGAGTTGATTCTCTCTTCAGTCCGCGCATCGAGGTCACAATGAGATCACCGTTGAAGTACCGCCCAGCCGCGTGGTGTCCTTGTCTTATTCTTCCTCTCTCTCCATAATGGTGAGTCATCCCCCCACATGGCTTCATACATGGGTGCCACATGGCACTCATGTATGAGCCCATCTAATCACAACTAAGAGGTGGTTCACACCTCTCTTGGGGGTACTCCATAACAGAATCTAATTATACTAGTTTTTGGTTCCTGTAGACAATATGCATAAAAAAGGGTTGATGGGTTTTAAACCAATGTGTGAAATGATAGTCATGTATAATCCTCAACAGGCTTCATGTCATTATTACATGTGTTGTAACTCAATAATTATCTATATATTACCTGAAGTGCTATTCTTAGAGCACAACATTGAAGGAATCCTTACTATATTGTATAATTTCTCATGAATCAACATAGTTTTCTATTTACAGGCTTTACTCTTCTATTTATTCTACTTCTTCTCCTTGTGGTCTTGCATATTTCTATGTCTTTGTCTATCTTTCGATGTGCTAGGATGTGAGAACTTCATATTGTAGAGAACATGGTTCTCAAAAAAATTAAATGAGGTTAGAAAAGCACATACATAATGAGGAAAACATTATGTTTTCAAAGTTCTACACATGGTTTTGAGAACGGTCCAACTGAGAGCACCTTATATGTTAGCGTGCAAATGATGTGCTTTTGATCAAGAAAACATCTTGACGCCATAATGATAGAGAAGCAAGTGTGAAGGCACATGTGACAAAATATATCATAACGAATAAAATATTAATAACGATAATAACAATATGGATGTCAATAACCAATTGGTTGAGCACAGACTAATAGATAACAAATGATATTTGTATTGAGGTAACATTGAGAAGTTTGTCTTTCAGTTTGAATGTATGTCATGGAGTTGTGTTTTCAGTCGTCGATTCTCTTGAATCTCATTGCGAAATCTTGAAGCATGGAGATCCACAACCTCCAAGCGAGAAGTTCTGCGTTGAAATGATGGATCAGCGCAACAAAACCTCGATTGGACGTCTCGAAGGCGCTAGTTCACGTAGATGATTAATCTACTGGAACACAGAATATGTACATTGACTTCAGCTATGCACATGGGCAGCAACTAGCAAGCAGCTCAGGAATGTGTGGTAGCGACAAGTGATACAGACATCGCTAGGACCACCACAGAAGATGTGAGGTAACGGAACTTCAAATCTTCATCTTCGTTGTTATTTCTTAAAGGAAATTCGATCTTATGATCTACCCTTCCTGATAGATTGAAGTAACGCATAGAACTCTTGAATGAAGCGAAGCTGGTGTAATACCTTCAATGTGTGCCTTCAATTCAATGCAGTCAAAACTATGTCCACCGACGCCGCCCTCCTGAGACGAAAAACAGTCACTCGCTCAAGTTAGCCCTGCTGGAGTCAAAATTTTCATGTTTTCAAGAAAAAGTCAATCATTGAGGCTCAAATCTTCAACACAATTTCCTCTCGTAAAAGGTAGCGTCCTCGTTGTCAACAGAGATGGCAGCCCATGCGGAAGATGACCATGCGGCAGCCAATGCGGAAGATGAACAAAAAGATGGACTGAATGTCGATCAGCAAATGCAGTATGCAAACCTATATAAGTTTATTTCGTCCCCAGCATAGCAGCGCTGCAAAGGCTAACTCCTCTAATGCGTTTTTGCATACTTCTTCTCAAACATTTCCAAAACCGTGGCTCCTTACGAGTAACATTCCTCGATTTCTACCCCGGTAATGACTCCAACATATTAAAGGTGCACTACAACATATCAAGGGTATACCGAGGTTGCTACCGAGGCAAATGAACGGGCGTGAAATCGCGCACGACGTCGGTGTTAGAGTCGGTGTATGCGTCGGAAAGAAAGCGCCGGTATGGCGCCGGTATAGGCGTCGGTATATGTGCCGGTAGATGCGTCGGAAATACTGACGGATATACCGACACTTACACCGACGTCCTAACTGGGTGTACCGGCGCGTATACCGACGATCATACTGTATGTACCGGCGCTTATACCGACAACCAAACCTGCACAAATTTTTTTGGGCAGAGTGTGTTGTCTTTTGCTACAACATGATGTTGTTTAGCAAAAGACAATACACTCTGCCCAACTGAGTACATGTGTTATGTACTCTAATGGCAACCAAAACATAAACTTATATGAACAAAAAAACGAACAATGATTCATGTACAGAAAGTCGTATATTCCATAAATGGCACTTATATATAGGAATCGAATACAAAATTATGGTACATCATTGCCACATAGGAGTGTAATACAAAATTGTGGCAATGTGACAAAACACTTCCATATAGGAATCGAATACAAAATTATGGTTCATGATTCTCGTATGGGAGTGTGATACAGAATTGTGGCATTGATCAAAATATTTACACCTACAATCCTGCAACAAAACATATGTATAAAATAAAACCAATTAACATTACATTTATAAACAACAACTAGAAACACGAAACCAAGATATAACTTTACCTAATCAAGAATATTCTCCCATGAGACGATTGCACTGCGCCCCTCTATGTCTTGTAACAGTGTAGTCAATCCATGTCGATATCCATACGATTCTTCTGCTCGCGTTGGAGGACGACCCACTGCCAACTCCTATAGTAAATATGCAAAATGTTAGATGAATATACATAATATACTCAACACAAACAACTTCAATAATTAACATCATACTTAGAAATTGGTAGCGCATATTGTCGTATCCGCCGCTACCTAAATGAGACGTTCCAACCGTATCTAACCGAGTGGCCGCCGCATCTCTTTGTTGTCGATACCGATCAGGAGTATGTTGATGCTCATCCTGAATCCATTCCCATTCTTCGGCGTCTAGCCATACAAGCTTCGGTAAGCCTGCTTTGAAAGCATCGCGAGCTTCCAATCGTCAATGCGACATCACCTCCACGTTGTATGTTGTATCCAATCGGAACTCAAAACTGGATTGCCAGGTGCTGGCCGGTACTCTTCATATATGCATTGTGTGATATGAGTTTTAGAGTCTCTATCCTGTTCGGTCCAATTCGATCGAGCAGAGTTGTTGTATACGTTGCCGCATTGACTTCCCCGCCGTATCCATAACGGGAGCTCCATTACGGATATGATATATCTTTGATTCATCGTGATCATGTGCACCCCATGGTGTACGTGGAGATCCCATCTGATGCAATATGAAGATCTCATCTCATCCAATGTATATATATATGCATGCTTAAGCTTGTATACATATACATTCATGTATACATATGCTTGTATACATATGCATTCACCTATACATATGCTTGTATACATATGCATTCACATATACATATGCTTGTATACATATGCATTCACGTATACATATTCTTGTATATGTATACGTGCATACATATACATATACATATGCTTCCTTGTATATGCTTCTATGCATATGCTTGCTTGTATACATACATGTACATATGCTTGCTTACATATGTATGCATGTATGCATATGCATGTATGCATATGTACATACATATGCATACATGCATGCATGAATGCACATGCATACATATGCATACATACATATGCATACATGCATTCACGTATGCATTCATGTATGCATTCATGTATGTATGCATTCATGCATGTATGCATGTATGCATGCATGCATGCATGTATGCATTCATGTATGTATGCATTCATGCATGTATGCATGTATGCATGCATGCATGCATGTATGCATATGCATTCATGTATGCATATGCATTCATGTATGCATATGCAGTCATGCATGCACATGCATGTATGCATATGCATGCATGCATGTATGCATATGTATGCATGCATGCACATGCATGTATGCATATGCATGTATGCATATGTATGTATGCATTCATGCATGTATGCATGTATGCATGCATGCATGCCTGTATGCATGCATGTATGCATATGCATTCATGTATGCATATGCATTCATGCATGTATGCATATGCAGGCATGCATGCATTCATGCATGTATGCATATGCATGCATGCACATGCATGTATGCATGTGCATTCATGCATGTATGCATGTGCATTCATGCATGTATGCATGTGTGTGCATGCATGTATGCATATGCATGCATTCACATGCATGTATGCATATGCATGCATGCACATGCATGTATGCATATGCATGCACATGCATGCAAATGCATGTATGCATATGCATGCACATGCATGCACATGCATGTATACATATGCATTCACGTATACATATGCTTGTATATGTATACGTGCATACATATACATATACATATGCTTCCTTGTATATGCTTCTATGCATATGCTTGCTTGTATACATACATGTACATATGCTTGCTTACATATGTATGCATGTATGCATGTATGCATATGCATGTATGCATATGTACATACATATGCATACATGCATGCATGAATGCACATGCATACATATGCATACATACATATGCATACATACATATGCATACATGCATTCATGTATGCATTCATGTATGCATGTATGCATGCATGTATGCATATGTACTCATGTATGCATATGCATTCATGCATGCACATGCATGTATGCATATGCATGCATGCACATGCATGTATGCATACGCGTGCATGCATGTATGCATGCATGCATGCATGTATGCATATGCATGCATGCACATGCATGTATGCATATGCATGTATGCATATGTATGTATGCATTCATGCATGTATGCATGTATGCATGCATGCATGCATGCATGTATGCATGCATGCATGCATGTATGCATGTGCATTCATGTATGCATATGCATTCATGTATGCATATGCATTCATGCATGTATGCATATGCATGCATGCATGCATTCATGCATGTATGCATATGCATGCATGCACATGCATGTATGCATATGCATGCATGCACATGCATGTATGCATGTGCATTCATGCATATATGCATGTGCATTCATGCATGTATGCATGCATGCACATGCATGTGTGCATGTGCATTCCTCTCTCTCTCTCTCAAAGAAAAATAAAGAGAAGATATTAGAAAACAAAAATATAAAGAAAGATAAAAATATACAAAAATATAAAGTGATATATGTTTTACTTACATTGATGTATGTGCAGGTATTTCACTTGAAGTGCTTCTTCGTCGAATTTCCAAAGCTTTGATGCGAAATTCTCCTGCAAAATCAAACAATGAACATATTAGCAAAACCAAAACTTCAGATCTACAAAAGTAGAGGTATGTATAAAGAGAGAGAGAGAGGGAGAGAGAAAGAGGGAGAGAGAGGAGGAGAGAGTGAGAGAGAGAGAGGGAGAGAGAGAGAGAGAGATAGTGAGAGAGAGGGAGGGAGAGAGAGAGAGGGAGAGAGAGAGAGAGAGGGAAGGGAGGGAGAGAGAGAGAGAGAGAGATAGAGGGAAGGGAGGGAGAGAGGGAGAGAGAGAGAGAGAGGTAACAAACAGAGTTCTTCTCTACTGTTGGCGCGCGAGCTCGAAAGGAGTTCTACATTCGAAAATGACGAATTTCGGGTTCGGGCCCAGTTAAGAAGGGAGCGTCGGTATATGCGTCGGAGCGTCGGTAGTTTCAGAAAGTTACCGATGCATATACCGATGCTTATATCGACGCTTATACCGACGCTGTGAATCTGAACCGACACGGCTATGATTCTGAGGCAATGCAGCTTTCCCAAATTTCCCGAGGGGTATACCGACGCCCACAGCTGCACGTCGGTACACTCACCGTCGGTATTCAGTTGATATGTCGTAGTGGTGGCTTGTCAATATCAAAAAACTCCCTTAGTTACTAAATATCATCTCGTTATATGAGCCATGTTGAGTGGATTGCTTCAACCACTAAAAAAGGAGTATGCAATCATTAAAGATTTTGCATAAATACACTATTAAAAAATATCTTGTTTATCTTACAGTACAACATTATCGGGGGTTTTTCACATCTATTTCGACTCCAGACATCAGAAGCCTCATCTAAATATCCTCTGCTATAAAACATCGTAATTCCTATCGGCATCACGTTACCCATATAAATACGTGTGGGTAAAGGCAAATAAACACTGAAATATCGATCATTGTGAAGGTCAAAATATGTGTTGTAAATCCCTCGATACAGTAATCATAACGTTGGTCCATATATATCCACTGGTAATTGAGCAAAAAAGACATTTTTTCCATAAGAAATGTGAAAACTTTGGCATCGCTAGAATAGTCACTAGTCAAAATACAAGAAAAATGCATTTTCGCAAGTATGTTTGAGCCTCAGTAGGACTATGTATTCACAATTCTATATAGTAGGAACCCGCATAAACCAATATAAACATCATAATCCTAAAAATATGCATAAACCTTTACTTAAACATCATAATCATTAGCCTATATATAATCATTATAATCATAAACTATGATTCAAAAGAGTAATCATAATTTTAATTAAAATTGATTACTATGAAAATACAAGAAAAAATCTTATGGATAAATGATATATATTAATGTAGAGCATCCATATGATGTGTGAAAGAATACACACACACACAAATATATATATATATATATATATATATATATATATATATATATATATATATATATATATATATATATATATATATATATATATATATATATATATTCTCAAATGTGCGATACACTTCTTTGCATTTTGTCTCACTTGCCATATTTTTTTGCATTTCTATCATATATATATATATATATATATATATATGATAGAAATGCAAGAAAATATGGCAAGTGAGACAAAATGCAAAGAAGTGTATCGCACATTTGAGAATATATATATATATATATATATATATATATATATATATATATATATATATATATATATATATATATATATATATATATATATATATATATATATATATATATATATATATATATGATAGAAATGCAAAAAAATATGGCAAGTGAGACAAAATGCAAAGAAGTGTATCGCACATTTGAGAATCAACTAATACAAAATGTGAGGGAGTATCTTGGAATAGAAAATAAAGCTATGTGAGTTAAAACTATGTACATTTAAAAATATATTAGACAAAAAAAAATGTATACTAGTGAGTGATATCACCTTTATCAATGTCAATAAATCACGCTCACATTTTGCCATCTCATGGGACTCCCATGCTCTTCAAATAAATTAGCACCTAAGTAAGGCCCCACACATAACCATCCTACTCATCTACATGTGAAAAAGGATGACCAAGGGCTATAACCTGCATACCATAACTAAATAAATTTTCAAAAGAGATCTTGCTTATATATATACTTTAAACAAACATCAAATACTTACAAACACATGAAAAAATATCACCAATCTTTTTCTCTCTCAATGTGAGTCCCCCATGCCTTATAGTGTGAAATTGGTGTATCTCTATAGTGCAAATAATGGACACAATCATGCACCTCCTCCAATAGTGTCTACCAATCATTCCCAGGAATAAACGAGGGATTTGGAAGACCATTCCAAGCATCTTTTGTTACTGAATCACATCAATGTCTTAGAGTTTCAACCTACACATTTTTTATACATCCATGAGAGACTCTTGGGAATCCACATGATAGCTGGTACTCTTCTTAAATACACTATGTAATTCAATTTATCTTTATCTTGCTCCTTCAAATGAGGAAGTGTGTAGTTGTTATAGTGCACCTTAGTGAATGACCATATACTAATATAAAACTCTAATTTTTAGTATATTGAATTTTGTATAGTAATATTAATTATAAATTCCTAGTTTTTTATACATTCAATTATACATATTAATATTAATTATAAAACCCTAGTTTTATACACTTAACTATATATACTAAAAGTAATCCTATGAACCTTGTTTTCTATATATTTAATTGTATCTAATAATATTAATCCTAAAACTCATGTTTCTTATATATTTATTTGTTTGCACTAATAGTTTTCATGAAGCCTTATTTTTAAACAATATAATTATATATACTAATATTAATTATAAAATGCTATTTTTTAATATATTTAATTTTATATACCAATATTAACCCTAAAATGCTAGTTTTTTATGTAATTACCTATATAACCTAATCTGAATCTTAAAACCCTAGTTTTTTTTATATATTTAACTATTTATACTGATGATTTATAATCAAAGCAAAGGTTTTCTATATAGTTCATTATATATAAAAATTTCAATATTGCAACTCTCTTTTTATATGTTAAATTATTATAAATACTAATATGTAACATCAATCCTTAATTTTTTGTACATTTCATTATATACCAAGATAAATTCTAGATCCATAGTCTCTTTTATAATTAATTATACATAATAGATTAAAACTTCAAATCCTAGATTTTTATATAATTAATAAGATGTATTAATATTTATCATACACCTATAATTTTTAATACATTTAATTATACATGCTAATATTAAGCCTAAAAGCCTACTCTTCTTTATATTTAATTAAATATATTATGTTTAGTCCTAATTGAAGTATTTCAATAGTGACATGCCACAATGCATTCTCCATCTCGAGAGCTTCAAGATGATATCCTTGGGGTAGAAAACCAAGCTCTAGGCGCTGCACATGGTACTCCACATAGAGGCTGCAAAATACGCAGAAAAACACAATACACAGGGAGCACAAACACAGACTTCTTAGGTGTTACAAAATATGGTTGAACTTACAATCTGTCATTGTTCATGCCACTATATGCTTTATTAAAGAACAT
Source organism: Ceratopteris richardii (assembly GCA_020310875.1). Classification (NCBI taxonomy): domain Eukaryota; kingdom Viridiplantae; phylum Streptophyta; class Polypodiopsida; order Polypodiales; family Pteridaceae; genus Ceratopteris; species Ceratopteris richardii. The sequence goes on from CM035410.1 coordinate 29,248,236, forward strand.
ATAGAAACGTGTGAAGTGGCCATTTGGCCTTTCACATGGAGACTAACGCTAACAATCTCCCACTCAAGGTCAATATAACCGAAGTAACTATGGGAGAAAAAATAAAGAATGATAAAGAATATCTGAGTGTAAGTATACAAACTATACCTCCCACTTGATGGGCATGTTACATAGTATACAAGTGAATATGTAAGATCATGAATCAAGTAGCCCCCATCAAGTGACAACAGTGTGGAAAGTTATCCTATGGTAGAGCTTTAGTCAAAGCATCTACAACATTATCTCGAGTATGAACCTTATCAATAATAATGCACATAGTGGCTAAGCAATCTTTAATGAAGTGACACCTCACCTCAATGTGTTTGGTCTTTGCATGATAGACCGAATTCTTAGCCAAAGCAATGGCATCATGACTATCGCTGAGTAAACAAGGTACATGCTGAGGTAGACCTATATCACAAGAAAGACGAGAAAGCCACAATGCTTCCTTACATGCTTCACTTACTGCAAGATACTCTGCTTTCATGGTGGAAACAACTATAGATTCTTGAAGATGAGATGTCCAAGGGATAGCACCTCCACGAAAATGAAAAATGTACCCTGATGTAGACTTACGATTGTCTACATAACTAGCATAGTCAAAATCTATATAACCAATAATAGATGTTTTCCCTCTACCTAAGCATAGAAACTTGTCCTCAGTGCCACTCTAATATCTCAAAATCATATTTATTGCTTCCCAATGTTTCTTGCTAGGATTAGACATGTATCTGCTCACAACTCCCATTGCAAGTGCAATGTCAAGCCTCGTAGCTACCATAGAATACATGAGACTACCAATAGCAAATAGATACCATTATCTAGGGGTCTGTTTAAGTCCATTCAAGCTCTTCTTGATCTTACAAACTAGACCTTCTTTGCCACAAACTACATAAGTCTCTGGTCATTCCATATAGATTTGTTCTATAAGATCTCCATGCAAAAAATTAATTTTCACATCCATTTGGACTAGCTCTAAGTCCTCCATTGCAATGAATACAAGCAACATGCATAGGATAGTCATCTTCACCTCTATAGAGAAGATTTCCTCGAAATCAACACCATATTGTTGCTTAAAACCCTCTACAACAAGTTATGCTTTATACTTTGGAGAAGCACTATCTGATGTGAATTTTTCCGTATATACCCATTTACATAGTAAAGCTTTCCTGCCCTTTGGCAAAGGTACTAATTCCCAAGTACCATTCTTGTGAATCGAATCCAACTAACTCTTCATGGCACACTCCCACTTGATATGATCTTCCATCTGCATAGCCTTTTTGAAGCAAGGAAGCTCACCGACATCTCTTAGAATAACAAAATCTAAACTTGGAACATATCTATCAGATGGATGTGAGACACATGTAGAGTGTCTCAATGGTTACTGAAGAAACCTGATTTAATCAGACATTCTCTTGAACGTCCCTATGTGCAGCATTTTTATCTATGCTAGCTAGAAGACTAGTATCCTGAACACCACTCTTCTCACTTCAACCGCCTTAATTGGTTTTTTTATGCATCTTAGATCCATTGAAAATGAGATCACTACTTCTGATAGCTAACGACATTTCAAGATCCCATAAGCGATATCCAAATTGTCTTTCTCAACCATATCCAAGAAAAATGCATTTCTTTGACTTATGGTCCAACTTTTGTTCAATATTCTTGGGTATATGCACATATAATTCACACCCAAAAACTCTAAGATGATCATAATATGGTGGCGTCCCTGCACATAACTCTTGTGCCACTTTCAGAGCTTTGGCTATACTAGGTGAAAGGTAAATCACATGCAGTGTAGTCAATATTACTTCTGCCCAAAAGCCTTGTGGAAGGTTTGCATGATGCAACATAGAGGTTACTCTATCCTTAATAGTTCTATTCATCCTTCAGCTACACCATTCTGTATAGGGGTAGAAGGAGGTGTAAGCTTTCTACAAATTCCTCTAGACAGGCAAAAAATGGTTGAATTGATGTGAGGTTTACTCACCCCCATTATTTGAATGTAAAGCTTTAAGTTTAGTTCCCTTTTTAGCCTCAACTAAAGCAAGCCATTTTTTGAAAGTAGGGAATACCTCAATCTTGGATTTGATAGGATATACCCAAACGTTTCTATTAGCATCATCTATGAAAGTGACAAAGTAAAGAGAACCATCTAAGGACATTGTGGGCATAGGACCACACACATCTATATGAACAAGATCCAAAGGCTGAATTCAAGAGTTAATGTGCATTCTATGTACATTTTTGGTTTGCTTTCCATATTGACAATGCTCAAAAAATGAAAACTAAGAGAAACATAACAAAGGTAACTTGCCAAAACGAGAAGGATTTTCCATTCCACTAGGATATATATGGCCCAAAGGAGAATGCCAAATACAAGCCATAGGTTGTTCATTAATAGCTTATAAGTGTTCTTTCTGTGATACAAATAAAGGATAAAGTGAGCCTACTTTGCTTCCTTTTGTAATAACCATATTTCCCTTTGATATACAAAAGGACTCATCATCGAAGACCACCTTGTAACCAAGGTCATCAAGTTGATGGATTGACATCAAACTATGTGATAACTCAGGTACATGGTGTACATTATGCATAGTTATTTTTGAACTATCATTGAACTACACAACCACATCTCCAATCCCCACAACATCATTGGTAAGAGTCACCAAGTCTCACGGTACCAAGAGACTTTGCAACATAATTAGAGAACCATTCTCTGTGTGGTGTCACATGGAAGGAAGCACGAGAATCTAGCAACCACATGTGGGAAAGAGAATCATCCATAAGAGTCTTAGTTTGCATAGTACTATCCAGTGTCAACACATTAGCATCCTTAGAAATAGCATTAATTTCTTCAATCTTCATAGACAAAGTAGATGGTGTAGGTAGCTGTTTAACATGGCCATCAACATTGTGTCCTTTACCTTTAGCATTCTTTTATGCATCACAATTTTTCTTCATGTGTGCTTTCTTATTACAATAGTATCATTTGTATCCCTCTTCCTTGATTTACTTCTAACCTCATTCTATTGAACATTCTTTCCTTTTTTCTTGCTCCTGCCATGTTGGTGATTCTTTCCTTGGTAAGAATCACAAACATTATATGCATCCTGTAAGGAACTGAACTCACAACCTCTTGGTTAGGAATCTCATGGGCTAATCACTTGCCCCAAAAGCCATGGTTGAGGATTACTTCCTAATCCTCTCTCTTAGGGTGTAGTTCAACCATCTCCTATCTGTCAAGGGTGGGGTTCAACCATCTTCTACCTATTACTTTTATAACATTCTTCCCCCCTTAGTTATAGTTGATCATTGTCCTCATTGATCTACTCATGTATCCCTCTAGCCTTGTTGATCAGCCTCTTGAACTCTCTAGATACCCTTGAATTGATGTCCTCAACCTCGCACAGTTTCTTGAACCTTGTTTGCAACCTTGTTCTCTTGAACCCTTGCTCTCAACCTTGGTTTCTTGAGCCTTCTTAATTGCAACCTTGGTGTCTTGGCCCTTGTTCTCAACCTCAGTCTTGAACCTTGTTCTCACCCATGTTTGGAATCTTGAACCCTCAATCAATTGCCACCAATTATTTCTCAAGGGCTCTACACTTCCTACCTAGCTCATTGGATTTGGAAAGTTCTTTATGAGAGCTTTCCAATGGTATGCTACATGCCTCAATCCGACCTATGGATTGAGAGATACACCTCAATCTTTGTTAGGCTAACTGGTGAAAGGAACGTGCGCTACTTTGTACCCCTTCATATAGAGGATGCCCAAGCGCCTTTTTTAGAGGCCATTAGGTCAATTCCACTTTCCCAAGCCTACTTCCTAGGCTTTGATACCAATGTAAGGAATTGGACTCACAAACTCTTGGTTAGGAATCTGATGGGCTAACCACTTGCCCCAAAAGCCATGGTTGAGGATTACTTCCTAATCCTCTCTTATAGGGTGTAGTTCAACCATCTCCTACCTGTCATGGATGTGGTTCAACCATCTCCTACCTATCACTTTATTACACATATCCACTATGAGTCCCAACCATAGACTTTGCACAAATCTCCTCATCCAAAAGTGCTCCACATATTTCATCATAAACTAGTTTACCACAAGGTGCACTATTGCTAGTAGCTGTGCAAAATGTATCCCATGATGATGGCAAGGTGCATAACAACAAGTTTGCTTTCATTTCATTATCCATATCCATTTTCTGAGCCTGTAACTAGGAGAATATAGGATCAAACGCATTAAGATGAGCATCAACACTATGTATGTCCTTCATGTAAAGCTCATATAACTTTCTCACCAGATATACTTTATTGGATGCCGTCTCTTTTTCATATGTATTGCATAACTTCTTCGAAAGATCCTCTGCACTTTCACAGTCTAATACAATAAAGTAAACATTATCTGCTGGGTGCAATCGATTGGTAGACCTAGCCATTTCATCTAACTCATCCCAATCATCTTCATCCATGTCAAGAGTCTTTTTTGAGATTGCACTTGCTTCCATTTCCATCTCTGAATAATCACATGTTTAATCTGATTCTTCCATAGAGCAAAGTTTGTGCCATCAAATTTTGAGATCTCAAAATGGTCTTTAGTGTGCAAATTGTACTTCCTCCTTGGAACACTAGCACTAGACCCTGATCCACGAGACATGTCTGAGACCTCTAATGCCATGATGGTAGAGATTTGAATAGACTGCTAATCGAGGTAGAAGAGTCCAAACCCCGCTAAGGCTCAAAGAGGGATGACCAAGTGTCATATTTTGAGAGAGAATTCAACACTCTTCCTAGACAAATGAATTAATGAACAGTAATGACCAACGGAAAGTAGTATGTGAAAATAAATGTGCTCACGCCAATTAATGTATCAAGGAGTAAATCGACCATCGTATAGTTGACAAAAGCAAAAATCTGGAAAACTCTTGCCAGAGTATCCTCTGCAAAATTAGCATATGACCAATATCAAAATCTCATAAAATTGTAAGTACTAACATGTTTACTTGCATAGTGAATCATTGACTCCATTGCATATAATAACTTACCCAAAAGAAGCCAACTAGGCTTATGGAGCACCTATGAACAACTCTCATACATCTCCAATGGTGAGGGTGGGTAAGCCTTCCACCTGCATCATCAAAGAGAGCCCGACATCTCGGTGTCTCCCAGTTAAGGAAACCTCACCATGACCCTCTTTATCAAACATAAAAGGCTTTATCAAAAAACTTAACTGCTATATCAATGACCACATGGATGTACATAAGCAGTATCCATAGAATCATGCATAGTGTATATGTGCTCAATATATGTAGTAAAATGACACTAAAAGGTTGAATGCATAGCCCAAAAACTAGCCAACAACACCTGCAAGTGTCTCTCAAATGAGTTGTTTGGGCTCAAAAACTTGCATAGACTTGCGATGGCTACTCCCACCACAACTAAAAGCTTTCAAGAGACCTATTCCCACATTGAGCTAGAAATGCATTGAAATGAGAAGACATGTATTCCTCCTCTTGATCACAAGCGAGCGTGCCGATTTTACATGCTAACATATTTTGAGCCGAATCCAGATATTATTAACACTTCGTACTTCACTTTCAATAAATACATCCATGAATCACTAGAAACATCATCAATAAAAGTCATGAAGTAAATGTAGTTCCCAAAAGCAGGAGTTTGCATAGGACCATAGACACCACTATAAAATAGTTGTAATTTCTGAGTAGCTCAAGCTGATTTGTTAGATTATGAATTATACATCTATTTTTAACTAATTTTACAACCAAGCCGATCTTGGCTAATCCTGAGGATGATAAAGATTTCTCTTGATCCTGATCACAAATAAAGCATCAAAATGTAGAGGAACTACCATCAACAATAGTTTGAATGATCTTACCAACTCCCATGATAGGATAAAAGGAGTTGTTGGGGTATGTGTGAGTACTCCTTGTACGGATAGACTCAAGTGAAGTGAAGAAACTACGTTGCAAGGTAATATCTTTGGTTTCCCCACTGTCAATGTACCAAACATCCCATTCTACTATAGACATACACTGCTCATGAGAAGATGACTCATAACTTCAAACAGTAGTAAACACCCATTCTTCATTTTGTGCAAGATTAGGACACTATATTCTAGGTGTAGAGGCCTCTACAACAACCATTCCAACCTCTTTTTCCTTTGTCTCTTTTGTAGCCAATTTTGGACAAGTCTTTATGAAATGATCATTTTCTATATATTATTTGCAAAACACTTTCTTGTTTTCTAATTTCTTCTCATATTTCTCTTAATTTTTTTGTTGTGTAGAATTAGTAGATTTTTTCTTACTAAAAGACGAGCCCCATTTACCTTTGTCCTTTTGACTAGCTAGGAAATCTTCATCTATAATATGCAAATGGACCTATTCTACCTCGACTAATTTTCTTGCAGCAAGGGAGAAAATAATTCCTCAAATGCTTAGATCATTGGATTCCCTCTCATCAACAATCAAGAAGTAGAAGAAAAACTCTAATATGAATTTGGAAGACCATTCAAAACAGTCTACACAAGTGAACTATCTAGCAAGACGTCATCAGCATAAATCAATTACTCCACTTTGATGTTTTTCAAAAAATGTACATGGAGTCTCCTTCATTCATGTGCTCATTCTCCAATTGTTTCTTGAGATAGGCAACATAAGCCTCATTTATTGCCTAGTGTAATATGGTAAGTGCATCCCAAGCATCCTTAGCTGCTTTGCACGAGTGAATGAGCACGATAATGGAATGTTTGATAGACAAAATAGCAAGGCATGTGCCTGAGCATCTCTAGCATTGCAACAAAGTATCTCTATAGTAGATGCACCAAAAACCACAAAACAAACATGAATTTGAAGATCATTATCTTCAAACCATCTGAAACCAATACATGATGCATCATATATGCCCATAATTGGTAATTATTACCATCCAAACTATCCTCAACAATAAACATATGGAATACATCATTGCTTTTAGGCAGGACCACTGACGAAAATACCATGATGCATAAAAATGGCTCTATCTTGAAAAGTTGAACATAACTACCTTATTGAGCTCTATTAGATCTGTAGTAGACTTTCAGGCGCTTGTACTTAAAAACCAAAATCTATATATATGTTGGGCAGAAAAGGATGAATTTCCTTGCACAAGCACTAGGATACTACATTTCGAGGCTAAAACGAGCTCAGATCATGATTTTGACACTAGATAGTGAAGCTGTTTTGAACTCCTACTCACCATGAGTGTGCTCATCAATTTTTGTGTGATTTTGAGTTTATGCTCGGAGCATTGATGACAATGCCCTAGATAAAGCGGTGATCTACTCTGATAAGAATTGTTGGAGTTTGAGGTCTACAAAAGCACATGACTAGCACAATGAACAAGAAGAAGCTTGGAGCATAACCCACAATACTGAATGCATTATTACAAGCCATAGGGAAAACCTCCTAAAGAGCAAAAAAAGTGCCCTCATGGTCCTAGTGTGTTCATACACATCACTACCAAAATATATCAACATATATCCATGCATGTGTATGTATATGTGTGTGTAGATATGTATAGTATGTAGGTGCCTGCTTCAAACACATAGATTAAGGTAGTTACCTAGTTGAGACCTATTAAATTGAGACTATGATTCAATCTCTCATTGAAGGAAAAGAAGGAAGTATTCTGAGAAACAATGCCCATGATTTGAAAGAGAAGAGATCTCAATGCTTTGACTCAAGTAGATTTTCATTATTGAAAGTTACTATAATGACCAATGACATGTAGTCAATCATAAAATGTAGCATAGTCTCTCCTTCATCTTGGTAACTATTGCAATTGATCTTGCTTGAATATAAATCTCAATCTGCAAATAACCGTGATTTTGAATATAATATTTAAACCATATCTTCAAGGAACCGATAACACTCAAGTTTCTACTTATATGATGTCTTGTATGTTTTTAGAACATTATCCTATACGTTGGTCCTTGGAAATTGCACTATATATTCTATTCATGTATGATAATTACTTTTTGTCTTTTCATGACTATCAAGAGTCCGAAATGCATGACTATCAAGTATCCATAAATGTACACACAAATAGAATCATAATAAGCATGTTTTGTTCTTTTTTATCAAATATATTTGAATACTAATGAATTCCATTGACTTTTGTAGATGTTAATGAGTTCTTTGGAAATTTAATTAGAGGAATTATAGGAGATTCCTTCTGGATAAAAATTCTGATCCAAATGTGCAATCTACAATACAACAATAAGAGAAGCGATATAAAGTGCAGTATCCTTTTGTTCACCTTAAGTTAGCAAAAAAACACACCAGAAGGTAGCAAAAGGATTCTAAAAAGGAAGAAAACGTTATGAACTCTATCGACAAGATATTAATTTTTTCATGATTTTGTTTTGTTGTAGGAATCCATGCATGAAGGCATAGAGCATAGATTGCATAGATAGCAACCTAGGGCTACGAATTCAAGATGCAATCCCAACTATTCATTTGAGCTAATGTGAGGAGTATGGGAATCAGAGAGAGAGTATTCAAAGATTTAATTGTATGCCCTACGTTATAGATGAGAATATTGGACCTATTTCATCATATAAAAAACATTTTCAATGATTCTTTATCTACAAAGATTTTGAAATTTATCAGAGGGCACCCTCTATTGAGAAAACATTCACCCTCTCCAAGGAAGGTCTAAAGTTCAAGATGTATCGATTTGTTTTCCATATAGCAAAAGTGTATACATGCGAAAGGCATGAGGTATAAATTTTAGCTATTGAAAAAGGATATAACCACTTGAGAAATTTTGCTACTGCAACAAATGCAAACATGACAAATGATATTTATTTAATAAAATTTCAAATAGGAAGAGAGAGCGGAGATAGAGATTCATTTCATGGAACATTTTTGACATAGAGTTCATATGATGACACAAGAAAGAGCACATATTTATAATGAAACATGTTATTAGTAGCTTTTCAAAATCAAAGAATTCACATAATTAGTAAATATGATCTTGTTATATGAATAATATGAGGATCCATGTTGAGTGGATGGTGTCAATCACTAAGAAAAGGAGTATTCAATCACTAAAGATTATATGTTATGAAAAGCAATGTTGGAAATGTTCCCTCAATCTTACACTACAATAGGATTAGGTTTGTGCGATCTATATTTCTACCACATGCATTGTAAGACTCATGTATAAATTCTTTGATATCAAAATGGCAATATTCCTATGGGCATCATAATACTCATCCAAATATGCATGGATATAGGCAAATAAGTGTTCAAATATTGATCTTCATGAGGGTCTAAATGCTTGTTGTAAATTTGTTGGTATAGTGGCACGATGTTCATGCATATATCAGTCCCTAATTGAGCAATAAAAGAACCATTCTCTTAAAGAAAATATGAAAAACACTACAACATAAGAGGTCCATACTGACTCTCATACTAGAGAAAAATACAGGTGGGCAAATGCCCACAACATTGGAATAGTCACCGATATAAGTGTTGATATCATAACACTCGTGTAAGCATCGATATTAGTCTCTATATACACAATGCACCCATATACATGTCGGTATAACCCTGGTAGAATCGATGGTATAGGCCTCTGTATGTCCCTGCAATAATGTTGGTATATGCATCGGTATATGCACTAGTATGTCCCTGGAAATACCGATGACCATATCTACAAATGTTTTTTGGGGCAGAGTGGAGTGTCACTTGCTACATCAACATGACAATATTGTTGTTGTGTAGCAAGGGATAGTACACTTTGCCCAAAAGACTGAGTACATTTTGTGACATGTACACTAGTGGTTGTCCAACCATGTCCTTGCATGATCGAAAACCAAAACAAGATTTGATAAAGCAAAATACTTTATCTAACATAAAAACGACATGCAATAACACAATGAGAAAAAATGTATAAATGAATGTGTGCCCATCATATACAACCAAAACAGAGTTGTAAAGAGTACTCAAATACATGATAGAACAATTTCATAAATGAACCATGTACAAGGCTATGACAAACCACTATGATATATGAACCATGTACAAAATTGAGGCAATCCATTGCCATATATGAACCAAAATACAAAATTGTGGCACACCACTACCATAAGAAAAACTAGAAGGATATATATGTAGTCTTGCAATAAAGTACATTCATGAAATCAGCCAAATTCAAATGGTGTTCATAAACAACAAATAAAAAACCCTAAACCAAGATCGAAAGCTCACCTCATAGTAAAGTGTCCCATGAAATGAACATACTGTGGCCCCCCAAGTCTTGCAAGCACGGAACCAGCCCATGAGGATATCAAAAAGTCTCCTCTGCTTATGTCGTAGGATGACCTACTACCAAATCCTACAATGACCCACTGCCAACTTCTACAACAAATATACAAGATGTGAGATGAACAAACACCACGTGCTTAATATAAGCAAATTCATTCATCAAAATGATACTTACAAAATTGTGATGCATCGTGTCATAACACCACTACCTAAATGTGATGCTCTAACCACCTCTAGATATGTGTTTGCTCCATCTCGCTCCTAAGGATATCTATCAGAAGTATACTGCTGCTCATCACCAATCATCTCCCACTCCTCAACATCTAGCTAAATAAGATTTGATAATCCTACTTTGAAAGCATCGTGATCCTCCAATCATTGATGCATCCATGTGTATGTATAGTGTGTATGTATATTGTGTATGTGTGTTTATATATGTTTGTGTGTATGTATGTGTGTGTATGCATGTGTGTATGTATATACGCATATGCATGTGTATGCATGTGTGTGTATGTATCCACATGAGTGTATGTATGTGTATATATGTATGTCTATATGTACGTGTATTTATGGAGATGATTAATCTCCAAAAGAAAAAGTTATCCTTGATGTTAGAGCACCTTTATATCAACAATAACTCATAACCACAACGAAAGTTTGAAATCTATTGCCAAACTATTAAGATTTGAGTCAACTGTGAAGGAACTCATCATGCAAAAAAGTTTGCAGCACTTAATTCACTCATTGCCTGACCAAATGTGCGCACCTTCTCCAATTTAAATCACTTCAAAAGAATTAGTAGATCTTGAGATTTCCTCCAAAGAATGTACCTATGTCTAAAATTTTTCTTCTGTATAGTCCACTTTGACACCTGTAGCTTCTAATGCATAGTTCTGCCAAACCAGACCCCATTTATTCAAATGATTTTAGACACAAGTACCTTACCTTTCAAATTAAAGAACGAGTGCTTATCTTTATACTTTGCTTCTGTAGATGATAAAGCAATTGTATGTTGCTTCTTAGAACACCAAGAGATTAATTTATCTCCCACATAACATAGATATCCATATGTTGACCTACTATCATTAGAGTTACCTGTCCAATCTACATCATTATATATCTTGTTTTTTGTATCTGATGTGAATCCATAATAAAACTTTCGTTGAGTGTACCCTTAATGTATCTAAGCACCTTTTGTCCTGCAATCCAATGTTCTTTCCTAGGACAATGCATGAATTGATACAACACTCCTACTGCATATTAAAAATCAGGTCTAGTCAATGTAGCATAGATTAGACTACCAACCAAACTTTGACACAACTTCATGTCCTTGAATTCTTCTCCTCTATATCTACTCAATTTATGATCCACCTCCATTGGAGTAGGTGCTACCCTACAATCTTCCATTTTAAACTTGATTAGAAAATTCTTCAAATAGCTTTCTTGAGTCACATATACTCCATGATTAGTATATCAAATATCCATTCCCAAGAAATATGAGCTCCCAAGTCACTAATCTTGAACTCTTTCTCCATCTTCTTGTTAAGACTTTGTATACCCTTCTCATTTGTATGTGTAAGAATTATTTCATCAACATGTATGCAAATGTAAATAAACCCATCATCACTTGCTTTATCAAGCAAGCTACTATCTGCCTTAGAGACTTGGAAACCAAGCTCTTTCAAGAACTTCACAAGTTTGTAATTATGTGCCCTTGGGGCATGCTTCAAACCATACAAAGCTCTCTTGAGCTAACATACATACTCTGGATAATATTTATCCTTGAAACCTTCTAGTTGCTCCATAAAAACATCATCTCAAATGTAATCATTTAGAAAAGCATTCTTCACATCTAATTGAGATAGCTTCCAACCTTTACATGCACCAATATCTATGAGAGTCCTTATAGTTTTCATCTTTTCCACAGGACTATAAGTCTCATCATAATCTACACCATATGATTTAGCATACCCTTTCACAACAAGTCTAGCTTTATACCTAGACACACTTCCATCTGCATACCTCTTTGTCTTGTAGACCCATTTGCATCCAATGATTTTTTATTACTTGGTTTAGGAACCGAATCCCATGTCTCATTCTCTGTCAATGCGTCTTACTCCTCTTTCATAGATTTCTCCCAATTTTCCTTACATTTTGCCTCATCATATGTAGAAGGGTCTTCTTCTGCTTTCACTATATAAGCATAATCTTTAGTGGTCAAAAATGAAGTATTATATGTATACATTATGGGTTGATTTCTGTTCCTTGTTGACCTTCTAACTTCTCCACTCTTTGAAGTCTCAGTTTCTTCATATTCTAGATCAAACCTTGGCATCTCATCATTATCAATTTGAGCACCGAAAATCTCTCCATCATTAGGAATTTGAATCTTTGATCTCCCTTTTCTTTGGTTCTCAACTTCTTCATCACCTGCATGAACATTAATTGTACCCGCATACCAAGTACCTTGCTCATCAAATGTAACATCCTTTGTTGTGGATGGACTTCACAATATGTAACCCATCTGCTTATCATCATAACCGATGAACACATACTTTTCAGCTTTAGGTTCCAATTTATGTCTTAATTGAGATGGTACATATGCATAAACCAAACATCCAAACACTTTGCAATGATCTAAGGTAGGTCTCTTACACCACCATGCCTCATATGGTGTCATACCATTCAAAGCCTTACATGGAAGTCTATTAACCAAATAAGTAGTTGTGTTCATAGCCTCAACCCACAAATAATTAGGGTAATTTTTCTCCTTCATCATTGACCTTGCAAACTCAACAAGAGTTCTATTTCTTCTTTCTGTTACACCATTTTGTTGAGGAGAGTACCTGCAAGTAACTTCCCTTTTTATAAATGTATTCCATAAGTAATCACTGAAATCATTAAAGAAATACTCTCCACCTCCATCTCACCTTAGTCTTTTCCATTTTTGCCCTATGGTTCTCTCTGCATACACATGATAATGCTTAAATGTATGGAACACCTCTTATTTATCTTTGATAACATATATTGTGATCCACGTGGTAGCATCATCAACATAAATCACCTAATATCTTGAACCATTAATGTGAAAGTCCTTTGATGGACCCCACACATCTGTATGCACCAATTCAAGCTTCTCTGAATACATCAACCCTTTCTTAGCATAAGTATTCTTGTGAGCTTCACCCAATTGACATGCTTCACACTTGTTGTCATGTGCTGACTTGCAATATTAGGCAATCCAACCACTGAACCATTGTTAATCATATCCATAATACCTCTTTCATTAAAATGTCCAAGCTTTTTGTGCCAAAGATCTAAATCAGAGATCTTATGTTCTCCATAAGTGAACAAGGCATGACCAACATTGCCTTGAATCTTCAATGTGAAGAGCCTTCCTTCTTTCTTCCCTCAAACAATTTGTTTATACCCATGGCTAGGGTCTTCAACATAAACTCCATCATTAGTGAACCTTACTTCATATCCTTTCTCTAGAATTTGCCCTACACTTATTAAATTCTTTGGAATTGTAGGGACATATAAAACCTTACTCAAAAGAGTGCTTCCATATTTAGCCTTTACTGACCCAATGGAATTCACATTGTGCTTTGTCTTATCACTTGTTTGGACTATATGATTACTCACCTTATTCTCCAAATCAGTCATCAAAGCTATGTTGATACTCAATTGATTGTTGCACCCTGAGTCAATGTAGAAAAATATTTGATCTTCACTTTGTCTTTCACAAGTTGAATTCATAATTAAGGTTGAATCCTCTTTCTGCTCTGAAGCATAATTGTAGTAGGTATTATTGTAGGGTTTACTTTGAAAGCCTCTTCTTGCATATCTTCCAAAGAAACCTCTATTACCTCTACCTCTAAAATTACTTCTCTGACTTCTACCACCTCTTCCTCTTGAATTAGAGTTCTGATTATATCCTCCAAAATTCTGATTATTATACCAACATTCATGAGCTAAATGATTAATCTTACCACAAATCCAACAAGCTTTGACATGATCTTTATTACTTCTGCCTCTTCCTCTTTCTTTGCCACCTCCTCTTCCTCTTAGGAAGTTGGCTTGACTCATAGTTCCTTCATTTTCATTCAATTGTTGCTTGCCTTTGTTACTCTTCTTCTTGTCCTTCGAATACATTGCTTGACCTTTACTTTTATTAACATCACCTTTGATATCCTGCTCAAAGGTTAGCATATGTCTTAGAAATTGATTCAAATCCAGAGTGAAATGATCTAGTAACAATTCAGTGGATAGAATGAATGGCTTCCACTTATCATCTTATCACAAACCTGTGATAATTTTTCTTACCAATGTTTCCTCTTCAATGTCTTCATCAACTCCTCCTAATGCATCTGCAATATCCTTCATCCTTGCTACATAATCAAAAATAGATTGAGAAACCTTCTTCTTGGATGTGGTGAACTTTGCCCATAAAGATGCTTTCCTTGACTTTGTAGTGTTCTGGAAATGCTCCTCCAAAGCATTCCATATGTCACTTGCACTTCGAGTCCTCTTATGTGAGGTAGCAAGTAATCATTGACTCCCATGTAGATAATGCTCCTTGCTTGAGCATCCTTCTTCATCCATGTCTTCAAATCTGAGAGCTCTTCCCTAGTTGGAACACTAGGATCCCTAAATTTTGGTTTTGCTTCTTCACTATCAAATATTTGCTCATGCGATGAGCTTCCATCCTCATTGACCAGGCAAGATAGTTTTCTCTATCTAATTTCTCTATTTGAAGAGAATCTCCCATCCTTTCTTCACTTGTGCAATAAAGTCTTCAAGCTTTGTGAATAATGAATGTACCTTTAATTTGAATATAGTTCCTGTCCTCTTGTTAGCTTTCAGACTGCCTTCTTTGATTTCACTTCAAACTTTCACCTTTTGAACTTTCAAAGATTCATTTTTTTATATCTGCAATAGTCGACGTTATTCTTTTCTTCAAATCTAATTATTCTTGCTCTGATACCACTTATGGAGATGTTTAATCTCCAAAAGAACAAGTTATCCTTGATGTTAGAGCACCTCTATATCAAGAATAATGCATAACCACAACCAAATTTGGAAATCTATTGCCAAACTATCAAGACTTGAGTCAACTCTGAAGGAACTCATCACACAGAAAAGTCTACTGCACTTAATTCACTAATTGACTGAAAAAATGTGTAAATTTTTCCATGCAACTTAATATAAGGTAATTCCTAAATTTTTCACACCTTCTCCAAGTTAAATCACTTCAAACGAATCAATAGATCCTGAGATTTCCTCCAAATAGTGTATTGTCGGCGCAAAATACACCAAAAGAACTAAGCTAAAGTGATATTAGAATACCTCCACAATCATCAATAGCTTAGAAAACTTTCCGAAACTTAAAACTCTATCAGTGTGCTTAGTGAAACTCAAAAATTCACTTTCCAGAAATCTCCATCTTTTCTTCTAGCTTCAATTCTAATCTGATTTAACTTAGCTTTTCAATTCTTTTGCTTGTTTACTATAAGAATTATTGCTCCCACTTAGCTGCACCAAAATTGTGTTATAAACTCACTGTAATATCATCGTAACCATATCGGAATATCACCGGAATGTTACCGTAATGTCATTGGAATGTTACCGGAATCAACTGCAATTCTGTTTGAAATTACTTCAAGTGATTGTAAATGAAGTCAAGAAGTAAGAACTAAAATTTCTTCAGTAATTGAACTATATCTGAAGTTTAAGAAATATCTTCATCAATTTGAGGTACCTTTACTGTTAGACTCAGTACTCTGAGTGCATGTCCCATTTCATAGAAATCTTTTGATCAATTTGTAGTTGAAGATAATAGTTTCAAAATGAACTATCATTCATGAAAAACTATAAAGTTCAGTTGAGAGTACAAAAGGTTTCTGCCTTTCATCTCCTCTCAATCTTGTAAGCAATTGTGCTATTAACCTATGGTCTTCAATATCCTCATCAATAGATCGAAGACTGTTTGCCAAGTCCTTTGTCTTAGTGACATAACCACTAATGCTTTGACTTTGCTTTTTCTTGAACGTTGTAAAATCTAACCATAAGCTAGCCTTCCTAGATTTAGTAGTGTTTTGGAAATGATCTTCTAATGCATTCCATATATCTTCAGCTTTTTCCAAACCTCTAGTGTGTGGTAGTAGATGATATGTAATAGTATTATAGATATAAGCTCTTGTAGCTGCATCTTTCTTCTGCCACAACTTCAAGGCTTCTAATTCTTCTTTCTTTGGTTGACTGTCATCTCCAAAAGTAGGCTTCTTTTCTTCTCCTATCACATATATCATTAAATCCTTACTCATAAGTAAGGCTTCCATTCTCATGACCCATGCGGGGTAATTATCTCTATCCAATTTGTCAATAGAGATATGATTTGCCATAGCCTCCTTGTTTCTGTTGCAACCTTTTGTTGTTGATCACCTCAGCTTTCACCTTTCCTATGAAGAATTCTTCAATTTCTCTTGTATCTGCACTTCCGTTTACACTTGAGGACCTTTCTGCTCTGATACCATTTGTCGATGCAAAATACGCCATAAGGACTAAGCTAAAGTGATATTAGAATACCTCCACAATCATCAATAGCTTAGCAAACTTTCCAAAACTAAAAACTTTATCACTGTGCTTAGTGAAACTCAAAAATTCACTTTCTAGAAATCTGCGTCTTTTCTTCTAGCTTCAATTCTGATCTGATTTGACTCAGTTTTTCAATTCTTTTGTTTGTTTACTATTAGACATTATTGCTCTCACTTAGCTGCACCAAAACTCTGTTGTAAACTCACCATAATATCATCGTAACCTTATCGGAATATCACTGGAATGTTACCCTAATGTCACCAAAATGTTATCTCGAATCAACTACAATTCTGTTTGAAATTACTTCAAGTCATTGTAAATGAAGTCAAGAAGTAATACTTGAACTTTCTTCATTACTTGAACTATATCTGAAGTTTAAGAAATATCTTCGTCAAGTTGAGGTACCTTTACTCTTAGAGTCAGTACTCTGAGTACATGTCCCATTTCATAGAAATCTTTTGATCAATTTGTAGTTGAAGATAATAGTTTCAAAATGAACTATCATTCATGAAAAACTTTACACTATACTGTGAGATCTAATTCTTAGAAGTTTAGTAAAATGTGTGCCAAAAAACTCGTAACTATTAACTAACTTTCACATTACTATGAAGAATACTTAAATTTCTTCAACACAAAAAGAATTTGCTCGAATTCTTCTACACAAACATGTGTTTTCTATTAGAGAAGATGTGTACACAATGGCTTAGCCTCATTCCACTCATAGCCATGGAAAACTCTCCTACTCTGAGTAGTTATTCCTCACCATCTCTCTCTCAGAGAAAATTCCTGACAAATCAGGTTTTCATTTCTCTATAACTTCTCCCTATCTCATGCGCACTTTCTGTATCTCTATCTCCTATTCTTATCTCATCATACTCTCTATATTCAAAGCTAACTTATATATACATATCTGCTTGGTTCTCCAAGATTCAAAATGCGTAATTCTAGAAATTTCTATGCACTATATTACAAGTGGGAATTTGTCCCTTCACTAAGGCTTGAATTTCTGAATGCTTTGTTTACCCTTTTCTTTGTCTTTCTTATCCTTCATATGTCTTCATGTATGTATGTCTAATTAGTGAGTGAATCTTCAACATGTACCTATGTATGAAACTGTTCTCCTGTGTAGTCGACTTTGACACTTGCAATGTCTAATGCATAGTTCTCCCAAACTAGACCCCGTTTATTCAAATTCTTTTAGCAATAAGTAGTGTACCTTTCAACTTAAAGAATGAGTTCTTACTTCCTTAGAACTTTACACTGTGGAGGGAGATCTAATCAAAATATTGACCATCAAGATTGCACCTGTTCCTACCTTCACTTCTTCACACTTACACATGTAAATGTTCCTACTTAAACTTCTCTCAGCCTTATTACAATTAGACTCTCAAATCTTTACCATAGATGCATTAACTATGTACTTAGACATCTACAAAAGGATTTTTGAAATGATCAAGCATAGAAGGAGAGATGGAGAAAACATCGCGACACAGATTTTAGAAGTTTTCTTCTATTGTCATAGAAAACATCTCACTGATGAATCTCATACATTCATCACACATTTTCTTCTTCTACTCATCTATCCTTGTTCTATATCTACTCTCTCATATATGTCCCAACTCTATACTAGTATATATAGGCACAGATGTACAAACACATCACCGTTACAAATACATAAGTGAACTAATTACAAGTTTAATGTACATGTATATACAAGTCTTCATCTTCTAACCATGCCCTCATCTTCAAGACTCAAACTTTGATCTTTGCTTTATTCTTTGACTTCAAAATTTTTCCAAAGCATCAATTGTTGATTGTCATGCACCAAAATATATGTGTGTGTATGTGTGTGTATGCATGTGTATGTGACTCTATGTATATGTGTATGTATGTGTATATGTGTATGCATGTATGTGTGTTTATGTGTGTGTATGTGTGTATGCATGTGTATGTGACTCTATGTATATGTGTATGTATGTGTATATGTGTATGCGTGTATGTGTGTATGTGTGTATATGCATGTGACTTTACGTGTGTGTATATGTGTATGTGTGTTTATGTATATATGCATGTATGTGTATATGTCTATGCATGTGTTTATGTATGTATGCATATACTTGTGTATGTGTGTGTGTGTGTCTCTATGTGTGTGTATGTACATGTGTGTGTATGTGTGTATGTGTGTGTATGTGTGTGTATGTGTATATGTGTGTGTATGTGTATATGTGTGTGTATGTGTATATGTGTGTGTGTGTCTCTCTCTCTCTACCTTTCACTCTTTCTTCCCTGTTTCTCTATGCTCTAAATCCTAAATCCTAAACTCTTAACCCTAAACCCTAGATCCTTCACCCTAAAACCCTTAACCATAAACACTAAACCCTATGTGTCTATATGTGTGTCTATGTGTGTGTATGCATAATGTGTATGTGTGTGTATAGTGTGTGTGTGTGGATGTATGCATGTCCATGTATAGTGTGTATGTATGTATATGTGTATATGTGTATATGTGTATATGTGTGTATTTGTATGTGTTTGTATGCATATGTGTATGTGTATGTATGTGTGTGTGTATATATGTATGCATATGAATGTGTTTGCATGTATGTAAAATGTCTATGTGTGACTCTATGTATATGTGTATGTATGTGTATATGTGTATGTGTGGATTTGTGTGTATGTGTGTGTATGCATGTGTGCATGTTACTTTATGTGTTTGTATACATGTATGTGTGTGTATGCATATGTGCTTGTATGCACATATGTATGTATTTATGTGTGTATGTATGTACACATAAACTTGTGTATGTATGTGTGTGTCTATCTCTACATAAGTACATGTGTGTATATGTGTGTGTCTTCCTATATCTTTCTCTCTCTCTCTCTCTCTCTCTCTCTCTCTCTCTCTCTTTCTCTTTCCTCCTTCTCTATGACCTAAACCCTAAACCCTAAATCGTAAGCCCTAAAACCCTAAACCCTAAACCCCAAAACCCAAAACCCTAAACCCTAAGTCCTAAACCATAAACCCTAAACCCTATGTTTGTGTATGTGTGTGTATATCTGCATGTGTGTATATGTTTAGTGTACAAGTATGTGTGTGTATGTATAGTGTACACATATGTGTGTGTATAGTGTTTATGTGTCAGTATGCATGTGTATGTGTGTATATATGTCTATGTGTATGTCTATGCATGAATGCATATGTGTGTGTATGTGTATGTGTGTGTTTGCATGTGTGTATGTATGTATGCATATGCATGTGTATGCATATGTGTGTGTATGTATGCATGTGAGTGTATGTGTGTGTATGTATATAAGTATGTATGTTTATATGTGTATATGTGTATACCTGTATGTGTGTATGTGTGTATGTGTGAATGTTTATATGTATGTGTATGTATGTGTATGTATACGTGTGTCTCTGTGTATGTTTGTGCATGCATGTGTGTTTATATATATATATATATATATATATATATATATATATATATATATATATATATATATATATATATATATATATATATATATATATATATATATATATATATATATATATATATATATATATATGTGTGTGTGTGTGTGTGTGTGTGTGTATGTGCCTTTATGTGTGTCTATATGTGTATGTGTGTGTATGTACACGTGCATGTATGTGTCTATGTATGTATTCATATACTTGTGTATGCATGTGACTATATGTATATGTGTGTGTATGTACATGTGTGTGTATGTACATGTGTGTATGTTTATGTGTCTATGTGTGTGTAGATAAATGTGTGTGTATGTGTATGTGTGTGCATGTGTATGTGTGTGTATGCATGTGTATGTATATATTTAGGGGATTGCATGTGTGTTTGTACGTGTATGTGTTTGTGTATATGTGCTATGCATATGTGTGTGTATGTGTATATGTGTGTATGTATGTATGCATATGCATGCGTATACATACATCTTGTATGCATGTGAGTGTATGTGTGTGTGTGTGTATATATATATGTATGTGTGTGTCTATGTGTGTATGGGCATGTGTGTATATGTATGCCTCTGTGAATGTCTGTCTATGTGTATGTATATGTATGTGTATGCCTATGTATATGTGTATGTGTATATGTATATGTATGTGTATGTGTATGTGTATGTGTATGTGTATGCCTATGTGTATGTGTATGTGTATGTATATGTGTATGTGTATGTGTATGTGTATGTGTATGTGTATGTGTATGTGTATGTGTATGTGTGTGTATGTGTATGTGTATGTGTATGTGTATGTGTATGTGTGTGTATGTGTATGTGTATGTGTATGTGTATGTGTATGTGTCTGTGTATGCGTATGTGTATGGGTATGTGTATGTGTATGTGTATGTGTATGTGTATGTGTATGTGTATGTGTATGTGTATGTGTAAGTGTATGTGTATGTGAATGTGAATGTGTATGTGTATGTGTATGTGTATGTGTATGTGTATGTGTATGTGTATGTGTATGTGTATGTGTATGTGTATGTGTATGTGTATGTGTATGTGTATGTGTATGTGTATGCGCATGTGTATGTGTATGTGTGTGTATATGTGTAGGTGTGTAAGTGTATGTGTGTCTATGTGTGTATATGTGTATGTGTGTCTAAGTGTGTATGTATATGTGTGTCTATGTGCGTATATATGTTTATGTGTCTATGTGTAGCTCTCTATCTCTCTCTTTCTTTCTCTCTCTCTCTCTAATAAAGAACAAAACAATACATGCATGGATGTAGATCACTCAGATCGATGTAATTTGGGAACACGCACACACAATCGATGTTACCTCCCATCAAACAAAAAACATCCCCCCACAAACCTCCTGCACAACAAAATGATATTGAATCTAGGAAACCCTAAACCCTAAGGAAAATAAGAAATAGAGAGAGAGAGAGGATAAGGGATTGCATTCATGTCCAAGAAGAAAAGGAGGAGGGTATAGTGTAGGTGACATGGAGGGCAGGTATGCACATATTTGATTGAAAAACATGTTAGATGGATTGGGCTTTCATGATCAGGTTAAAAACAAGGGAGTTGTGTTTCAATTTTTTATTAAATGCAACTTCAGAATATGTGCTAATATAATCATCACTATAATCATTGGAATAAGTTTCAGTATTTGCTTGTGCAATGCCAATGACTATACCCATGATAATACCGACAATTATACTTATGCATATTCGAATGACCATTCTAGAGTCGAGTTTTTTATGTTTTTCTAACCATGTTCCAACGATCATACCAATACCATGCATGGGCATCTGTATGGGTAGCATCCGTATGACCCTCATATGTTGTGGTGAAAATTTGTGTAACTATAAGA
This sequence comes from Ceratopteris richardii, assembly GCA_020310875.1. Taxonomy (NCBI): domain Eukaryota; kingdom Viridiplantae; phylum Streptophyta; class Polypodiopsida; order Polypodiales; family Pteridaceae; genus Ceratopteris; species Ceratopteris richardii. The sequence goes on from CM035410.1 coordinate 29,270,541, forward strand.
GTCAAGGTGGGCATTAATATATCCATCACTAGTAAAAGAAAATAATTTACATTTTCTAAGGCCAACAAATGCTTAAGGATTGTAATATTTTTCATTACATATGTTAATATTTAGGCTAAAAGCCTATTATGTTCTATATTTAATTATTTCTACTAATATTAATTTTAAAATGCTATATGTTTATGTATTTTATTCTATACAATATTATGTATCATAAAAACATATATTTGAATACATTTAATTATATATACTTAGATTAATAATAAATTCTAAAACCTTAGCTTTTAAGATATTTAAATATATGTGCTTATATTTATAAAAAACCCTTGTTACTTATAAAAAACTAAATTTACTCCTAAATCCCTTTTTTGGAAAACATATTTAAGTATTGTCTTAAAATTCTACTTTTTTATACATTTAATTACCTATAATCCTAAAACTAGGTCCTAATATATTTAATTATGTATACTACGTTTCATCCAAAAAAGCTAGATCTTTATTAACTATATTTTTATACGAGTAGTTATGATAAAACCATAGTTTCTTGCATATTTAATAATAGATAGTAATTTTAATCCTAAAAAACCTAGTTTCTTATATATTTGATTATATGTAGTAATATTTATCATTAAATACAAATTTTAATACACTTGACTATGTATACTTATATTCATCCTAGAACCCTCATAATTATAATAAAACACTGATTTTAATACACTTAACTATATATGCTAATATTAATTCTAGAACCCTATTTTTTGTAAATTTAACTATACATGCTACTTTCAATCCCAAAGTCCAAGTTCTTCATATATTTAATTATATATACTAGATTTAATCCTAAAGGCCTATTTTTTATATGTTTATTTAACTGAACTAACATTAAAATAGAACCCTAAACTTAAATAAAATTAATTTTATATATTATTAATGTTAAAACCCTAGTTATTTATATATTTTATTACATATACCAAAATTAGTCATAAAACCCGGGTATCTATATATTTAAATATATGTACTAATTTCAATCCTAACACTCTAGTTATAGAAAAAACAAGAACATAAAGGCACATAGGCCTATATGCAAACAAGGCATGATAGCCGTAACAAACGACAAATAGGCTTAACAATAAATCATTTTCCAAAATGTATTTTTTTTCACTTGAGAAATCAAAATTCATCTCTGAAAAACATAATACTTGCAAAATTATATTTGACTTCCCATGTATGCATGTTTTTGCATGTCTGAGTGATTATTTGTGTTTATGTGCATATGTGAGAATGTATATATGTTTATGTGTGTGTGTATGTGCATCCACGTATGCATGTGTGTGTATGGGTGTGTATGTGTTTGTCTGTGTGTTTGTTTATGAATGTGGTTGTATGTATGTATGTATGCATGTGTGTATGTATGCATGTGCATATGTATGTATGTATGTATGTATGTATGTATGTATGTGTGTGTCTATGTATGTATGTATGTGTACATGAATGTGTCTATGTATGTTTTTGAGGATATGTATGTTTGTAAGTGTGTGAGTGTATGTATGTGTATATGTGTGTATGTATGTATATGTGTATACCTATGCATGAGTGTGTATAAGTGTATGTATCTATTTATGTATGTGTGTATGTATGTATGTATGTATGTATGAGTGCATGTATGTATTTGTGTATGCATTTGTGTGAGTGTATGTATGTATGTATGTATGTGTGTAAGTTTGTTTATGTGTGTATATGTATGTGTATGTTTGTATCACTACAAGGAATATGGGCACATTAGGACCGTTAACACGAAACAATTTTGTCGCTATAAACTTGCATAAGCATAAAAAAAGGGTGGAGCACAAAATGTTGGTAAAATGACAAAAAATTGACGTGTTATCGACTTGTAGTGTGACAAAAAATGTGACAGTAACATGGAGCATTGCTAAAGCGATGATTAAAAAAAGCATTGCATAAGCGATGCTAATTATTGTCGCGTATGCGATGCTACTTGGAGAGGCATTTATAAGGCTTGAGCATCTATTCGTGTTGGAGGCTCTTTGATCAGCATCTACACGCATCTGATTGAAGAGCTCTCCAATGTTCACAATTGCGCTACACTTAGGAGCTGAAACAATCCCTTGGTGAATTGTTGTTTTATCTAATCTCTATCTTATTGTCTCTCTCTCTCTCTCTCTCTCTCTCTCTTTGTTTCTCTCTTTTTGCCTCTTTCTCTCCTTGAATTATCTATCTCTCTCTTTCTCTCTCTCTCTGTCTCTCTCTCTCTTTATAGCAGGTTATTCAAGAAGTTAACCAAGCAAAAGATATACCTAAATATTGTACATAGAATTTCCATTCTTTGTGTATCATTTGAATTGTGTTATTTTCATTATTTAGCATCCTCACACTTATTGATATGCACATATACACTTATACATGAAGATGCACGTTCACACATATACACATGCACATACACACACATACATGTGCACATACACTTACACATACACTTACACATACACACACACACATACACATGGATATGCACAAACATTTCTACAACCACATAAAAAAGACTTGCATGCATGCATTATTGCATATATACATAGACATACACACATTAACACATACTTAAGTACATGTATATGTACATCCACATGCATGCACATTCACACGCATGCATATCCACATGGATGCAAATGGAAATGCATCCACATGCACATGTATGCTTCATACATATACACATGCACATATGTACATATACACACACATTCACATATATACACATATATATGCACATACGTACACACACATATGCACATACACACACATGCACATACATACACATACACATATACATGCACATACACACATATCCACATACACTTACACATATACATGCACACACATACATATACACAAACATACATATGCACATGCACATACACATACATATGCATATACACTTACAAATGCATATGCACATACATACATATACACACATATACACATGCACATGCACATGCACATTCACATACACATTCATACACATATGCACTTACACATGCACATGCACATACATACATATACACACCATACACATGCACATGCACATGCACATACACATACATACACATACACACTTACACATGCACATGCACATACATACATATACACACACATACACATGCACATGCATATGCACATACACATATACACTTACAAATGCACATGCACATACATGCATATACACATATAAATATGTACATACATATACACACACATATTACACACATATACATGCACATACATACACACACATATTCACATACACACACATACACATGCACATACATACCATATACACATATACACATGCACATAGATACGTATACACACATCTACATGCACATACACATATACACATACACTTACATATATACATGCACATACATACATATATACATATAAACACATACACATGCACATGCAGATACATCCATATACACATATACACATGCACATACATGATGGGGGAAGTATCTCAAACCCTAAGCAACGATGAAGCGCGAATGACCTCCACAGGTATCCTTCTTTGACCTCTGCACACCAAAAATGCTCTTACTCAGAGCTTATGCAGAGAACTCCAGTGCGCTTTTGTAGACCTGTAGTAGACACCAAGGGCTTTCCAACAAAACAAATTTCACTTGAAATGGATGCTTACACAAAGAGAAACAATGTCTACAACATGAGCTAGTTGAATGCTAACAACTGCTAGTCAAGCAGAGACCTCACTTCACTCTAGCAAACTTTTCTCAGAGATTATACAGAGAATGAATCTCAAACTGGAGTCAAATTTAGAGAACTCTAATAGCTACCCAATGACACCAAAATCATAGCAAATGGATACATAGAGAAGGAGAACCAGCCCTTACAACAGAGAGCAAAATATTTCCAACAGAGCCTACACAAAGAGAGAGATATCAATCACACAACTTCACTAAAATGAATGTTGCTCCCAGCTTACTCAGAGAATGCTCCAGAGAATTGTTAAGCATAAAATAGACTCTTATAGCTATCCAATGAGACAAGAATTACATCAAATGGATACCATATGAGGGAGAACCAATGCTAACAACTCAGGGGTAGAGAGTTGCAATACTGCCTGCGCACACACATAGATATGCCTACTAAAAGAAAACAAACAAGCAAGCAAGGGGGCTGCTTAAGCAAGGGGCTTTCTTATCACAACTCCAGCACTTAGTGCTCACTTTACATGAGCTAAAACTCCAAGAAGATGGCCCAAAAGAAGTCGGGATACATGCTCCTTTTATAGTGAGAGGTGTGCCCCTAAAATCTAGGAACTACCTTTCCAAATCAGCCTCCTAACTTGGAGGAATTAGTTGAGATGACTTGGGGAGTGGTTGAGTGACTTTTCTTGATGGAATCTCGTGGCTTTTGGCTTCCTTTGATTGCTCCACATGTCCATAAAAGATTCCCCACGAATTTTTATCTTAAAGCTTGACTTTTAACACTCCCCCTCAAGCTTCAATTCTTCATCCTCATCCAAGCTCCTTCATGTTGATGCATTGCTTGAATTTTGAAATCTTCATCCCATCCAAAGCCTTTGTAAACATGTCCGAAACTTGGTCCTTGGTACCAATATGATGTACTGAAACTTCCTTGGATATCACCTTTTCCCTTATGAAGTGATAGTGCACTTCAATATGCTTGGTTCTAGCATGATAGACAGGGTTCGATGCTAGATGAATGCTACTCATGTTGTCACAAAAAATTGGATATGTGTCAACCTGCAAATTAAGCTCCATAAATAACTTCTTAATCCACATTAGCTCACATGTGATTTGAGCCAAATCTCTATACTCAGCCTCGGTGGAAGATAATGCCACCGTGGGTTGCTTCTTTGAAATCCATGAGATGATCTTGCTACCTAGCATGACTAGGTAACCACTTGTACTCCTTCTATCTTCCTTCGAACCGGCCCAATCGGCATCGGAATAAGCTTTGACCTGCATATCATCATCAAATGAGTAGAACAATCCTTCATTTATAGTGGCTTTGAGATATCGCAACATTCTTCTTGCAGCTTGCAAGTGTGTAGTCCTTGGACTATGCATAAATTGTGATAACACTCCAACTCCATATGCTATGTCGGGCCTAGTTATTGTGGCATAATTGAAAGAGCCTACAATAGATCGATACAAAGTTACATCCTCTAATGGCTCTCCATCAATGGAGCTTAGCTTTACATTAATTTCCATGGGATTTGAAATAGGCTTGCAATGTAGCATCCCAAACCTCTCAAGTAGGTCTAGAATATACTTCCTTTGTATGAGCATAATACCTTCTTCTTTGTATACAACTTCAATGCCAAGAAAATACCTAAGATCTCCAAGATCAGAGATCCTAAATTCCTTTCCAAGCTTTGCCTTGATCTCCTCAATGCCCTTTGTATCATTACCTCTAATGATAAGATCATCTACATACACACACATGTAGACCACAAGTTCTCCTCTTTGTTTGATGAAGAGAGATGGATCCGCCTTGCATTGATTGTAACCACATTTGATCAAATAGTCCACCAATCTTTGGTTCCAAGCCCTTGGAGCTTGCTTTAGGCCATAAAGTGCCTTCTTCAACCTACAAACATGATGTGGAAACTCTTTATGAACAAAACCTAGTGGTTGCTCCATGTATACCTCTTCTTCCAAGTCTCCATTGAGAAAGGCATTCTTGATATCCAATTGGAAGAGCTTCCATCCTTTTCTAGCAGCCATTGCAATGAGTGTCCTAATGGTGCTCATCTTTGCCACGGGGCTGAATGTCTCTTCAAAGTCCACTCCATAGGTTTGTGCAAAACCCTTGGCCACCAATCTTGCTTTGAACCTAGAAATAGATCCATCTGAATTCCTCTTTACTTTATACACCCACTTATTACCTATTACCTTCATGTTCTCCTTCTTGGGCACTAGAGTCCATGTTTGATTTTCCTCAAGTGCGTCGATCTCTTCTTGCATTCCCTCTTTCCATTCGGTGTACCTGCTTGCATCTTCATAGCAATCGGGCTCATGATCTTCTACTACTTTGTTCATATATGCATAATGTGTTGCCATGTATGAATCATAAGTAAACCTTTGAGCTGGATACTTAACTCTAGAAGACTTCCTTTCTTCACCTTTTGGAGGAATAAACCTCCTTTGCCTTGGGAACTTGATATCTTTCTTTGACGTGGCTTCTTTCTCCATCATGTGTCCTTCATCATCTTCAACTTCATTACCTTCTTCATCCAACTCCACCAATGTTGCTTTGCCTTTGTTGATTGATTGTGCTTCATAGATTGATGAAGATCTCCCCCTCCATAGTGAGTTCATGCTTGAACTATCTTCATTGATGGAACACCTTGGGCCGCTTAGCTCTAGGTCGATTTGTTCTTCATCATGTCCATGCTTTTCTTCTTCATAGTCCTGCATACAATCATACTTCTTATACCAAGGGAGTAGCTCATCAAATGCTACATCCCTTGATATCCTCAAGTCCTTTGTGTTTGGGTTGAAGCACCTGTAACCTTTATGATCATTTGAATATCCCAGAAACACACACTTTTCTGCCTTTGGTTGTAGCTTGTGCCTCAATTCACTTGGCACATGTACATAACAAGTACATCCATTTATCTTCAAGTGGGAAAGATCAGGTTTCTTACCATAATAGGCTTGATAGGGTGTCAAGCCATGGATCCCTGAGGTAGGAGCCCTATTCATTAGATACACGGCGGTATTTGCTGCATCACTCCAAAACATGTTAGGTACATTCATCTCATTAAGCATTGCTCTAGCGATCTCGGCAATGTATCTATTCTTTCTCTCTGCTACTCCATTTTGTTGGGGTGTGTACCTGCATGTTACTTGCCTCTTGATGCCTTGATCCATTAAAAAATCAGAAAACGCATTTGAGAAATATTCTCCCCCTCCATCGGACCTTAGCTTCTTGATATATGTACCTGTTTCCTTCTCTACCATTGCCTTGAATGCTTTGAAACATGTAAACACATCTGATTTGTTTTTGATGAAATAAACCCAAACCATCCTTGTGCAATCATCTATAAAAGTGACAAAGTACTTTTTACTTCCAATGGATTGCTCTTTCGTTGGCCCCCACACATCTGTATGTATCAACTGCAATGGATGTTGGCTTATGTAGCCACTCTTCTTGAATGGAAGTCTCGCTTGCTTCCCTAGTTGACAAGATTCACATAAATGCTTCATACCTTGTTCTTGGAAGTTGGGAAGACCTTCAACCAGCCTCTTGAATTGCATTTCCTTCATTCTTTGTATGTTGATGTGACCTATCCTCTTGTGCCACAAGTCCAACTCCGAAATCCTCTTGTTTCCATATGTGAAGTAGACATGTTGAGTAGAATGAGAATTTACCTCCAAAGTGAAGAGTCTCCCTTGCTTCTTTCCTCTTGCTATGACCTTGTAACCTTGCTTAGGGTTCTCCACAAAGCATCCACCTTTGTTGAACCTTACTTGATAGCCTCTTTCAACCATTTGCCCAACGGACACCAAGTTCTTTGTGATGGTAGGTACATGCAAGACATTCTTGAGACATCTTCCTTCCTCCTTGTCATCCAAAGCTACATCTCCAACATGGGAGATCTCATGGGCTGTATCATCACCTGTTTCTACATGTCCTTTACCTTTGGGAACATGTAGATTAATAAACCAAGAAGCATTGCAACTCATATGGTTGCTACATCCACTATCAATATACCAAGTGTTATCTACTTTGCTTGAATTCCCATTCATGTGCATCATCAAGAGATTGTCATTTTCTGAACTTGTAGAAGCATAATTACCTTGGCCTTTGTATGAAGAACCTTGATTATAGTTCCTTTGGTTTCCTCCTTGGTAGCAATCTCTAGCATAGTGGCCAAACTTTCCACATATGTAACATCCTTCGCCATCTTGATTCCTGTTTTGTTGATGTCGTCCTCCTCTTCCTCTTGATCTTCCTCTCCCTCTTTGTGATGAGGTGCCTTGGTCATGTCCTTGATTTCTTGAGTGGCCTTGCCTTCCTCCAAACCTTCCTTTGCCCCTTCCTTGTCCTTGTCTTCCTTTGCCCCTTTGATTACCTGCATAGAAAACTTGTGCATCTTTGCTTTTAGTTGAACTTCCACCTATGTTCATTTCTTCGGTGACCATGAGAGCAACCAATTGCTCAAAATCGGGAAGATTATCCCTTACATAAACTGAAGTGGTAAAGGGTTTCCACTTCTCATCATCTCTCAAACCATTGAGATTATAAGCCACAAGATCGTCATCGTCTACGTGGCTTCCAATGGATCCCAATGCATCTGATAACTCCTTGACCTTAAGTATGTAGTCATTTATGCTACTCCCTGAGCTCTTCCTAAGGTTGTTGAGCTCATTCTTGAGTTGGATCTTCCTTGCTTTGGTGCTTGTTGAATAAAGCCTTTCAAGTGTCTCCCATACCTTCATGCTTGAATCCAGGTCTTGGATATGGCCGATCATGCTATTGCTAATGTGTTGGGAAAGAATAAAGATAACCCTCTTGTCTCTTTCATTCCATTCCCTAAAGGCCCTTCTCTGGTCATTGGTTGGATTCTCATCCAACCTAGGTCTTGGTTCACTTCCACTAATCAACCTCCAAAGGCCCTTGCCCATAAGCTAGTTGGAGACCCTACATCTCCATGGTTGATAGTTACCTTTGTCTAGCTTTTCAATTTGAGTGTTGAAGTCTCCCATATCTAGTCTTTGATACTTGACCTAGCCCTTGGCTAATGCTCCAATCTGTGTAAAATGAAAATGAGGCTCTGAGGTTACCTCAATCCAAAGCTTTCCTTAGATGGACACCTTGTGCTCTTGCAAATTTGAGTAGAATAGCTCCCCCTTGATGTGAGCTACCTCCAAGAAGCTTTTGTTGATGCAACACTTCAACCACCAACTCCAAGAGGTCTTCTTGCTTGTATGTGATACCTCCAAGATGCCCAAATGCTCTGATACCACTGATGGGGGAAGTATCTCAACCCCTAAGCAACGATGAAGCGCGAATGAGCTCCACAGGTATCCTTCTTTGACCTCTGCACACCACAAATGCTCTTACTCAGATCTTATGCAGAGAACTCCAGTGAGCTTTTGTAGACCTGTAGTAGACACCAAGGGCTTTCCAACAAAACAAATTTGACTTGAAATGGATGCTTACACAAAGAGAAACAATGTCTACAACATGAGCTAGTTGAATGCTCACAACTGCTAGTCAAGCAGAGACCTCACTTCACTCTAGCACACTTTTCTCAGAGATTATACAGAGAATGAATCTCAAACTTGAGTCAACTTTAGAGCACTCTAATAGCTACCCAATGACACCAAAATCATAGCAAATGGATACATAGAGAAGGAGAACCAGCAGAGAGCAAAATATTTCCAACAGAGCCTACACAAAGAGAGAGATATCAATCACACAACTTCACTAAAATGAATGTTGCTCCCAGCTTACTCAGAGAATGCTCCAGAGAATTGGTAACCATAAAATAGACTCTTATAGCTATCCAATGAGACAAGAATTACATCAAATGGATACCATATGAGGGAGAACCAATGCTAACAACTCAGGGGTAGAGAGTTGCAACACTGCCTGCGCACACACATAGATATGCCTACTAAAAGAAAACAAACAAGCAAGCAAGGGGGTTGCTTAAGCAAGGGGCTTGCTTATCACAACTCCAGCACTTAGTGCTCACTTTACATGAGCTAAAACTCCAAGAAGATGGCCCAAAAGAAGTCGGGATACATGCTCCTTTTATAGTGAGAGGTATGCCCCTAAAATCTTAGAACTACCTTTCCAAATCAGCCTCCTAACTTGGAGGAATTAGTTGAGATGACTTGGGGAGTGGTTGAGTGACTTTTCTTGATGGAATCTCGTGGCTTTTGGCTTCCTTTGATTTGCTCCACATGTCCATAAAAGATTCCCCACGAATTTTTAGCTTGAAGCTTGACTTTTAACAATACATACATGCACATATATATACAGAGATACATACATATACATGCATATAGACACACTTACGCAAATATAGATATATACCTACATGTGTATATATACATTTTATATACACACAAGCACACATACATATGAGTGAATTATATAATTAAAGGAATAAAACACATGCTTAATATAAGCAATAATAAAAATCTATAGAACTAGAATTTTTATTACTTAATACCATACCAACAATTCAAAACATAATTGAAATGAACTATATATATATATATGTTTTGAATTATATATATACATACATACATACATACACACACACACATACATATATATATATATATATATATATATATATATATATATATATATATATATATATATATATATATATATATATATATATATATATATATATATGTGTGTGTGTGTGTGTGTGTGTGTAAATACATATCCAATGTAATAATCAAGAATCCTAATCATCATCATCATCATCCTCATCCTCATCATCACGATCATCCGCATGATCTGATGTATCTCTGTGAGCACTCTATGACGATCAAGATCAACCCTCTTGTGTCTGTGTCTCCACCTCATCCATATCTACTTCTCCATAATACTCCTGTATTACATATAACAAACATAAATAAGTAAAACAATTAAAATATTCATAAAAAATAAAATAATTATATGAACTTTAATTATACTCACAAATGCATATGGATGATCTTGCATATACTCGCTAAAATGTTGATAACCAAAATGTGTAGCATGCTTCATCTCATGTTTTGTAGAATACCGGCCATAATCCTTATGCTGCATTGAAACAAATAAAAAACATTAGTTTCTTGCATTTTAACTAAAATAAAAAATATACTTACAATAACACATATACTTACAAATGTAGCTAAAACCATGATGGCCCATTTGGCCTATGTGAGATGTGTGGCCGGACTCAACTCTCTTCTTTGCAGGGGCTTGTTTATTTAAATAGAGAAGAAATACATAAATTAAATATAAAAAATTAATAAAACATATGAGAATTATAAATATAAACTATTAATTTGTATACCTTCTACTGAGGAAATGATTTCTATAGACATACACACATACACATGCATGCATATACACCCATTCATACAAAATACATGCATTTATCTCACAAGAATGTGTATTTGTGTATATGTGAATATGTGTGTATGTGTAAATGTGTATATGTGTAAATGTGTATATGTGAATGTTTATGTATGTAAATAATCAGATTATTAATACCTAATATCATTATTTGTAGATTTCGATCAATCAAATGGAACTCCACCACCGTCTCCTAATCGTGCAAGGACTATATACTATAAGTATATAAAACTTTTACTTTTAAATATATTTGATAGATACATAATTGATATATGTTTTTTCTTGTTATAATCAGATTTTGATCAATCAAAGGGCATTCCACCACCTCCTACACATGCAACGACTTCACATGTGTCCTCCGATAGGAATTATGATGATCTTTACTATCAAGAGCATATTGTATATTGGTGTAACTCTTGCTATGGAACGTATCGAAGACCAGAATTGGATTGTATTGAACATGAGGCAGAGTATGGTACTTTTGAGCGTGCACCACCACCTGATTAATGTGATAATGCTTGTGTATGTATTTCTTCTATAAATTAATATCATTATTTTATTTAAAAACCATATACAAAATCAAAATACTATTGATATATAGGAATACTTGCTCGATGATGATGATGATGATGATCATGATTCTCATATTCATAATGCTAATATACCTCATACACGTCATGGAATTTTTGTTCATCAATTACAAGCAAAGGTTTCTAGAAATCCTCTACCTCTTGGTTTAGAGACTGAAACGACTAGTGATTATCCATTGCAAACTCGTCATCCTTTCCTAGTGTTGGAAGAGATGAATGGATACTTTGTACTTTGCAGTTGCTCCTTGAAACAATTCAAACAAAACACACTACTTCATAAATCGCTAGTGTAACAAAACTTGCTATTTTAGTTCTCACACCTGCTGGTACTTTTGCTCAATGCTCACAGTATAGCAACAATTGATGAAAGTCCTTTTGAGGGAATTTAATTAGCTTAGAGAGCTAATGATTCCAAGTGGAATCATCTAAGATGATGAACTATGCACTGAGAAAGAAGTTGAGCAATCCAAAGGTTACCCCCGATTTTTTAGGGACTAACTAGTAAATGACCACTAAGCACTTCCATGATGCTTTCTCCTAGCTGGCTGAAGCAAATACTTTGAACCTTTGAAAGACGAAAGTAGACTTTAAGCTGGTTGCAACAAACTATTGATCATGCAAAATGGTTGCGAATTCACTGAGATATGACTAGAGAAAGTTCACTATTCTGAGTAGTCATAGCAGAGAAGTAGAGAAAGAGGATCAATGAAGTATATCTATTATAAAACATGATTGTACAAGATCATTGGCATTTTAATGATGGTCAATGATAGTGGAATGAGTAAGCTATGCTGTAAGCTACTAAAATCCTATAAATTCTCAAGTGAAGAGCTCTCAATGAGGCACACATAGCCGTGAGTTTTTACAAGCCATCTTTATAAGTGGTTCTTCCAAGTCTGAATTTTGAATTCAACTATGGCTCCATCTAAAAAGTGACTCCTATAATTTAGGAGTTCTTCTTCCATTGAAACTCTTAGCTATTATTCTTCCTAATTTCACAAGATTTTGGCTTTCACAAGATTCTCTCAAGGATACACCTTTTACAATGGTAAATGGTCAAATAATTACAAGCTATGGTTCACATGAGTTATCAAATGCTTCCACATATAGTCTTCCATGCTAAGCCAAATGTGAAGGCTTGTATATTTGCACCAATAGCTCCCCCTTAAATCAAAGATCTTGGCTTTCATTGCTTTATTAGTCTTCATGAATATCCTATAATCCAATCATGATTTTGAGCCTACAAAGCTTAGTACCATCAAGTGCTTTGGTTAACAAATCAGCACATTGCATATTTATAGATACATATGCTAATTGAATCTCCTTGCTCAAGAGTTTGTCTCTAACATAGTGATAGTGCACTTCTATATGCTTGGTTCTTGCATGATAAATTGGATTGGCTGCAAGATGCAAAGAACTATTGCTCTCACCAAAGATCATAGGTGAATGAGTTTGACGTCCCAAATTTGTGTACAACAATCTAATCCAAATAGCTTCTTGTGTAGCATTTGCTAATCCCCTGTATTCAGCCTATGTTGAAGATAGAGCAATAGTTGGTTGCTTCTTTGAAGACCATGAGATAGGTTTATCACCTGCAAAAGTTAAATATCCACAAGTACTTCTTCTATCATCCTTACATCCTGCCCAATCTGCATCTGAGTATACCTTTATATCCAAATTTCATGTGTATGGGAAGTAAATTCCTTGATTTTGAGTACCTTTGAGATACTTCAAAATTCATTTAGCAGCTTCCTAGTGAGGTGCTCTAGGTTTATGCATGAATTCACTCAGAATATTGGAGATAGATGTGTGCGGAAGCACGCGAACAACATAAGGAAGAAGAAGAAGCTTGGAGCACAACACACAAGACTGAATCTATTACTAGAGAATGTATAAAGATGAGTAGCCCATTAGGGCAATAGGCGTATATACAAGCTGGGGGAAAGAAACCTCCTAAAGAGGGAAAAAAGTGCCCCGGTGGTCCTAGTGTGTTCACACACATCACTACCTAAATATATCAACAAATCCCCCCTCGGAGTGATGCGGTGAATAAGGAGCTGGCACTCATGTATAAGGAAGTGCCAAGCTGTATGGAAATCACTCCACAAAAGGAAGTAAGCCCAAAGCTTTGCGGAAAGCTTCAAACTTCTCCCTAGGCAGAGCCTTCGTGAAAAGGTCTGCTAAGTTCTCCTGCGTGGGCATATATGCCAAGCTGATCTCCCCTGCAGAGAACCTCTCCCTGACATAGTGATAATGCACCTCAATGTGCTTAGTGCGAGCATGGAACACAGGGTTCCTTGCAACTGCCAATGCGCTCTGACTGTTAGTGAAGATGGTGGTGGCAGAAGACTGGCCAACACCCAAATCAGCCATAAGGCGTCTGAGCCACACACACTCAAAAATTGCTATAAAAGCTGCCCTATACTCAGCCTCACAACTGGACGTGGCCATAGTAGGCTGCTTCTTGCTCAACCAAGATATACATGAGCTACCAAGCATGAAGCAAAAACCACTGGTGGACACACGAGTGTCATAACAACCAGCCCAATTTGAGTAAAAAAAAAGCATGCAAATCTGGCGGTAGTGATTCCCCCTTGGGATAAAACAACCCAAGTAGTCGAGTACCACTCAAGTAGCGAAAGATGTGCTTAACCGCCTTCCAATGCATGACTCCTGGGCAATGCATAAACCTGCTCATCTGTGAGACAACAAACTGAATATCTGGCCGAGTAATGCATAAATAAATCAAGCATCCAACAGTCTGCTGATAGAGAACAACATCAAATGCATCTCCAACATCATGAAGAATCAATCGTAAACCTGTCTCCATAGGAGTGGCAATAGGCTTATAGTCTTCAAGGCCAAAACGCTGCAATAATGTGTCAATATATTTTGTTTGACACAAAGCCATTCCACCATCAACTTGCATATACTGAATGCCCAAATAGTGATGCAAATGCCCCAAATCAGACATCTCAAATGAGGCATGCAAATCAGCCTTGAAATCAGCAATATGCTTCTCAATAGGACCAGTGAGCAGCATGTCATCAACATAGACAACAATGATAAGAAGCACATCATTAGCACGCTTAACATATAAGGTGCTTTCAGTTGGACTGTTCTCAAAACCATGTGCAACTAGATAGGCATGTATCTTCTCATACCAAGCACATGGTGCTTGCTTTAAACCATATAATGCCTTCTTTAACCTGCACACCTGGTCTTCATGCCCTTGCTGCACAAAGCCAAGGGGCTGAAAAACATACACTTCTTCATGCAAGTCACCATTCAGAGATGTTGTTTTAATGTCCAACTGATGTACATTCCAACCATGATGGGCTACAAGTGCACAAATGATTCGAACAATAGTCATACAGCATGTAGGTGCAAAGGTCTCATCAAAATCAATGCCTCTTTCCTGCGCATAACCCTTTGCAACAAGCCTAGCCTTATACCTGTCCACTGTACCATCAGGTTTACGCTTCAGCTTGTATACCCATTTAGTGCCAATGGCCTTCTTGCCAAGAGGCAAGTCACATAAAGACCAAGTACCATTCTTCATTATAGCATCATATTCAGATTGCATAGCAGCCATCCAATTTTCTGAATTTTTTGCTTCATCAAACGAAACAGGCTCATTCTCATCACAAAGACTAGATGCAGCCATAGCATAGCAATCTGATGCAAAAGAGGCACTATGAGAGCCTGAATGAGTACGATATGACAAAGGTGCATCTAATTTGTTGTCACGCAAAGTCTGCACCAACCATTTTGGCATAGTTCTTGCCTGCTCAATATCGGCTCTCTCATCAATAAGTGCATCATGTACATCTGCATCAGAAATAGAATTATCTGCATCATCACATGAAACCTGCAAAGGCTGAGAAGTTGCCTCATTAGGACCAGCACTAGACTGTCCACCTGTAAAAAGAGGCATCAAAGTATCATACATGTCTTTGGAGCTAACAGATGTCTCCTTGGTACATGAAAGCAATGGCTGAATAGCATCTTCCACAAAAACAACATCACGGCTAACCAGAATGTGTTTAGTATGTGGATGATACAGACGATAGCCTTTACTTTCAGAACTGTACCCAACAAAAATACATTTTACTACCTTATCCTCCAATTTTCTGCGATGTTGTTCAGGCACTAATGCATGTGCCAAACAACCAAAAACACGCAGATGAGCAACAGATGGCTTGCGGTCATGCCAAGCCTCATATGGAGTGATAGACTGCAGTGCTTTAGTGGGACACCTGTTAAGTACATATGCTGCACACATGACAGCCTCAAGCCAGAAACTATATGGTAAAGCTTGACTCTTGACCATACACCTCGCCATCTCCATGAGTGACATGTTCTTCCGCTCAGCAACTCCATTCCGTTGAGGTGTATACGGCACTGTACACTGGTGTTTTATCCCACCTTCAGCTAGAAATGCATTAAAATCGGAAGACATATATTCCCCCCCTCGATCAGAATGGAGGGTGCCCATTTTACATGCTGACAGATTTTCAGCCAAAAACAAAAATTGTTTAAAGCACATGAACACTTCAAACTTTGCTTTGAGTGGATATACCCATGCATGCCTGGAAAAATCATCAATGAAAGTCATGAAGTAAAGGTAATTTCCAAAAGAGGGTGTCTGCATAGGACCACAGACATCACTATGTACAAGCTGCAATTTCTGTGTAGCCCGAACTGAACCATCTTTTGGAAAGGAGGAACGCTGCTTTTTTTTTTGCCCAAGATACAGCCTTCACAAACATGTTTTCCAGGTGCCTCATGCTTGGGCAAAGAAGACACCATATCCGATTTCTACAGGCATAGCAAACTAGCAAAATTCAAATGGCCAAAGCGTGCATGCCAAAGCTTTGTATCTGACATAGCCTGAGAATCATGAACTGCACATGCCGAATCATTCACAGATCTTTCATAGTCTATGAGCTTATACAGCCCACGACATAAAATGCCAGAAGCAATAATAACATCGCTGTTTGTCAGATCATGAACTGTACATCTGTCATCAACAAATTTCACAACCAAGCCAATCTTGGCTAATGCAGAAACTGATAACAGATTCTTCTTGATCCCTGGTACAAATAAAGCATCTGACAAAGTGAAAGAACTACCATCAGTAGTAGTCAGAATGATCTTACCAACTCCCATAATAGGATAAGAGGAGTTGTTGGCGCATGTGACAGTATTCCCTGTAGGGGCAGGCTTGAGTGAAGAGAAGAAGCTGCGCTGCAAGGTAATATGTTTGGTCGCCCCACTGTCAAAGTACCAAACATCTGAGTCCACTACAGACATGCACTGCTCATGAGAAGATGGGTCAAAACTGCAAACAGTAGTAAATGCCCATTCTTCTTCCTCCACAAGATTAGCAGACTCTTTTTTTGGTGTAGAGGCTTCTGCAACAACCATTCCAGCCTCCTTTTTCTTTGCCTCTTTTGCAGCCAGTTTTGGAGAGTTCTTTATGATATGATCATTCCCTTTACAGTACTTGCAAAACAATTTCTGCTTTTCTGATTTCTTCTCATCTTTATCCTGGTTCTTTGAATGTGTAGCATTTGCAGATTTCTGCTTACTAGTAGAAGAGCTCCATTTTCCTTTGCCCTTCTGACTAGATAGGAAAGCTTGATCTGCAACACGCAAAATGGACCTCTTCTGCCTGGACTGGTCTTCCTGCAACAGAACAGAGACTAACTCCTCAAATGATAAGGCATTCAGATTGCCTTTCATCATCAACCGAAGAGTAGAAGCAAAACTCTGATATGAATCAGGAAGACCATTCAAAACGATCTGCACAAGTGAGCTATCTGGTATAACCTCATCAGCAGAAATCAACTGTTCCTTCAAATCTTTGATCTTCATTAAGAAAATGTCCATAGAATCACCTTCATTCATGTGCTCACTCTCCAACTGTTTTCGGAGGTAAGCAACACGAGCCTCATTCCTAGCTTGGTACAATGTGGTAAGTGTATCCCAAGCATCCCTAGCTGTTCTACAAGAGCAAATATGAGGAATAATGGCACGTTTGACAGACAAAGCTATCAATGCATGTGCTTGGGCATCTCTACCATCCCAATGAATCTGCTCTACAGTAGGTGCAGCAAAAACAGCAGCACGAACAGGAATCTACACAATATCATCTTCGACACCATCTTCATCAGCTCTAGCACCTGTATTCGTAGTACCTGTTGTTACAGGTGTAACAAGACGTCTTTCAATACCCTGCACAATGTTCCACAATCCTTTTGCAACCAATACATGTCACATCATATAAGCCCATAATGGGTAGTTGGTACCATCCAACTTATCCTCAACAGCCACATACGGAATACATCACTGCTTTCAGCCATGGCCGGTGACTAAAATACCTTGATGCAAAAAATTGACTGTATCTCAAAAATTTGAACGGAACTGCCCAGACGAGTTCTTCTAAACCTGTACGAGACTTCAAGACGCTTATACTGGTGAGCAAAAACTGTTATATACCTTTGGCACAAAAGGATGAAATAGCCTGCACAAGCACTGCGATAATGCGTTCGGAGGCCGAAACGAGCTCAGATCGCGATTTCGGCACCATAGAGCGAAGCAGTTTTGATCTCGAAAACATGCTGAGTATGCTCACCAAAATTCATACGATTCTGAGACTGCAAACAAAGGAGTGTCCACGGCGCCCTAGATGAAGCCATGACCTGCTCTGATACCAATTGTTGGAGATAGATGTCTGCGGAAGCACGGGAACAGCACAAGGAAGAAGAAGAAGCTTGGAGCACAACACACAAGACTGAATGTATTACTAGAGAATGTACAAAGATGAGTAGCCCATTACGGAAATAGGCGTATATACAAGCCGGGGGAAAAAAACCTCCTAAAGAGGGAAAAAAGTGCCCCCGCGGTCCTAGTGTGTTCACACACATCACTACCTAAATATATCAACACAGAACACTTACTCCATGAAATATGTCAATCCTAATTAATGTTGCATAGTTTAGACTCCCCACTATGCTTTGATAACCTGCAATGTCTTCAAGAAAATCACCTTCATGAGCACTCAATTCATGATTTACCTCCATAGGGGTGCTAGCTATCTTTGCATTCTCCAAATGGAACTTCTTCAACATGTCCTGCATGCAAGAGAACGAGGATTACAACCACCACATACTAGAGAGATGACTCTCCTCCCAACCAAATGCCTCTATATATAGCTCTCTCAAGGGGAGTGCCTGCTGGGGCAGGTAGATACTAACCATCCATGTGTCACCCATGTAACTGGATGTGGGCCAAGTGTCCTACTCAACTCGAGTTAACTCAAGTGGATGCTTCTAGAAGGCTCTAGATCTCTTTGGGCAAAATACTCTCCCCATGTACCCCATATGGGTTGAACCCAAGACCTCCTCCTTCACGTCCTTGAGACTTAACCATTAGGCTAAGTGGGTCACTTGTTCACAAAAGCACAAGACCTCATAGTAAGTATAGACTTGAGATTTTTGGTCATACACACAGATGACCAAACGATGTCCGATTTCAAATCCGTCTAAACTAGTGGGACACCTAAATCATAAACTTACTTTATTACATTCTTCCCCCTTGGAATATTTTCGTCCTTGAAAATAGAGCTATATATCTACTATAGGCAACCCTCGAGCCTCATGTTCTAAAACTGGAAGAACATGGTCATGTTCTAGAATTGGAAGAACATGTCTCATTTCTGTGGTGGCATCCTTGCTCAAATGATTCCAAACACTTTCTCGCTTTGTACTTTGATCAACTAGTCAAAGTACAAAGTAGTGAATGAGTAATAAGGGTGGATTTGAAAATATCCCTAGCTAATTCACAATTTCTCTAGGTGGAATCTCAGCACAAACATGTGAACTGGGTAGATTCAAATAACTAGTCCATTTGTCAGCATGACCAGTGCATGGATTTAGTAATGAAGGTGGGATTCTTATGCCTCATCAGACTTTGAGAATTTTTTATTCACTTGATTTTTTTTTGGATAACTTGAAGTTAGTTGTCCCAAACATCTAACTTGGATGTTTGTACAATGTTTAACTTGTATCCAATAGTTACTTAATTTTTTGTTCGACTAGAGGACTTCTTTGTCCTATTGATTTTAAAAATCCTATGTAGACTGTAGGAGAAAGTTTACAATTTTCTTTGATTCAACCATACTATAAGTTATCCAATTCAAATTCAAAATGAAAATTGTCCAACTTAGGACACTTTTCTCATAGACTTTAGCTCAAAGTTCTTGGGAATTGTCAATCTAATGAGAATTCCTAACTTCTCTATTCTAGAGTATACTAGACTCTAGGAAATCATTTATGCTATAACTTAAAGCAAACGCAAATGAATAAGTTAATCTTGAGCTTATCATCTTTCCATATTTGAAACGGTTCTTGTACAGAACACCTATCTAGGATGTTAAATTTAGTCACTTGGTTCTATCCGGCTAACCCTTGACTTTTATGAGAAGAATCAGATACCATATCTGAGTCAAATCCAAAAGATTCCAAAAGCGGAAAGAAAGAACTAATACTCTATTCAACCAATTCAAACTTCGAAGATATGTAAACTCGCTATGAGTCAAAGTCTAGATGAACCATGACTTTAACTTCTCAAAGATTTGTTTCAACAAGGTATTGAAGCATTTTTCCTATCCTTAAGAGAAATAAGTTGGATTCTCAAAAAGTTTAAGGGAAAATCTAAATCATCATCCAATGACAAAATACTAGTGTGGTAATCAACATCAGTGTGTCGACCCACTGAGGTTTTGTTATGCGTTTTTACTTAAATAATGCTTCACTTGAGACTAAGTTCATGCCTATATTTAATCTTTATGAGTCCTTACTACGAATGCAATTCTTGTACATTTCTTTGAGTGAGAGGATTAAATTTACCGAGTTACACTAGAACTTAGTGTTTGACTTAGTCAATGTATCCCTTAGATGAAAGAATCATTTCAATGTCAAAGTCCTACTAGTTCAGAAATTTATTAAATATTTTTGAATCAACACTTTATCTTGAAGTGTTCTAAAAAGATCTTGGAAGTTACTTACTTCATATCTTTTGTTTTCTGGATATTGAAGTTATCTTGAAATATCTTGAGATACTACTTTTAACCTCCTTGAATGTAAACTCCATCTTTGAAGTTTTAATTCCCTTGAGGATTAAATCTAACTTCAAGTTCCAATCTAGTACTAAAAGACAATTATCATCCCACGGTCCGATGTCCCATACCCCCTTTCCTACATCAATATGAGTATAAAATATGGTATCCTATACCACTCTATTTTATATTCACATTAATGTGTGGGTGATATTTATCCTAAAGCCGAAAACATCTCTTGATAGAGTACCTTCTGGCTTCAATTCTTTACGAGAATTTTTGAAGTTTCAGCCATTACCTCTAACTAGATATTGGTTTTGATTCCTTCACATGATCATCTCATAATTGCGTGCTTCAACTTGGAAACTTGAAAAAATCTTGATGGAACATCCATCCTTCTTTGCTAGGGTTTTCAAATGAAAACCAAATAGAATTTCGAGTACTTGAATTTTCACAAATTCAAGTTCAATTGGTTTATCCTTGACCAATTTGTAGTGACAAGAACTTTTGACTTCTTGTCTTTAGATTCCTTTCTTTTCTGATGCTTTAGGTACCTACCCTAGGGATTGTATATAGGAACCTCTCTACTGCCTAAGTCTTAAGCATTTGCTCATGCTTTCTAGATTTGTACCAAAATCCCTTTAAGGATAGGCAAACATTATGTTTTACCTTCCACATACTACATTCTTGGAATTTCTTCACTCTGTTCAGACTTGGAACAACTTACTCTTTTCACATTTTTCCATTGGGTAAATGGAACTTGAGTGAATAATTCCCAAAAGGAATTTTTTATTGCCAATACTTGGGCAATCTATAGAGCAGTTCCAATCGCACATTCTTGAACAATCATGGCCAAGCTTGATCAATCTACTTGATCTTGTAACTAAAATAAAGACATAGTCTTGATAATTAAGATCTCTTGAACTATCTAAATCTTCTTTTCTTACTTATAGGATTTCTAGAGATCTTTCCCTCACTCAAGTTCAAGCATATGCTAATATCTTTAAGTTTCTAAAACTAAGAATCTTTGATACACTTCTAGGTGATATCAACCATTTGGACTTTAAGTAGCACTTCTAGTGGGTTGAGACGTCTAGGATACTACTTATTGTTTGAAGAGTATGAAGAATTTCATTCTCACTACTTGAGAGAATGTTATTATTCAATGTCTTGAGATTCTTTCTAGGGAACCAATTAACTTGAGCAAAGGATTCATCTTGGAATCTTTTGCAATGCTGAAAGGATATTAGAAAGTAATTCTTAGACTTTCAAATAATATCCAAAAGCTTTACTGATTTGGTTGTGTTCATTTTTTGAGTTTCAAACTAGAGCATAAATATCACCTTTTGGATATGGTTTCCCATTCCACTATGAAAGTTTGTCTTGAACTTTTATTTATGTGATATTGATTACTGTTTGTGAGTTTGATACAATACTTATTATTATTGGTCAATCTTCAGATGTTACTAGAGTACTTTAAACATATTTTGGCAATTAAAAGTATGTTTAAAGTCCAAGCATCTATTGACGATTGATCCAATAGTAATACTACTATGAACACATAACTTTGAACTTTATAGCTTGTTTAGGAAAAGTTCATGGATTTCTTGGAACTTTCTATTCCTAAGTGAAAAGTTCACACTTTGCTTCAAGTCCTTAGGAACTTATCTCATTTCCTAAAGATTACGACTTTGTTTCACTCTTGAAGCTTCAATTAGCTTGAATGAAACCAAAAGTTTCACTCTCTAAAAGAGTCTTTTCATGTTTTCATGATTGCTTAGCAAGTTGCATCATTTACCAGAGATGCAACTATGGAACCTAACAACCTCCTATTGAATATCAAAGATCAATTGATTTTGAGGTTCAAACTTTGATTTCCACCACTCGTTGGAAGGAAATCAAATGAAAACTTATAAAAGCTTTGTATTTTTTCTTGAAATTTTGCATCCTTACCAAGGATGCTACTTAAGGAATAGAACAACTATCTTGTGAAATTTAAGAGTTCAACTAATGTAAGTTCCATTTAGTTTTATTTTGATTTTGATCAGGGCTTGGGATAAAGTCAAATACCAACATTCATGAGAAGTGCTCAAGTATCTAAGAAAACTCTTATCATCCCACTTGGATGTAAGATTTCTTAAATCCAAGCTAACCACTACATCTAGGCTTGTCGTTAGGATTCTCTAAGTTTTCCTAGACTTAGAATCATCATGGAAACTTTCAAGCAGACCTATTTTCTTGCTTGACTTTTGAAAGGCCTACTTTTCCTAATCGAGACTCCTAATTTGTGACACCTAAGTATCACGTTTGAGAAAAACAAACTAGCTACTTGAGTTGCATGGAAACGAGGAGCCTTGCAACTACCTAGTTTACTATTTTCTCTAGCTATCTAAGTCAAGTTAGAAAAAAGAGGTAACGAAAGTATAAGTATTCAACCAATTAACAAACAATCATGAAAATGCAAATACCTATTCTTGCATGCAAATGCATAAGTACATGCATGTGGTGGCATTCTCTTTTCATGCACCAAACTTAAATCAAGCAATTTTTGAGCTTTAAAATGCATGTTCCCAATCATTCATGCCAAAACATTCTACTTGCTAGCATTTTAAAAAGATATAAAAGTTCATGTGCATAAACTTGAGCATTAACTATCTTTTTTAAGAAAGAGGAAAACGTGTTTTGTGCATGAAAACATTCTTTGAAAAGGAGAAATGTAGATGCATGCCTATGCTTGTGTTTAACGAGTGTTTCAATATCTTTATGCTCTTTCATGTAGGTTTCCATAATTTGCATCAAGATTATCAAGAAGGAAGTTTACTACCATACTTCAATGATAAAAAATGCATCCTACATGAAAGCAGAGAGCTAGAAACAAATATTGAAACCAATCATTAACTTGGAAAATACTTATCTCGCAATTAGCTACATCCTTCCCTTGATCCTTGGGAAGAGCCAACCTTCATAGTTCAAGAGGAAAAAAAGATGTACACTTGGACGAGGATTAAAAGAAGAAAGGTCAAGAGTAGGACGAAGGAGTTCTCCTGAGCTCAAGCATGAATATTCGCCTTTTCTAAAGGTACACAAATGGGAGTCGATGATGGCAGCTCTAACCACTTCATGAATTGGCCCACGATGGATAGATAGGCAATAGTTCTCCCTTCTTACATGTGTCAATGACTAAGTTCTAGAGAAAGGAAATTCTTTAAAAATCCTTCAGCATAAATTTACGTGCAGCAACAATTCTTCAGAGCATGGAGGGACCTTCATCACTATAATATTCTTGTTGGGAAGTCTGCTGATGATGTCTTTTTCTAGAGATGATCAGTATGAAAGCTTGTGAGCAAATTAAATAGCACTTGTGAACTGCTCGATACCCATACTGCATAAGGCGTAGGTAAGAGTGACATAATGCTCGCATCCTTCTCTTGAACTCCAATCCATTCCCTATATACACTATATTCTGGTCTGGCTCTATATCGAACTCCAATCCTAAGATGCCTATGCATGTCCTCATAAGCACATGTGCTCTTCTCTCATGATCTGGAGGTGGTATAGATGTCATGGAAATAGATAGATAAAAATAAATAAAAATATGTGTTATAATATCATTAGAAAACTGTGAAAAAAAACATACCTATGAGCATATAGATCTCTTCCTACATGTGGAGCCGCAAAAGAGCTCTCCTTTGATCACTGGGTAAGCATCTGAATCGTATAATCCAGCTCATCATCATGGATATCTGAGTACTCATGCATGATGATCCCTATGGTATCAGGCAGAACTTTTGCTCTCATAAGACTTTTTATGAGACTGAGTTTCACCTTTCTCTCTCTAATAGGATCCATAATACATGTACAAATAAAGAAAAATGGGTTAGAAATGAATATATGTACGTGAACATATGTGTGCATGTATATGTATGTCTAAGTATATGTATATGTGTATGCATGTGTATGTATCCATTGTATATGTGTGTGTATATGTGTGTGTGTCTATGTGTGTATGTGTGTGTGTGTGTGTGTATGTGTGTGTGTGCCTATGTGTGTATGTGTGTGTTTATGTGTGTATATATGTGTCTATGTATATATGTGTGTATTGGTGTATGTGTGTGTATACATGTAAGCATGCATGTATGCATATGCATGTGCATTATGTATGCAAATGTATGCATGTGTGTGTATGTGTGTGTATGTGTGTGTATGCATGTAAGAATGTATGTATGCATATGTATGCATGTACGTGTATGTGTGTGTATCTGTGTCTATGTGTGTGATTCTATCCATTAGTGTAGTGTCTATGTGTGTATGTGTGTGTCTATGTTTGTATATACGTGTGTATCTATATATATGTGTCTATATGCATGTGTATGTGTGTGTGTAAATGTGTGTGGATGTGTGTATGTGTGTGTGTGTATGTGTGTGTGTGTATGTGTATATGTGTCTATGTGTGTATGTGTGTGTGTATATATGTGTGTGTATTTGTGTATGTGTGTGTAAGTGTGTTTGTGTCTATGTGTGTATGTGTGTGTATATGTGTGTCTCTATGTGTGTGTCTATGTGTGTATGTGTGTGTGTCTATGTATGTATGTATGTGTTTCTATGTGTATATATGTGTGTGTATGCATGTGTATGTGTGTGTGTGTAAGTATGTGCGTATATGTGTGTGTATGTGTGTGTATGTGTGTGTATGTGTGTGTATGTGTGTGTATGTGTGTGTATGTGTGTGTATATGTCTATGTGTGTATGTGTGTGTATGTGTGCATATGCATGCAAGCATGTATGTATGAATGTGTGTGTATGCATGCAAGCATGTATGTATGCCTATGCATGTGCATTATGTATGCATATGCATGCATGTGTGTGTATGTCTATGTGTGTATGTGTGTGTATGTGCCTATGTGTCTGTATGCATGTGTGTGTTTATGTATGTATGTGTGTGCATGTGTGTGTCTATGTCTTTAAATACATATTTATCTATATATATATATATATGTGTGTGTATGCATGTGTATGTGTGTATGTAAATCTGTGTGTATGTGTGTATGTACGTGTGTATGTGTGTGCATTTATGTGTGTATGTGTATGTCTATGTGTGCATATATGTGTGTATGTGTATATATGTGTGTGTATGCATGTGTACGTATGTGTGGAAATGTGTGTATATATGTTTGTGTGTATGTATCTATGTGTGTATGTGTGTGTGTATGAGTGTGTGTCCATCTATGTGTGTGTGTGTGTCCATGTTATTATGTGTGTGTCTATCTGTGTATTTATGTGTGTGTGTGTGTATGCATGTGTATGTGTGTGTGTGTAAATTTGTGGGTATCTATGTGTGTGTGTATGTGTCTATGTGTGTATGTGTGTGTGTATGTGTGTGCATGTGTGTGTGTGTCTATGTGTGTATGTGTGTGTAAACATGTGTATGTGTGTGTATGTGTATGTGTGTGTGTATGTGTCTATGTGTGTGTATGTGTGTATGTGTGTATGTGTGTGTGTGTGTCTATGTGTGGGTGTCTATGTGTGTATGTGTGTGTCTATGTGTATATGTGTCTATGTGTGTGTGTAAATGTGTGTGTGTATTTGTGTATGTGTGTGTATTTGTGTATGTGTGTGTGTGTGTCTATGTGTGTATGTGTGTGTGTCTATATGTGTATGTGTGTGTATGTGTGTGTGTATGTGTGTGTATGTGTGTGTGTATGTGTGTAAGTGTCTATGTGTGTATATGTGTATGTCTATGTGTGT
Source organism: Ceratopteris richardii (assembly GCA_020310875.1). Classification (NCBI taxonomy): domain Eukaryota; kingdom Viridiplantae; phylum Streptophyta; class Polypodiopsida; order Polypodiales; family Pteridaceae; genus Ceratopteris; species Ceratopteris richardii. Next base: position 29,297,154 of record CM035410.1, read on the forward strand.
ATGTGTGTATCTATGTGTGTATATATGTGTGTGTATGCATGTGTATGTCTCTATATATGTGTGTGTATGCATGTGTATGTGTGTGTATGTGTGTGTATGTGTGTGTTTATGTGTGTGTCTGTGCGTGTCTATGTGTGTATGTGTGTGTGTGTGTCTATATGTGTATGTGTGTGTGTCTATGTGTGCATATGTGTATGTCTATGTGTGTGTGTGTGTGTCTATGTGTGTGTCTATGTGTGTGTGTATATATGTGTGTGTATGCATGTGTATGTGTGTGTGTAAATTTGTGTGTATGTGTGTGTGTAAATCTATGTGGATATGTGTATGTGTGTGTGTATGTGTGTGTGTATGTGTGTGTATGTGTGTATGTGTGTGTGTATGTGTGTGTGTTGTGTGTCTCTATGTGTGTGTCTATGTGTGTATGTGTGCGTCTATGTGTGTGTGTATGTGTGTGTGAATGTGTGTGTGTGTGTGTATGTTTGGATGTATGTGTGTGTGTGTGTATGTGTGTGTATATGTGTCTATGTGCATATATATTTGGTTGTATGCATGTGTATGTGTGTGTAAATATGTGTATATGTGTGCATGTGTCTATGTGTGTATGTGTATGTGCGTCTCTATGTGTGTATGTGTGTGTGTCTATGTGTGTATGTGTGTGTGTCTATGTGTGTATGTGTGTCTATGTGTGTGTGTGTGTGTTTCTATGTGTGTATGTGTGTGTGTAAATGTGTGTGTATGTGTGTATGTGTGTATATGTGTCTGTGTGTGTATGTGTGTGTATATGTGTGTGTGTCTATGTGTGTATGTGTGTGCATCTATGTGTGTATGTGTGTATGTGTGTGTGTATGTGTGTGTGTCTATGTGTGTATATGTGTGTCTATGTGTGTATATGTGTGTGTATATGTTTATATTTGTGTATAAATGTGTGAGTGTGTCACCATACCTTCTTGCTTCTTGCTTCTCTTGCTAAGTCTCTGGTTGTGTGCATGTGCATTATCTCTCTCTCTCTCTCTTGTCTCTCTCTCTCTCTCTCTCTCTCTCTCTCTCTCTCTCTCTCTCTCTCATCTCAATCCCACCACAAATGTGCCGGGAGAAATCGATTTTTATTTACATTCCAGAGCATCGGATATGTGATTCTCTGAAATGTGACACGTCGGTTATGCGATGCTCTTCACTTTGCCAATGTCAGTAGGAGCATCGTTAGATAGCGACGCTATTTGTGATAGTAATATTTAGCATCACATAAGCAATGACTTGCATCGCTTATGCGATAAGGCTTCTTTTTTTAATATGAAAGAGTTTCGTCGCTTATGTGATGCTCCCATCGCATAAGCGACGAAACCCGCTTTTTTTCAATGAGAGGTATTGCTATGCCCCCCTTTTTGTAGTAGTGTATGTATGTGTTTTTATGAGTGTATGTGTGTGCATGTGTCTATAATTGTTTTGTATGTGTGTGTATATGTGTGGTGTGTATAAGTGTGTGTGTGTGTGTGTATTTGTGCATGATTTGTTAACTTGTTTTATTTTTTTATAAGTTTTTGTAAACTAGAATATATAATTTACGAATATAATAAGAAAACGGGTTAAAAAAAACAAAATGCAACCTACTTGAAGTTTTGTTATCTTAGTAGTTGTGTTCGCATGGTATTGAAGCTTTGTTTACGTACAAAAGAAGGCTCTGAAGCTCACTTGAAAGATCAAAAGAGACACAAAGATAGGGAGAGTGTGCCTAAGAGTGTTATACAGGGTTGGAAATTCAAATATCAAGCAAAAGAATGAGAAATGCATGTGTGTTGAACAATGTGCTCTCAAGAATGCTTTTTGGGGAATGGCGCATGTGGTGTGTAGGTTTTTTATGTAAAACATTGCGACACAATATTTTTCACAATTTTAAATTGCAATAGTAATTGGGATTTATTACTTTCCCATGGCTGTACCATTCGTTATGGAGTAGATTGAAAAAACAAAAAAAATAGAAAAGAATATGTCACTATAGAACTTTTGATAGTAGTCACAATAGTCATCAGTTTTTTTTTATTATTTTCTTAAGGAACGCCCCTATAAGGCACAAGAAAATAGGAGGTTTCCTTAGAGTGGTATAGAAACCAACATATCAATGGTCTTGTTAATCCCATTGTAGACATTTTTGCTAACAGATATATCCAAGATCCTTATTTTTGGCTCATTTTCATTTTTGCTGTGCTAATAAAAAATGGTGATAAAAAATATTTAGAAAAATCCTTATTTATTTCTATAGCTAAAAAGATTCTTCTTTAATAATTAAACATCTACGTAATGACTCTAAGTAGCCTTTAACTAATACAATTGCGTTTTAAGATACCTCAAGTATGAATCATGTAAAATGTCAACATGCGAAAGTGATCCATAGATTATTTATATTTGATAAAAGTTAATCCATACAGATATGTTTGCAAAGAATGAATAAGTTTAAAGTGGGATAAACTAGTATGACATAACGAGTTTGGACATAGAGTCTTTTCCAAACTAAAGTTTTTGGACTAAAAAAAAGGTAGATTGTAGATTTCCGAGAATTCGTCCTCTGAATTATCACAAACTATGTAAGGAATGTAAATTGCAAAAGTGAAGCAATCTTTTATCGAAAATAAATGCATGGATTGAAACCATTAGAATTAATTCATAGCAAGTTAGTATGAATAATAAGAAAATAGTTCATTAGTGATTCTTTATATTCTTTGATATTTGATACTGAATAGAGCCAACACACATGCATTTATCCTTTGAAATATAAAAATAAAGCCTAGGAATTCTTCAAATGCATTGAAATATGTTTATGAAAAGGGTAGGAATGTACATAAAATGTGTAAGGTTGAATTCAAGGAGAGATGACTTATTAAAAATACATTTTAATAAATTTGATATATTCACAATGATGGGAGAATGAATAACTTCCCTATGCAAATTGAACCATGAATGGCCTCACAGGAACGTTGATAGATACCTTTATTCCCTCAAACTTATAATTTTGCAGCTTTCAATGGAATGGACCTAAGAGCTCTTTTCCTCGGAAGCTCTTTTCCTAGAATATTTGAGAGTAATGAGGGGGATTCAAAATTCAAATTGAATAGATGAAAGCATGCAATTGACTCCTTGCTTCATCATGTTCTAAGTAACATCAAATGAGAAGGTTCATATGCTCCTAGATTTAGGGCTTCATTCTAAACACTCCCCCTCAAACTTCAACCTTCAACTCTTCATCCTAGGTGCATCATTTCAATGTATCCTTTGCAATTTGTTAACTTGGTTGAGTCGAATGCTTTGGTGAAAATTTCATAACATTGATCCATGGTGTGTAGGTTTGGGACTTAAACGTCATTATCCAACACCTCCTCTTTGATATAGTGGTAATGCACCTCTACATGTTTGCTCCTAGCCTTGAACATAGGATTTGTAGATAGGTACACACTACTCATGTTTTCACATGATTGCAAAATAAATGAACTACAATTTTGATTCAAGCATAAGTTCTTGAGCCACATAATCTCACATGTGATTTGTTCTAATGCCCTCTATTGAGCTTATGTTGAAGATAGAGAAATTATAGGTTGCTTCCTTGCAATCCATGAAATGACTGCCTTGCCAACATGACTACATATCAACTAGTACTCCTCCTATCCAACTAGTACTCCTCCTATCTTCTTTGGATCCATCCCAATTAGCATTTGTATATGGTATCACCTACAAATCATCTTCAAAAGGATAGAAAAGACCTTCATTCAAAGTATCCTTGAGACACCTGAGTACTCTTTTAGTTGACAGCAATTGAAACACCCTAGGTGTGTGTGCATAAATCAAGATAGCACACCAACTATATATGCTAGGTCTAATCTTATGATAGTGAAATATTTCAAAGAGTCCACTGTGTACGTGTATAAGAGTGGATCCTGAACTTCATTACCTTCTATTAAAATCAATTTCATATTGACTTCCATTGGATTGCTCAATTCTTTGCAACGTGTAAGTCTAAGCTTCTTCAACACATCCAAAATGTATTTCCTCCACATGAGCCTAATACAATTATCTTAATATATGACTTCAATATCACTAAGAACTTGAACTCCTTTCCAAGCCTTTCCTTGCTTCAAATCACATGTAATAATCAAGTCACCTACATACATACATAAGTAAAACAAATGCTTCGCCTAGTTTTTCATAGAATAATGATGGATTGACTTTTCTTTGTTTGCATCTTGAACTTTTTTGATGATGGTTATCTTTGGTAGGTGGCTTAAGGTCTTTTCACAACTGATTCCATATGTTTGAGCAAAAAATTTAGCTATACGCATTGGTTTATGCCTAGCAATGCTACAATCTAAATAAATGTTTTCCTTATACACTCACTTGTTTCCAATGGATTGCATGCCTTTCTTTCCTTGGAGCTATTGTCCAAGTGTGATTCTCCTCCAAAGTCTTAATTTTCTCCCAATTTTCTTCTTTCAGGGATTTGGGTTCTTCAACATTTTTACGCATATATGCATAGTTTCTAGCCATGAATGAAGCAAAGTGAACCCTTTCACTTGATCACCTTACCCTATCAACACTTCTTATTTCATCATTCCATTGATTTGGATACTTTCTGTTTACCTTTGATCTCTTCCCCTTCTTTGTATGATTGTATGTATTTAGCTCTATCCATAAGTCTTCATTTTTTCAATATCTATGATGTTCGCCTTTCCTTTCCTCATTGCATTAATAAGTTGAATTAATGTAGGACTATCTCTATTCCGTGATGGTTGTTTACTTGCTTAGTTTGGACCACTAAGAACCATGCTTTATGGTTCTTCATTTCCTCTTGAACTCCTTCATCATCTTTATTTGCTTGCATAAATACATTTAAAAAATATGAAGGTAAAAGTTCATCAAATATAACATCACTTTATACATTTAGCTCATTTATTGTGGGGTTGTAGCATTTATACTGATTTTCTCTCTTGATAAACAATGAACAGAGATGTTTGTAATCTATCATATACTTTTCTCCTTACTTTTGCTTGTATTATTAACACATAGCAAGTACAACCAAATACCCTCAAGTGTTGTACATCTAATTTTCTCGTCTACCAAATTTTATAGGGCTTTGTAGCATGTATACTTTTTGGGGGTCCTCTGCTCATGATCTATATGATAGTGGTTGCTACATCACCCATTAACAAATTCCGCATTCCCAACTCCTTCATCATAGCCATGACACATTTTTAAGTGAACCTATTCTTCCTTTTTGTTACACCATTTTCTTTTAGTATGTGCTAGCATGTGGTATGTCTCTTTAAGAAATCATGGGAGAATTACTCTCCCCCTCCATTTAAATTTAGACATTTGATGTACCTATCATATTCGTTTTGTACAATAGCGTTGAAATTCTTGAAGTAATAAAAGACATATGATGTATGCTTCATGCGATAAAGCTGATTCATCTTTGTGCAATGATTAGTAGAGGTTATTGGCCACCAATCATCTATATGAACTAGATCAAGTGGATGATAACTCAAACAATTATTCTTTTGAAAGGTAACCTAGTTCTCTTGCCGAATAGGAAATCTTTACATAATTTCTTGAGATTCAAATTGTGATTGTCCAAGATCCAATTCGGCTACCTTTCTACTTCCATATGTGAAGTAGAACGTGTGGTTGATATTTGGCTTCGCCCACAATGCCATAAGACTTCCCTGCTTTCTACGTTGTGCCAACAATATTTACACCTTTTGGTTGATGGTACCTACATATTTGAGAAGATTCCTTGTTTTAGCTCATGTGATTATTGCATCCACTATCAACGTACCATATGAATGCACCATATCATTGACTCTTGTGTTGATTAATCACTCACCTGCATCATAGCTAACACACTCTCATTCTCATTTGCAATAGATGCATAATTACCTTGTCTTTTGTATGATCAATTGATTTTCTCCTTTTCGTAGCAATCCATTGAATAGTGGGCATACTTGCCACATATATAGTATCCACATTAGTTTTTGATGTGTGTATTTTGATTGTACCTTCATTCTCTTCCTCTTTACTTGAATCCTCCTCTTCCTCTATACTTGAATCCTCGTCTTAATGAATAGAACTTGATCAATTGATATTGATGAGAGTTTCCATTTCATCCTCTTTCTTTCCTTCATCTACCTCTTCCTTGGTTTCTTCCTCTAGCTCTTCATTCACCTGCATAAAACTCTTTGGTTTCATTGCCCTTTGCCTTTGAGCTTCCAATGTTCATCTCGTAAATGACCATTAGGGCCACTAATTTCTCAGAGACTTTATGCTTATCTCTTACGTAGGTGAGAGCCTTCCACTTTTCATTATTCATAAGTGTGTTAGATTATATTCAACTAGGTCATTGTCATCTATGTGACAACCTATGGATCGCAATGCATACATTACTTTCTTGATCTTTTGAATGTAATAATTTGATGTTGCTACTACGTATCTTCCTCAATTTATTGAGCTCATTCTTCAATTTAATCTTTATAGCTTTTATTGAAGTAGAGCCTTAGAAAATTAGCAAGAATTAACATAAAAAGAGCAAAAAAAAAATTGCAATCGAAATACGTGCAATAATCAACGGATCATTTTTTGATAAAAACATCGATAGATGGATAGAGGATTTGTATGAAGTCTTGTTCTAGTTTCAATAAGAAACGTCACATTAATGCCTACAAAATGAATTAACCTATGTGACCTATACATCCATACCCTATTCCCGATGGAAATTTCATTGTATAACAAACTAACATAGCTAGAAAAATACAAGATGCTAGCTAGATGTATGTTATAGATGATACTAGAAATGATCCAAACAGGAGATATGATGTTTCAAGGAAAGAGGTAGTTTTTACATAATGCTCTCAAACTTTCAAAACATGTTGAAAATATGCCTCAAAAGCTTTTAAAATCTTCAGTTAGTAGAACTAGATAAAATTTATTTTAGATCTAGCCCCAATTCATTTGTCCTTTACCTTCATTACTAATCAATCCATATTGTTTGTTAGTCTATCATTCAATCCTCATGTTTCTACCATCCTGGTATTCATAGACTTTTGATAAAGAAGTTCGCACATTTCCCTTTTTTCTTTGAGAAGAAAATGTGCATCTTCCATTTCAAACCACTTACGTTAGAATCCATTGTTTTTGCACATTTAGAATAGATGGGATTTGAAAGGTTCCGGATAATACAAAAAATTAAAATACATGAAGACAAATGAAAAAAATCATGGTAATAGATTATTCAAGGGGAGGTACAACCAAACAAACTCCAAGTCATTATAGACAATAGAGACCAGATTCTTAGGTTACATGATAACCTTACCCAAGAAAGCTATTAAGATACATGTTCGGGTTGAGAAGCCTTTGGAGCAAATTACTTATAATAGTATGCTCAATTTTCATGGCTAAGAAAAAAACATAGTAAATATTATAGTCTTAATTTTTTTATGAGTTTTGAGAAGTGATAGAAGAACCTATATTCCTTCTGGATTTATAGTTTCTTCTTAAAGTGACATAAGAGGCAAAGAACATTTACGAAAAGTGGCGAAGAACCTTAGTGAGGACTACTTCTCCTACATGGTCTTCCCTAAATCTTTTTGCTCCAAACTTGGACATATGTGGAGGTGCTTGTACTTATTACAAAAAAGAATGCAATCATTTGACAAACATGAATCTTTGTGTAGTCCATACCTACAAAAGGTAAAAGCTTCTTTGCATCCCCACGTGTTGGAAGCATATCATTACCATATATCAGAAGCTAATCTTTCAAAAGCCTCCAAGAGATAAGCAATTACAAAGATAATAGTAAATAAACCTATTTCAAGGCAATTACAAAAGCTCAATTCCACTCTACCTAAATAATTCAGAGACACTACCGTCCAACCATCCATAGATGGATTGAAGAATGAGCATCATGCGAAACACACATAGATTAGATATCTTTGCACCATTGTTGATTTGTAAACCTGCTAGTCTTTGCACATTCTCATGTTCTTTTTCGGCTTTTGATCGTGGAAATTATGTCGTATCCATGGAACCAATAACATCATCTCCACCATCATGGTCTTTGTCCATGTCATAGAATGCCTTGAGCATTTCTTCAATGTGTTCATTCTATGTCATGGTGCTAGTAGTGCGTCCTTTGTGCATCCCATTTTTTTGTCGTGTACCCATGAGAGATAGAGGGTGCAATGTCATGTGGGTCGATATGGTCACTAGTCGAACCATGCAATTAGAAGCATAGGCTTTCTAGTTGATCCAAGGCAAAGGGTTCATATTCTATAACCTGTGTTGTACAAATCCATCATTTAAAAAATATCTAATACTTGCATTAGGTGCAAGGACATGCCATTCTCTCCTTTGGATCCAAGGATTCCATGTGATACCATGGAAAGCTATTGGGACATATCCCTCTCTCTCTCTCTATCTACCTATCTTTCTCTCCCTCTATCTATCTATCTCTCTCTCTCTATTCTCTCTTTTTCTATGCTCTCTTTCTCTCTATCTATCTCTCTCTCTCTCAAATGCCAACCAAAATTTCATTACATGTCAATTTTTATCTGCCTCTCTCTCTCTCTATATATCTATCTATCTATCTCTCCCCCTTCTTCCTCTATGCTCTAAACCCTAAAAACCTAAACCCTAAGCCCTAAACCCTAAACCCTAAACTCTAAACCCCAAAACCCTAAACCTTATGTGTGTGTATGTGTGTGTATATATAGTGTGTATGTGTATGTAGAGTGTGTATCTGACATGTGTGTATACATCTGTATGTGTAGTGTGTATGTGTGTGTATATGTGTATGTGTGTATGTGTGTATGTATGTGTGTGTATGCATATGTGTGTGTATGTGTGTATGCATGTGTGTATGTATGTATGCTTATGCATATGTATGCATTAGTGTGTATGTACGCATGTGACTATATGTATGTGTATATATGTATATCTGTATGTGTGTGTATGTGTGTGTATGCATGTGTGTATGTGACTCTATGTATATATGTAGGTATGTGTATATGTGTATGCACTTATGTGTGTGTATGTCTGTATGGATGTGACTTTATGTGTGTGTATATGTGTATGTGTGTGTATATGCATATGTGTGTGTATGTATATGTGCATGTATATGTATATGTGTGCATGCATGTGTGTATATATGTACACATATACTTGTATATGCATGTGTGTGTGTATGTACATGTGTGTGTGTAATTGTATATCTGTATTTCACTCTCTCTCTCTCTCTCTCTCTCTCTCTCTCTCCCTTTCTCTCTTTCTCTATTTCTTTCCTCTTTCTCTATGCTCTCAACCCTAAACACTAAACACTTAACCCGTAACCCTAAAACCCTAAACCCTAAACACTTAACCCTATGTGTGTGTATGTATAGTGTGTATGTGTATGTATAGTGTGTATGTGTTTGTATGCGTGTGTATAGTCTGTATGTATGTGTATGCATGTGTATGTATACTCATGTGTATCTATGTGTATATGTGTATGTGTGTGTATGCATATGTGTATGTATGTGTTTGTGTGTGCATGCATGTGTGCATGTATGTATGCATATGCATGTGTATGCATGCATGTGACTCTATGTATATGTTTATGTATGTGTATATGTGTATGTGCAGATATGTGTGTACGTGTTTGTATGCATGTGTGTATATGACTTTATGTGTGTGTATATGTGTATGTGTGTGTATGTATATATGCGTGTATGTATATATGTGTGTATGCATTTGTGCATGTATGTATGTAAAGATATGCTTTTGTATGCATGTGCATGTGTCTATGTGTGTGTAAGTACACATCTTTATGTGTGTAGATGTGTCTCTATCTTTCTTTCTTTCTTTCTCTCTCTCTCTCTCTTTCTTTCTCTCTCTCTCTCTCTCTTTCTTTCTTTCTCTCTTCCCTCTTTCTCTTTTATCTAAACCCTAAACCTTAAACCCTAAGCCATAAACCCTGAAACCCTAAACCCTAAACCCTAAACAATAAACCGCTAACCCTAAGATCTAAATGCTAAACCCTATATGTGTGTTTGTATGTGTATGTGTGTGTATGTGTGTGTATGTATAGTGTGTATGTGTATGTATAGTGTGTATGTGTGTGCATAGTGTGTATGTGTTTGTACGCATGTATATGCATAGTGCATATGTGTGTATATGTGTATGTGTATGTATATGCATGTATGCATATGTGTGTGTATGTACATATGTATGAATGGAGATGCATACATGCATATGTATATGCACGTATGCATATGCATGTGTGTGTATGCATGGATGTATGCGTGTGTATGCATCTGTGTGTATGTATGCATGTGAGTGTATGTGTGTGTATGTATATGTGTGTGTATGTGTATGTTCGTGTATATATATATATATATATATATATATATATATATATATATATATATATATATATATATATATATATATATATATATATATATATATATATATATGTGTGTGTGTGTGTGTGTGTGTGTGTGTGTGTGTGTAATTGTGTATGTGTGAGTATGTATATGTGCATGTATGTGAGTATGTATGTACACATATACTCAATATGTGGGTCTATGTGTCTGTATATGTATGTATATGTGTATGTGTATGTGTATATGTGCATGTGTATGTGAATGTGTATGTGTGTATGTGTATTTGTGTCTATATGTGTATATGTGTCTGCATGTCTTTTTGTGTATGTGTATGTGTGTCTATGTGTGTATGTGTTTGTGTGTCTATAAGTATCTCTCTCTCACTCTATTTCTTTCTCTCTCTCTCTCTATCTAATAATGAACAAAAAAATCCATGCATGGACATATATCACTCACAGTTATGGAATTTCGAAACAATTTTCATGGACACACAATTGACGTCGCATCCCGTCAAACAAAAAACCACTGCCAAAAAGCTCTTGCACAACAAAATGAAAATCGAATTTAGGAAGCCCTAAAAACAATTTGGAAAATAGAGAGAGACAGAGAGGATGAGGGAGTGCATCCCTTACCAAGAAGCAGAGGAGAAGCAAAGATTCTAGGTGAGATGGAGGGGAGTTATGTAGATATTTCAACTAAAAAACATGTGAGATAGAGTCTTCTTTTGCGATTAATTTCAAAAGAAAGGATTCAGCTTTTGGCCATTTATTAAAGAAGATGTTAGAGCACAATGTCATGCAAGTATAATCACTAGTATAAGCTTGAGAATAAGCACTGGTATTTGCTTGGTCAATATCGGTGCCTATACCCATGATACTACCTAATCATATTCCGATGAGCATTTCAGAGTCTGGTTTTTATTATTTTTCCAACCATCTTCCAACAATCATACCAATGCCGTGGATGATTGTTGGTATGGATAGCATCGCTATGAACCTCATATGATGTAGCAAAAATTGGTGTCACTATAGGAACCAAGGTGGGCATCAATATATCCATTACTAGTAAAAAATAATAATTTGCATTTTCCAAGGCCTACAAATGCTTAAGGATTTTAATATTCTTTATTACATAAACTAATATTGATCCTAAAATCCTATTATGTTCTATATTTAATTATATCTGCTAATATTAATTTTGAAACCCTAGTTTCTTATGTATTTTATTCTATATACTAAAATGTATCATAAAAACATAATTTCAGTACATCTAATTATATGTAATTATAATAATAATAATAAATTCAAAGACCTTGTTTTTAAAATATTTAATTATATGTTCTAGTATTAAAAAGAACCATAGTTCGTGATATATATATATATATATATATATATATATATATATATATATATATATATATATATATATATATATATATATATATATATATATATATGTGTGTGTGTGTGTGTGTGTGTGTGTGTGTGTGTGTGTAACTTATTTTACTCCTAAACTTCTTTCAAGCAACTATCACCTTGTCGCCAGGTTTTCGTGGAAAGGAGGATCAAGTGATTGAGTGAACAAACGGCATATGCAGGGTACTTCTAATACACTCAAAGGAAATTCAATCAGCAATTTTGATGAATTTCACTCCAATTGATTTCTCTAATATTTAAATTCCTCAAAGTACTGACTATAGTTTCCACTAAAATCTTATCTTTCTACAGATCCAAAGGGTGTTAATATATTTCAAGGGGTTTGGCTGACTTGAGTTCAATTAACAAGGGTGAAGAGGGCAAATTCGAGTGCTTTGATGATAAACTCTTGTTCGCTCTTGGATTTCAAGAGGAAACAAAGATGTACTGTTGGACGAGGATTAAAAGAAGAAAGGTCAAGAGTAGGAAGAAGAAGATCTCCTGAGCTCAAGCATGAATATTCGCCTTTTCTAAACGTACACAAATGGCAGTCGGTGATGGCAGCTCTAACCACATCATGAATTGGCCCACGATGGATAGATAGGCAATAGTTCTCCCTTCTTACATGTGTCGATGACTGAGTTCCAGAGAAAGGAAATTCTTTAAAAATCCTTCAATATAAGTTTACGTGCAGCAGCAATTCTTCAGAGCATGCACGGACCTTCATCACTCTAATATTCTTGTTGGGAAGTCTGCTGACGATCTCTTTTTCTAGAGATGATCAGTATGAAAGCTTGCGAGCAAATTAAATAGCACTTGTGAACCGCATATGTATCGTTTGCCAACACACGAGAATCCTAACTTTATGAGGAATGAGATACGGCATAATGCAGCAATCAAGTTGGGCAATGAGAAGAAAATTTCAATAAAGAATTAACAAGGCTTTAGTCACAGGTCCACAAGTTTAAGCGCATTTATTAGAATCATTTAAGCGATCAAACACAAGTAAGTTTATGGCATAGATTTTCATTCGGAACAGATGATCAAGACAGAGTCTCAAATCATCAACTTGCGTTGCTTCTGTTTGACCTCAAGTTTACTACGAGATATCGAATAAAGCTCAAAACTACATGTATCAAACCAACACTATGAGATGCTCCATTTTTCCCCTTCCTATCCTGTACTATGAACACAACCGTAAACATGAGACAATATCAGCTCAGTATATATCCTGTAATCGGAATTGGTAAAAATTATGGACTCCTCGATTCATTCAAGTTTCTGTTCAACCAACATATTTTTGTTTTTTTAAGAATTTCAGAATCCTTCCTAAACTGCACAGGAAGTATGTCACTGATTTATTAACATGAAAAAAAAAACTGAAGCAAACACACGACTTGTTAAAAGATTTGCGCCATGCAATACTACAACAAAAACATATCATCCACCTATATACTAAGTTTTCAAATATAGCTTTCAACTTCAACACATCTTAACGTAGCACAAAAGCTCAATCGAGTCTCATAAATATATTGTATGCATCTCACACATTACCTTCCATAGAAGAATTTACATTCATAGTATTGATTATGTTTCTACAGTTATGATAAAATGCTTATGATCAGAGCATGATGCATTCCAAATAACGAATTCAGTTCCATGTTCTTATTCAACATATATATTTACACGATAAATCATTTCTTTGCAAACATAAGAGCCAAACCTTTCACTTCAGCATCCAAGTGAGTCAAATCGGCAGCTACATCTTTGCATTTAATTCCAGAAATGTGAGACTAAGGGTGTGTTGCTATCATTGCAGTGTACTCCTTCTTCATATGTTTGGTAAAGGTCACTATGATAGTCCTATAATATATGTGGAGCACTCTAGACATGCATCAGTAGCGAAACACACTCAAAGAAGATGAAATCCTATGACTCTACACCGTATGTAGGCTACAACCAGTCCAATATCGCTCCACAGTCCACTATGTGAGTGCATCACACACCATCGTCCTGCACCTTCATTCTTCGTTCTTTAGCACCTAGTTTCACATGATCAGCGATGCTCGACCACTACAGCCGACCTTATCAGCCAACCTTATGATACATATATAAAAAAATCCTCCCTTGGACTGCGTCCTTCCTCCTCCTGCTAGTAGTATTCTCCCCAAAAAAGATAGCATAACCATCGCTGACAACACATTTCTCCCCTCGAATTCCCTTCCTTTCCCTTTCCGCGTTTCTTCTCCTTCTGCCTTCTATCCTCCTTTGATTTCCAGTTGCGCCTTCTTTCGAAGATCTTACTCACGATCTTCTCTCCCTGATCACACTAGAAGAAAAGAAAAAAATCCACAACACTCCACGTAATGGAAAAAGGAAACGTACATACATTTGCATGTATTAGGACACATTTTAACACATATATTTATAGATAAATATATGCACGTTACCACATAAATATATTTATGCATGTGAAGACTGTAAGAAAATAACAGCAGAGCGGAATAGACCTGTAGACAGAGTTGAGAGAAAAACGCACACAAAGATAGACGCAGAATGAGTGATAGAGAACTCAAATTCTCAGATTGCCAAGCATAAAGCAGTTACAATGATGGTGTTGTCCACCCCTACGCTCCCACTGTGGAGCTTAGATGGCGATCTGGACAGACTCTAGATGAAGGACTTACTAGTGCGCAATGCTATGTAAAGCTCAACCTGGGCCGTGCTTATATAGCTTTTACAAGGCGGTTTGGTATAGATAAACATAGTCGGGAGATACAAAATAGTCGGTAAAATATATGATCGGACAATATCTCCACGACTAGAAGTCCTACCGTTTGGGCCCTACGGGCCGGGGGGTTAGGCCCCCGGGACCCCGCAGAAGGGGGCAAGCCCCCCTCTGCACTCCCCCCATTAAGGTTCTATGGGGAAACCGTGCGACGCCATAGGGCCTTCATTTTCACCTTAAATGGCAACCCAATGGCTGGAAGTTTATGCCCTACCTAACCTAACAACTAGGCTCACAAAGATCATCTAAAACCATCAATGGTCCCACATAGACCTCATCTAACTTGGAAGTTAGGGTTCCACAAATGTCTGGGCTCTCATAATGGCTTCTCCTCATAATGGGGGCCTTACAACTTAGAGCACCATGGATCATTTGTGGTTACATGAGGGTGGAGTATTGTGCATATCTAACACCCCCCCTTAATGTCCACCCTATGGTGAACTACCTCCTTGGTCCAATCCCAAGCTTTGGAAAGTGTCGAAGAAGTTGCTCTCTCCCTAAGCCTTGGTGAAGATGTCTGCTCCATTTTCTTGAGTAGGAAAGTAGCTTATCTCCACGACCCCGTCCTCAAACAACTCACGCACATAGTGATACTGAATTTCTATGTGCTTGGTATGTGCATGGAAAACAAGATTTTTGGCGATGGCCATGCAACTTTGGTTGTCACACTTCAACTTTGTAGCCTCGTGTCCTTGTATTACTATGTGCCATAGGATCCTCCTTAATTATACTGCTTCACATGCTGCAACACATGCAGCTTTGTACTTAGCTTCAGTAGAAGATAATGCTACAGTCGGTTGCTTCTTACTAATCCAAGAGAAAATCCCTGATCCTAAAGAAAAGCAAGATACAGAAATTGATTTTCTGGTATCAATATCTCTTGCCCAATCTGAGTCACAGTATTCGACCAGAGATGATCCTTCTTCATAAAGAATACCATAATCAGTAGTTCCTTTCACATACCTGAGTATCCGCATGCTTGCCTTCCAATGAGTTTGGCAAGGCTTATTAGAGAACCTACTTACTACTCCAACAACATAAGAGATGTCTGGTCTTCTATTTCACAAGTAGATGAGACTTCCAACTAATTTCCTATATCCTCCAATATCCAATGGAGGTGAAGTATCTTCAATAGATAATTTTGTGTTGACCTCCATAGGTGTAGAAATTTCCTTGCAATCCTCCATGTCGAATGCCTTCAATATCTGCCTTGCATACTTTTGTTGAGAAATGAAAATCTTCGTTGGTTTCTGCCAAACTTCAAGACCTAAACAATAATGCATTAAGCCCAAGTCTGTCATTTCAAATTCTGAACTCAAGGCAGCTTTTGTTTGTTGAAGAAGAGCGTCATCATTTCCTGTAATCACAAGGTCATCTACATAGAGTACAAGCACAATTGTCTTCCCTCCTTTCTTTAGAACATACAAGTTAGCATCAGAAGCACATCTTTTGAACCCAAGATCCAAGAGATACTTATATATTCGCTACTACCATGCTCTAGGGGCTTGTTTTAGCCCATATAATTCCTTCTTCAGCTTACATACCTTGTTCTCTGAATGGGGAGCCTCAAACCCTAGTGGCTCAAACACATATACCTCCTCCTTGAGGTCTCCATTCAGGAATGCTGATTTGACATCCATGTGACAAACTGGCCAAGGCTTATGTGCAGCCACAACTAGTACTACTCGGATAGTAGTCATTCTTGCAGTCAGGGCAAATGATTCACAAAAGTCAATGCCCTCAACTTGTGAGTAGCCCTGTGCAACAAGTCTTGCTTTATATTTTTCTAGAGTACCATCAGCCTTGTACTTTACCTTCCAAACCCACTTGGTGCCAATGACTTTACACTTAGGGCATCGATCCACTAGCTCCCAAGTTCCATTCTTCATGATATTGTTGTATTCTGTTTGCATGGCAACCCTCCAATTCGGATCATGGAGTGCCTCTTCCACATTGGTTGGTTCCTTTGCTTCTTCTTCAATGAGATCAGCCATCAAGGCTGTGTTTACAATATGGGCGCTTGCCCATCTCTCTTCCTCTATTCTCTGTGATCGCGTTGGTCTATCTGCAACATGTTCTAGTGATTGTGGGATGGGGTTTGCAGAATCATAGGGCTGCCTCACCCAACGTGGCAATGGCTTTTCCACTTGGGTGTCTGTAGGTTGGTGACTTTCAGACTCATCATCTGAAGATGATGCTTCCTTCTCTTGTGTAGAAGGGATAGCTCTTGGGCCAGGTTCATATTGGATTGCCCCTTTGCTTGATGATAAAGTGGAAGCTCTCTTTTCCTCCTCCACTGCATGTGGTTGCTCCTCCTTAAACACCACATCACGACTCGCCATAATCTTCTTAGCCTCAGGGTCATAAAGCTTATAAGCCTTCTTATCTTCACTGTACCCTAGGAAGATACATTTGATGCTTTTTGGTTGAAGATTGTTTCTCTCCCTATCTGGAACATGTACATAACATTCACTTCCAAATACTTTGAAATGGGAAACAGAAGGCTATTTACCAGTGTAGGCTTCTTGTGGAGTCTTTCCATCAAGTGCCTTGGTGTAGCTTCGATTCAAGATGTAGACAGTAGTGTTGACAGCCTCTGCCGAAAATTGATTAGGCAAACCCTTTCCTTTCAACATGCACCCTATCATCTCCATGATGGTTTGATTCTGACATTCTACAACGCCGTTTTGTTGAGGACTATGTGCCACTGTGAATTGATGCTTGACTCCCTTACTCTTGCAGAAATCTTCAAACTTTGTTGATGTGAACTCACCACCGCAGTCTATCCTGAATTTCTCCATCTTCTTCCTTGTTTTAGTTTCAACAAGCTGAAGCCATTCTTTAAACTTACCAAAATCTTGAGCCTTATCGCGAAGGAAGTACACCCACATCTTCTGCTATAGTCTTCGACAAGTAACATGAAGTAGGAAGATCCATCCAAGGCCTGTGTAGGCATTTTTCTTCACAAGTCAGCATGCACCAACTCTAGAGGATAGCTTGCCCTGTTCTTGCTTTGTTGTGGAAATGCCTTCCTCTCTTGCTTGCCCATCATGCAAGCTTCACATCGTTCCTTCATTTCTGCAATGGATGGTAGGTGTGCAACCATACCTCTACGATGCATCTCCTTCAGTACATTGTATCCAATGTGGCCAAATCTCTCATGCCATAGCTTACTTGTGCCCACGTTTGTAGTGGATGTAAGAGCACACAACTCATACAGGTTGTTCCTCCTTATGCCAGTCCCAACAATGTTGTTGTTACCATCCATGATCTTAGCTCTTGTCTTACTGAAAGATACTTGATGACCTTGATCAGTTATAGAAGCTACTGAAAGTAGATTTCATTTTATTTGTGGAACATACATCACATTTGAAAGCTTTCTGATATCACCATTAGAGTTAATGTAAGAAATCGTACCTTCGCCCTCTGCAGGATATCTTGCATTGTTCCCTACCTTTACTATGATGGGTTCCTTTAGAGGCTGTAAGGAATTGTAAAGGTCTTTTCTACTCGTCATGTGACGAGATGCACCACTTTCCAACACCCATGAGTCATTTGTTCCTGAATCTTCAGCTGAGGAGCACACCTCCTCTATCGTAACAAATAACTCAAGCTCTATTAATGCTGTGTTTGGAGACTCTTTGCCCTTGCCACCTTTTGAAGAGCCACTCTTCTCTTCTGCCTTCTTGATGCAACAGTCTTGGATTCTGTGTCCTTTCTTCTTGCAGTGGAAACACTCTCCCTTGAACTTCTTTTTGTCCTTCTTATTTTTGTCTCCATATTTTGAAGAGTCTGCTTTGCCTCCTTTGGCATTTGCTATGAATGCAGCATCTCCTTTGCTACAAACACTCCTTGCCTTGAGCTGTAGCTCCTCCTCCATGAGTAAGGTACTAAATTCTTCAAACGTTAGTGGTTGAGGTGTGATTTGAGTGTTAAGAGTAGTTACCAGACCATCAAACTTAGGTGGACAGATTCGAAGACAACGACGAGCTAGCTCCTCACTTGACTTTTGAACACCTACTCCTGCCATTTGATCTTGTGGATTCTTTATGCAAGTGATAAACACCTCTGTAGTCTCCCCATCAGCAAACCATTCTGCTGCAAGTCGATTCTCCAAGTTCTAAATCCGTGTCTGATTACGAGTTTCATATTGATTTCTCAATATGTTCCATGCTTCACATGCCTTTGTAGTATGCTGAATGAGAGTTAGAACACTATTAGAAGTACTTGTAACTAGAGCACAAAGTGCACCTGCATTTCTACATTTCCAAGCACGTAGAAGATGAGCACCAGGAGGAATCATTCGACCAGGATTATTTGGATCAGGTCTTTCTTGGGGCTCATGATCAGTCCCAAGAACAGTCTCCAAAAGCTCATACGAATCAAGAATAGAAGTGATTTTGAACTTCCACAGGGTGTAGTTCCTACCATCAAGTTTACCTTTTGTGAAGGCTGGTGGCCGTATCCGCAACGTTGGGATGACCAACATCATTCCTACTCCTGCTTGTGCGCCCCCTAGTCCTGTTGATAAACCACCTTCACCCCAGTCGTAGATGATGACCCACCGCTTGACATCTTCTCTCTTTTGTTGTTCAGACCTCTACAACCTCTGCATTTCTACTTCTGCACCACTTAGAGCCTCCTATGCTTTGATACCATGTAAGAAAATAACAGCACAGTGGAATAGACCTGTAGACAGAGTTGAGAGAAAAACGCAAACAAAGATAGATGCATACTGAGAGATAGAGAGCTCAAATTCTCCGATTGCCAAGCATAAACCAGTTACAATGATGGTGCTATCCACCCGTGCGCTCCCACTATGGAGCTTAGATGGTGATCTAGACAGACTCTAGATGAAGGGCTTACTAGTGTGCAATGCTATGTAAAGCTCAACCTGGGTCGTGCTTATATAGCTTTTAGAAGGCGGTTCGGTATAGATAAACATAGTCGGGAGATACAAAATAGTCGGTAAAATATATGATCCAACAATATCTCCACGACCAGAAGTCCTACCGTCTCAGCCCTACAGGCCGAGGGGATAGGCCCCCGAACCCCGCAGAAGGGGGCAAGCCCCCCTCTGCACTCCCCCCATTAAGGTTCTATGTGGAAACCGCGTGATGCCACAAGGCCTTCATTTTCACCTTAAATGGCAACCCACTGGCCTGGAAGTTTATGCCCTACCTAACCTAACGGTTAGGCTCACAAAGATAACCTACAACCATCAACGGTCACACATAGACCTCATCTAACTTGGAAGTTAGGGTTTTACAAATGTTCGGGCTCTCATAATGGGGGCCTTAAAACTTAGAGCACCATGGATCATTTGTGGTTACATGGGTGGAGTATTGAGCATATTTAACAAAGAGATGTGAAGGCACACACATAAACATGCACATCAGTCCATCCACACAAACATACTTGAGCGATCACTTTACTTGCTACATGTTTGTACATATTCTCCATTTTTATATAGGTGCAAAGTGTTATATAGATACAAATGGTATGCAACAAATATTAAATACAAACCTCCATATGAAGTAAGAATTAGAAATCTATTCTTGCTTTGGATAGTACAAATCATCTAAGTTATGGATACAACCAATTATGCCTAACACATGAATAACCATGCAAAGTTCAACACATATTAATTATGATGTTCAAGGATAGAAATCACGAGACTCTAATGGATTCTTTGTATGTTGACTTTGACATCCACCTCTTATAACTTTAATTCCTTTCGATGAGTAGCTCCCATCGTCCCATTGTAATCAGCAAGATTGGCACCTTTAACAATTTCATTTGATTTTTAGCATACCTTTAGTAGAGTTTTAAATTTTCATTTCATACACGATTATTGAGCTTGGCTTCAAATCATGACAACATCCACCCCCTCTAAACATGTGCATCCTCCGGATGTGCGAACTTGCATACATATTAGTAAACACAACCGAGCATCAAGTAGTCATGGCAAATAAACAAACTTAAAGAAACTTCAACTAGATGTGTGAAATCCGAAAGTGTACCGTACTTGGCATAAATTAAGAGAAGAAGGTACTCACAAGTATCACATACAACACATCAAGATACCCTAATGCACTCAAATTAAACTAGAAATCACATGAGTAAATTGAAAACTTCTTAGCTCTCTCCTTAACTTGACCAGGTCAGTTCTAATAGCCCATCCTAAGCATATGCAGATACTAGTCCTTACTAACTCGATTTATGAAACTCCCATCTAGCTTCCCTATTGATCTCCCATCATCCAAACTCCCATCATAATTTTTCTTATTTTTATTTTACTTTTGTCCTATTTTTCTTTATTTTAGTTCTTCATAGCAGCTCAACCTTCATACTTTTGTTTTTACTTTTATTTATTTATTTTATTTCTACACACGTCGGCGTATGCCGAAATCGATGCAACTTGTGGACCTGACCACCCAGCCGGGGTTAGCCCACCCATCCACCGACCCAACATAGCACACACCGGAAAATGTCAGCCTCATACGAAATCAACGTCAGCTCATGGCTCCAACCACCCGTTCAGAGTGACTCCACTTGCCTATCAACCCAATGAGCACGTGAGAACATGTAGGTGAGGCCATACGACACAACTAACATCAGCTCGTGGCCCTGATCGCCGGATCAGGGTAGTCCCACCCACCTACTAGCTCATCGCAACACCCAACAGCACATAAGCATATACATAGATACTGGTTCGTGTATGAAGTCTTGTCCTGGGACATAATCTACCTAAAGGTCACATCAGACGAGAGATCAAGAGCAAAATTCCAGGTGTCTCACTCATCAAGTGTTCATGAACACTAGTATATACATTTATTTAGTTTAGGTTTTCCCTTCACCTCCCTAGTTCTTATTCCCAAAAGTTCTAGCCTGCTTCCTAATCCTACATGCATAATCATGGTCCTTATACATCACACGAGCTGAAACAAAACATGATCATGAAACACACATATCGAGACATCTCAGATCACAAGTTTAGAAGACATCATTCACCTTTATTTATGTAGAGTAGCGAACAGTGACTCTTAACTCATAATCCTTTGGTTTTATTCCATTTAACTCTTATGGATGCTCATATACTGAGGCTCTTGTTTGGTCCACCAACTCCGAAAGTAGGTAATCACGAATATAGGCATCAATCCCTTCTTCATTTAATGGATCATCTTCACATTATTCTTGAACCATTTCATGATATATTCTCACTACGATGCTTTCTTTTTCTTCTTCAATATGTGCACGCATAGAAAAAAAGAGGTGGACAATAAAATATAATACATGGATGGGTCAAGAGCGACCCTCCTCGCTCGAGCCAATTCCCTATTTTTGGCCTGATCTACAGTTATAGCTCTAGGCCGAGTTGGACATGTATCTGTGATCCAGTTTGAATCTAATCTAGTTGATGGTCCTTCCTCAGTCAGTGTTCTTTGTATTACTGGATTTAGAGGCACGGGGAGTAAGCACTCAACATTAAAGGAATCATCCAAAGATTGTACTAAAGATGTATTTCTTATTTGAGTCAAAACTTTATTCCTGGCTGAATTTAAGTTGCATTATTATCTCAAATTGAAGTCCTATGAGATGATGTCTCTGCCTCATCATAAAAGTTCCTTTCCATGGTTGAATCACAATATCTTATTTGTAACTACAACTGCACCTGTAAGAAAAGACACATTAGAAATGATCATGCATGTAATCTTTATTTATGTACATTAATCATGCATTCATATTAATAACCTTATTTATTCAATATAAAATCATGCTTTTGGATGCACACATTATTTCATATTCAGTTTTTCTTATTATTTATTGACACTTTTGATGTTTACATATGTGTATATTTATATTCTTTGGTTTCCGTTTTAGTTTGTCTCTCTTCTTCATCTCGAATTCTGCAAGCTCCCCATCTTCTTCATTTTCTTCCTCCTCTTCATCTATCACCTTCTCATAATCCTCATTCTCTCTTCTTTTAAAGAGCTTAACTCTTTTTCCAGCAATCAATTCCTTTAACTTGGTTCCATCCAATTCCGTGAGCGAGTATGTACCATTGTAAAACACTTTACATATCACACAGGGACCAAACCATCTCTTCACCAATTTCCTTCGGGCTTCGTATTGTGTATCTAGTGAGCTATTGTAGACAAGTACCGAGTCTCCTTCATTCAACTTTTTAGGTCTTAATCTAAGGGACTTGTCAAATGGGAATCTTATTTCTCTCTCTAGTTGCTCTGAGCTTAACTCGAGCTTCTTCTACTAGATTTCTTTCTTTCTCTAATTGAAGAATCTGCACTACTAGAAGTTTTTCTCTCGACATCTCATCCTCCCAAGGCAAAGAAGTCCATGCTAGAGCATGTGACTCCGTCGGAAAAATAGGTTTCTAACAATACATTAGTTCTATTGGCATGTATCCAGTAGTCCTAGTGCATGTCATCCTATCCACCCATAGGGCAAAGGGAAGTTATTCTTTCTAGTTCTTTATCTTTCCCTCACAAGCCTTAGCCAAAGCCTTAATAATTGGGGGATTTCTACACTCAATCGTTCCCTTGGCTTCAGGATTGTAAGTAGTTGTGAGCGATAGCCAATTTTCGTATTTTTCAAAGAAGTATTTAGCTTTGTGAGCATCAAGCTCACCTCTATCAACGAATATTTTCTCAACATAGCCAAATCTACTAAACATGTCTTCTAGTAGAAACTTGCATACATTGCTCATAGTTTTCATCCTCAGAGCTCTTCCTTCAACATGATTTGTTAGATCCTCTCTCACCAGCACAATATATCTAATCTAAAGCACCCCTTACGGCATTGTAACCAGATCGACAACCCACTTATAGTGGATATTAAGAGGATATGTCGGGTGCAACTTGTCTCTATGTCTAACATTTGAGTATACCTAGCAAGGTTTACAAGTGGCTACATATTTTTGAACATCTACATACATCCCAGGCCACTAGTATCTTCCCTTATCTTTTCATAAGTCCCCTGAAAGCCCTTATGTCCGGAACATAGTGAGCTATGCATTTCACACATAATTTTACATCTCATTTCACCGCAACCTACAACTCCTTGAGGTATCTTACCTATTCCAATGTTTTGCTTCCAAAGCAATCCATCTTTTAGAAAGTAATTGTTTGACTTTCTTCAAATGGTATGAAACTTTTCTTTGCTCCAACTAGGATCATGAGACTTTATGCTTAAGTATCTTCCGATTTCCTTCCACTCATTTGCATATTCATCTTCATTGAATCTTTTTATTATTCCTACTGAAACTTCATAAGTTTTCTCTTCTCTTCTCCTATTTCTTTTCCTGCTTCCTAAACTCTTTTGGGTTCCTCTTCTTGAAGACTCAATACTAGTCTTAGGCTTCTTAGTTTGATGTGTTGGCTCTTTTCTATTCAGTCCTATGGATGCTTCCTCTAGGCTCGAAGTATATACATGTGAAGCATAAAAGTCCAAACCTATCTCTTCATCATTAGAAATCATCAAGTCTTCATTTTCCTATATAGCTGGTGATAGCATATGGGCAACCACATTGTTCCTCTCGGTTATATGAACAAACTCGGTGTTTAGCGACTTGATATACGCTATCCATCTTAACATGGCAATGTCTAGAGTGGAACGTTTCACGATCATTCCCAACAATGGTAAGCAGTTTGTTTCCACCACTACATTTTCCCCGATCAAATATTTTTTATCATTTTTTAATGCAGTCACTATTCCCCAAAGCGCTCTCTTAATCTGAGGGTAGCCTCTATGGCGAACATTTAGTACTTTTGCTCCAAATCGAATCATGTAACTTTTTTCCTCATCATTGTCTTGGCCAATCGCCTAGCCTATACCCATTGGACATGTATCTATGGTAGTGTAGATTTGTTTATTGTCACTATAATTGGCTTTTCTAAGCAGCACTGCTTGTGCAACTTCTCTCTTTAGTTTCCTCACCGCATGTATATGGATATCCTTCCATTTATATCTCTGCCCTTTTCTAAGCAATTGAAAGAGTGGATCCACAACATGGGCAAAATGAGGAATCCACACAACATAGAAAACACATGCCCTAAGAGATCTCCTTACCTTAGTGATCGAGGAGGAGACCTCTTTCATGTGTTGTATGGCATCTACATTCTTTGGACACGACTTTCTTCATTTAGGACCACACAAACGTCCTACAATCAGTACCTCTTGCACTCCAAATATTGATTTCTCTCTAGAAAATGTCAAATGAACCTCTTCTTGCCGACTAAGAATGGATTCACAATCATTTATGTGATTTTTAATAAGTTTCGACATCCATCCTCATCAAGAGTCTCATCTTTAAATTTTTCCTCACATTCTTTAATAGGGACATCATGAATGAATGGCATGGTTAGATGCGGCATAAAATCCCTAAGCACCTTATGCATATCATTCACCATATGTGCCATCGAGCTCGTGGCGCCTTGTGGCAAAGTGCACATGCGCATGAGCCCAAGTGGTGTTCTCATAGTCATCAAGTCGTGACTCTTGAGAGCTAGCTGGAATTGGCCATACCTAGAGTGCAAATCCCCCATCGAATAAATAGATCTTCCTGCAAAGGCTTCTATGTACTCATTGATGATAGGCCGAGTTCCCATATTTTTTATTTTCACCTTAGTTATCGGCTCTAGATCTTGAATGAATCTCAGTGACCAATTTTTCTTTGGTACTGTGAACCAACGATTAGAATAGGGAGCACTTGAGGGCTCAAGAATCCCCATTCTAATCTTTTCATTTAATAGGTCAATTAACTTTGAAATGTGAGCCTTTGGTACTAGAATCGGTCAAAGATTCCAAGGTACCTGTGATATCGTGAAAATTATCATTGGTGTCAGCGCACATGGATCTACACACCCAATTTCCTGAGCATTGAAAGAAAAAGCTTTTCCATGCCTGAATATCATATAGGAGAATACATTCTTCTCTTTTTCACTGAGAAAACCATCTTTTCGTAACTAAATTTGCTCAAGTGCTTCTTTAGTGAATTGGTGACCTATTTTTCTTTTATCTCTGAGAGGTGGCTAGGTTTTTGCTCCATCCATAAGTTTTTTAATATCTTCAGGAAGCATAACTGCAACTGGTGTAATCTTTTTATCGACCGTTTTGTATTTGGTTTCAACCGAAACTTCTATTCCTTTTCCATCTTGCTCAAACTTTGTTATTTCCTTGTACATGGAAATAGAATGTGTTTGAATCACATAATCACTCCTTCTTCCTTCAATCAACTCTTGTAGATTAAACACCATGTCTGCAAAAATATCTCATCAAAAACTCTAGAAATCTCCTCATCGAAGTTGAGCACTCTACATCCATAGAAGTTTCTCTGAAGATCTGCTATGTATTGTTTTTCCCACTTTTTTAACTCAAAAACAAACATGAAACTGAAATGAACTTGTTGAAGAAAGTGCTATGAAACTTGATATGAACATATTTATATTCGAGATCTTTTTGTTTTCCAAGCTTCCATAGTCCTGATTTATGAAAGCTTCATTTAAAAGCTTTGTTCTTTAAATTCTTCAGGAATAGTTCTTCTTTGAAGAGAAGTTCTATTCTTGACATGGTCTATGCAAACCAACATAAACTGGACCGCTTTCTTTCCATCCTTGCTTCCAATTCAAGCATAGGCAGATCCATCCTCCAAGACTCTTGTCTCCATCCTCAATGCAGTAATGTATGGCTGCCCTAAACATCAACGAGTAGCTGGAACGATCTTGAAGAAAGAAGTTATGATAATCACCAACATCCCCAATTGTAACTAGTACCTATGGTAATGCACCAAACAACTCTCCTGGCATTGTATTAGCAGCCTTGAAGCTCGAGCCCAGTTGCATATCTATTGGCCATTTCCCCTTCATGTAGAGGTCTTTAGACATTAGGTTGATTTCAGATCCGTGATCAATAAGAGCGACGACTGGTGTACTGATTTTATCTAATCACACCAATGTCTCAATTGTGGCTCTAGCCTAATGATCGCTAGTGTAATGACTTGAAGCAGTTTTTTTGGAGAATTCTGCTCCAAGAACACTTCCTCATGTGCGTATGGATGTGCATTAATTTCAGTTTGTTCAACTACATTTTTCATCTCTTTTGCTTGTGCTTGCACGGCATGAACAGGTGTCTCTTCATCCATCTTCTCAGCCTCTTGCATGTCGGCTCTTGGTTGTCGCTTTCTTCTTAAGAGATCGATAATTAACTCTAGAAATTCCCATTTAGCTATTCCTCGTAACTCACCTACTGTAAATTCGATTACACTATCAAGCACTCTTTTCTCAAGAACTTGTTTTAAATCAGTGGCTTGCTCAATGTGCGCTTTAAGCATGTATGATGGGTTTTTCACTCTTCGTTGACCTTTCCTTGTAGGTTTCATTTCCTGATCCTGAGGAGGATTGTGAATTTGAGTAGGAATTGGCATCTCATTAGAAGTAGGGTTTTGAACTTCAGTCTAGTCTCGATTTGGTTAGATTATTGTTGGTTGTAATGGTGGAATTACTTGAGTGGGTTGGTTTGTTTGTATCAATTGATTTTGATTTGGTGTTTGAGATTGATCTTGTGAAGCTTCTACTTGATGCCTAGTTCTCCTTTTTTCTTATTTACCCTCATTGGTTCTCCTTCGTTTTTCTTCCACTATTGCCTCATGCTCCACTGAAGAGCATAAATAATTAACAACCTTGAGGGTATCCACAGGATCATTCCATCTGATTACCCCTCGGATCTCATTGCTTGCTGACTTTAAGATTTCATGATGCATCTTTCCTTGATCCAAGGACTTTATCACTTAAGACTATGATTCTGGGTGAGTAGTTTCATCAATTACTTGACACGTGTACGTAGATGTATGAGATGTTGAAGCAACATTTCCAGAAGTTCTAGGGAAGAACACTCGCATGCCTCCCTAACCAAGGTTAATATTTACTTTCTCTTCGGTCTTCGAGTCATAAATCATTATTTCCTTTATGAAAACTAGATTTTTAGGCAATGCTTCTTTAAAGATCTCACACGAGTATTTGTTGTGCTCCAAAGAGTCATACCAGATGCATCTTTTGATTTGAGGAGGTTTTGGAGCTTTATTGCTAGTTGCTTGCAAAGATTGGGATTCAATCATCTGCTTAACACTCTAGATTGTGAAATCACTAAATCTTTTAAACATCTCTTCCATGGTGTTGGGAGGCACAACCTTCTTTCCAGTTGGTTGATCAACCTGAGCATTTGGGGGGAGGGGGGGGGGGGCTGATATGGTGCCTGTATTTGCTCTTCTTGTATATCCTCTTGCCAATCTTGCATTAACTTTTCCATAGCTCTTTTCTTTTCTATGTACCTCTTCACTACTACTTCTACCTCATGCCAATCCTTAGTAAGCTCAGAATCAGTCTCCATGTCTTGCAGTTGTGGGAGAAGATCCTCGCGGTCCTTTATATCTATCGCTCCTAAGAACAATGAAACTCTTCCATGCACCATGGCTCTCCTATCATGTTCGGTTAGGTCATTATATTGTCAGTCAAATTCCCTTTTAATATCCAAAATGGTTTGGTCTTTCGATTTATGAATCTGTTTTAGGAATGTTGCTCGAGTCAGCTTATCAATGTCCTTGAGAGCAAACATTTTTATTAAAGCCAATTTATATTGTGGCCACCACGTTTGGGCCTCCATTGTTAACCGATCACGTAAGTGCAGATCTGAAACATATACAAAGTTCTCAATAAGTTCTATATCATTTAAAGGAGTAAGTCTAGTCCCAAGATATCGAGCTTCCAGCTCGTACTCTTTACAAAATCTTGTGACATTTTTCGAATCGAGGTAACCACTCCATTTAATAACTCGTTCATGGAATGCCTGAATGGCACTTTGCCTTTTTTCATCCTACGCGAAGCGTAAGAGTTCGGTTATAACATCCATTGTAGTGTCGCCCACAAATAGTCAAACACAAAGAGCTCTATCAAACTACACTATTAGCTAAGCTTTTACTCCTAGGATCGAAGTCTCTACACTCTCCTCCACATCGAGTTCACGAGGTATGTCGCAAGGTTTCGTGGAAAGGAGGATCAAGTGATCAACTGAACAAACAACATATGCAGTGTACTTTGAACATACTCAAAGGAAATTCAATCGGCGATTTTGATGAATTTCACTCCAATTGATTTCTCTAATATTCAAATTCTTCAAAGTAATGACTAGAGATCCACTAAAATCTTATCTTTTTGTAGATCCACAGGGTGTTCATAAATTTCAAGGGGTTTGGTTGACTTGAGTTGAAATAACGAGGGTGAGGAGGGCAAAGTCCAGTGCTTTGATGATAAACTCTTGTTCGCTCTTGGATTTCAAGAGGAAAAAAATATGTATTGTTGGGTGAGGATTAAAAGAAGAAAGGTCAAGAGTAGGATGAAGGAGTTCTCCTGAGTTCAAGCATGAGTATTCGCCTTTTCTAAACATATACAAATGGTAGTGGGTGATCGCAGCTCTAACCACTTCATGAATTGGTCCGCAATGAATAGATAGGCAAACATCAGCAAAGAGGTACGCATACTGAAACTAGTGGATTGGATCCAGTAGCTCAACAATTCTCCCTTCTTACATGTGTCGATGATCCAGTTCCACAGAAAGAAAATTCTTTAAGAATCCTTCAGCATAAATTTACGTGCAGCAGCAATTCTTCAGAGCATGGAGGGACCTTCATCACTATAATATTCTTGCTGGGAAGTCTACTCACGATCTCTTTTTCTCACGATCTCTTTTTCTAGAGATGATCAGTATGAAATCTTGCAAGCAAATTAAATGGCAATTGTGAACTGCTCGATAGCCATGCTGCATATGTACCGTTTGCCAACACATGCGAATCCTAACTTTATGAGGAATGAGATACGGCAGAATGCAGCAATCAAGTTGAGCAACAAGAAGCAAATTTCAGTAAAGACAACAAGGGTTTAGTCGCACGTCCACAAGTTTAAGCGCATTGATTAGAATCATTTAAGCAATCAAACACAAAAAAGTTTATGGCATAGATTTTCATTCGGAACAGATGATGGAGACAGAGTCTGAAACCATCAACTTGCGTTGCTTCTGTTTGACATCAAGTTTACTAGGAGTATCAAATAAAGTTCAAAACCACATGTATCAAACCAACACTATCTGATGCTCCATTTTTCCCCTTCCCATCTTGTACTATGAACACAAGCATAAACATGAGAGAGTATGAGCTGACTATATATGCTGTAATCCGAATTAGAAAAAAAATCATTTTATAATCCTTCCTAAACTGTAGAGGAAGTATGTCACTCATTTATTAACATAAAAAAAAAAAAAGAAAATCGGAAGCAAACACACGACTTGTTCGAAGATCTGCACCATGCAATACTACAATGAAAACATATCGCCCACCTATATAAAAAAAATTCAAATATAGCTTTCAACTTCAACACACCTTAACGTAGCGCAAACGTTCAATCGAATCTCATAAATACATTGTATGCATCTCATACGGTACCTTCCATAGAGGAATTTACATTCATAGTATTGAATATGTTCCTACAACTATGATAAAATGCTTATGATCAGAGCATGATGCATTCTAGGTAACGAATTTAGTTCCATGTTCGTATTCAACATATATATTTACAAGATAAATCAATTTTTTTGTAGACATCAAAAGTCAACCCTTTCTTTTCAGCGTCCAAGTGACTTAGATCAAACCGACACAAGCAGCTACATCTTTGCGCTTAGTTCCAGAAATCTGAGAGTAAGGATGTGTTGCTATCATCGCAGTGTCCTCCTTCTTCATACGTTTGCTAGAAGTCACTATGACAGTCCTATAATATATTTGGAGCACTCTAGAGATGCATCAGTAGCGAAACACACTCAAAGAAGATGAAATCCTCTGATTCTACACCGTATGCAGGTTGCAACCAGTTCAATATCGCTCCACAGTCCACTATGTGAGTGCATCACACACCAGTGTCCTGCACCTTCGTTCTTCATTCTTTAGCACCTAGTTTCACATAATTAGTGACACCCGACCACTACAGCTGACCTTATCTATGGGATTTGAATATTGGCTAGGAGTATGATGGGATAACCACTTGCCCCAAAAGCCATGGTTGAGGATTAATTCCTAATACTCCCTCTTAGGGTGTGGTTCAACCATCTCTTGCTTGTCATTTCTTGAGTCTAACACTCTCTTCCGCTTCTAGAGATCATTGTCCTCAATGATCAATTCTTGATCTCCGCTTGAATTGATGTCCTCAACCTTGCATAGTCTCTTGAACCATCTTGTTCTCAACCTTGGTCTCTTGAACCTTTGCTCTCAACCTTGGTCTCTACAACCTTGCCTTTCGGCTTCTTGGCCACTTTCCTACGGACTTGCCTTGATCGCCACCTTGGTCTCTTGAGCCCCATGTTCTCAACCTCAGTATCTTACACGTCTAAATCCGACCTACAGATTGGGAGATACACTCTAATCTATGTTGGGCTCACCTTTGAAAAGCGACGCGCGTGCCTTCCTTGCCCAAGCCTACTTTCTAGGCTCTAATACCAATTGTGGGATTTGAACTCATGACCTATCGGCTAGGAGTATGATGGGCTAACCACTTGCCCCAAAAGCCATGGTTGAAGTTTACTTTCTAATCCTCCCTCTTAGGGTGTGGTTTAACCATCTCTTGCTTGTCATTTCTTGAGTCTAACATTATCAACCCACCTTATGCTACATATATCAAAAAAACCCTCCCTTCGACTCCGTCGTTCCTCCTCTTGCTAGTAGTATTCTCGTCAAAAAAGAGAGCATAACCGTCACTGGCAAGACATTTTTCTACCCTCGAATTCCCTTCCTTTCCCTTTCTGAATTTCTTCTCCTTGTGTCTTCTATCCCCCTTCAATTTCCAAATGCACCTTCTTTTGAAGATCTTACTCACGGTCTTCTCTCCTTGTTCATACTAGAAGAAAAGAAAAAAAAAATTGCAACACTCCATGTAATGGAAAAAGGAAATGTGCATACATTTACATGTGTTAGGACACATTTAAACACATACATTTATACATAAATATATGAACGTTAACACATAAATATATTTATGCATGTGAAGACATGTGAATGCACACACATAAATATGCACATCTGTGCATCCACACAAACATACTTGAGCGATGACTTTACTTGCAACATGTTTGTACATATTCTCGGCCAAGCTAACATTTTTATATAGGTGCAAAGTGTTATGTAGATACAAATGGTATGCAACAAATATTAAATACAAACCTCCATACGAAGCAAGAATTAGAAATCTATTCTTTATTTGGACAGTACAATTCATCTAAGTTGTGGATACAACCAATTATGCCTAACACATGAATAACCATGCAAAGATCAACACATATATTAATTATGATATTCAAGGATAGAAATCACCAGATTCTAATGGATGCTTTGTATGTTGCATTTGACATCCACCTCTTATTACTTTAATTCCTCAAGATTGCCATCTTTAACAATTTCATTTGATTTTTAGCATACCTTTAGTAGAGTTTTAAATTTTCATTTCATACACGATTATTGAGCTTGGCTTGGAATCATGACCACAACGTGCTAGCTCAAAAGGCAGGAACCTTATAGATGGCGAACTTGGTTATGTGGGGATTGTTGTTCGTATCTACAAAATATCATTTCGTACATTCAAACAGGTAGAAAGAAGTTTATATTTTTGATGATAGATTTTATTATTTTTTAAAGCACCTAATAATGGTCTTTTTGTTTTTATATACTTTGATAGGTCATTCTAAGGTTGACTAGTTTTGAGCCAAGTATAAAGGTAGTAATTCCACATTGAGAAAGGAATTATGTAGGTTTTGGGCAACTAATGCAATCTATTAAGGAACCATATTCTTCCTAGGGATATTGAACGAGCATTTTTTTATGAAAACCATGATGCTCATCCTTGGTAACAAGTCGTTCATGTTCAACCTAGAGGTAGGTCATTGTTTGAATAGTTTATTGTTAGAGAGATCGAAGAAAATCCTCTTGATGATTCACCATCTGATACTGATACATCAACATCTGAAAGAGAAATTAGGATCATTATATATGACAATGATACTAATCTTTTTGATGAAGAGGATAATACTCTACATGCTGATTCTACTAATGATGAAGAGGAATTACCAAAAATTGATATTTGTTCATCAATAGATGATGTCATTTATGACAACATAGACTTAACAAGAGAAGAAATAAATCAAATCAATAAGGATAATGAAGATGAGACTGTATTGATGTCTTACCAAAATGATGGCAATAATGAAAGCATATGAGTAGATTAGATATTAAATCCTACTCTAGTTATCGATCAATAACATAAATCATTTGAATGGATATCACATAATAGATACTTGTTTATTGAACTAGAATATCAATTAATCCTGCTAGAGAGATGGAATCATGATGTTTTAAGTTAGAACATGAAGCTCGGGGGTATGACTAAAGTTTTATATATAGCTTTATCTTTGAGGAGGAAATTTTTGACATGTATGTATGCATATCTGTGTGTATTCATGTGTATTATATGTATACATCTATTAGTATGCACATATATATGTTTCATGTATATGTATGTGTGTGCATGTGTGTGATATATGTATACATGTGTTAGTATACACACCTTTATATATGCATATGCATTTTTGTAATAAATGCAAGTGTGTTTATAATTGTGTATACATGTATAAGTATACATGTGTGCATGTAGGAATGTATATGTGATGTGTACATGTATATATTTGTATGTGTATATGAATAATGTGTACATCTAAATATGTATGCATGTACATGTATACATGTGTGCATATAGGCATATATGTGTGATGCAAAATGTATCTACTCCAATTTATATTTATGTATGTGTATCTACATGATGTGTATATATCTTTATATATATTATGATCCTCATTGATTTGAGTAGCTATACATAGAGGCATAAGGTTCGGAGGAGAGACATCTCTCTAGTAGGTGGTCGGTGCAATCTATACATATCCTTCAATCATATGGCTAAGGTGCGGAATTAGGGTTTATAATTTAGGGTTTGTAAAACCCTAATATAAAAATTAGTGTTTCCAAATTAGGGTTTTTGAATTAGGATATATATATATATATATATATATATATATATATATTTACATACGTACATACATACATACACATACACACACACACACACATATATATATATATATATATATATATATATATATATATATATATATATATATATATATATATATATATATATATATATATATATATATATATACATACATACATACATACATACATACATACATACACACACACACATACATACATACATATATATATATATATATATATATATATATATATATATATATATATATATACATACATACATACATACATACATACATACATACATACATACATACATACATACATACATACATACATACATACATACATACATACATACATACATACATACATACATACATACATACATACATACATACATACATACATACATACATACATACATACATACATACATACATACATACATACATACATACAAACACACACACACACACACATATATATATATATATATTCATATATATAATTCATATCCTAATGCATATATATATATGTATGTATGTATCTACATGTATGTATGTATTATATGTATATGTGTGTTTGTGTATATATGTTATGTAGGTACTAAAACCCTACAACACTAATAAAAAAAACTTAGACTTAAATCTGAAATACAAAAACCTAAATACTTAAACACTTATAAAAATCTAAACCCCTAATCCTAAAACCTAATCATATGTTATATATATATTTATTTATATATTCAGATTTTTGTTCTTATTTTTCTATATATTTTTCTTAATATAAATATAATTGAGTTATATGTATGCCTAAACCCTAAAACCCTAATCTTAAAGATCTAGACCTAAAA
Source organism: Ceratopteris richardii (assembly GCA_020310875.1). Lineage (NCBI taxonomy): Eukaryota > Viridiplantae > Streptophyta > Polypodiopsida > Polypodiales > Pteridaceae > Ceratopteris > Ceratopteris richardii. Next base: position 29,331,760 of record CM035410.1, read on the forward strand.
TATGTATATTTTTGTATGCATGTGTATCTACATGTATGTATATGTATTATATGTGTATGTGTGTTTATATGTTATGTAGGTGTTAAAACCCTAAAACCCTAATCTTAAATATTTAAACCTAAAATATGTATATTTTTGTATGCATGTGTATCTACATGTATGTATGTATTATATGTATATGTGTGTTTGTGTATATATGTTATGTGGGTATTAAAACCCTAAAACCCTAATTAGAAAGACTTACACTTAAATCTGAAATATTAAAACCTAAATACTTGAACACCTATAAAAATCTAAACCCCTAATCCTAAAATAATCTTATTATATATATATATATTTATTTATATATTCAAATTTTTTTTCTTATTTTTCTCTATATTTTTTCTTAATATAAATATAATTGAGTTATATGTATGCTTAAACCCTAAAACCCTAATCTTAAAGATCTAGACCTAAAATATGTATATTTTTGTATGCATGTGTATATATATGTATATATATGTATTATATGTGTATGTGTATGTGTGTATATATGTTATGTAGGTGTTAAAACTCTAAAACCCTAATCTTAAAGATTTAAACCTAAAATATGTATATTTTTGTATGTAGGTGTTAAAACTCTAAAACCCTAATCTTAAAGATTTAAACCTAAAATATGTATATTTTTGTATGCATGTGTATCTAAATGTATGTATGTATTATATGTATATGTGTGTTTGTGTATATATGTTATGTAGGTATTAAGACCCTAAAACCCTAATTAGAAAGACTTACACTTAAATATGAAATACTAAAACCTAAATACTTAAACACCTATAAAAATCTAAACCCCCTAATCCTAAAACCCGAATCATATTTTATATATATATTTATTTATATATTCAGTCTTTTTTCTTATTTTTTTCTATATTTTTTCTTAATATAAATATAATTGAGTTATACGTATGCCTAAACCCTAAAAGCCTAATCTTAAAAACCTAGACCTAAAATATGTATATTTTTGTATACATGTGTATATACATGTATATATATATTATATGTGTATGTGTATGTATGTGTAAATAGCCTAAAAACCCTAATCCTATTTTTATATATTTGATGTAAAAAAAAACTTCAAAATAAAAAATTTATATATTTAATTGAAACACTAGCTTATGTGTGTGTATATATGTGCATGTGTGTATGTATGTGTGTGTGTGAATGTATGCATGTGTGTATATGTGTATGTGTGTCTATGTATGCATGTGTGAGTATATGAGTATGTATGTACATATGTGTGTGTATGTATGCATGTGTGTACTTGTGTGTGTATGTATACATGCATGTGTGTATATGTGTGTATGTATGCATGTGTGTATATATGTGTGTGTATGTATGCATGTGTACATGTGTGTGTACATGTATGCATGTGTGTACATGTGTGTGTATGTGTATGTGTGTGTATGTATGCATGCAATATGTGTGTGTATGTGTATGTGTGTGTATGTATGCATGCATGTGTGTATATGTGTGTATGTATGTGTGTATACATATGTGTATATGTGTGTGTGTATGTATGTGTGTATGCATGTATGTGTGTATGTATGCATGTGTGTATGTATGCATGTGTGTATGTATGTGTGTGTATGTATCCATGCATGTGTGTATATGTGTGTATATATGTGTGTGTGTATGTATGTGTGTATATGTGTGTGTGTCTGTGTATGTATGCATGTGTATATATGTGTGTGTATGTATGTGTGTATGCATGTGTGTGTATATATGCATGTGTGTAAATTTGTATGTGTGTGTATGCATGCATGTGTGTATATGTGTGTGTATGTAAGCATGCATTTGTGTATAGGTGTGTGTATGTAAGCATGCATGTGTGTACATCTATGTGCGTATGTATGCATGTGTAAATGTGTAAATGTGTGTGTGTATGTATGCTCTATTTTCCTATCTCTATCTTGATCTTTTCTTTCATTATTCTTTATCTCTCACTCTCTCTCTCACTCTCTCTCTCTCTCTCTCTCTCTCTTCTCTTTCTCTCTCTCCTTCTCTCTCTATCAATAGAGAATAAAACAATCACTTACAAGTATGTCCCTCTTTTGGATCGTTGTCATCAAAGCCTAATGTATGTCACCTATCATCCAATTCCAAACAATCAACGCCAAAGAACTTCTGCAAAATCAAAGAAAAGAGAAATTATAAAACCTAAAGCACAGAGAAACAAAAATGCTAACAATACGTGCAACACTTACCAAGATGTGAGATCTAAGCCGAGAGAGAGTGTGTGTGTGTGTGTAGAGAGAGAGATATGTGTGTGTGTGTGTGCACAAAACAATGTAGACCACAATTTGGTTCGCGCGCGCAAGTTCGACAGATGACCAACAATACTCAAACACGCGCAAAAATGTGAAGTTTTGGTCTCGGATTTGCGGTATGTTTAAAACTCGGCCTCGGTATATGCGTCGATATGGGCGTCGGTATGCGCGTCGATAACTTCCAGTAAATTACCGATGCTTATACTGATGCTTATACCGATGCTTATACCGATGCTTATACCGACGCATATAGCGATGCTTATACCGACGCTTATACTGACGATCCATTTAAAATGGTCATACCGACGGTCACTTGATTGTCGGTATCTGTAAGTGACATTTTCCAATGCACATACCGACGCCGAGCGTGACCATCGGTATATACAGCATCGGTATGCCCCTCATATGTTGTAGTTTTTCTTTTACTCTTTAGATCATAGGAAATTTATTCAAATATCCTAAACTTTATTGAGAGCTTTAGGCTTAATTGTGCATAGTCAAAGAGAATTTTTATCTAAAGGGACAATATGAGAAGTGGAGAACGACATGCCTGGGACTCACCTCCCAGCCTATTTATAGCCCTTGCCTAGTCACCATCTAGAGTTCTCTCTAAGGTATCTCTACTCATCTGGCCATCATGAGTAGGTACCTCATATGAACTCTCTAGCTTTTGGCCTTGGCTATCCCCCGAGAAAGGAACTTCTCGTTCCTCTAGGCACGTACATCTTTGGAATATAACACTTTATTGCCCTTCTGAAGATCATTGTCCTCAATGATATAGAAGGAGCTATAAAATTGGGAATTAGAATCTGTGATTCCAACTAATAAGAGTAGAGTGTGCTAGGTGCCTGAAATACTAGATACTCAAAAAGTAGACAACTAGTCTTTGTGCTTCCTATCTAGCATTTCCACCAATAAATAGTAGTCCTTGCATTTGGCATACTATAAGAATCCATCTGAGGCCCAATGAGTCAATATGTTCATAGCATAAGTACTCATAATATCCTTGGACTCCCTATGCATAGACCTTGACTGCTAACTTGGGATGGCTTCTCACCTGTAGGGACCTTGGTAGCTTTCCTTTGTCTCCTTGAAATACCTAGTCACAGCTTGTGATATGGTATAATTATGCGAAAATACTAAGCTCATCCAAAACAATCTCACTATGTCCTAGTCATCTCTATGGAAAAATACTAAAAATAAATGGAAATCTTTTCTAAATAGTGCTTAACTTTTAAGCTTAAGTAAATTTGCTTGATTTACTCATTGTAATGAAATGAATCTCAAGAAAGTCTCATCATGATCCAAAGTGTGAATCCAAGATGACAATCTATCAATGACCCAAACTATGGACCAAAATGTGAGTCTGTCAATGATCCAGACTATGGACCAAGATATCAATCTATCAATGATCCAAACCATGGATCAAAATCTTGACCTATCATTTATAATAAACCAAACTATGGATCAAAATATCTGCCATACAAAGTTAATCCCAATCCACTCTCTATAACTAATTCCATCATGCCAAGTGAAGAGGTGCTAAGAAAGTACAACAACTAGTAGAACTACTATTGCCTTTTCAATAATAACATGCAAGATGTTCTAAATGGATGAAACTTGCTTTATCTTTGACCACCATCTGATCATCACTATGATCAAATCATTCCCAACTAGGAAAAAGGTGTATCTAGTAAACTACTGTAATAATTTGGCACTCCCAGATATAATGAGGACCGTAATATGAGTCCACAAGATAAACTGAAAAATGGTAAGTAGATGTGTGCACACTCATAGTCCACTCATCTAAGCATCTAACTCACCTCATACACACTATGTATAAACCATTGCCTATTCTTAGGCATATCAAATAAAGTAATACATACTCTATGAATTTCTTCTCAATGCAATTGCCTATTCACAGTTCTTATGTGCAAATCTTGCCTTTCCACTTCTAGGCTACTTGCCTGCAGACTTGCCTTGTTTGCGATCACATACAGAGTGACTGCCTCAACTGCCCCTCTGTTGTATAATAATAGGAAGATCATATGAATGAACTCCAAATCATATGAAAAATATAATCTCAGAGACTTCTCTCCCATACCATCTATCCTACACCTAGGTAGAATACAAATTTTGATGTCCCATACCAACAAAATTTATACCCCACATGGATGCGTGTATGAGATTAATGTCAAACACTTTTCTCAAAAAATACAAGAATAGATTAGTGAGTACTCACAACCATAAATAATAATAAATGAAATCATGAAGTGTTCCTGAAGTGTTTCCTTCCATCTATGGAAAGAAGAGAGTCATTCTTATGACTCTATCACTCATAACTATCTCTAACATCAACTCATCTTGAGTTGAGAACTTAGAAATATTTAATAAATCAACTCAACTAGAGTTGTGAAGGATGCGGCTTGCATCAAATATCAACTCATGCGACTTGAATGAAATATTAACTCACAATAAATTGGAATCTATACAATTTGTATGAATGCAATCATACGAAATGAGAACAACTAGCAAAGTTCTCCTATTCCATGCTCTCATGGCAGTATATATATTTCTGCGAATTTCCACAGAGTCTCCTTTGTCCTACTGAGAATGGTCACCAAAAACCAATGATCAATAAACAAGTATCTAGGGCATGGCTAGCCCTTGGTGATCACACCATATCAAGAAAAATATCATAAAAAACCTATGGAAAATCTTTTCCGCTCAAAGTCCACTTGATTTGGACATTTCCTCAGAGTTATATCATCATTTCATTGGAAGGGTCGAACACTTAAGGACCAACTCTGAAAATGTATAGGGTCATCTTCTTGATGCCCTTAGACTTATCAAAAAAAGTCCAACTTTCATTTTCTTTGTGCCCAAATCTAGATCAACTTATCTACTTTGGTTTCACAAAAGAACTTAAAACTCCATTAAATACTCATTCAAATCTATGATTCTATCTCTGCTACACTTGCACTTAGGTGAGCTTAACATCAATGTTGTTGCACATTTAGAATATCTTCTAACTATGAACATAAATTCCAAAACATTTGAATTTTGTTATATTATAGGGTCTATCCTGGAGTAGCTTCTCCAATGAAATGTTTTGAAATTGGAGCTTCCAATATGAAATAATCATGTGTTTATCAGACACATGTATCACTCTTTGGAAAATCCTCACGAGAGATTGTTTTGAGAAGAATAGGTCATTTTACCTACCAATTGATATCCAATCTCTTTCAAATTTGCACAACATATAGGTACTGCTACCTACAGTGAGTGATATAAATTTAATAGTATTTGGACATTTGAGGACTTCACTATGACCAAAATACTAGTTCGCATCTATACCTGTAATATTTTAAAACTTTCGAGAGGCTAACTTTTACTCTTTCCTTTATATCTCCTAAATTGAGAAACATTTCATCTTGAAATTTTGTACACATCATCTTAAGATGTCTAGATAAGTTTAGAAAGAAAAATCATCCAGTTTGAAAAATCATCCAACTTTGATGTACAAAAATTATTTGATCTATCAAATGATCTCTAAAAATAATAATGAACATTGGTATGCACAAAGTGGATCTATAAATCTATCGTGTACAACAACAATCATTCAATTTGGAGCTACCAATGAAGAGAAATTCCCTTTATAACAAGCCTATGTCACTTTTTTTAGGCCTCTACCTCTATTAGCATCACTTTTAGTGCAGAGGTCATTTGACCTTTTTAAAAGTATCCAAATTACTTGAAGATTAGTCAACTTAAAAGAATGCCTATGAGCTTATTGCCCTCCAAATTTCAATAAATTTGGGCATTCCCTCAAAGAGCAGCATCCAAATCTCTATGAGGCTGCTACCTCACTAACTATTTGCTCAATTATTTTTCAAATCTAAAAAATGACGAGACATGTTCATCCTTATGATTAGAAATAATCATTCATTTTCCTGGATGGATTATGAAATGGAGACATATCCATGCATATAATGATCGCCTAGATAAATGTAAACCAACTAACAATTCAATCATCTCATGGAAAATTGATTCTTTACATAGTATCCACTTTTTCAATGAAAGTGAATACCTATGGATGCCATTATAATTATTGTGCTTCTTTCATATTCATTAAACTCATCACAAACAATCATATACAAGCACTTAATACTTGTATGGATGATCATAACCATAGCACTCTTGTGCTGACTCGAGATAAACTTCTATATCAAGCACATAGACTCGCATGAAGAACAATTCATGTGCTCATGCTTTACTAGACGAGAACACATCTTGGTTGTTCTTGACGCATATAACTTTTCATTTTCTTTCTAAAGGCACATGTAGCCTACACATGGTACCTCTATCACATACCTCATGCTCACCCTAACTCATCGTGGTGATACATAAAAGTGGTCTTCTAAATGCAGAAAATGCATCATGCACTTCAACTTTCTAGAAATCATATTGTCTATGTATGCATGCATCCACACATGCATCTTCTTCTCTACTTCAATCAATTTATATGCCTTTAGTTATGCACACATATGACTTCCTCTCTCTCATAACACAACATCGCTCTAGTTCTCACATGGCATATAACATCATATGGCTACAAAAGTTTCGACAACATTTCCCTACGAAAAAGAAGCCTGAACAAATAATAACCATGACACAATAATAGGCATCGGCCTAGTGGTTGGAAAACCACTTTCTTTACTCCAGAATCCTGAAAAATAAGAAACTTTTCCAAAATGTGTTTTGAGCACTACACGCCCTCATAACAAGGTCTTTCTCGCTCTAATACCTGCCCAAAAATCTTGAAATATACAACAACAACAACATGTGCATGCTTTTATGAATCAACATAATTTAGCATAACTTTATGTGCATAGATGAATTCATTCAAAACTGACTCTCATGCACATTCCCATGCTAGTTTCATAACATTGGAGGAAAATACAATGCAAAGATATAAACTTTGATGAGAGAAGTATTCAAATGAATTTATTTGAGAGAAAAAATATGATGCAAATGTATGAACTACAATTCATTCCTGTCCAAAATGGTTCAAAATATGATTAGGAACTCATAATTATCATAATTGAACATTTAAGTCAGTCAAAAAGAGTCTCTTGCCAACCAACAGCCATATAAAAACTTATGGGGAAATGTCTTTCAATGGTCAAATTATGGATTATCATAACCTTTCACAAGAAAGATCTTTAAGTATAGAATCTATAACAATTTGAATTTCTTGATTTGGGTATTGTATGAGGAAATTATGGCCAAGAGAATGAAGTTACGTGAGTAGGAAGCATACCTCTTGGAAGAATTATGCTGAGAATTAAATTCTCTTTACAAGTGGTTTAGAATTATCCAATCATAGGTTCCACCACTAATTGGAAAGCGCTTTGGATTCTACGTTCTATACCAAGTAAAATCATCCAATTTGGATTTCATATAACAAAGTTATGTCCATTTTTGTAAAGGTAGGTATGCAAACCTTGCTCTTTTTCTTCTCTTTCTTTCTACTAACTCTATATTTCTTTTCTTCATTCTCTTCCTCTCTCTCTATCTCTTTTCTCTCTTTCTTTCGTTACATTTCTCTCTTTCCTCTCTTGCTCTCCCTCTACTCTCTTTTTTTTCTCATTCTATCTCTATCTCTTTCTCCATCTCTTTCTTTTTCTCTATCTCTTTGGCTTCTCTCTTTATATCTCTCTCTTCTCCTCCTTCTCTTCCTCTTTCTTTATCCTTCTCCTTCTCTTTCTTTCTTTCTCTTTCTCTCTTTCCTTCTTCTCTTTCTCTTTCTTTCTCTTTCCTTCTCTTTCGTTATCTCTCCTTCTTTCTCTTTCTCTCTCTTTCTTTCTCTTTCTCTCTTCTCTTTCTTTCTTTCTTCTCTTTCTTTCTTTCTTCTCTTTCTTTCTTTCTTCTCTTTCTTTCTTTCCGTCTCTATATTATATTATTCTATTTTTCCTCTTTCTTCTCTCTTTATCTATTCTTCTATTTAGTGTGTATGCAATATCTGATATACTCTATATGTACATGCGCCAATCAAAACTCATCAAGCCACAGTGGCTTAATAGATAGAGCATTCCAAGCTGCCGAGGGAGGTCTTTGATTGGATCCCCAACCTCTAAAAGGTGGTGACTTTATTCTCCTATGTGAATTAAGGAAAAATTACCTGTTGATGCATGTATGGAGATGTAGCTGCCTTCAAACCCCTGTATTTTGCTTCTGCGTAGTCACTAGAGATGCATATCTCATTGCGAAAGATCATCTTGAGGTCTCCATAACTGCTCTGATTTCTTCTTGCATATGATTCTCTAAACATAGCATGGAATCTTTTCATAAGTCAGCACAAGAATATCATTCTTCCATCTCGATCAAGCTCTCCCCAAGCTGTCTCTCTCCCTCAAGCTCTAATACCAAATGTGAGAAATGGAGAATGTCATGCTTGGGACTCACCTCCCAGCCTATTTATAGCCCTTCCTAGTCACCATCTAGAGTTCTTTCTAAGGTCCCTCTAGTCATCTGGCCATCATGAGTAGGTACCTCATATGAACTCTCTAGCTTTTGGCCTTGGCTATTCCCCGAGCAAGGAACTTCTCGTTCCTCCAGGCATGTAGATATCTGGAATATAACAGAAAAGTGGTGATTTGAAGAGTATTTAGTGAAGGAAATTATTAATATGTATTCATGCCATTAGTGTTTTGAGTCTACAAGTATTTTAAGGATGATAACTTCCATTATAAATCGCTTTGAGTTATTTTTTGTGTGTCAAAAAGATATGGATTCGTCCCTTAGGAACTTACATAAATAGAGGCTTTTGTATAGAGAGGTGTAGCATAATATACTTATGAGGTCATTCATGCTTCAAGACTATTAGGGAAGCTACCTAATCTCTTATCACTTATATAAGAGAAAGTTCCACATACAAGTTTATCCAAAGGAGACTAGAGGAACTTGTTGAAGGCATCGGAAGGAGGATGACCTCTTGGATCAAGCCCCAATCCCCACAAAGAACAAACCAAGAGCTCCTAGAAAATAAAAAAGGGATCAAACATCTCATTTTGTTGTTCTTGGAGTAAAGAGGTAGTAGTTCTTATACTATATCACTCTTCTTGCTTCAAGGAGCTTTGGAGGAATGTCAAAATATAGTTCTGATATTAAGAATCTAGACAACAAAAACTACCAATCATGGACATTTAGGATGTCTAGCATTGTCATGATCAAGGTCGTATGGGCACCTTTTAGGGGTGGAGATGCTATAACACAATTTGTGGTTAATCCAACTTTTAATGAGTTGATGAATTTTGGAGAATGGAATGAAAGGGATAAGGGGCTTATATTTCTCCTATCTCATCATATTAGCAATTCAATGATAAGGTGTATTCGGGATTTAGAAAAATCTATGAAGGCATGGGGAACCTTAGAGAGGTTATACTCAACTTCATCCAAACAAAGAAAGATCCAATTGAAAAATGAACTTAATAATCTAACGAAGACACCTAGTAGCAACGTTAATGACTACATTTTGAAGACCAAGAAGCTAAGTGATGCATTTTGATCCATAGTTTGGCACATAGATTATGAATTTGAATACACATTGATTGATTAGAAGTGAAAGGCTTTCACCATTTCTATATATTTTACCGAACTTTGGATAGGTATTGGATTTAATGGTTACTCAGTAATTACTAGAATAAGGTATGAAAAGGGGAAGTCCTTCACCACTTTTGTAGGTGTTCATGATAATATCCATGACTTTGATTAATTAGTGGCCTTGATGGTCACTAAATAAATGAAGATTGGAGGTTCAAAAGTAAAGGAAAATGAGACCTAAGCATTTTATGCAAGAACATGAAGGGGGAAAGGAAGAGAACAAGGCATGAGCAGAGGAAGGCAAGGATGAGTAAAATGTTGAGACTTAGATCAAGAGCAAGAAAAAAAATCTTTGACATCAAGATGAAGAGGAAAACATAGAGTAAGGTGAGCAAGGAACAATTAATCCAAAAACAACAAAAACTCGGGTGTTTTCTATAGATGTGGCATGTATGTCTAGTATGCAAGAGATTGTTATAAAAGGGACAAATGAAACTCATCATATAGAGGTAAAGGTAATTACACTTCTAGTTCAAATGAAAATAAAAGCATGTTAGCCATTATGCAGATGAGTAACTACAAGACACAAGCATGAAATTACGAAAGGCCATCATGTGAAATATGATGACTTGAATCAATGCATAAAAATATTTGAGGATGCACAAAGGAAAATTCAAATGGATGTAATAGATAAATTATAACCTTCATTGATGATTGCAGAAGGATTAATTGGATCATTTGTATGAAACATAAATCAAATCTCTGTTATTATTTCAAGAAGTCCAAAGCTCTTACAGAGAAGGAATCTGATGGGTACATCATGTGTAAGGCCAAGAGATGGGGAATAGTAATTCTCCCATGAGTTCTTTGACTTAATGGAGTCCAATGGTATGAAGAGACAAATTGCACATATGTACATACTTGAAAAAAAGGGGGTAATAGAGAAGAAGAATATGTACATTGTTCACTATGCTAGCAATATGGCCAAGGAGATGGGAATGCTAAATTTTGGAACATGCAACAATCATTATCATGTACATTATGAATACAAAGGGGTTAAGGTGCCCTCTCGAGAGAAGCTATGCAAAAGAATTTTAAACTCATGAGGATAACAATGCTTGGAAATTATGGCAAACATAGATATGCATGAAGATAATTAGAAATAAGTGGCTATATGAGGCACAAAAGCACTTAGATGGTAGCATAACTAGGTATAAATCAAGACTTGTAGCCAAGGGATCTAATCAAACTTATGGCACCAATTATGAGGAAATATTTAGAGCTATAGAAACGTTTACTACCATCAAGACACTTGTTTTTGAATTTGTATATATGGATCAACTATAAGCGCTTGAAGAAAAACACAAAATGAATTATGTTTGCACGTTCATGAAGGCACTCTATTGTATCAAGTGACATCCAAAGGCATGGGGATCAAAGGCTTATATATTACTTTATTAGTTTTGGACAGAAACAAGTCAAAATTGATTGTTCATTATTCTTCAAAACAAAAGGTAAAGCATCTATGACTTGTGTGTATATGTGGATGACTTGATTATTGTAGGTGACCATGAAGACAAGGTCAAAGAAATCAAAAGGAAACTTTGGAAGGGTTTACCAATCTCAAACATTGGAGATCTAAGCTACATTTGAGGCATTGAAGTCATTTATAAAGACAATGGTATATGTATCATGCAAAGTAAATTTTTGATATGTGGAAGAAGTATGATCTCATAGGTTGGTAACCATTCAGAAACCCAAAGAACATTTGTTCCAAATTGAATTTACTTGAAGGTAACAAAGTGCAAGATTCACTTTCCATATAGGTCTATTATGCGCTCATTGAATTATATAACATAAGAAAGACCTAACCTAGCATATATGATTGGTGTGCTTTGAAGATAAGTTCTAGATGAAAGCATACACTAATGTTGATTGGACTGGATCCAAAGAAGATACAAGCAGCACTTGTAGTGATGATTGCAAAGACGTTTATCTCATGGATGGCAAAGAACGAACCTAGAAAGGCGTTATCCTCAATTGAAGTTGAATATAAAGCACTTTCCCAAGTCATCCCTCAACTTATGTGGTTCAAGAATTTTATGATTAACTGACATTTTCAAGTTAATTAATTTTCGATTCTATGTGACAACATGCATAGTGTGCACCTATTCACCAATCCTATGTTCCATGCTAGGATCAAACACATAGAGATACACTCACTACATTGGATAGGAAGTACCGGCTAAGGAGGTTCAAATACAACACATTAGTATCAAAGACCCATTCACATGTTTATCAAAGCATTGGACTCAACAAAGATCTCAAGGATGAAAAGAGCCATTCAAATCATAGAGCTTTAGTAAATATATGAAGGTTGAAGCTTGAGGACGAGTGCTACAAATCAAGCTCCAACCTCACAGGCTTGTGGAATAGAAAATGGAAACCATTTGAGGCCTCGTGAATCCAAGCACAATTTTTTGGATAATTGGGATCTCAAGAATCTAGTATTCTCCTTGTTAAGTTTGTGTCCTACTTGTTTGAGTCATTTTCTTCATCTTTGTTTAGCCATATTTACTACTCTAGTTTGATAGTTAAGTAGCTACTTAACTCTATGTTGAGAGCAAGGTCCCATCTTCATATGGTACCCATTTATTATAATATTTTAAACTTTTGGAAATCTTTTAGAATATCCTAAACTTTTGTCAAAAAGCTGGCCTTAGCTCTATGTGGTCTTAGAGAATTTGATTCTAGAGTGACTAGTGGTCATAGACTGACTATCTATTAAGGGTTAACATTAGTATGTCCTTTTTGGCATTGTGACACTGATTGTGTGCAACTAATTTATGTTAGATTAATTTATGTTAGATAAACTTCTTTGGGAATCACTTTAGGCTGCGTTTAAGTGTGAAAAATATTTCATGTTCATTTGCATGGGACAATTGACTACTTGTAAAACATATGAATTGTGGAACACGAAAGTTCCCTATTTATCCGTAAGTGGTTCATGATTGAGCATTTAACCTCAAATTAATGATAGATTAGAAACTTGTTAAAATCGACGAATTATGGTATTCATGATGTAAAGTTTTGTGGGCATCTAAACTTGTGGTGGATTGTGGACACTCTACATTAGCTGGATTCTTGACACTGAGTGTGTGCAATTACTTTAAGTTAGATAAATTGCATTGGGAATCACGTTAGGTTGTGCCTAAGTGTGCAAAATATTTCCTATTCATTAATTGGGAACTCATAGAAATATAAGTGTGAGTACACAAAGGTGTAGCAAAGTATACTTTTGAAGGCATTCATGCTTCAAGGTTCTTAGGGAATTTTGTGATTATGCCATCAAATTACGTAAAAATATTTGGAAACCTACAACGGAACAATCACTTGGAGATAATATAATGTTTTTTGTATTTATTGACAATTATATAAGGATGATAAGGATCTCTTGTATGAACTTGCAAATCATGATGCTTTTCTAGTCCACAACGTTGACATGGATTGAGAAGGAGGCAAATAATCATAAAAAACGTTTAAGTGTGATGGAAGGGGAGAATTCATATCTCATGTGTTCACTTAATACATGTGTGACCAAGGGATGAAAGGATATACCACTAATGAGACCCCAAACGCCTTATCCCATGAGGAGGCTATACATTCTAAATCTCCATAACTGATAATTATTTTTGTTAAATTTTGAGATCTAAGTGTTATACACAAACATGATGTACTCGTAGGTACTCTTCTACATCCCTTTGATGCAAGGAGAGTGAAAAGTTTCAATATCTTTACCTTTATACCTCACACGTACAAAAACAGATGGTCTAGATGCTCTTCTTCTTCACTAGTAGACCGATATGTCGACCAAATAAGGAGAGAAATATTGAAATAAAAAGAAGCTACTCCTGCTCTACCACCATCTTACCAAGCTATGGAGGAAGAAAAGAAATATATGAAACATGAAAAGATAAATAAATAGAAATTAACTTACAAAGAATGTTATATGAGCATGGAGACTCCATGAGAAGAAAGTAGGAAAAATTATAAAAAATTGTATGGTTCAACCCCCTGCCGCCTTCAAACACCCAAGAATGTTCGTTTCTTAGGGCAACACACTTAAAAACAAGTGATCCCTCATCAAGGGCATGATAGATCATCCTTCTTCTTTGTATCTCCCTTTAAATCATTTATTCATTTCTCTCAATTAATTCAAAGCTTTCTTGTGCAAGAAATAAAAACCTAAAGACTATAATTATTGTTGGTAGCATCTTCGAAGAAGGCAGTATATTCAATATTCATTCCACTCTTATTATTTCTTATTAGGGTCAATTCCCTGAAGAAATAGGAAATTTGTGCATTGGGTCCTTGGACGAATTTTTTATTTAGGGCTTCCCCACATATGCTAACATTCTCAAAATAAAATACCCACAATCAAATCATAAGAGAGCAAATGCCAACTAAAGTACCCACAACCAATTGGGTACACATTGCTAGTAGGTTGGGTTTCAATTGGTAGGCTAGGTTTCAACTACTAAGCTACATTACAATTAATAGATTGAGTTTCAACTTGTTTAAACAAGCCAAACACTTCAACATATCAGGGGCATACCGGCCCCTATACCGACGCAAACACATGGCACTATTTTTGCCTCATCGCCTGTATAAGCATCTGTATGCACATCAATATTATTTCATCAATATGAACACTGGTATGCGCATCGGTGTAAGTACTGGTATAAGCATTGGTATTTTCATGGATGTACCAACGCTTATATCGAGGACCAAATTATTGTATTAGGTATTTCTTTTATATTCCCTTTATATAATAGAAGAAGAAGAAGAAGAAGAAGAAGAAGAAGATCCTACTACCTTGGCTCAATCTATGTGTGCTCCTCTCTTTGTATGTGAGAGTGTGTGAGATCTCTCTTCCTTATTTCCTTTCTCTTGACATGGTATAAGATCTAGTGTGGCTATAGAGAGCTCATGGATATGGTCAACAATGAGGAGTATGTGAGAAGGCATGGAAAAAATGCACTTCACAAATTTTGGAGCCATATCCACCTCGGATTTGAGCCCATAAGGTAGGGCCCAATGAAAAAAACAAGTCAAGTTGCAAAATTGGTTTTTGTGGTCTTTTATCATGTCTCATAATTTAGATCTAGAATTTCAAGTAATTTCATGTACTATTGATACACGAAGACTGTGTTTTTGAAGATTGAACTATCAAGTCACTGTGCAATAGTATTCAAGCAAAGGTACTAATTCTAGTGGTTTTTTTAGTATTGTGAATTTTTGCAAAAAATGGCAAATGCTAATGGGATGAGTAAACTTAGGATCTATAAGTTGGACAAGAAGCACTTTCATGCTTAGAGATTCAGAATGTCAAGTTTCTTGATAGAAAAATGCTATTGGAAGTACATCAAAGGAGACAATGAAAATGCTCTATAGTTGCTAGAGAGGAATCTGAGTGTAGATGAGTTAAGAGCATATGAAGAGTGGAATCATGGAGCTTGGAAGGTAATACAATTCCTATCTATTAGCATGTAAGATAGCATATTGGGGTCATATAGGATGCCGAAACTCCAAAAGAGGCTCTAAAGAGTTGGTCACATTGTATGAGGCCAATACAAAGGCACATAAATTGCAACTCAAGAACAAGATACATACACTAGAGAAAAAGGGCATCTCAATAAGTGACTCCACTATAAAAATCAAAAGCATGTGTGAATCTCTTGCATCTGTTGGCGTAGATGTAGATGATGATAATAAGGTTGAAGTGTGCCTTTGTGGTTTAGGAGGTACATATAAGTAGTTCATAATTTCTATTTAAAATAGGAAGAATATTCCAAATTTTATTGATCTTATGTCCATGTCGATAATTGAAGAAAAGAACCATTGGTAGAGAGTGCAAAAACCAAGTAAAATTTGGTTCTAATTAGGTATTCTACTCTCCTAGAGGAAGAGGCCAAGGTAGAGGCGCAAAAGTGGAAGAAGAAGTAAGAACCAAGACCAAGGTCAACAATAGAATAATGTAGGAGGTAGAGGAAAATTTTGGGATAGGGCAAGCCGAAGAGGCCACAGAAATTTCCAAAGAAATGATTCAGGTAATCACAGTAAGGGATGGTGGAATTGTGGTAAATATGATCACTTAAACATGATTACAAGATAAAAATGAAAATAATAGAAAGCAACAGAATAACTATGTATCCACAAGTCTAGGTGATTTAGAGAAGCCATTCATGATCCAACATCAGATGAAGAATAAATGTCTACTAATGTTTCAAAATCAAATGATCATGCTTGGTATGTTCAGTTAGGTTCTTCAAATCACATGAGCAACGATGCAACATGGTTTAGTAGTCTAGAAATATTTGACAGTTCCTAGATTTGTTGAAATAAGCAATGATACATGACATCCAATTGAGCATACAGGAAACATAGCACTATCCATGGAGGATGGAAAGGTAAAACATCTTGCTGATGTACTACATGTTCCAAATATAACAAAATACACAGTTTCTATTGGACAAGCAACTGATGAAGGATTATAAGTCAGGGCTCAAGGCTGATGGTATATATGTAGAAGAGTGCAAACAAAATGGAAGGTTGATCCAAAAAGGAAAGAAAGTGGGTAGGATTTTCACTTTGAATGTGAAAATTCATGAAATGAATGCAACCATGTTTAGAGAAGGTGCATGTGTTATTGCTCACATAGAAATCTAGCAAAAACAAACTGGACATGCAGATTTACGAAGGCTCAAGTTGATGCAATAAAAGGAGCTTCTAAATGGACCACAAGATTTCAAGATTTTAGAGATGTAGAAGGTATTTGAAACATGTCAATTTGGTAAACAATCAAGGGCATCATTTCTACATGATGAGCATGTTAGTGAGAATGTGCTAGAAATAATACATACCAACGTTTGGGTTCCTACAAAGACCACATCTATGCGACGCTCCATGTTTTATGTCACTTTCATTTATGACCATACAAGGAAAGTATGGGTATAATTCAACAAGGAGACGTGAGGTGTTTACTCACTTTCAAAATTTCAAGGTTATGATGGAAAAGGAGATAGGGATAAGGTCTGATGGAGGAGGTGAATACATGTGAAATGAACTCAATAGCTTTCTAAAAGGTCATGGATTTCAAAGGCAAATATTATGCACATACACATCAAAAGAGAATTTCATTGTTGAATGAAAAAAAAGACATATTACAGAAATAGAAACAACCTTGACGGTTGAGAAAAATATGCCTCATTGTTATTGGACAAGTTTTGCACACTGTTGTATACATCATGAATAGAACTTTGATTGCTATTCTAGATCAAGTTACTCCTAAACAGAAGTTTCCAATTAACAAACCAAAATTATCACATACGAAAGGATTTGGTTGTATTGCACATGTACATGTTCTAGATGATTAAAGGACAAAAGTTGATCCAAAAGTAGAAAAATATATCTTCATTGGGTATTTTGTTGAGGAAAAGGGATATAAATGTTACAAATCACTCACACAACAAGTGAAGCTATGTACAGATGTGGTGTTTGATGACATGTCAATCTTGTATGTGGATGTCAAAGAAGCACTTAATCTTAACTCCAATTACAAGGGAAATGATGAAAACTCAAGTGCAAAATCTAAAGTTCTTAGTGAACATGATATATCACCAAGCCATAGCTCCAACTCAAACCCATTGAATGGAAGATTCCATGGAAATTTACGTGCAAGAAATTCATCAAATACGTCCAATAAGGATAAAGAAAAGGTTTCTTCTAGTAATAAAACATCTACAGGTTTAGACAACATTGATGGAGAATCAAGGGATTCAGAAAGATCCTTGATGAGGAACTTGGATTTCTCTTTGCAAAGACTTTATGAGTAAGATAAGCACATGCTAATGATACAAGAAGAAGAAGTGATCCAAGACCAAGAATATTTGGGAGGTTGTGAAATTCAATGGAAATTAACATATGATAGTGACATGGGTGCTCATTTTGTGTTCATGACCAAGGTAATACAAGATGTTGAACTTCCTTGTTTTGAAGACGCAATTTGGAAATATAGATTGAGAGAAATCTATGGATCGGAGATGGCAGCACTTTATAGAAATGGAACATGGAATCTAGTTCCATTGTTGCAAGGAAAAAAATTCATTCGCTGCAAGTTGGTTTACAAGATCAAGCATAATGCTAATGGTAGCATAAGCGGTTATAAAAGGTGATTCGTAGCAAAAGGATATACACAACAAATGCTACTATGTATGGGAAAATTGTGGAAAATTTTGATATATCTCACAATTATAACACATGATCTAAGGTATATTGTAGGAATTCAAAGTAAATTTAATCGAATTTCCTAAGAAGCCACATTTAGATGCTTTGAGACACACTCTATGTTATGTGAGTGCTACTTTTGATTATGCCTTCTTTTATGAAGTTTGTGTAGAATTGTAGGTTCAAGGATACACCAAGGCAGATTGGGCTAGTAGTATTCTAGATAGAAGATCTACTAGTGACCTTCTATTCTTGCTTGGGAGTGGAGCTATCACATGGAGTAGTGGCAAGCAACCCACTCTTGATTTTTCAAGAATATAGGCTAAGTATAGAGATTCTACAATGGAAACTTCTGAAGTGTCATGGATATACATGCTCTTGCAAAATCTAGGTGTGTAAGTAAAATAAGCATATCATCATTTATTGTGATAATCTTAGGAGCATATGGTTAGTATGAAATCCTATTTTTGATGCTAGAACAAAGCATCTTGAGGTACATTATGACTTTATCATAGAAAAGCTATTAGCAGGTGATATCCATCTTGTTTATGTGAGTTTAGATGGGCAGGTGCTCATATTTTCACTAAAGCACTTCGAGAAAAAAAAAGCTCAAGAACTTCAAAAGATGGTTGGATTACGTGTCATCAAGTTGAGCTTGAGGGGAGTGTTGAGATATCCAGCTCAACATGTGATGATCAAGGATGACATGTACCATGTTTTCATATCTCTGACATGTAGTGGTTACACCAATATATGTCATGAACACTTTTAGTGAGCTATACCAGATTTATCTACCAAGAGTGATGGCACAATTGTTTTCTTGCCAATTAACTCATTCGTGGAAATTAGGGCCATCTTTATGTAATATTTTGTATATATTGTATTGGTTGTATATATTGTTGTATTATGCCATTATTGTATATTATTTTCATGTAATAGAAGAAGAAGAAGAAGAAGAACAAGAAGAAGAAGAACAAGAAGAAGAAGAAGAAGAAGAAGAAGAAGAAGAAGAAGAAGAAGGAGGAGGAGGAGGAGGAGGAGAAGGAGAAGAAGAAGAAGAAGAAGAAGAAGAAGAAGAAGAAGAAGATCCTACTTCTTTGCATCAATCAGTGTGTGCTACTCTTATTAAATGTGAGAGTCTAAGAGATCTCTCTTTCTCAACTCCTTTCTCTCGATATGTCAGCTAGATTGTGAGCTAGCAATCTTGAATAGTCCTTAGTGCCCCTAAAGACCATCCCAAGACAAGATCATCATGTAAGTAAGAATGTATGTATATAAGTAAGTAAGTAAGTAAGTAAGTAAGTAAGTAAATAAGAAGGTATGTATGTATGTATTCTTGTACACATATAGTTTGTATGTATGTGGATATTCATGTAAGTAATTAAGTGAGTAATTAAGTACGTAAGAAAGTAAGTAAGCAAGCAAACAAGCAAGTAAGTAAGTAAGTAAGTAAGTAATTAAGTATGTGAGTATGTATGTATGAATGTATGTATGTATGTATGCTTCTTTATTTCTTTCTATGTATGTAAGTAAGCAAGTACATAATTTAGTAAGAAGTAAACAAGTAAGTAACTAAATAAGCAAGTTTGTATTTATGTCTATATGTATGTATGTATGAAAGTATGTATGTATGCATGCAAGTATGTATGTATGCAAGTATGTTTGTATGCATGCATGTATGTATGTATGTATGTATGTATGTATGTATGCTAAAAGTGGTTTCCTTATATACAACATCATATGACAAAAAAATATTTCGACCACATTTCTTTTACATATGGAACCAAAGAAGATTACAGTAAGGCATGCAAGGCTATAAGAAAGCGAGGCACAAAGTCCACAAATAAAGCCACGTAGGCTACATATAAAACTCTTTTTTACATATGGAACTAGGAAATGTTACAATAAGGCATGCAAGCCTATAAGAAAACAAGGCCCCAACGCCATAAAGAAATCAATGTAGGCTAAACATAAAAACTTTTGAAAAATGGTTTTCAAGAAGTATACATCTTGAATACAAGCAAAGATGCACGAAAACATAACCCACATTAATTTTCTATCCTGATCAGCTAGCTTCATAAGTCCTATTAAAAAGAAACTCCATCTAAAGTTCATAGAAAACACTTTTCCTTATGTAAAGATCAACAAACAATGGCTGATAAGGCCAATATGCCTACCAATAGTTTCATATGTAGACATAAGAAAACGAATATACAACATAGATTTCTATCAATCAGGAGGACAATAAGGGAGAAAGATGGAGTGGGATAGAGAGATAAAAAGAGAAGAGAAAGAGAGATGGGGATAATGAAACAATGAAAGGAGAATCTATGTGCACCCATGTTCATAAGAGGATGATGGCAACAAAAACAAAGCCTTCAATAAACGAGAGTAGGATAGACCATAGCTGAGCATTTCAGTCATTAGGCCACATGTTCTTTCATTGCATCATCTTGAACCCTTAATTTATTCATCAAAGTAGATAGCAACATATTTGAGAGACCTAAACTAAAAGTTACCCGACATGAAAAATGAGAGAGAGGGAGGGAGAGAGGGAGGCAAGGGAGAGAGAGAGGGGGGGGGGAGGGAGAGAGACAGAGAGTTATAGAGAGAGAGTGAGAGAAAGAGAGAGAGGGAGGGGAGAGAGAGAGGGGAGGCAAAGGGAGAGAGAGAGAGAGAGGGAGAGGGAATAAGGGAGAGAGAGTGGGAGAGGCAGAGGAGGAGGGGGAGAGAGGGGGAGAGGGGGAGGGACGGAGAGAGAGAGAGAGAGAGAGAGAGAGAGAGAGAGAGAGAGACCTACCATTGTGTTTTACTTAGGATGAATGAAAAAGATAAATCTTAGCAACATAGAAAGAGAAGGTAACAAACCTACCATCCCTCAAGAGTTATCCAAGGATTTATATTGATCAATATAACAACATGAATAGCTTTTCATTCATTAGCTCCAAAATAAAAACACCCAAACTTTCATCAAACATTACAATTTATCATCACTAGATAAAGTTTCATATTTCTATTTATAGTTTGTTGAATAGTATATTGATCACAAAATTGACTCTAATACTCAAGAGGAAAAATCCATACATACCAAATCTCATAGACAGTCACAAATATAATTATCCACACTCGCAAAAACTGTATTTAGAAGCTTTTATGTAAAATACGTAAGATTCAAAGGAATCAAAGACAAATGGAGTACCATGATTCTTTTATTCATTGTATGTATAGAATGATGGCTTAATAAGTATGTATGTATGTATGTATGGTTGTATGTATGTATGTTTGTATGTATGTATGTATGTATTTATGTATGTATGTATGTATGTATGTATGTATGTATATATGTATGTATGTATGTATGTATGTATGTATGTTTTATATATGTATGTATGTATGTAGGTATGTATGTATGTATGTTTGTATGTTCGAATGTATGTATGTATGTATGTATGTGTGTGTGTATGTATGTATGTATGCATGTATGTATGTATGTATGTATGTATGTATGTATGTACATATGCATGTGAGTATGTATGGAAGAAGATCTGTAATCTATTTGTATGCAAAGAAAAACACAATGTTCCCCATAATAAGCTTATGGCCGGGGTAGGCCAAACCTTAAACGAGAGATTAAATAGGAATTAATTAAAGTACATAGTCAAGCCAAGGTCCTCAATAGTTGATTTAAATAGTTATCAATATAACAAATCTTCATAAATTCTAAAACAAGTGTGTAAACACTACAATAGTTGTGAACGTATACTTAAAAGTAATTAAAAGGTATGTATACATGTATGTATGTATGTATGTATGTATATGTGTGTATGTGTGTATTTGATATACTTTATGGAATATTTGGAATGAAGGTTTAATGCCTTGAGGTTTTTAATGTGTTTTGTGTTTTGACTTAGCAGGTGAAGATTCATGAGGTGTGAACGCACATGGATTTATTCAAATACTTTTGAAGATATTTAGAAAAGTATTTTTAGAAGATAGTTATTTTTAGATATTTTTGTAAATAAAGCAAAAGCATGCTATTTAAATCGTGGCCCTCATGTATCTTCAATTGAGGACATAATAAGAAATATGTATACACATATGCATACTCTGATAGACTTGTCTGTCAGAGTATGTGGGGGGAGATTGTACCCAATCTTGTGTCTTCCCTTGTCTATTTCATTTTTCTAAGTACTTTTTGTGTGAATTAGTGCATCTAGGGGATCAGATCGTCAACAGTGGTATCAGAGCCTAGAGTCTGCAAAGCTATTTTGGTTTTCTTTTTATCGTCATCTTGAAAAGAGCAAACACGAGCTCGTGGCACTTTCCCCTATGCATACCCACTTAGAGTTTTTCATGGAGAGAAAGAGAACATGGAGGATCCGGATTACCCGGCGTCCCTCTCTTCAGACGAATGCCCATATCAATAGATAAGATTGATTTTGCTCAACCAAAACGTTTGCGTGCACACAAGCATGTGAACCCCCCTGTTTAACAGCCCTTTCTTTTCTACGGATGGTCCACCAAAAAGTGGGGGTGTGCATGTTGAACCCTGATTTTCTGGAATCTGCCCTGTTCAAAGCAACGTGCATGCTAAAGGAGTTTTCATCTTTCTCTTTTATTGTAGTAGTGACTAACGTTCCTCATCTCACGCTTGAGTGCTAAGAGGACAGAGAAAGATCATCACCTCAGCATCCGCCCAAGAAATAGGCAGAGCTATGTGCCTGAGCATTTTGTTTTGAGTTAGGAAGACATAAAAGCATGTTGATATAGCTTCACGTGTTCTAAAAATCACTTATGGGATAATTCATTGGCTGTGTGCGTTTCTCTGCTAAAGGAGGTCTCTCATAGTGGCAACTCATACATCCATGTTTTATGGGATAATCCATAAGCATCCCCCACCTCTGACGTGTCTCGACATGTATCCATGCTCTTGGGCTCCTCTACAGCGACACATATGCAAAGAAATAATTTTGATTTTGTTCGTTCGCCAATTTGCCATACTTTCTACCACTTCTTTGCCCATATATTGAACATCCGATATCCGATTTTAGAAATTTTTGTTGCTTTAAAAAAGCTTTCTTAGATCTCTTTCCAAAGAGTGGTAATAGTTTGGATTCATTCCATGTCATCTTCAAAATTTTGAAGTTTTCCATACCACTTCAACAATCCTCTTTCAAGCTTTGTTTTGAAGCCTTGACCCTTGGAGGAGTGTTTGCACACTATTTCGATGGAGTGTGGATCATCTTCAACATTTAGACACACCTGCTAATTATTATTGAACCTCCAGATAAGTTTCTTGTTAATTTATATCCATGGTTGTTATCTTTTTGCATCATATTGCATTAGTTTCTTGTTAATTTATATCCATGGTTGTTATCTTTTTGCATCATATTGCATATAAGATATGCAAGTTTTGCATCATACCTAGAATATATGCAAAGTTTAGACATGGTTTGTCTTGTATGGTGCATGTATTCTTCTTGCAGCGACAAGTATTTTCTTGTAGGTTTGTGAGGAGATATATATATATATATATATATATATATATATATATATATATATATATATATATATATATATATATATATATATATATATATATATATATATATATATATATATATATATATATATATATATATATATATATATATATATATATTTTTTTTGAGGATGTATAATCCCCTTTTGCTCTTTCTGTGCATAGATTATGCTTGTCACCACCAATATCATGGAAATTGTTTGTCGAATTTTTTCAGGTTTTCAAAATTACATTGTTATGCTGACGAAATTTTTAGAAATTTTGTATGAACATGCATTCAAGTATAAATTCATGGTTACTAATTATCACATCAACATATTCATTTCTGTAATCACTTTCAGATTGCATTTAGACTTTAAACCATGCTTATCATTCACATTCACATTAAATTCTAGCTTTCCAGTTCCATGCATGTGTTTTTACATGGAACATGCTTATGATTGTTCACTGATGGGACATGTTATTGGCCATCCATGTCTATTTTATTCTTATCAACTGAGGGGAGTTGCTCAAAAATTGGGGGGCATGTTATACTTTATGGAATATTTGGAATGAAGGTTTAATGCCTTGAGGATTTTAATGTGTTTGTGTTTTGATTTTGCAGGTCAAGATTCATGAGGTGTGAACACACATGGATTTATTCAAATACTTTTGGAGATATTTAGAAGCGTATTTTTAGAAATTAGTTATTTTTAGAAGATAGTTATTCCTAGATATTTTTGTAAATAAAGCAAAAGCATGCTATTTAAAGCGTTGTAGGAAGGATTTCCTCACTCGAATTGTCATATGGAAAAATAAAAATGTTTTTCTTTAGAGTTGGTCAAATGATATCTCTCTCATAGATTTTTTTTTAATGTATTGGTTTGAATTGACTAATCTTTTCTTTTTTTTCACTTAGTACTTGCAGACAACAAATCCGTGAAGAGTTAGAGTACTAAACAAAGATGTCATGTAGTGGAGTTTATGGATAAGTACTTTAAAAGTATTGATTGAATACAAAGTTAACAAGGTATTGAATTGTGTATGAATCTTTATGCTTCTATTTTACATATATGATTTCATGAAAAGGTAAGAAAATACATGTATATATATTTTTGTGTATCTAAATATATTTCTAATCTTATATGCCAATGATTATTTACCTAAAAATATGTATTATTTTCAAGGAACTTCTAATAAAAAGTGTTGATTACCTTATGTCTATAATGTTAAATGAAATGCTCTTAATTCTTTTGATTAAGTGCTAAGTTATTTATTCGTATATATAAATATATATATATATATATATAATAGTTTACAATTAAATAATAATATTTTAGATAAATATGTGCTTACGTAAATTAAAATAAGTACGTGTGAATTTTGGTTCATCTATGACTTTTGTGTTAGTTAAAAATAGTTAAGTATAGGTTAGTAGTTTTAGTATGCATGATAAATTTAAGTTAACTAAAGACATCGAACGCACATGTTTATGTGTATATAAGTAGATGATTAAATAATGATTGCTGCTAATGAACTTCTGCAGATCATTGAAGAGATTTCAAAAGGAGATTACGAGAACACAAGCATACAAAATTTTTAGGATCACAAAATTAGAATATTTGAAGATTGTTTATTAAGTTGAAGAGGATTATCTATAAAGAGAATTATTTTAGCTTTTGTATAGGCTTAAATCCTAAAGATTTCTAGCACTTCCACTTTTCGATATAATTAAGATTTGTATAGGCTTAAAAAAGATTGATTTTGAAAGTCTTCATACTGTTTCTCTGAAAATTAATTGAGATCTTTACTTTTTTATTTCGTATGTCTAAAGAGATAGGATCTACAAGTAGTTCTAAACTAGTATCTACAAACGATTCTGGTATTAAGAATCAAGAATTAGAAAAATCAATTATAGGAACACTACTTCCGACTTCAATTGATAGTTCGAATAATAACGAAAATATAATAATTGAAATTATTAAAGATAAAGTAGTTAACGAAACTTTACACACGTTAGATTACGATCGTCTTATTTCTAGAATTTTACCTTTAATTACCATAGTTTTGCCAGAACCGGAGGACAAGAAAGACTTATTCCCACCTAATTTAGTTAGAAAACCTAATTCAAATCAAATTGAAAACAAAGAAGTTGACTTTGTTAAAGATAAAATTACAAGCGAGAACTTAGTTTTGTCTTATCAATTAGAAGCTATAGAAAGATATAGAAACGCTCGTCCTTACGACTCTTAGTCTAAAAAAATAGTTCTTAATTTGCACTCCCATAAATTAGAAACCTATAGTTTGTATCACACCTAAACTGAAAAAATCAACCGAAGGCCCTAGGCATACTTAGAAGCATCCTGCATGCAATCACATGGTTAGGTTAGCGCGATTCTTGTAGATGAACGTCAGCCTCCCTTCACACCCCTCTACGACAGCTTTGGTGAACCCGACGTGAAGCGTGACGATAGTGTGCCTAGGATTTACATTGCATTTTCAGTTTTAATTTAAATTTCTAATTTTATCTTCTTGTGTGTAGGAGAATTGAAGATTGAAGCTGTGACAAAACCGTGGAAGAAGGATTTCCAATTGGTGGAGCTTCGTCGTTTCAAACCTCCTCCCCCTCAACGTTCAAGAGAATCAAGATATATTCATGGTTATTTTAGTTTTGTGTTTAAGATTGTTTTAACGATTACTTTTGAACCTCTTCAGCAAAGATATCATCAAGTAAGGTGTTTATTTTAAGTTCTTTATTTTTAGTTTACACACATCATTTAAAACGAAAAGTTATTTTCATCTGCACTTAGGATCCAAGCACTTTCATATTCGCATTAAAAGAGTATTTGAATCTTTCTTTTGTATCTAGGAAATATAATTTTTACTTAAAGCATTTAAATATCTGCATTTTAGGAAAAGCCATTATTTTTGCATCATCAAAAAGAAAAGATTTTAAGTTTTGAAAAAGAATGATTGTTTGCTTTATTTTCATTGCATAAAGAAGAAAGCTTTTAGCATAAAAAAAGATTAAATTTAGTTTACTTTTGATTCATAGTTAATGCTTTTATTTTTTTTCAAAGAAATTATTTTTTAAAGAAAAATAATATTAAACTAAAGGACTTAAATCAAGAAAATTCATCAAAACTACTGTATTAGGTTTTTGAATATAAGAGATAAATTTAGGTTTTTGAAATCAAAATTATTTTAGAAAAAGAAGATTAGAATTAGTAAAGCATAGGACTAGGGTAAAGCCATCCCTGGCTTTATCTACTGATAGATTTAGACAATTTAGAGAGCAATTAGATCCGGCTATTAGGGAACTTCTTCTCTATTTGAAAGGTTATCAAGAACGCAAGATGGAGGAGATGTTTAGGAACATGATGATAGAAAAGCAAGGGACACGTACAGTCCAAGCTATTCTAAAAGAAAAAGGAAAATTTACCGGATTAAACATTACGGAATACCTGGATGCATTTGAGGAGCAAGTGCAAATCCAGGGATTACCTGAAGATGTGCTAGTTAAATACTTTGGACGTGTAGTTTCTAGTTCAATTCTAGAATCTATACAAGAACACGCTGATAAAACTTGGGAGGAATTTAGAAAGGAACTTCATAAAATGTTCTACCTTGAGGATTTTAGCCAGCAAAGTCGAGAAGGTTTTTTGCGGTGGTTAAACACTGTTAAGAGCGATGAGTCTTTAACTCATCTTCACGATGAGTTTATGAGACGTCTGGCTAAACTTCCCGAAGATGATAGAAATGCTATAAATCCAGATGTAATTATATATTTTCTTAAGATACTGAATCCAGAAGATAGGGCCGAAATTGAAAGACGAATAGAGGAGCCAGGAAAAAGGTATGGGCTAACTGATGACTAGGAGAAAGTCAAAAAAGAGATAGAGGTTGTTGCTCAAATGAAGCAAAGGCAAACGATTTTATATGCTAAACCTAATGCTTCGCAACCTAGAGAGACTCCTGCTATAAGGCAAGTTGATATGCCAATGCCTGCTACTACGGCTACGGCTAATAATATAGCTGCCACTAAAGCTCCCATAGAATTTCAACTAGATATTCTATGTTAGCAAATGGAAAATGTTATGAACATGCAAGCATCTCTTTCAAAAGAGGTTGCTAACTTAAATAAACAAGTTTACTTCATGAGCTTTAATGATCCAGGGGCTAGCAGTAGTGATGAAGGACAAGCTCTGCTTAATCAACAAGTTATGCCTCAGTATGTTCCACCTCA
This sequence comes from Ceratopteris richardii, assembly GCA_020310875.1. NCBI lineage: Eukaryota > Viridiplantae > Streptophyta > Polypodiopsida > Polypodiales > Pteridaceae > Ceratopteris > Ceratopteris richardii. Next base: position 29,359,724 of record CM035410.1, read on the forward strand.
ACCAATCTTTCAGCCAGTACCACAGCAAGCTCCTCAGTTTGCTGTACAGCCACCCTTTCAAAGAAATAATGAGAAAAGAGGGACTGGCGGGAAGCGCTGTGTTTGGTGTGATAGTCAGGAGCACGCATCATTTGCTTGTGAAGAATTAAAAAGTGCTAAGGCGAATCAATTAGTCATAGAAATAGATAGAAGAATATGTGACTTTAGGTCACGTCTTCCTTTGTCCGTCAAATGGGGCAAAGGCGGAATGAAAAAGCTTTATGAAGATTTAACAGTATCAGATGCAACTGCCAGTACTTCGGCTGCAAGACTAGAGCCGGTCGAGGATAGGCCTTCTTCAATGCCAGGCCAAAATCCATATTCGATAGAGGCACTGGTACGAGCTAGAGACGAGATAATGTACAAGATCGCAGGGAAATCTCCTGTAGATCAATCCTCTGTCTTTTCTCACATTGCTAATGTTGAGGAAAAACAGAGACAAGAAGATGTGCAAGACGATGTAGAAGAAGGTGATAGGAGGGTAACTAGGAGGCAAACGAGAGAAGATGAAAAGAAAACTGATAAGAAAGTTCAATTTGATGAATCAAATTTATCTCAAGAAGAGAAGAAAAAAATGATAAAAGAAGGTAAAAAGCCGACCGATGAAAATGTTCAATCACAAGAAGAACAAAAGAAATTATTGGAAACCTCTAAACCTGAAAATAAAGAAGATCAAAAGCAAAATGAAGAGAAAAGGAAGAAAAAGGGTAGAAGAGCTCCACGTGCTATTATGATTTCTGAGCTCGAAAAGAAAAATGATGCTAGGGAGATTTTAAATGACATTCTTCTAAAAACTCAAGTAACGATGTCACTTGAGCAAGTGTTTTCCATTGCGAAACCGGAGTTCAAGGACAGTTTTATTCGACTTATTAGAAGAAGACGCTTTTCTTTGCCGCAAGACGAAGACATGCAAGACGTGGCAGAAGAAACCTTAGCTATGAATGATGCAGTTACATTAAGTGAAAGTGACTATGAGGATGATGAAGAATTTACAACGGGTAGTGTAAATAGAAATTTTCTAGGACCCATACAACCTGATGAAGAAATGTTAAAAAGTGAAAGTAAATATAATTCTACCTTCTGGGCAAGAGGCACTCCAGAAGTGAAGATTAGAATCCGTGATGAGAAGGATTCTTGTTTAGCTTTGGCTCTCATTGACTCGGGGTCAGAGATAAACGTGATTTCAAAAAAGTTCTTTGACAAATTTAGATGGCCAATCGATAAAGAGCACGATTGGCGGATGAGAACAACTGACAATGGCTCTGGCATTTTATTAGGTGCATGTGCGAATGTGCCTATAATGATAGGTTGAGAGGAGTTTCATTTCTTCGTTCAAGATAATTGTTCATATGAAGTGATTCTTGGGCAGTCATTTATAGCTGAAATGAGGATGGAAACAAAGGCAATGAATGACGGATCAGCGTATGCAAGAATTTGATCCAAATGAGGGATGGATTCTTTGCAAGTTATGACGGTTTGCCCAAACCATACTAGAAATAGAAAGAGCTTAAGAAGAAATCCTATTGACTCGATCAGTCATGTATGTAATGATCCACTGACTGTAAGAGAATATGGAGCGTACTATGATCAAAATTTCTGCTAGACTCCACTATTGAGGCGAGACAATAGTGGACGTTGTTTTGATGTCTCGCCTATCAGTAAACATAAATTTGAAAATTATCTAATTTGTACTCCTACAACTAGTTTGCATTATATTACTAGTGAAAACCTTCCAAGAACATTTAGAAAACAAACTAAAAAATATTTCAGACAAACTGGATTAATTTTAAGTGACGAGAAAATTGAGAGCATAATTGAATTATCAAAAAGTTCTATTCTATTAGAAGAGCTAGAAAGTGTTTCTCATGAAAATTTTGAATCAAATCCGATAATTCTTAACCCTATTCAAGAGTATGAGATTATTAGTGAAGTTATCCTAAAACATGAAATTAGCATAGAAACTAAATACAAAAATGTAGAAAGGAGAATAAAGCTTGTAGCTCAACCCTTACCCAAAGATAGTCATGACATACTTCGTCGAGTATCAAATAATCCTATTCATAGAGATCGATCTAAGATAGGTCACATATTTACCGATGAGAGTAAGAAGTTTATTAAATTTTTCGAGATGAATTTCTTTCTCAAATTGAAAAAGAGCAGTTTACCAAGATGATTGTTCGTCATGGTAAAGCTTTTTCTTTATTCCCTCATGAGATAGGATGTGTTGACCCAAAGTTAGTAGCTCCAATGATTATTTTCACAGTACCACATATTCCTTGGAATCTTCGTCCGATTCCAATTCCAAAGGCTCGTTTACCTGAGCTAATGAGACTGTTAAAGGAGAAGATTGCCATGAGAATCTTGGAACCATCCTCAGCACCATACTCTAATAGATGGTTCACGGTACCGAAAAAGAGTGGGAAGCTACGCTTTATTCAGGATTTGTAGCCTGTGAATAAAGTCACTATTAGGAATGTAGGAACGGGTCCCATTGTAGATGAGTTTGCCGAGGCATTTGCTGGTCACTCCATCTATTCAATGGGAGACATGTATTCAGGGTATGATCAGTTTCAATTAGCAATTGAGAGTCGAGATGTGACCACGATGAAGACTCCTTTGGGTTTAGTACGTATGTGTACTTTACCACAAGGAGCAACGAATTCTGTGGCACACATGATGAATGCTATGAATCTGGTCCTACATGACTTTATCCCAAAAGTGACGATGCCTTTTATTGATGACATTCCAATAAAAGGATGTGTGGAAAAAGAAAAGGATGAAAGTTTAGATTCATCTGGTTGCAAAAAGTTTGTTTCTAACCATATTTCAGATTGTGAAAAGATATTTGAGAGATTTGAAGAGGTTGGACTAACTTTCTTCCTAGAGAAATCAACTTTTGGTGTTAATGAAGTGCTAATAGTTGGGCATTTATGTGGCCATTATGGTCGTAGACCCTATCTAGCAAAAGTTGATGCCATTAGTAGGATTTCTGAGACATGTCGCAATGTAAGTGAAGGAGATTCCTAGGTGCATGTGTTTTCTATGTCATCTGGATCCCTCACTTTGCTCATACAGCGAATCCGCTTTATGATTTATTGAGAAAAAGAAAGAAATTCTTTTGGACAGATGAACATTCTATAAGAATGAGGCGTCTAAAGCAATTGCTTATCAATGCTCCTGTTTTGAAACGTATTGACTATACACGAAATAAGCCTGTAATCCTAACTGTTGACACTAGTCCTATTGGTATAGGCTGGGTCATTGGACAGGATGATGAGGAGGAGCAAAGGTACGCAGTTCGGTTTGGAGCAAAGATTCTTCATGATACTCAAAAGAATTACCCGCAAATTAAGAGAGAATTATGGGGATTAGTAACAGCTTTAAAAACAGGTAAAGAATACTTTATAGGAGCTAATGTAATAGTAGAGACTGATTCTCTTCCATTAATAGGTTTAATAGCTAATTGTTCATCTCCGGATATAGCTATGCTACGATGGATAGCCTATATTAAATTCATTAATCCTGCTTTTGTACATATAGCCGGTAAGCATAACACTGTCGCTGATATGCTTTCAAGAGCAAAATTTGACAATGAAATTGAAGCATTAAATAATCATATTAATTTAATAAATTATGAAACATCTACCTATACATATGAGAGATTTAGAGAAAACGATTATGAAGGACAGTGGCGAGATATAGGAAACTATCTAAGTTCTTTTCAGCCTTCCCCAAGCTGGTCTTCAAATCGATTCCGGAACATTAGGAAGAAGTCTTTCAACTTCTTCTTGAAAGATGGATATCTTTCGAGACATGCTAGAGGAAAGGTTCGAAACCCTCAAAGAGTACTAGGCTTGAAGGTTTTCTAGAGTGCAAGTTATGCAACAGATGCACGAAAGCCTTTGGACAGATCATAAAGGTTTTGTAGCTACGTATGAAAAGATTAGAGAAAGCTACTGGTGGCCGAGGATGTATGTAACTGTTAAAGAATTTGTAAGCACTTGTAGTACGTGCCAGTTACATTCCTCTGTCAAGCATAGAGATCCCCTTCACCCGACCTATCCACCTTGTATTCATTACAAGTGGGTATTAGACCCTGTGACCATGCCTAAAAGCAATGATGGCATGAGATATATCGTTCTTGCATGAGAAGATTTGACAAATCACGTCGAAGGTAGAGCGCTTCGTTCTAATACTACTTATAATGTATGCATATTCCTTCTAGAAGAAGTATTATCCAGATTTGGATATATAGAAAAAGTAGTAGCGGATAGAGGTGAGTTAGATGCGAGAGAGGCGAGAGAATTCTTTGCACAACATGGAATTCGATTGTCTCTTACCACTGCCTATAACCCAGAAGCAAATGGTAAAATTGAACGAGGGCATCCTTCCATAGTGAAGACTATTTCTAAAGCTTGCCATGGAGATATTGGTCAATGGCCAAAATATCTCCCATTTTCTCTTTGGGTTGATCGCATGACATACACGAGAACAACTGGTTTTATGCCGGCTGAACTCATGTATTGTCAGAAACCATTATTTCCCATTCATACTCAGATAATTAATTTGATAAATTTAGGTTGGAAGATAACATTTCAAGAGAGGACTTATTAGCATTTAGAATTAAGCAATTAAAACAAGGAAATGAAAATCTTAAAGAAGCAATAAAAAGATTAAAAACATCTAGATTGAAAAATAAATTATATTTTGATAAGAAACATAGACTAAGACCGCAACCAATAGAAAGTGGTGACTGGGTGCTTGTATATGATAGTACATTTGATACTCAATACGATGCACGTTGGAAACTAACTAAACGTTGGTTCGGACCTTACGTTGTTGTTTCAGTTTATGAAACAGGTACATATAAATTACGTGAATTTAATGGTTCTATGTTAAAGAATTTGATTGCAGGGAAAAGAATAAAATTGTTTCGAAGAAGAGAAAGCAGTAAATTTGAATTGTATGAAGACTTCTTGGAGGATGACGATGAAGAAGAATAAAAATGATCAGGTGAAAGAGTTCTAAACTTTACTTATTTATTAGTTGTTAATATGATTTTTTATTGATGCATTTCATGAGTAGATATATACATCCTTGTGATAGGAAAGGAAGATTTTTAAAATTATGAAACAATGAGTTTAAAGCTGAAGTATGGATGTGTATGAAGAGAAGACAAGAATTAGAGACCCTATGGCTTTCATAAGGATAGGAGAGGGAACACTTGACTTGCGATTCCTAGTAGAAGTAAGTTTATTTTATATAGGTAGACTTCCTTAACTTCCAAACCATTTAGCTAATGAGATCCTAGTTCCCACTTTAGCATTCCTCTAGAACCTCCGCTCTGATTAGGGGTTAAGCCTTTCCTCTTTAAAAAAAAGTTGCGAAGAAAAATTAAGAAAAGAGAAAATTGAGAACATCAAGCAGTATATTAATGGCTACTGTAAGATGAGAAAAAGAAAATTAAAAAATAAAAAGAAAAAGAAAGAAAAGAAAAGAAAAGAAAAAAGTTATCATGATTCAGTTGTGGTCTCGAAACCACTTCTGAAATTCTATATGGGCAATATGAGGCGGATTTATGCTATAGAGGAATTAGTTAGATGCATCTTATGGCGAGTGACTAGGAAATCAGGGATAGATAATTTATATAAAATATGTATTACTTTTGAACGGGTTAATAGAAGAGCAAGTACCACAACTGTCTGCTTGATTTCTATGGGACTTTCCAAAACTTGTTTTCAATTTCATGCATTGAACGAAAACGTTTAAGATTCAAGTTTGCATAATTTTAAAAGATTTTTCTTAACTGTCAGAAGATGTACTTACCTTTAGGAGCATATTTCATATAAGTTTAAAAATAGTTCTAGAAATATTTTTCAAAAGAATTTGATACTGCTTTCCTATTGAACTGTAGGTTGACCCATTGAGCGCAATGTGCAGGTTTGGTGGGGGCAGATGTCAGAAGGATTTCCTCACTCGAATTGTCATATGGAAAAATAAAAATGTTTTTCTTTAGAGTTGGTCAAATGATATCTCTCTCATAGATTTTTTTTTTTAATGTATTGGTTTGAATTGACTAATCTTTTCTTTTTTTTCACTTAGTACCTGCAGACAACAAATCCGTGAAGAGTTAGAGTACTAAACAAAGATGTCATATAGTGGATTTTATGGATAAGTACTTTAAAAGTATTGATTGAATACAAAGTTAACAAGGTATTGAATTGTGTATGAATCTTTATGCTTGTATTTTACATGTATGATTTCATGAAAAGGTAAGAAAATACATGTATATATATATATCTGTGTATCTAAATACATTTCTAATCTTATATGCCAATGATTATTTACCTAAAAATATCTATTATTTTCAAGGAACTTCTAATAAAAAGTGTTGATTACCTTATGTCTATAATGTTAAATGAAATGCTCTTAATTCTTTTGATTAAGTGCTAAGTTATTTATTCGTATATATAAATAAATAAATAAATAAATATATATATATATATATATATATATATATATATATATATATATATATATATATATATATATATATATATATATATATATATATATATATATATATATATATATATATATATATATATAGTTTAGAATTAAATAGTAATATTTTAGATATATATATATATATATATATATATATAATAGTTTAGAATTATCTATGTGCTTACGTAAATTAAAATAAGTACGTGTGAATTTTGGTTCATCTATGACTTTTGTGTTAGTTAAAAATAGTTAAGTATAGGTTAGTAGTTTTAGTATGCATGATAAATTTAAGTTAACTAAAGACGTCGAACGTGCATGTTTATGTGTATATAAGTAGATGATTAAATAATGATTGCTGCTAATGAACTTCTGCAGATCATTGAAGAGATTTCAAAAAGGAGATTACGAGAACACAAGCATACGAAATTTTCAGGATCACAAAATTACAATATTTGAAGATTTTTTATTAAGTTGTATAGGATTATCTATAAAGAGAATTGTTTTAGCTTTTGTATAGGCTTAAATCCTAAAGATTTCGAGCACTTCCACTTTTCGATATAATTAAGATTTGTATAGGCTTAAAAAATATTGATTTTGAAATTCTTCATACTGTTTCTCTGAAAATTAATTGAGATCTTTACTTTTTTATTTTGTATGTCTAAAGAGATAGGATCTACAAGTAGTTCTAAATTAGTATCTTCAAACGATTCTGATATTAAGAATCAAGAATTAGGAAACTTAATTATAGGAACACTACTTGCGACTTCAATTGATAGTTCGAATAATAACGAAAATATAATTGAAATTATTAAAGATAAAGTAGTTAACGAAACTTTACACACGTTAGATTACGATCGTCTTATTTCTAGAATTTTACCTTTAATTACCATAGTTTTGCCAGAACCGGAGGACAAGAAAGACTTATTCCCACCTAATTTAGTTAGAAAACCTAACTCAAATCAAATTGAAAACGAAGAAGTTGACTTTGTTAAAGATAAAATTACAAGCGAGAACTTAGTTTTGTCTTATCAATTAGAAGCTATAGAAAGATATAGAAACGCTCGTCCTTACGGCTCTTAGTCTAAAAAAATAGTTCTTAATTTGCACTCCCATAAATTAGAAACCTATAGTTTTTATCATACCTAAACTGAAAAAATCAACCGAAGGCCCTAGGCATACTTAGAAGCACCCTGTGTGTAGTCACACGGTTAGGTTACAGTGATTCTTGTAGATGAACGTCAGCCTCCCTTCACACCCCTCTACGACAGCTTTGGTTTTTGTATAGTGAATACTTTTAAAGAGCTTCAAATAAACTAAGTAACTCTAGAGTCATATCTACATATAATTTGACTATCAATTACTCTTTGTCAAAGCTCACCTTTTTGCATAGAATTTTTCAAGACTAAACACACACTTATACAATTCTTGACGTTTGTAAAATTCTTGAACTTCTTATGCCTTTCGTAACTTAAAGCTGCAGTGCTTGAGATATACTGCCCGAACAATTCATAACAAATTCACAGGCTAAATTTCTATGTTGGCGGCGATTGAGCAAATCCTTTGTCTGAAACAGATAATAGAACAACGATACGACTGAACATTTCATTTTGAAATACACAGAAAATTTGTTGATGAAACATAGTGTTTGCATTATTAAAGCATTATGAATTAAAGTGCTAACTGAAATGTATGATCATTGCTTCCTAATAATGTGCATAGCTAACCTTAGCAGCTGACTCTTTGCGAAGAGTTTTTCGAATGAGAATGGTAAACAACTACACCGATGGTAGACAAACCAATAGATAAAGAACAATGTTATTGCAAAGTATAATGAGTAAATTCATATCAGAGCAATTTACCTTTTTATCTTCAGATCGTAGTTATGCTATAGAAATGTTTTCTCCTCTCTTGCTGGGGCATAGGTTGTACAAACATCTGACATGTATTGGACTTTAAATGTACTTGTTTCTATTTTAGAATTGTGAAAATACATAACGCAAAACAAACGCACTCGTTCCAAAAGTGTTTAAATGATAATTTATAGTAAAAGAAAAAAAACAAACAATAATTTAATCACTCAGTATTCGTTCTTCGTTAGAGCATCCTAGAGTAAAAAGCTGGGAACGAGGGGGAACAGTAGCAAACTACTGGCAGTGCGTTCGTAGAATAGTTGCTCTCTTGTGCAGATCAATTTGGATAATAGAAATTTCCAAATCCCACTATTCAAAATGAATTCTCCTTAACATCTGAAGATTACAACAAACTTCTGTTCCGAAAAAAAACACAACAACACAACAATCCCAAATCTCTGTTGCGATAAAAAACAACAACACAATCCCAAATTCAAGTTGTAAATAGTCATATATTTGCAGAATTATGCTATAAACAATTTTTTCTTTGCAAGCGCTTGACCTGTCACGAATAAGAATTGTATAAAACAAAAACTAACCTGTGCATATATCAATTGTTTTACTTGGTCAACTCCATCATCAGAATGTGTAGAGGGTGCCAACACCAGTAGCATAACAGAAAGGGAACATAGTTTGAAGTACAATGAGTGTGAGCATCATCAGAAGTAGTCTGATATGATATTCGCTCTTGTCGAGATATTCTGGAGCATTCCTGAATTGGCCTCCTGGTGTCGGATAAATTCCTCACATCAGCCGTTGATCGAATATGCAGATTTTGTTTTTTCTTCTCATTGGCTGTCCATCAATCAAATCCTCATGTGATCGCCATCAATCAATAAAACAGAGCTCTTCGTCATCCTTAATGTCATAGCCTCAGACATTTCACCTCCGAATCTTTAAAGAGTACACCCGTCTTCCTATGCGCATGCTCCTTTCGTCATGATTATTTCCCAGTTGAGCCCTCGGATCTTTGTCACATATCTTCGTCAGATAGCCGAAGTGAGTTCCTCCTCAATTCGCACAAGATGCCGATTAAAGTTCTTGTCTTCAGTTCATACGCTTGCTGCCTCCCTCTGAACACACATAATAGTCTCTTGACTGTTCCTCTGTCTCCAGCGTTTAAGTGCTGAGAATAATCCCCCTTCTGATCAATCAGCGCCCCCTCTCCTTCTCTATCTACGCAGCATATATCTTCGCACGAACCCCTAGAGAGAACACAAAAAGAAACTTATCCTCTGTCCTCCCTCGTGATGGATGTGACGCCTTCTCTACTTCCCATGTCGCATGATTGCCACGTAGCTATTTCCTTTTTATGTGATCGTACCCTTTCATTGACAGTCACATTCTTCTCTTTCTTTGTTTCTGTACTTCTTCAAAATGATATTTGTAGGTGATGAAATGGACACTTTCATATGTGCAATATCTAAAGATGAACAACTTCCTCTTTGCATGTGAAGACAAACTACAACCATTAAAAACAAATTTAGATTCTTTTCCCCTTTCTCTTCTCAACCAAGTACTACTTGGAGGGATAGAGACAACATTAGGGTATTTTCTTCAATTTGGATGATAATCGTGAAGACAAGATCTTCACGAGATCGTGGCCTTTATGTATCTTCTATTCACAACATAATAAGAAATATCTATAATATGCATACTCTGATAGACTTGTCCATCAGAGTATGTGAGGGGATATTGTTCCCAAACTTGTGTCATCTCTTGTCTCTTTCTATTTTCTAAGTACTTTTTGTCTAAATTAGTGCATCTACGGGATCCGATCATCAACAGTATTTGTATTCATGTATGTATGCATGTATGCATGTTTGTATGCAGGCATGCATGCATGCATGTATGTATGTATGTATGTATGTATGTATGTATGTATGTATGTATGTTTATATGTATGTATGTATGTGTGTATGTATGTATGATGTAGGTATGTATCTATGTATGCATGTATGTATGTGTGTTAGTAAGTAAGTAAGTAGGTAATAAAGTAACTTATTATGTAAGTAAGTAAGAATGTATGTATGTATGTATGTATGTATGTATGTATGTATGTATGTATGTTTGTATGTATATTTGTATGTATGTGTATGTGTGTATGTATATCTATATGTAATTAAGTATGTATATATGTATGTATGCATGTATGCATGTATGCATGTATGTATCTCTATGTGTGTGTGCATAAGTGAGTAAGTAAGTAAGTAACTAAGTGTGTGCATATGCATGTATGAACACATGTATCTATGTATGTATGTATTTATGTATGTATGTATGTATGTATGTATGTATGTATATATATATATATATATATATATATATATATATATATATATATATATATATATATATATATATATATATATATATATATATATATGTGTGTGTGTGTGTGTGTGTGTGTGTGTATGTATGTATGTATGTATGTATGTATGGGTTTGTGTAAGTGAGTATGAAAGTAAGTAAAGAAGAATGTATGTATGTATGTGTGTGGGTGTGTGTAAGTAAGAGACTAAGTGTATAAGTAAGTTAGTAATTAAGTCACTAAGTAAATATCATTAGGAAAAAAAATGAATCGTACATGAGCCTTTTGGATTAACGAGTGATTAGTGATTGACCGATGAAAAGAGGTTGGTGAACACAGTTTATCGCCTGTAAATTACTAGGTTGAAGGGAGAAGAGGGGACCAAATTCCCTTATGTTTAGGTTTTGCCTCTAGAGAGAAAAAGGAATCTTGTAACTAGCCTTAGCCCAAAAGCACAAAAATTTTAGAAAGTTTTAAAACTCATAATAACACCATTTAATGTTCGCCCACATTGTTTTAGGATCAAAAGTGCTATTTTTGACTTCTAAACCAAAATCCATGCATAAACTAACCTAAAAATTGACTTTTTCAAAAATAACTCAAAATATAACTTTTTCCTCCTAAATGTTATACTTTATGGAATAATGGAATAGTAAATGGATTTTAATGCCTTGAGGTTTTTAATGTGTTTTGTGTTTTAATTTAGAAGGTGAAGATTCATGAGGGTGTGAAAAAGCATGGACTTATTCAAATATTTCTGAAGATATCTATAAGAATATTTAGAAGATAGTATTTTAGTTCTTTTTTCATAAGAATAATAGATCGCTTTAGAAAGTGACATTATTCTAAAATCAGTAGATTACTATTTTGTAAATAAAGCAGATTTCTATATAATAAGCATGCTTTTCAAAGCACCACCCTCATGTATCTTGTATTCAAGATGTAATAAGAAATAATATAAATATACGTGCTCTAATAGACTCGTCGATTAGAGTAATTGGGGGGAGATTGTACCCAATCTGGTGTGGATTCTCTTGTCTCTATCTATTGTCTTAGTACTTTTGTGAGATTTTGTTTCTATACTATCCTCTGTGTATGTGCATATGTGTGATTTGAAGGTCAATAGTGGTATCAAAGACAAGGCATGTTTGCAGAGGTGTAGGTATCAAAATTCAATCATGACTCATGGTCTCTACTCATTAATCAACAATTGTCTCAACCATCCGATGTGGGAGCGATTCGTGACGATTGGTGGATCAATTCAATCGTCTTGTTAACGGCGCACATAGGGTGACTATGCACAACAAATATTTTTTTTCTTAAGGTCTGTAGGGCAAAGCGTTTCTATATCTTTCCACTGCGTTTAAATGGGATGATAAGATTAATTCCTCACTAACTACTTTATCTTTGTGTATTTAGAGTTTTATAAACATCAAGTGGTCTAGGAAATAATAAGTCAAATGTAGATGGAGGTAAAAGTGAAAGGAAAATAGATTAATGATTGTTTTCCTATACAAAGCTATAAGATACTGTTGATAAAAAGATATCCTATACAAACTAAACAATAGATTTCAGCTAAGTAAACTCTTTCCACACTTCAAATCTTCAGTTCGTCTTCAACTAGGCTGCATTTCATTTGAAAAATCACATGAGCTTGTGAATACGACTCCCCTCTTTATATAGATGAGAGTAGCCCACCATAGCCCACATTTTCCCTAAGATAACTGATCCATGCAGCCTACATTTACTCCTCTTCAACTCAACATCACTCAACTAGAATTTAGGTGTGGGATTTTTCTCCATTTGATTTTCCAAAATACACACAACCATTCAAATTAAATATTTACTTGGCCATCCATTTAGCATTTAATAAATACAACCCTTCAATTCTTTTATTTAATCACTTTTAGAATAAATGCAACCCTTTAGAATAAATTAAATTAAACCCATCAATAATTTTAAATGTAACCATAACCTTAGTGATAATAATGATAATTAATAATTAATATAATTAATTAACCATTTATATTTAAAATATTTTGCTAAGGTTTCATTTATTATATTTTCTCCTATTTATAAACTCATTAATTGAGTAAACCTACTTAATTAACCTTTCAACCATAGGTTTACCCTTAAACTAACCTTAAACCATGATTTTTAACCCCCGACTTACCCATAAACTAATCTTCTACCCTTCCATAACCCTCTAGATTTATTAATTAACCCTTAATTAACCTTGAAACTAAGCTTGAACCCTATAAAACATGATCAAAACCTACATTTGATGCTTAAATACCCTTGCATTTTCTAAATAAACCTATGACCAACCCTTGCTTTCCATCTATACCCATAATTATATTAGAAAACACCTAGATAAATACTTCCCATTTTGCTATTCATCAGCAAACTTCTTCTCCTACAAAAATTAAAATCAAACATTGGTCAAAACTATCATAATTTATCCAAACTTATTCCAACCAATTAATCTTCTTAATTTCAGTAATATTTTAAGAGTAATAAATTCTTTCCGACATCCACCCCCACTAAACCTGCACATCGTCCCGATGGGCCAACCTGCAGATTCAAGTGGAACATATCAAATTCTTTGAAAATATGTTTAAATTTTTAAAATTTTATTTTATCATGCATTCATACTTTGTGCAATTAAAAAGATTAGCACAAATCTTCTAAAAAAAACAAAGTAGATATAAGTCATATAAATATCATGTTATATCTTCAATCCACATTTAAACAAGCATTTATAAGAATAAATCATAAGTGTCATAGTTCTTTTGTTCATCTAACTTGCTTGGAATAAGTAACTTATCTTGCATAAGAGCATATACCAAAAACGTTTTTCATTAAATAATAGAATTATATGCCTCCTACTTTTATTTCCTATGGTCTGACTCTCCATTCATTTCTTTTTTTCATATCATTTTTTTCTATTGCTTTATCACTTCATGCCAACTCAGCTCTTTCTTTATTTTTAACAAATCGGCGTCTACCGAAATTGGGTGCGACTCCTGGACTTGTCCACCCGGCCAAGTTTATTCCACTTGTCTGCCAACCCAGCATAGCACACGACAAAACTATATCAGCCCTACATGAAATTGACGTCAGCTCATGGCTCTGATCGCCCGACCAAAGTAACTCCACCCGCCTACTGACCCATGCAGGCGCATAACAACATAAAGGTTAGGCCTATGATGAAACTAGCGTCAGCTCGTGGCCTTCATCACCCGACCAAGGTTGTTCCACCTGCCTACTAGCCCAACATAGCGCACCAACTACAAACACATACATATATGCTAATTGGGTATGAAGTTTTATTTTTTTAATTCATTTAGAGGTCAGATCTCATAAGGAATAAATAGCAAGATACAAACATTCCACATACTAATGGATAAAATTTTCAGCATATACATGTATTCTAATAAGGCTACCATTTCTTCCACAAGCTTCCAATTCCAAAATTTCTATTTAACTATCTGATTCAGGTCATATAGATACCAGTTTTCATGCTTCAATCATAAATATATCAGATATTCAACATCTTAAATTCTACTTGATTTTTCTAAATAAATTTGAACATATCATTTTAATCCATTCAGAAATGCCATGCATATACACAAAATCAAACAAATCTTTTATTAAAACTTTTTCACCTGATCTTTTACATCGCCTGTCATCCAACATTTCTTCGATTGCCTAGATTTTAGGCCTCATCTTTTATCTTCAATCTCTAGATTTTATCAAAAGTGTTCAATAACATTCCAGTTGATATCATTATTTGTCATCAACTTATTATCATATCATCATCATATCATAATACTCATAAAAGAGAAGCATATTATTAATCACATTCATCATCATATTTTGCCATCATAATATTCATAAAAGAGAAGCATATTATTAATCACATTCATCATCAAAATTTGGTATAAAAAACTCATAGTATATTTATCATGAAAAATTCTTATATTTTCTTAAGAAAGAAAAAATCATAAAGAAAACGTCAAATAGCTTCATTGAAAATAAGAATTTCATATCGTGATAAAGAAAAGCAAAAGCAATTAACACATATACCTTTTGAAAACAAAGATTTTTCATCAACTGTTAATATCTTTTTCAATCATAGGAAATTATATAGGAGAATTTTCATCAAACATCAAGCATCAATATTTCATATTTTGGATCATAAATTTAGTAAACAAAATGCTCATAAAAAAGTCATAGATATAAAAAACCACAAGAAAATTATTCTATCAATTTCTTTTCCTCTTATTCATAAGTTTAGAAGAGTTTTTAGTATTTTGCACAATGTTCAGAGTAGCCTCTTGTACCCATTTCCCAATATCTTTGTCATTATCCATTTTGGTATGAATATTTTTATCATTAGATTGAAATTTGAATTCATCAAATGTATCTTGATCACAACCATTCTCATTCTTTAAGATTTTAAGTTTAAGACTCACAATATATATGTCTTCTCTTTCATCAATTTTTATTCTTTTCTGAACTTCATTTTTATGAATCTTTATATTTGCATATTTATCTTTATCAATCATTTTCAATGTACTTTGACCATATTTTTTTAGCAAGAGATTTAGTTTCATCCTCAGTGTTACTTATAACTTTTGGTTTTAGACGATTTTGCTCATTGTTCATAGATTTTAATGCACTCTTTGTTTTCTCACTATAGCTCTTAGGTCTCCACTGTTTTTTAATGTTGTTACATATTTTAGGTCTAAATTTAGTTTGGGTAAAGTATTCTCTCATCCCTCCTCCACCTAAGTTTAAATGCAAAGGTAGTTGGGTTTGGAGGTCACAAATCTTAAGATCATGTGTAATGACTAAATGTAATTTGCATGCATCATCATAAGAAAGACAAGTATCATATGCATGACCTAACTGATCACACCAAAAGCATCTTGTTGGATATTTCATTCTTCTATGCATAGCTATATGGGTGGATCTCCTATGCTCAAATATATGATCTCTGTTATGCAGTTTTGTAGATAGGCTTAGAGTTTCATGTTCATGCTTGCATTTACATCTAGGTAGTTCATTTATTTGTTTGGTCAATTTATCCATTTGGTTCTTTAAATTTGAAACAACTTCTTTTAAAATACCACACATCACATGACTTGAATTGGAAAAATCACTAAGTTTATCAAGTAATAGAAATATTTCTTCAAGTTTAGCTCGATTTGATGACTTTAGATTATCCCCTAGTTCCTTGAATTGAAATTCAAAATCCAAAATCTTATTCTTAATTGATTCTTCCATAATAGAGTTCTTATCATTTGTATTTAATTTAACTATATTCTTCTTACCCATTGAAAATCAATAAAATAAATCTCAAAAAATAGATCAATACCTGAAAGATGGTTCGAAGAAGAGGCTCAATGTGAATGTGTGTGTAAACTTTATACAATTTCAGTTGCTTAAATTCTAATACATCAAAATCTATTGAATGAATGTGCAAACGTCTCCACTTCATATGTCAATGAGAGGGTGTTGAGATGAAGCTGATCTACTTGCCTATTCCCGTGGAGGTGCTCAGAGCATAAGCTCAGCCCTCAACACCCAGTGAATTATAAGGTTTGAGAATTCTGCCTCTGCAAGATGACCACCTCAAGCTGCTGCAACCACGTGACCTAAACCAAACTATTGCATATGCAAGAAAAAAAAAGTGTTTATACCTGTCTTGCTCCGCTGTTGTTCACGTCGGGTTCAAATGTGGGAGCGATTCGTGAGGACTGGTGGATCAATTCAATCGTCTCCCTAACGGACACACAGGGTGACTATGCAGAACAAGTATTTTTTTTCCTAAGGTCCGTAGGGCAAAGCATTTCTATATCTTTCCTCTCCGTTTAAATAGAATGATAAGATTAATTCCTCACTAACTACTTTATCTTTGTGTATTTAGAGTTTTATAAACATCAACTAGTCTAGGAAATAATAATTCAAAGGTAGATGGAGTGAAATGAAAATAGATTAATGATAGTTTTCCTATACAAAGCTATAAGATATTGTTGATAAAAAGATATCCTATACAAACTAAACAATAGATTTTAGCTAAGTAAACTCTTTCCACACTTCAAATCTTCAGTTCATCTTTAACAGGGTTGCATTTCATCTGAAAATCACATGAGCTTATGAATACGATTCCCCTCTTTATATAGATGAGAGTAGCCCACCATAGCCCACATTTTTCCTAAGATAACTGATCCATGCAGCCTACATTTACTCCTCTTCAACTCAACATCACTCAACTGGAATTTAGGTGTGGGATTTTTCTCCATTGGGTTTTCCAAAATACACACACCCATTCAAATTAAATATTTACTTGGCCATCCATTAAGCATTTAATAAATACAACCCTTCAATTCATTTTTTATTTATTTAATCACTTTTAGAAAAATGCAACCCTTTAGAATAAATTAAATTAAACCCATCAATAATTTTAAATATAATCATAACCTTAGTGATAATAATGATAATTAATAATTAATATAATTAATTAACCATTTATATTTAAAATATTTTGCTAAGGTTTCATTTATTATATTTTCTCCTATTTATAAACTCATTTAGTGACTAAACCTATTAACTTAACCTTTCAACCATAGGTTTACCCTTAAACTAACATTAAACCATGATTTTTAACCCCCAACTTACCCATAAACTAATCTTCTATCCTTCCATAACCCTCTAGATTTATTAATTAACCCTTAATTAACCTTGAAATTAAGCTTGAACCCTATAAAACATGATCCAAACCTACATTTGACCATTAAATACCCTTGCATTTGCTAAATAAACCCTTGACTAACCCTTGCTTTTCCATCTATACCCATAATTATATTAGAACACACCTAGATAAATACTTCCCATTTTGATATTAATCATCAAACTTCTTGTCCTGCAAAAATTAAAATCAAACATTAGTTAAAATTATCATAATTTATCCAAACTTATTCCAACCAATTAATCTTTTTAATTTTAGTAATATTTTAAGAGTAATAAATTCTTTCTGACACAGGTCCAAGATTTTGTATATCAAGTTCATTTGTTTTGCTTCGCCGGTTAGTTTTTTTGAATGTTTTGAATTTGGTACTATGGACTGTGCTCACTATCACATTGTACCCCCTATGCTCATTGTCACAATCTACCCCTTGTGCTCACTTTCACACTCACACTATACCCCGTGTACTCACTGTACTAATTGTACAACCTATAACCCCTATGCTCATTGTACCCCCTATACCACCTGTGCTCACTATGCACTCTTCATTATTTGAGTTTGGTTCGGTTGTCAAATCTGGTTATCAAGGTCATTTATGAATTTTGTTATCATTCGATTACTCCTTCAGCTTACTCCAAGCCATCGACCAAGGCATAGAACTATGGCATAACGTTGTCATCTTTGGCTTCTCTAGCACTCATGGTTCACTTTGGCTCCCTTTGGTTCTGTTGAGAGCCATTGACTACGCGTGAACCAATTTTAACTTATGAGTGGAAATAAGGGCTTAGTTATTTCCCTAAGAGCTTACTTATTTCTCTAGTTAGCCTACATAGTTCCTTATTTAGCATGTATGGATTTGAACTCACAACCTCATACTTCCAAGAGATAAGCCTTATCCACTAGCATATTTTCTCTTTTTGATACCCCATTCCTTTTAATAAATATTTAACATATTTCTTAACACTCTCTTCACATTATTCATTTATTTATTTAGTTATCTGTTTATTTAAACACTCTCTTTTATCTATTTGTTTATCAAAGCACTCTCCTTTATTTTATTTTATTTACTTATTTATTATTATTATTATTATTCTTATTGTTTTTTTTATTATTATTGTTCTTATTATTATTATTATTATTATTATTATTATTATTATTATTGTTATTATTATTATTATTTCAATATACACTATTGTTAGAATTTTTTTCCCGCGCTGAGACCTATGTTTTGGTTCTCTACATAAGGTCATGGACCGTAGCCATACTATCAACGATTTTGGTTCATCACCCCTACCAGAGGTACCAATTGAGCAATAATTAGAACTTTTGCAGCATGAACTTCAACATGCCTTAAATGAGATTAAGTAACATGATGTTGCACTCTAGCAACTACAAAGTGATTATAATAATCTAGTTAGGGTGGTGAAGGCCATTATTATCGCCCAAGAAAAAGGCATCAAGTCCAAGATTGGTGCAAAAAATTATTTCACGACTCGATGGGCAAAAGGATGGCCAATTTGTTCTTTCATGGCTATCCCCATTTGACTTCTATTCTGATGAATTATACTCTGAAAGTGAGAATTTGAAATTCATTACTAATTATTTGTTGGATAAGGCCGAGTTATGGTGGAATGTTTTGCACCATAGCACGGATTGCCTGACCACATGGAAAGCATTTCAAGAACAGAGCAAGGAGTCCTTCTTTCGTCCTCACTTTCACTTACATGCATGTTGATCATGGACAACTTTTGGATGGAAATATGCAGATATTATGTCTACCTATACTAAGCATTTTTGGCAATGACTATTACTTATTCATTCACTTGCAACAATTCCTAAAGATACTTTGCAATGGAAATATGAAGATGATTTGAAAATGGGAATCCAAACTAAGCTCAACTCACTATATCTGATGACCCTCTATGAAGCTATTTCTTTTGCACATGATGCTCAGAAAGATTTTCAATCTATCACCAAGTCCATTCCCTGACAACAAATGCTTCAACAACAACCACCAATCAAGCCGAATTTTCCTTCCAAGCGTCCCTTCACTAGTCTTTCTTCTCCTACTTTCATCGCTCACCTACTTCCCGATGCCCATCTACTTTCCAACAATGTGCTCAATACAATTCCTCACCAGTATCCAAGATCACTCCCCTACAACCCACAAAACCTCCAACCCTTCAAACTACTATGATGGATGCTCAACAAAAGAGGCCCCATATCACTTACTAGCATTGTGCTAAGTCTAGTCATACTAAAGTGAAATTTAGGTTTCAAACTAACGACATGAAGCTTATGAGAGCTCAAGCACACAACATGGAAGTGGTTCCTAAAGACATTCAACCTGATTGCACCGAAGAGGCATTGGAACATGATCTGATTACCTTGGGTAACACAATTTCTATCCATTCTGTATTTTGCATGCAAGGTACTATTAATGGTAAAGTTTTTAATATTTGACATGATTATGGTATTTCACATGACTTTATTTCTCATACACTAGTGAAATATCTCCAATTAAACCCATTTCCTCCAAAATGAATTAGAGTATTTAGGCCATATTTTTATAGTCAAGGTATTCATGTAGATCCAAAGAAAATTAAAGTAATTAAAGAATGGTCTATACCTCAATCTATGAGTAATGTACGCTCTTTCCTAGGGTTGTCTAGTTTTTATAGAAAGTTTGTAAAAGGTATTTCTTATTTAGCACTTCCACTCACATTATTATTGAAGAACAAGTTCAAATTTGCATGGGGATTACAACAATATAATCTTGTATTAATGCAAAATGACCATCCTATTGCATTTGAAAGTAGAAAACTTAAACCTTCTAAAACGAATTATAGTACATATAATAAGGAACTTTTGGCTCTTGTGCATGCTTTAAAAATTTGGAAACATTATCTCATGCGTTCTAAAGTTAAAATCAAAATAGACCAACAAGCTCTTAAGCATTTATTAATTCAACCATTCATTTCTAACCAAAAACATTAAATGGGCTTCATTCATACAAAAAGTTCATTTGTGATTGAATATAAACCTAGAATCTTATGACATGATATTGCTATTGATCATATTCATTCATTTCATGACCTGATTCCTACTTATGCATGTGATTTGTATTTTTCACAAACATCAAATGCTTTCAATAGTTCTCTAACATTTGGTGGGATCACTACACTTTTCATAATGGATCCTTGTATTTCAAATGCAAGTTATGCATTAAACAAGGTTTTAAAGAATTTATGAAAGAGATGCATAAATAACTATATATGGGTCATAGGGGCATACAAAGTACTATTTCTATATGTAAAGAGTTTTTCTTTTGGCCAAATATGGAAAATGATATTGCACAATATGTTGCCCATTGCATTGTGTGTCAACGTGTGAAGACACATCACTATAAAGCATTTGGATTATTGATGCCAATTCCCATACCTAATGGACCATGGGAACAAATTTGTATGGATTTTATTACTAGTCTTCCTACAACTTCATCACATAATGATATGATTTGGACAATTGTTGATAAGTTTAGTAGACAACCGTTTTTCATTCCTTGTAAAAAGACTCCTTCTTCACCTTAAGTCGCTAAGTTATTTATTAAGTATATTTTTCCACATCTTTTCCAAAAGTTTTTCTTTTAGATCAAGATGTTCATTTTTGTAATCAATTTTGGTTTGCATATTTCAGAATTTAGGTTCCATAATAGACTTCATCTGTTCATTTCATCCTAAAATTAATCCGCAAAGTGAAGCTACAAGTACTATTTTGGATTTATTACTTTAGAAAATCCAAATAATTGGGATGAGAACTTCCTTCACTACAATTTGCATACAATAACACAACATATGAAATTGTGTATGGTAAAAAGTTTCCCACTCCCATGTCTATCACTCAAACTGACATACCTATGGCTGATTCTTTTGCACAATATCATATTTCTACACTTCATGAGGTCCATGAGCACATTAAAAAGAGTGAAGAATGCTCCATGTGTAATGCTAATAAGAAACAAGTAGCTAAATAGTTTAATTAAAATGACTTTGTATGATTATGAATAATTAAAAGACGTTTGAAAAACATTTCACGACATCCTAAGGTTAAAATTTCATCATGTTATCATGGACCTTTTCATATTATTTTAAAAATTAAGGAGAATGCTTTTAGATTAGACATGCCTTCTCATTGGAATGTACATAATCGTTTTTATATCAAATAATTTAAATCCTTTAAAGAAACTCTACCACTTATTCTTATTTTAGATGATCCTCCTTTGCTATAAGAGGATGCTAAAATTTTAATTCTAGAGAAACTACTTGATTATTATGTGACTTCTACATGCAAAGGTAACCAATATCATAGATATTTAGTTAGATATTAGAATCACTCACTTGAAGAATCTCAATGGATTCATAAGACAACACTAACTCCACATTATCACCATTTGATTTCTGCTTATCATTCACAATCACATTAAACTCCAATTTTCCAGTTCCATGCATCTGTTTTCACATGGAACATGCTTATGATTGGTAAGTGATGGGAGATGTGACTGGCCATCCATGTCTATTTTATTCTTATCAACTGAGGTGAATTGCTCATCAACTAGGAGGCATGCTAAACTTTATGGAATAATGGAATGTTAAATGGATTTTTATGTCTTGAGGTTTTTAATATGCTTTCTGTCTTGATTTAGTATGTGAAGATTCATGAGGGTGTGAACACATATGGACTTATTCAAATATTTTTGGAGATATTTAGAAAAATAGTTAGAAGTTAGTATTTTAGTCATTTTTTTGTAAACATAATAGATCGCATTAGAAAGCGACCTTTTTCTAAAATTAGTAGATTAGGATTTTGTAAATAAAGTAGATTTTTGTAAAAAGCACGCTTTTTGAAGGGCTGCCCTTATGTAACTTCTATTCAGGATGTAATAAGAAATACCTATAGATACATATGCTCTAATAGACTTGTCCATCATAGTATGCAAGGGGGAGATTGTACCCAATCTGGTGTTGATTCTCTTGTCTTTTTCTATTCTCTAAGTGCTTTTATGAGATTTTGTTTTTGTACTATCCTCTGCATACATGCGTCTGCGTGATTCAAAGGTCAACAATACACCTCACACTTCCATACCCATGTCCCAAAAAGTCATCTCTTTTGCACTAGTTTCTCTCCCTAGCACACCATTGAAGCTCTTGTGTCTACATTTCTTTCTCTATGCATCTTCCTCTTTGAACTCCTAGTGTGACTTCCATCGCTTGAACTCCAATGGAGAAACCTAAAACCTAAAGGCTTCCAAAAGATGATGTTAATGCATTAAAATATCACAATATCAAGGGTGTGGAAGGAAATTGGTTAGGATGTGAGCTCTACAAAGGTGCATGTGTGTACATGCAACCTATCGACTTAGCTCTCATTCTGTAAGAGATCATGGAAATTTGGATCTCCATGTGAAATGGACCTTATTGGGCCTCAAAAATCTAAAAAATTGTTGGACTATTGCCATTTTACAACATTTTTTTACGATGTCAAGAATGAAATTGGAGATCTCAAACAAAATGAGATATCCTATCAAGTATTAAGCTTTCGTATTGATAGATTCTTGTTTTGATTTCTTTATATACATTATTAAGATGTATACTTTCTTGTTGTAGACATATTTTCTTCTACCTAGGCGGAGGAGCAAGCACTTCATGGTCTTATAGGTACTTTCCAAGCATTGCATACATATGTTGGGTCACCAATCTTTCTACAAGCCCATCCGGCTCAACTTTTACATGAGATAGTTTTCTTTTACACACATACATATGTTGTACCCTCCTTTCAAGCTCCAATGGCCACAACCTAATATATTCTCCTTGACATCTTTGAAGCATACGATGGTGGTGGACATACATAACTCTTTGAACTTCACAAGAATTTCTAGACCTATAGGATTACATTTGTGTTCTTATTCACTATTTTGTACATCTATTTTAGGTAGACTTCAACAATGTTCATGTGTAAAGTTATCAGTTATGAGCAAGTGGAGGGTTTACTAGGTGAAATTTTGGGAGTTGCAGAAGGATGCACCAAAGGTGATAGATACCTTTGTAAAATGTTTGCAACAAGCAAAGTATTTCAATATCTAAAAGACCATACTTGATTGTATATTAGATTCTATAATCAACATTGGATGTGTAAACTTGGTGAAAGGATACCATTACAAAGTTTTTTGAGGGTTTTGTAATTTCATTCAAAATTAGATAAATGTACCCAACAAAAAAATGGAATTCATTTTAGTGAATCATCATTGGACCCTTGTCAACTTGAGAGAACACCTAGTAATAATGGGATTTGAGAATCTGCATCAATCCAATCTCAGAATACAAGGGCATAAGGTAACAATGATATTCAAAGCGTTTTATTTATCTACATATTCCTAAGATCTTTGATGATAAAATTAAATTCCCTCTTGAATGGAGTATAAATGGAACTCAACTTTCATTATGATAGCTCATGAACTATTTGATAAGTGGAGTGTACACATAACCCATCTTCCATTCATAATCCTTCCTCTTCCAAAAGATTATGCACATGCAAAAAATGAAAGTTGTAAAATTTTTTGATCTCAATATGATGTACAAATAGTCCAATCATTGATTTTGCCATGGTAGTATTGCAATTTAAGAATTTCAAGATTTCTAATTTTTTTACTACGTAGATGTGGTATTTCGTATTACGTTAAATGATTATTTTCTCAATCATTTTTATGAGCCATTTTTTTGGGAGTTCTTTGCATGAATTTTATATTTAGAACTATTATTTTCACTTTTAAATGGTCCCACTCAATTGAAAATATTGCAAGTAGTATAAAAGCAAGTGTTACTCTCTAATTTCTCACTTTTGTAACCTGGAAGAGCTAGGAGCACTCCTAGAGCAAGCACACCATAACAACCATGCTACCTTTATGCACAATGGTTGCCTCCAACTCTACTACCCCCTATCCAAATGTCCTTGAGAACTCTTCAATGGTTTCTTGGAATCAACTTTGTACAAAGGTCCAACTCACTTGTGTGACCTTGTTTCTAGAGTGTAAGATCTAGACAAGACAATCCAACTTCATTATGATGTGCTTGAGGAAATCATAGAGTTCCTTGAGTACTACATCCTGTAGTAAAGATAGCCCACCTTATGAGAGTAAGTGGGTCTTGTGTGACCTTTTGCTCTAAATTCATAAAGGTGATGAAGCTTTTATGAAGCGCCTTAAGCGCTTCATGGTAATTGCTGACAATGTAGGGCACTTATTGGTTGAAACGATTCCTTTAATAAAACACCTTAACAAAAAGAAGAGGATGGGTAATAGGTACCTTTCGTATATTCCATAGAAATGTTTATTATCAATGAGGAGTCAAAGACTGCACCCATGGAACTCCCCAAGCTTCTTATGGAAGGCTTTTTTTATGAAAGAAATGAGCCTTAATTAGAGGCATCAACTTAGCCAAAAAGAGTGGCATAGTGCAATGAGATTTCACTGGTGGTGTGGAGGACAAATTGCCTAAGACGTCAAGCATGGAATAGCTCCCACCATCGAGTCTCAACCCCTCTATGCCCACATTACGAGAGGCACAAATTCATATCTCTCCATTATCCTTTTGGATGGAGAGGATTTTATTTTCCTTCTTGATATTGTGAAGGCATTCTGACCCTATCTTGATGAATGCCTTAGTCTTTTCTCCACAATGTCAAATGTTTCACTTGGTACGACATTTGATCTACTTGAAAAGGAATCTATCCCACTAGTTGATTCTATGGCGGACACCATAGTGATGGTGTGTGAAAGAATTTTTAAAGATGATAGCATTTACACTACGAAAGAAGAGTATAGTGTAGTGTGAGAGAGAATAATGAAGAATAATGTATCGATATCCCCAATGGTAGAGCAGAGTGTGATGGCCTACCTTAGCATTGATCTTGATGCCCCTAAAAGAGGAAAAGAAGAAGAAAGGCTTCATGATGTATCGTAATTAATGAATTGAATAATTTAATTTAATAAGATTGAAACTTGAATTATCATTTGTTCCTTAATAGGGAGCCATGGGACTAGGGAAGTTTGTTGCAAGATCCGGTGGGGATTGATCTTCTTGTGGCAGTGGCACATCCTTGGAAAAGTACATTGGAAAGTTTCCAAATGACCATTTTGTCATAGTTCGTAAAGATTACAATCCTAATGGGCACTTCATGACCTCTTGCTTGAAGCCCTTGAGAAAATTTTTGTTTTTTCTACAATTACCCAAGGCACTTATTTTTTCATTTTCGTTGTAGACTCATGAAGAGTCCATGTATGAAAAGAAGAAGGCCAACAAGTACCCATGTGAACCATAGGCAATATAAAAGTAAAACCTATACACTAATCTAAGCTTAGACATGTTGAAATCCTGATTTAACTTTATGCAAGCCACTATAGTTTGTATCCAAAAGAGCCTTTTTAAATCCATGTCTATGCATCTACAGACCTATATATGCTAAGATAGCCCCAGCCATGAAAAAGCAAGATTCAAGCTCGCAAACATTATGTAGGGCTAAATCTCACATTTTTGTGATTGGGGCATTTTTGGCAATTTGAACAATATTTAAGGTTCCTAGACTTAGTAGAAGTCCATATCTAAAAAGAATGAGGCCCACAAGTATTCATATAAACCCTAGGAAGTCAGAATGTTAACCCTTATTAGGAATGTGAGCTTAGACCTATTTAAATCGCCTTCCCTAGGCTTATAAAAGATAAAAAGATCCCAACCATAGAAACATAATATTAAGGATTGCAAAGCTTTTGTAGAGCCAATCCCTATGTCTCTTTGGCTAGGGTTTTTTAAGCTTTTGAATACTTAGGAGATGATTGAATGGTCATTAATTGGACATAGACAAAGGGAATGAAGTCAAACGTACCACTATAAACCCTAATTACTCTTTATGTAGACCTTGAGCACTTATGGAAGCCTATAATTGTTCATAGCATGATAAGCAACCTATAACTATATATCTTGCATTTCCTTGGATTACAAAAGATTTATTAATGCATGGAGATGCTTACTAGAAGATACATTATAAGAGTTGAAAGATATAGTGTAAAGAAAAAAAGAGAAAATTAACTTCTCTTTTCAAAACATAAGTACGTGATAAAGAGGATAGATAGTCAAGGAGACAAAGAGAAACAAACGGAAAATATAGGTAATTTCAAAACATCCAATCATCATTCAAGTACATTGAAAATTATTTCTCACAAAACCTACAAATTATGGAGGTCATAGGTTATTTCCTTTTATTCTTCTAGCTAGCTGAATATATTTGCGTTGTATGGTTACTCTGTTGGCATGGATAGCACATAGGTTAGAATCTTCAAGCATGAAGATGAGGTAGGCCTCTACTGCCTTTTGTCCTGCCTCAAGTGCTATCCCTTGTATTCTTAGACCTATAGAATAGCTTTGTAGTTCTTCCTTTACCACTTTGGCAAATGCTCTTTCTGGTATGAGAAGTTCAATTGACTTTTGAGAGTTTTGTATCTTTGAAAATGCTCTATAGTGTCTTCGTCATCTTTGTGGAGCTCTTACATGAGGAGGAATGTTAGGTTGTTGTTGTTGTTGAGGTCTACATCGTGGTTGATAATTATTTTTCTTTTGATGAATATGATGTGAAGGTCCAGCTTCATCTTCCACATTCTATTGTCGATATGTGTGTTGACTTTGCTCCCTTTCCTCCTCTCTTGGTATCTTTCCTTGTTCCTATGGGAGAGTCTTGCCTCCATGTGTTACCCTATGGCTCATTGGAATGTGCATCTAATTCCATGGTGGTTGTGTGAAGCTAAATTCACTTTAATTTTAGGCTAAACCCTCTTGTAGTCTTTTAGCATGCGATTGAGCATGATGTAAAGTTCCTAATGATGACTTCCATTTCTCGCTAGCAATGTTGTGTTGTTTCCTTCTCGCAAATCTACCAAATGTGACTCCCTATCTCATTCCACAACAAACTTTCTTGAAAATGTAGTGCATCAAAACCAATTAAACATCTGCTCCATATCGTTTGATTTCATTTGACCACCATCATATCGTGCATTTTTGAAGTACACACCTCTAACTTTGTAGTGTGTCTTCTCCATTCCTTTTCTACTAAAAACTCCAATGGCCCATATCGATGCATGAAAAATCCTCCATTTGCAAATACAATATGCTAAAAATGGTTAAGTAAATCGGAAAAATGAACACTTTCAAAGATTTATTAGACTTACAATATAGTGTGTTGTATTGATCTCTCCCCAAGATTAAATGAAACATTTCGTAGAATCCACTAATGTACCTTGAAACAGTTAATGTTCAATATCATTGGAACTAGTTAGACCCGTTCAGCCTACCAACTTATACAAGCATGAACAAACCTTCTTTCTTTTATTACAAAGATCAACTTTAGAATCATTGTCTAGTGCGATCATGCATAGGTCTTTCCACAACTCATAATGTTCATTTTTTTGAGTCCTTGAACCTCTTTTATAAAAATGTCTTGCCTTATTCCATGTCATTAACACTTGTTGTAAAATATCTTGAGATGCCCCAAAATTCTTAACAACTAGAGTTACATTTCCATCATTAAAACCAATTGAATTAAGAAATTCCTCCGATTTGTTTATAGCTTTTACAGATTTATCAACTAGTCTCATGGAAAATGCATATTCTATACAAAGCTTCAATAGCCTATAAGAAATTCTCATGAAGGCATGAAGGTGCAAAACCAAACACTAACTAAAGGGAATGCAATAATCGGATTCCAATCCTTATTGGACATGTCATGATCAGGTTTACATAACATGGGACACCTCATTAAAGGTATATCCGGTTTAGTAGGTGGAGATGCATCTATGTCATCATCTAAATCATCTATGTTGTTTTTGTTTTTTCTTTGTTGGTTTATGATCTCCTCTACAATATGAACATGGATTAAGACCAGATGTACCTTTTTTGCACCATAACATGCATTTGATAATCTTTAAGTCTCCACAAAAGTGCCACTCTACCTCAAAATTGCCTAAGACTTCTACATTGGTTTTTGCACCATGAATTTGGGAAGTTATCACCTTTGTGATCAATGGGGTCCCACTAAAAATCAAAGAAAGAACATTGTTGGATTCCTTAGGTACTTCAATGGCACCTAACCACCATATATCTTTCTTGAATTGAACACTATATGTAAAGTGATGGGTAGATTTTTTCCTTTCATCAATAATGGCATGGGCCATAACATCATTCATGAGTGTCACACAAAGTCTCTCCATACGTCATCTTTCATAATTCGACATTCATTTAGCTTCAATATAAACTTGATTTTGGAACCACAATCTACATCAAATAAGAAATGTTATATTCATAAAAATACCATGAATATCATTATCACAACAAATATACCTTGAATTGTAGATTTGCAAAATTGAACCATTTGTCTTTCAAGCCTCTCCAAATTGGCACATATGTTGTTGTACTTTGTGTAGATGAATCGCTTTCTAAATGAATTTTTCAATTGTTTGTTTGATATAATAGAATGATAAATGGATGTCGGCATAGCATCTTCTATATGCAAGTAATGGCTAAGAATATTAGCTACATCGTCATTGGTCATCTTCATCTTTAGGGATACCTTGTAAGCTCATTGAAAACTACTTTGCAAAATACTTTTGTTTTGTAGTGCCTACTTCAAAAGATTTATGCTTTAGTACTAACACTTGATTCATCACATACCATCTCTACCTCCCTAGGAGTAAAAATATCTTCTAACTTGCTTGCAAAATGTTTAATCACTTTGTTCTTGATGTGATTTCCTATTGGTGACACCAAAATCATAAGCACCTATTTGTTGCTCAAACAAGAATCTAGAAACTTGAATTGATTCTCCATTGTTGATGAAGCATTGGCATCTTCAACAAACAACCTACACAATATGAAACTCAATCTAAAACTCTTTTAAAATAAATAAAGAAGTGAAACATGAACCTAAGTGCATAAATAGGTTACTTCTAGGCTCCACCATTAGTTAAAAGATCTTGAAAGGATGATAATGGTCCTTTCCTCTATCTCAGACCAAAAGGGGTCACTTTTAAGTTGTTCTAGATTGGCTTTTAACTTTGTAATTGTGCTCTCATTTTCTTCCATGTCTTGTTGGAGTATATTATTATGCTCTTCTAGAGATTTGAGAAAACTTTCTAAAGTGTGTATTTTTGGATGGTTGTGATGACATTGTTGCATCCAATAATTTGCAATAGATGTTGAATGGCTAGAAAACCACTTGCAATAACCTAGTAGTCCAACTTCACCACTACCAAAGAATTGTAGAAAAGTGGAGATACTACGGAATGTAGGATGAGAATTAGAAACTAGATCTAAGGGACACAATGCATCGTTGACCCAAAGATCAATATTTTTCTCTCTAGCTACATGTTTTTCATTTTGAGAATCTTTGTCACTCCTATCTCTAAATTTTTGTGCTCATTGAATGAGGAGCACGTGTAGGTGCTGAAGTCACGCTCATGATAGATGTGAGCACCATGATGATCCAAAACATAAGCACCAGATAGAAAGAAGCATAGAGATAGTTGGAATGGGTTTTACAATAGTTGTATTGCAAGAAAAAAGTGTGTTTTGGTATGTGGATAGGTTAAAATGACTTTTTCCAATGTTTAAGAATGAAAATAGGATTTTTTTTTTCAAAAGCTCATGTTTTGGGGCAACCATAATTACGAGTTTAATGATGTGGCACTTAACTTTTAGAGGGATTTTCCAAAGTATGTATTTTGTAAGTATTTCTTGTTAAAAGTGGACTAGAAAAAGTAACTTTGACATATGCATAAAAGGACGGATCATTTTGAATAAAGAATAGCTGATAAAGATAGTTTTTTAGAAAAGTCATTTTTTAAATTCACATAGATGGATGGATTTGATGATGTGGAAAGTGACATTTCTCTCTCTCTTTGTGCAAAAGAGAGAGATGATCTTGGCTGAACCCAAAAAATAAATTCTACTTTTTCTTACTAAAAGGTGCTCTATTGAATGCACTTTGTCCCCTTCAAAACTACAAGATTAAGCTTAATCCCTAAAAATCAGGAATCCTCAAAAGACCCATGAGTGCTTCCTTTCTCTCTTAATGTATGTATGTACCTACGTATGAATGTATGTGCATATGTTTGTGTGTATGTTTGTATGTTTGTATGTATGTATGTATGTATGTATGTATGTATGTATGTATGTATGTATGTATGTGTGTGTACGTATGTATGTATGTATGTATGTATGTGTGTGTACGTATGTATGTATGCATGTATGTAAGTATGTATGTATGAATATATGTATGTATGTATGTACATATGTATGTATGTATGTATGTATGTATGCATGCATGCATGCATGCATGTATGTATGTATGTATGTATGTATGTATGCATTTAATGTATGTATGTATGCGTGTGTATGTAAGTAAGTAAGTTAGTAAGTGAGTAAGTAAGTAAGTAATTAAGTAAGTAAGTAATTAATTAAGCAAATAAGTAAGTAAATAAGTAAGTAAGTAAGTAACTATGTAGGTAGGTATGTATGTATGTATGTGTGTATGTATGTATGTATGTATGTATGTATGTATGTATGTATGCATGCATGCATGCATGCATGTATGTATGTATGTATGTATGTATGTGTGTATGTATGTATGCATGCAAGTATAAATGAGTAAGTATGTATGTATGGATGTATTTACATATGCATGTTTGTATGCATGTACGTATGTATGTATGTATGTATGTATGTATGTATGTATGTATGTATGTATGTATGTATGTATGTTTGTATGTATGTAAGTGGATCTATACCTAACTATCTAACTAATTAAATATGTATGTATGTATATGTGTATGTATGTATGTATGTATGTATGTATGTATGTATGTATATATGTATATAATTAAGTACATAAGCAAGTAAATAAGTACGTAATTATGTATGTATGTATGTATGTATGAATGTATATATTTAGGTATGTTTTGTATGTATGTGTGTGTGTAAACAAGTAATTAAGAATGTAAGTAAGTAAGTCAGTACGAATGTATGTGTGTATGTTTTCTACTTGTATGTATGTATGTGTATAAGTATGTAAGTAAGTAAGCAAGTAAGTATGTATGGATGTATGAATTTTTGTGTGTTTTACATAATTAAGTAAGTAAGTAAGTAAGTAAGTTACTATGTATGTATGTATTTATGTATGTATGTATGTATGTATGTATGTATGTATGTATGTATGTATGTATGTAACTATGAATCCATGTAAGTATGCAATTATATATGTATTTTGAGAATTGCTTCATTGCACATAATGCCATAGGGCTCAAAACAATTTGCAAAATATTTCCCTTTAATATGGAACAGAAAGGAAAATTGTAATAAGACATGCGAGCTTGCATCAAAATATGACACAAAGCCTATAGACAATCCACAAAGGCTAAACATAAAGCCAAAGAACAAATAAGCCACGTGCAAAAACAATTAATCTACAAAGGAAAATTCTATTTTTGAAACTTAAAATTCGATTACATGTGTATGTGTGTGTGCATTCATGTGTATGTTTGTATGTGTGTGTATGTATGTGTATTTGATGTGCAAATGTATGTCTACATGTGTGTGTATATATGTATGTGTGTGTATGTGTACATAATATGTATGTATGTATGTTTATGTGCATATGTATGCATATGAGTGTATGTATGTATGTGTATGTTAATGTGTGTGTATGTGTTTTCTTATATATGTGTGCATGTTTATGCATGCATTTATGTGTATGTATCTATGTGTGTGTGTGTGTGTGTTTATTTGTGTATGCATGTGTTTGAGTGTATTTATGTACAAATGTGTTTGTGTGTGTGTGTTTAGGTGTGTATGTATGTGTATGTGTGTGTGTAATTGTTTGAGTGTAGGTATCTATTAGGCATGTATAAGTGTGTGTATATATGCATAATTAACAAAGTTCTTAATCAAAATCAATACATAAAATAAAAAATGGTGGAAACTTTTCATAGCTTTACAACTCTATCAATGTAGTGTAGAATAGCAAGATCTATAAGCTCTATGTGTGAAAGGGCAAGAGAGTGACTGAGAGGGTGAAAAATGAAGAAAATGAAGCTGACTTACCTCCATAGCACTATACACACTCTACAGTTTGATATTTGAGAAGTATCATGTGGTATTCTAGGTTTTATTGTATATGACTTTGTTGATACATTGGCCATCATATCAATGATATTTTTGATATTTATATCCAGTAGCCTAAGATAAAGAAAAAAAATACAAAAAAGTTTCAAATAATTGCAAAAAAATAATTATTGGTTACCCATCGTTATATTCATCGATAGTCGCAAAAAATGCAGAATTATTTAGCCTAATTGGTATGATGGCTACTATATGGATGAAATATATCTCTTTATATCTTTCACATAATAACACTAATAGAAATAGGGGGTGGAGCGATGCCCCCAATGAAAAAAAGCGGGTCCTGTCGCTTAGCGATGCTAGCATCGCATAAGCGATGAGACTTTTTTTTATTAAAAAAAACATCATTCATCGCATAAGTGATGTAAAGCATCGCTTATGCAAGGCTACAAAGGTGTGTCACAAGGAGCATCACTAATCAGCGATGCTTTTACGCAAACTACCTATGATGCTTAAGCATCGCATACTCGACATCTTGATATTTCAGAGTGTCGCATAAGCGACACTCTGGAATGTTTAAAAAAATTTGATTTCTCGCAGCACATTTGTGCCGGGACTAGGACGCATGGGGAAGGGAGAGAGAGAGAGAGAGAGAGAGAGAGAGGGAGAGAGAGAGAGAGAGAGAGAGACAGAGAGAGAGAGATCGACCCTACTGGTTTAGCACACACACCTCAAAGGAAGCAAGGTACGCACACACACACATACACACATAGATTTACACACACATGTACACATGCATACATACACACATATACACACATATACAGACATATACACATATAGACACACACACACATACACATAGACACACACATATAGAGACACACAAATAGACACATAGACACACACAGATATACACATAGACACACACATACATACATAGACACATACACACTTGCACACATACACAAACATGCATTCACACAGATTTCCACAAACACATACACATGCATACACACATATATATACACATACACATGTATATGCACACAAACACACATACACACATAGATACACACATACACATAGACACACACACATACACACACACACTTACACACATAGACACAAACACATACACACATAGACACACACACATACATACATAGACACATACACACTTACACACACACACAAACACACATCCACACACACATACACATGCATACACACATATATATACACATCCCCATGCATATGCACACAGACACACATACACACATACATACACACACATACACACATAGACACATACATACACATACACACACATACATAGATTTACACACACACATAAGGAAACTAATTTACACACACACATACACATGCATACACACACATATATACACATATAGACACATGTATACACACATAGACACACACACATACAGACATAGACACACACACATGCACATACCCACACATATACACACACACATAGACACATGCACACTTACACACACACATCCACACACATTTACACACACACATACACATGCAGACAGACACATATATATAGATACACATGTATATACACACATAGACACACACACACATACACACATAGACACACACACACATACACACACATACACACACACATAGACACAAACATAGACACATACACACACATATATGCATACACACACATGTAGAGAGACATACACACACACATACACATACATGCATGCATATGCATACATAATGCATATGCATACATAATGCATATGCATATATACATACTTACATGCGTACATACACATACACACACATGCATACATATCCTTACATATGCATACATAATGCACATGCATATGCATACATACATGCTTAGATGCATACACACACATACACACACATACACATAGACACATAGACACACATAGAGACATAGACACACACACACACATACACACACATACATGCATACACACGCACATAGAGAGACATACACATACATGCATACATATGCATACATAATGCATATACATATGCATACATACTTACTTATATGCATACACACATACACACACATATGCATACATATGCATACATAATGCACATGCATATGCATATATACATGCATACACAACACACATAGACACATACACACACATAGACACATACACACACGTAGACACAGATACACATGCATACACACACATATACACAGATTCACACACACATACACGTGCATACACACACATAGACACACACATATACATGCACACGCAAACACACACACATACACACATAATGCATATGCATATGCATACATACATACTTACATGCATACAGATGCATACACACACATATGCATACATATGCATACATAATGGACATGCACATGCATACACATAGACACATACACATACATAGACACATACACACACATAAACACATACACACACATAGACACATACACACTTACACACACACATCGAGACACATTTACACACACATGTCGAGACATATTTACACACACACATACACATGCATACAGACACATATATATAGATACACACGTATATACAGACATAGACACACACATATACACACATAGACACACACACACACATGTACACACACATACACACACAATTAGACACATACACACACATAAATGCAAACACACAAACACACACATAGAGAGACATACATACACATACACATACATGCCTACATATGCATACACACACATGTAGAGAGACATACGCACACATAAACATATATGCATACATATGCATACATAATGCATATGCATATGCATACATAATGCATATGCATATGCATAGATACATACTTAAATGCATACACACACATACAAACACACATGCATACATATGCATACATAATGCACATGCATATGTATACATACATGCTTACATGCATACACACACATACACATACATACATAGACACACATACAAACATAGACACACACAGAGATAGACACACACACATACACACACAAACATACACACACATACACACATATATATATGCATACACACACATAGAGAGACATACACACACATACACATACATGCATACATATACATACATAATGCATATGCATATGCATACATACGCACTTACATGCATACACACACATATAGACATATACACACACCTGCATACATATGCATACAGAATACACATGCATATGCATAGATACATGCTTACATGCATACACATAGGCACATAGACACATACACACACATATACACACATACACACACATATACACATAGATCTACACACACACACATACACATGCATACACATATACATACACACATAGACACACACACATAGTTACACACATAGACACACACATAGACACACAAACATACACACATAGATACACTCACACACACAAACTTACACACATACATAGACACTGTTACACATGCATACACAGACACATACACACATAGACACACACACACACACACACTTACACACATAGACACACATACATACACACATAGAAACATACACACTTACACACATGCACATACATAAACACACACATACACACATAGGCACATACACACTTAAACACACATCCACACACATTTACACACACACCCATACACATGCATATAGACACAAACACACACATAGACACCAACACACACATAAACACACATACACACACATGGACACATATATGCATAAACATACACATAGAGACATACACACACATAGAGACACATACACATGCACATACAGATACATGCATACAGATGCATACATAATGCACATGCATATGCATACATACATACTTACATGCATACACACACACATACACACAAATGCATACATTTGCATACATAATGCACATGCATATGCATACATACATGCTTACATGCATATACACACTCACATATACAGCTGCATACACATATAGATGCATACATATGTGCACGTACATATATTGATTTCTACCCCATTTTGTTTTATATGTATAGGCATTATGGATCCTAGTAGAGAGAGAACGGCGAAACGAACTCTCATAAAAAGTCTTATGAGAGCAAGAGTTCCCCCTAATACTTTAGGGATCATCATGGATGAGTAAACAGAGACGCCTGTTGATAAGCTGGATTTTACGATCCAGATGCTTACCCAACGATCCGAGGAGGGCCCTTCTACGGCTCCACATGTAGGAAGACAACTATCTGCTCATATGTATATTTTCTTTCACATTTTTTTTTAATGATATTATAACATATATTTATATTTATTTTTATCTATCTATTTTCAGGACACCTATACTATCTCCAAATCATGACAGCAGAGCAATGGTGCCTATGAGGACATGCATAGGCAACTTAGGCCTAGAGTGTGATATAGAGCTATAGGGGAATATAGTGTACATACGGAATGGATTGGAGTTCAAGAGAAGAGTGCAGGCATTATGCGACTCTTACCTGCACCTTGTCCCCTTGCAGTGCAAGTAAGTATAAATTTTACATATATATTGAAAGAAATATCTTATGTTTCATTTACATGATTTTTTTTTTTTTTGTAGTGATATTATGAGAGGGATAAAAAATATGTACTTAGTTCACTTGAGGTAGAGTTTGGGACAGGATGGTCGTGTAAGTTGGGTCTAAAAGAGATGCGAACACTTATGGCTCATCGTCGTGATAATGCACGGTATGCATTGCTTTTATGTATATATATGTGGATATGAGTATATGTGTTTATGTATGCATGTATATATATGAGATGAAGAGAAAAGAGTGTGACTAGAGATACAAATACATGCATATACACACATATACATCATACATGCACATTTACGCACATATACACATACATGCACATTTATACATGCACACACATACATGCACATTTTTACACACACATACATGCACATTTTTACACACACATACACATGCATGCAGTTACACACATATAATGAATACACACATAGACACATACACATATTCACATACACATACACATACACATACATAATCATACGTACACACACATAGACTCACATGTTGATATTTACATACATATATGCACATACACATGCATACACACACACACAACAAATGCATATGCACACATAGATACAAATACATACACACACATGCATACACACATATAGATACACATACATACACACACATGCATATATATAAATTACAGTATATATATCTCATTTTATAACAACATATACATACATACACACATAGACACACACACACACACACCTATATATATATACATACATATCCTAACTCAA
Source organism: Ceratopteris richardii (assembly GCA_020310875.1). NCBI lineage: Eukaryota > Viridiplantae > Streptophyta > Polypodiopsida > Polypodiales > Pteridaceae > Ceratopteris > Ceratopteris richardii. Next base: position 29,397,783 of record CM035410.1, read on the forward strand.
AAATCATAATTTGGAAACACTAATTTTGATATTAGGGTTTCCTAAACCCTAATTTAGAAACTCTAGTTCAATATTTTAGCCATTTGATTGAAGTATATGTACACATTGCATCTATTCCTTGGACATCGTACTAAAGAGATGTCTCTCCTCCCAACCTTATGCCTCTACATATAGCTACGCAAATAAAAAAGGATCATAATATATAATATACACATCATGTAGATACACATACATATACTACAAGAGATCGGCCATATATCGAGGTTTTAACCGAGGGAAATGAACGCGTGTATTTTTGTCCCGACGTCGGTGTAGGTGTCGGTATGCACGTCGGTATTAAATCGCCATTCCGACACCGATATCAACGCCTCTGCTGGGTGTACCGTCGCGTATACTGGCCCCCACTTGGTGTACCGACACTTATTCCGATGGCATTACTGGGAGTACCGTCACTTATACCGACGACCATATCTGCAAATTTTTTTTTGGGCAGAGTGTGTTGTCTTTTGCTCCAGCAACACTACCATGATGTTGCTTAGCAAAAGACAATACACTCTGCCCCCCAAAAAAAAACCGATCACATGTGATGTGTACTCTAATGTCAACCGAAATATGATTTGAGAAAATAGAATATTATTGGACACAAAAGAGATAATCAAAATGAACCATGAACCATGAACCATGTACAAAAAGAGTTACATATTTCATAAATGAAGCATGTACAAGAGTGTGGCAAACCACTGTCATATATGATGCTTTTACAAAATGTGGCAAAGCATTGCATTGCCATATAAAAATCAAATACAAAATTCTGGTATGCCACTGCCATACACATGCAAAGAACGTTCCATATCAACAGTCTTGCAACAAAGAACATTAATGAAATGAGATAAATTCACATCAAATTTACAAACAACAAGTAAAAACCAAGTTTATAAATTCATCACCTCATTGCGAACGCTCCCATGAAACGACTGCACCACGTCCCTCCAAGTCCTCCAATAGTGTAGTTAATTTATGATGATATCCATAAGCCTCCTCCGTTCATGTTGGAGGACGACACAGTGATGAGAAGCTTAACACAAACAAATTCAATAAAACAAATGGTACTTACAAAATCATGATGCATCGTGTCTTATCCGCCGCTCCCCAAACGTGACGGTCCAACCGTATCTAAATGTGTGGCTGTGGCATCTCGCTGCTGGGGATATCGGTCTAGAGTCTACTGTTGCTCGTCGCAAATCATATCCCACTCCTCAAGATCTAACCTTACAGGCTTTGGTAAGCCTGCTGTGAAAGCATCATGAGCCTCGGATCATTGATGGGACATAACTTCATATGCGCTGTCTAGAATCCACTCTTAACTCATAAGAGGTTGTCCATTGGCTGGTTGAAACTTCTCATAAATTATCTGTGTGATATAATTCTTTGGATCTTTATCTTGTTCACTCCATTTCAACATGATAGAGTGTCCAAACTATATGGAGCAAATCTGTCATATATGTGCACGCATTGCTTTGCCAGCCGCATCCATCACTGGAGCTCCATCTCACATACTATACACCTTGGAGTCATCATGGTCATGAGCACCCCAAGGTGTATGTGGTGTACCGCGAGGCGTACCTACATCTAAGGTACTCGTCCTAGGAGTAGAACAAGGCGACACAACGTCCGTCGCACTGCCTCCACAACAGCCACCTCCTCCAGACCTACCTGTAGATCCACTCCTAGAACCTCTTGCTCTAGAGCATGACCTTGACCTATGAGATGAGCCAGAACCTGTATCGTGCTGAGGTGTCAAACGCACATGTTTACTACTAGAGCCAGTAGAGGATGGCTGAAAAGATGGTCATGGTGGAGTCAGAAAGCTAGGAGACATACCTCCGGTGGGAGGAGCACCACCCGTAGGAGTGACGTCGATAGGAGTGACATCGGTAGGACTGACACCGGTGGGAGTGAGGCCCACAGGAGTGAGGCTGACAGGAGTGAGGCCACCAGGGGTCAGGCTAGGAGGAGTGCTACAACGAGCGATCCAATACTGTGATGCAGCGGCCATATACATGAGAGGTACCTGAGAGATGAACTCTAAGAACTGCTCCTCTGTCATGGAATGTGGAGTGATTGGAGGACTATCTCCCATCGTGCTCTGTAACAAAAGAACTCAAATAATTAGCATGTGATAATAAAGGTAATATAGAGACATAGTAGTGTACAAAAAAACCTAGCAAAAGAAAAAAAACAAAAACGTACAAGTGTTTGATTCAAAAACCCTCTAGTCTAGCATCCTCTTGGAGATCCGATGCACCGAGAATATCTATCTCTAAATTGATGACTTCTAAATTGCTTGCTATGCTGGTTTCTTCCTGATCATCATCTATTGCTTCGTCCTATATTTCGTCTTCTTCAATGACCTCTTCTTCTCGAACAATGATCTCTTCCTCCTCGACTATCAAATGAATCTTTGAGTCCACTACAGATGGAATTTCTTCTACATCTATGTTCTCACAAATTTATCTACTATGTGGGGCGACTTGTAAAACAAATAGCCCCTCTAGTTCTTTTGAATCTGGTATAAAAACAACTTGCCCACAATGTTCGAGAAGTACAAATGTATCTCTTTCATCTGTCCATAATTTTGTGGAGTGGACTTGAAGCAAAGCACTTTTATCCCGCCTCACTGTTGCATTTCCTCCAGAGGTGACTACTTTGAACCATTTCACATCAGAAACAAAGTAATCAAACTTCCTTAAAGATACTTTCAAGATATCTTGAATCACACCACAATAATCTAGCTAGACTTCTTGAGCATTATCATCTCTTGGGAATTTCGTCTTCTTCAATGACCTCTTCTTCTCGAACAATGATCTCTTCCTCCTCGACTATCAAATGAATCTTTGAGTCCACTACAGATGGAATTTCTTCTACATCTATGTTCTCACAAATTTATCTACTATGTGGGGCGACTTGTAAAACAAATAGCCCCTCTAGTTCTTTTGAATCTGGTATAAAAACAACTTGCCCACAATGTTCGAGAAGTACAAATGTATCTCTTTCATCTATCCATAATTTTGTGGAGTGGACTTGAAGCAAAGCACTTTTATCCCGCCTCACTGTTGCATTTCCTCCAGAGGTGACTACTTTGAACCATTTCACATCAGAAACAAAGTAATCAAACTTCCTTAAAGATACTTTCAAGATATCTTGAATCACACCACAATAATCTAGCTGGACTTCTTGAGCACTATCAAAGTAGACCTATTTTTATCGATTTGTGCAATTCGAAAGTGTCATCCATGAGACCATAGTGCACCGTATTTAGTATACTCCCAATCACATCCCTTTGCGAGTTCTTCTTCTTGTTCAGAGATATCTTCACCCACTCCCTTTGCTTGTGAAATCCTTGTATCTAGCCATTTTTTCATTGGAAAAGGTGGAAGAGGTCAAAGAATTTCTGGAAGAGGCAAAAATCGACTTCCATCCTGGGAAGCACCCAAGGAATAGCGTGCATCCTATAAAACATGTCCATCAAACAAATATCTATGGTGTCCTTCATACACAGTTTTACGTAGTGCTTTCGAATAGCGTGCTTCGAGTCGTGGTCCACATAAGGGACAAGCATGATAACCCAAAATCGATAAACCTAAACATTCACCATAACCAGGCCAATCATGCATCGTCCACATAAGTATGCCTTGCACTCACACATCTCGTCTTCTTATAGGTTGAGAGATGTCATGCACAGTAATCCCATCCTATAAAATGTGCATTTCTTTCACAAGTGGTGCAAGATATACATCCATGTTTTTTACCTTATACTTACATGGTACAATAAGAGCTAATAATAGATGACCTTTCTTTGTGGCCAGCCATGGTGGGATGTTACAATTGACCAAACATATAGGCCATGTGCTCCATGAAGAGCTGTGTAAACAAAATGGATTCACTCCATCCATAGCTAGGCCTAGACGTATGGACCGAGGCTCACTAGTAAACTCTAGCCACTTACTATCTATGTGCTTCCAAGCATCAGAGTCAGCAGGCACTTGCATTAGACCATCTCTAGACCTCCTCTTTGTATGACATGACATTAACTCAGCTATAGATTTGCATCTAAACATGTTCTTAATTCATGGAATGATAGGAAAGTGGCAAAGAACCTTTGCGGGGATTGCTTCGCCTACAAGGTCTTCTCTAAATCTATTTGCTCCACACTTTGGACATACATGGAGATGCTCATACTCATTCCGAAAGAGGATGCAATCATTCCGACAAGCATGAATCTTAGTATAATCCATTCCGATGAACTATAAAAGTTTCTTTGCATCTCCACGTGTTGGAGGCATGTCATTGCCCTCTAGCAAAAATTCATCTTTAAGAAACCTGCAATAAGCAATTAAAATGATATTAGTAAATAAAGTTATTTTGATACAACAATGAAAGTTTATTTCAAATCCATTTACCCCAACAAGTCAGTGACACTACTATCTAACCATCCATAGATGGATTGCAGATTGAGCATCGCGAGTGACACATGTAGTACAAATATCTTTGCTCCATTGTAAAGTGGTAAACCAGCTAGTCTTCGCATGTTTTCATATTCTTCATCGACTTCTAATCATGGTAATTATGTTGTGTCCATGAAACCCTCGACATTTTCTCCACCATCATGATCTTCATCCATCTCATA
>CM035410.1:29407469-29494969 GCA_020310875.1 Ceratopteris richardii
GAGGACTTTGTTCAATCTCTCTAACAATAAACTCTTCAAACGATGATCTACCTCTAGGTTGAACATGAATGACTTGCCACCAAGGATGAGCATCTATGTTTGTATAAAAAAATTGCTTGTTCAATATGCCTAGGAGGAATATATGGTTCTTTAGTAGATCGCATTACCATGGAAGAATCAATTGCCCAAAACCCAGATAATTCCTTTCTCAATTTGGAAATAATACCTTTATACTCGGCTCAAAACCAGTCAATCTTCAAAATGACCTATCAAAATATATAAAAACAAAAAACCATTATTCGGTTCTTAAAAAAATAATAAACTCTATCAAAAAAACATAAACCTTTTTCTATGTGTTTGAATGTACGAAATGATATCTCTTAGATATCAACAACAGTTCCCATGTAACCAAGTTCACCATCTATAAGGTTCATGTCTCTTGAGGTAGCATGTGATAGTTGCTTGAAAGAAGCAACAATACTAGAATGCTCCATTTTACATAAAGAATCAATGGCTTTGATTCTAATATGTTGTTCGAAAGCGCACATATTAGTGAACATTTGAGCCTGCAAAAGAAATTAAATTAGTAAAGAGAAACTAATATAAATATATGAAAAAAACAAAATATTATTCAAATAAAATTACTTTTCGTTCACAACCTATCGTTAACTCTCTCTACTCATCTGTGATTTCTTCATTATTTGCATTGACACATTGCAAACGACAGAATAGCCAATCCGTGAAAGAAGATATATTTGTAATCTCATTATTATTGAGATTATGTCTATATCTTTTGTTTCTCCGTCTTTTACTTCGGAGATTTTGAAGTTCATAGTCATACTCGCTAAGGAATGCTTGCATGCATTTGCTACCATATGCTACAAAAGTAGAAACATCATTTTTTGCTTGAAATGTAAGTAAAAATGGAACTCTCTTACCTGATAATAACTCATCTGTTTTTTTGAAGAAGATGCGTTGGTCCATGCACATAGAGCTTCTTCATGAACTCTTTCAAGGTACTCACTAACATAGTACATGCACTCTTCAAGCATCCAACCCTTTGGCATTGATCCATCTAGTTTTGCTCTTTGTCGCACATAACCTTTGAATATTCCCATAAATCACTCAACCCAAAACATCCATCGAATGTTGAGAACACCTACAAGCTCTATTTCATCTACAAGATGAACTAATAAATGAACCTGAATATCAAAAAATGAAGTAGGAAACTCTTTCTCCATCAAACATAGCAGCTCTTTGCATTCATGTTTTTTTGTGTGATCAAGTTTTTGTCAATCTCTTTTGATGTAATCCACCTATACATATCATAAAAAAATTATAAAGAAGTTAACTCAAAAATAAAAGATATCAAATATTCATATATATTAAATATAAAAGTATCATAATTACCTTATTAGCAATCCAAGACGATACATCACATCTTGTACTATTTTCATTGCACATCCATTGATAATCAAAGGTAAAATATGTTTCAAAACGTTATGCCAATCATGGGTCTTTAGCCTAGATAAGCTATTATCATCCATAGTAAACATGTTCTTAAAAGATGCTCCATATCACGTAGGAGTCTGAATCAATTGAATCCTATTAGCGATAGATTGTATCTCTTTTGTTGCAAGTACCCAAGGAGCACATGCATAAGTCGTTTGCTGTCGATATCTATCAAAAAATGGCCATAACTTTGGTTTTTAGTTTTGGTCCTTCAAATCATTCCTTGATGTAATGGTATCTTTTAGTCCAAGAAGATGTTGCCATACTGAATAACCAATATTCTTGAATATATGCATAGGATCAAAAAGATGACATAATTTTAACTCTTTCTAATACTCCAAAGGATACCATATTGATATCTTCTCTATGAGTGCCAGTCTTCCTTTACCTCTCTTCACATACTGATTATCTTCATCATCACTAGAGATTTCTGATTGTGGATATATCACAGATCCATCTGTCCATTTTTTATACCAATCCATAGGTGTTATAGGTTTTGGACAGTGACCTGTTTCAAGCTTTCCATTAAAATGTATGACTTCTCTTTTAGATCTTAATGGATGATCATCAAGCAAGAATCGTTGATGTCGAAGATAAATATTCTTGTTTAGATTCGTACTATAGATTGATCTCAACCAATCACCACAACATGGACAAGATTTATAACCCTTAGTAGATATTTGTGCATCATGAAAAGGATAAAAATATAATTAGATTCACTCACATTTATTTGTATGCATATTGAATTAAAAAAAATTACATCAATACGTGAACAAACACCATATCCTAGAAAATCGTGAATAGTCCAAGCAACAATACCATGAACCGTAATATATCTTTCATTGATGCTTTTCAATACATCAATGACATTGATACCTCTCCATAACTCGTAGAGATCATCAATAAGAGGAGCAAGATATATATTCATATCTTTAACTTGTCTTTTTCCTAGGACTAAAAGTGAAAGCATTAAATGTTCCTTTTTAATGCTAAGATATGATAGAAGATTGTAGTTTATGACTACCACAAGCCATGTTGACTATTTACTAGATCTCATGGAGAATGGATTAACCACATCTAATGCAAGTCCTAACTTTAGATTCTGTGGATTTTATGCACAATCAGGCCATGTAGAATCAATATGCTAAAAATCAACACTATCACGAGGAATCTTGATTATTCCAATAGTACTTTTATGATCATGTCCCCATGTCAAAAACTTTGATAATTCGGAGCTTTCAAACATATGTCCAATCCATGCATCCAATGGAAAATGTCTCAATACCTTTTTTGGGATTTTACCTTCTACATCCTCATATCAAGGAGATTGACATTTTGGACATGTCAAAGATTCTGCATATTCACCTCTATATAAAATACAATCGTTAGGACATGCATGTATACATTGATAATATATACCAAGATTGTTGAATATATTCTTCATTTCATCATGTGAGGTAGGAAGAATATTCTTACTTGGTAATGACTTGTTACATAATAACCTATAAGTTCATGAAAAAAAGACATATTAAAAAAAATCATAATATATATATATATATATATATATATATATATATATATATATATATATATATATATATATATATATATATATATATATATATATATATATATATATATATGTATGCATATAATTTTATATATGTGTATGCTTATGTGTATGTGTATGTGGATGTGTATATGCATGTGCATGCATATATGTATGCATATGTGTATATGTATGCATATGTGTATATGTATGCATATGTGTATATGTATGTATGTGTGTATATGTGATTTATATGTGTATATGTATGTATATACACGTATGTTTACGTGTGTTCATATATGTATGTGTATGTGTGTATATATGTGTATGTATGTATGTATGTGTATGTGTATGTATGTATGAATATGTATGTATGAATGAATATGTATGTATGCATGTGTAGCTCTGTATATTTGATTTCATTTCTATTTTTTTTGTTTATTGGGGTTTGCAAAATTTCATATCTAGATGTCTCCCATTTTATAGTCAATCTATTACCTGCCTTGCTAATTAAGACTTATATATTTGTTTACAACAATTAAGTATCCGTTAACTATGGAGGTACTAGGTCATTTCAAAAATAAGATAAGGAAATTTCTCTCAACAATTTTGGAAGATGGATAAATAGTTTTAAAGGATGGGCAGACATAAAGTGTTCATTCAATGCAAGTTCTTGTTCTTATCGTAGATAAGGTAAAAAAAAAAACCAGCACTGAATGTACACTTTATGTCCACCCATCCTTTAAAATGATTCTTCCAAACTTCAAAATCTTTGAGGTAAATTTACTTCTCCTATTTTTCAAAGGGCTTAATACATCCATAGAAAAATCATACTTAACATTTGTATGAAAAGTTCATAAAAGAGCTAGCACTGTAGGTATTAGGTCGACTAGAATAGGAGAAGCAGATGTGTGAGGAAGATTCTAAAGTTTGGGAGGACAAAATATCTTCATTCAATATAGGTATGTATTATTTGACTTAACTCTCATAACATGTGTATGTGCGTATATGTGTGTATATGTTTATATGTGTGTATACATTCATGTATAGATATGTGTATGTCTATATATGCATGTATTTATATGTATATATTTATGCATGTATATATATATAAATAGAAAATTAAAAATTATACCTCAACAATGTCAAAACGGATACATTACTCCATCCAAAATGATTTTGAAGATTGAGAATAAGTAAGCTCGCACTTATTCATGTCAAATGACTTCCTTTATATACATGCTTTAGACATTCCTCTCGAAAATATTTCTCATTTTTTGAAATATCAATGCTCTCACTATCATTTTGATACCTTTCCTCAATAAAATCTGCAATGCCATCATCTTCCTCATTATCGTACAAATCTTTTACTTTATTTTTTTTAATATAGGTCTTTCAACTTTGCATATTCAACAGGATCACTTTTGTGTAGCCTCCTCATAGAAGCTTCTGATAAATGAGGTCTTACTGGCAATTGTGAATGGTGTGGAGGAATATCATCAACATCATCCATTGGAATCTACACACATGAAAAAAAATAATTAATATTCCATAAATGAATAAAAAGTAAACTTTAAATATAAAATTAAATATATATGTTATTAAATATGGATAGAAAGTTTCCATTCTGGCTGTAACTAAAAGGTACTCTTGGAGGTCTATGCCATCCATAATTCACTAATAATTCATCACCACCATGTAATGTAGTAATAGCATTTACAACTATGTATCTTGATACATCTCTACTCATGTATGGGGATTCATGCTTATTTTCATGCTCCTCAAATGTGCAATTAGTCCTTGCACTATTATGTGGTCCTCGACTACTATTTATTAAACCTACTATATCTCCTTGCATGTAAGGGTTTCCATCAATATATAGTCTTTCATTTTCTGCATGTGAAATCCTTCTACTAGTAAGAGATGCTACATTCAAGCATATTCCATAAGTACTCATGCTTTAAACATAATGTGCAAGTCAATGCCAATCTCCCGATCCATATATAGGACCACAAAATGACATAAGAGTGACTTGAGAGTACGGAGGCACATACGAATCCTCTACAATAAAGAGACCACGACCAGCATTAGTAATAGTGGATGGAGTAATCATATAGCGATTACCCCAAAAGTTAAAAACCTCTCCATCTAAAGGAAGTGGTCCTCTATTCCATCCTCCATATCTTCTTCAATTATATGTTTGTACTAAATAACGATCACAAGTTAGCAATGTATAAACTCGGCCATTTAGTCTCTAAACCAGGAGGTAGAGGATTTCTAGAAACCTCTGCTTGTAATTGCTAAACAACAAGTCCATGATGTGTACGTGGTATATTAACATTATGAGTATGAGAATTATTATCATCATCATCATCATCATCATTGAGCAGGTATTCCTGTATATCAAAAGTAATTTGATTTTGTATATGGTATTTAAATAAAATAATGACATTAATTTATAGAAAAAATACATACCCAAGCATTATCACATTGACAAGGTGGTGGTGCATGCTCAAAAGCACCATACTCTGCCTCATGTTCAATACATTCCAATTGTGGTGTTCGATACGTGCCATAACAAGACTTACACCAATATATAATATGATCTTCATAGTAAAGTTCATCATAATTCCTATCGGAGGACACATATGCAGTCGTTGCATGGGTAGGAGGTGGTGGAGTGCCCTCTAATTGATCAAAATCTAATTATAACAAGAAATAAAAAAATATATCAGTCATGTATATATCAAATATATTTAAAATTAAAATTTTGATATACTACAGTATATAGTCCTTGCACGATTAGGAGACAATAGTGGAGTTCCATCTGATTGATTGGAATCTACAAATAATGGTATTTGATATTAACAATCTGATTATTTAAATACATAAATATTCACATATACATATTTACACATACACACATGTTCACATTTACACATACACAGATATTCACATATACACAAATACACATTATTGTGGGATAAATGCATGTATTTTGTATGAATGAGTGTATATGCATGCATCTGTATGTGTGTATGTAAATATTTGGATATGTATATGTGTGTTTATGATATATGTATGTATATGTGTATATGTATGCATATATGTATGTGTATATGTTTGCATGTATATGTGTATGTGGGTATGTATGTGTATGTGTGTGCATATATGTGTATGTATTATGATTCTTGTTTATTTGTTTGAATGCAACAAAAGGATTATGTTCGATATCCTACGAAACATGAGATGGAGTATGCTACACATTTTGGATATCGGTGTTTGAGCAAGTATATAGCGAGATCATCCAGATGCATTTGTGAGTATTATCAAATTTTATATAATTATTTTATTTTTATGGATGTTTTAATTGTTTTAATTATTTATGTTTGTTATATGTAACATAGGAGTATTATGGAGAGGCAGACATGGATGATGTGGAAAGACAAACACAAGAGTGAGGATCTCGATCATCATAGGGTGCTCACACAGATACATCAGATCATGTGGATGATCATGATGATGAGTATGAGGATGATCATGATGTTGATGATGATGATGATGATGATGATGATGATGATTAGGATTCTCGATTATGACATTGTATATGTATTTACATTTACACACACACAGATATATATATATATATATATATATATATATATATATATATATATATATATATATATATATATATATATATATATATATATATATATATATATATATATATACTGTTCATTTCAGTTATGTTTTGAATTGTGTGTATGGTATTAAGTAATGAAAAGTTTTGTTGTATTGATTATTATTATTGTTTATATTAAGCATGTGTTTTATTACTTTAATTATATAATTCATTCATATTTATGTGTGCTTGTGTGCATATAAAATGTATATATGGACATGTAGGTATATATTTATATGTGTAAGTGTTTCTATATGCATGTATATGTATGTATCTACATATATATGTGCATGTATGTATATGCATGTATCTGCATGTGCATGTGTAAGTGTATATGCCTGTCTATGTGTATGTGCATGTGCATGTGTATGTGTGTATGTATGTATGTATGTGCATGTATATATGTGTAATATGTGTGTACATATGTGCATGTATGTGTGTGTAATATGTGTGTGTATATGAATGTATGTACATATGTATATGTGTACATGCATGTATGTGCATGTGCATTTGCATGTGTAAGTGTATATGTGTATGTATGTGTATGTGCATGTGCATGTGTAAGTGTATATGTGTGTACATGTGTATATGCATGTGCATGTGTGTGTATATGTGTATATGCATGTGCATGTGTGTGTATATGTATGTGCATGTATATGTGTAAGTGTATGTGTGTAAGTGAATGTATATGTGTATATGTATGTATGTGTATGTGTATATGCGTGTGTACGTATGTGCATATATATGTGTATATATGTGTATGTCTGTGTATATATACATATGTGCATATGTATGTGTATGTGTATAAACATATACAAGTGTATGTATATGCATGTTTATATTTATGAAACATGCATGTGCATGTGGATGCATTTCCATTTGCATCCATGTTCATGCATGTGAATGTGCATGCATGTGGATGTGCATATACATGTATTTAAGTATATGTTAATGTGTGTATGTGTATGTATATATGCAGTAATGTATGCATGCGAGTCTTTTTATGTGGTTGTAGAAAGGTTTGTGCATATGCATGTGTATGTGTGTGTATGTGTAAGTGTATGTGCACATTTATATGTGTGTATATGTGCATGTATATATGTGTATATGTGTGAACGTGCATATTCATCATGTATAAGTGAATATGTGCATATCAATAAGTGTTAGTATGCTAACTAATGAAAATAACACAATTTAAATGATATACAAAGAATGGAAATTGTACTTACAATAGTGAGCCATATTTTTTGCTTGGTTATCTTCTTAAATAACCTACAATAAAGAAAGAAAGAGAGAGAGATAGAGAGAGAGAGATAATTCAAAGAGATAAAGAGTAGAAAGAGAGAAATAGAGACAAAGAGAGATTAGATAAGATAGAGATTAGACAAAGCAACAATTCTATAAGCGATTGTTTCAGCTCATAAGCATAGTGCAATTGTGAACGTTGGAGAGCTCTTCCATGAGATGTCTGAAAATGCTGATCAAAGAGCCTCTAATGTTTTAATTTTTGGTGTCAAAAAGCCATCGTGTAAGGGATGCAAAGGTTGAGTAAAGGCCTCTCCAATTATCCTCCCATAAGCAACGTTAATTACCATCCCTTATGCAATGCAAATTAGCATCTCATATACGACGCTTATTTAAATCGTCACTTTCGCGATTTCAATGTGAGTGTCCCATATCCCATCACGCCACACGTCGATAAAAACCTTGTAATTCTCATCGTTTAACCAAAGTTCCGTGCTTGATGCTTCTTACGATGCTCTATGCAATTTTATAGCGACAAAATTGTGTCACCTTAACCATGGCTATGCGCGTGTATTCCTTGTAGTATAAAAATAATCGCTTATGGATATACCTATGCCTAACATTTTTATTTTGTATTGCTACCTTTGAGAAAACCGAATTTTGTTGTAATATGCGTGTATGATTATGTGTGTTTGTGTCTATATATGTATATATATAATGAATTATGTAAATTTCTACTCTTCTGCATTTAAAATTTTCTTTTGATAAGTGTTTGTGCTTTTGCTTTAAAGCTTCGTGTATTCGGTAGTATGATTGGCAATGGGAAGGAATCATAAGGTGCCGTTTCTGCTTTACATTACAGCAGGTTTATATATCTTTTACGTTAAAGACATCAGTTTGACTCAAATCTATCAATTATCTAAACTATTTCAAAGATTTTCTATTTTAATGCTTATATTTTAATATATTTGGAAGTTAACGCTAACAGTAAAGTTCGTTGACAGAGATCCACAGATCGATTATCCGAAAGAGAACTATGGCTCCATCTATGAGTAAGCTCGGTCTGAGTACTTCTGTTCTATTGGTGGTCTGCGCCATATCCAGCAACCGTGCCCATTGCCACCCTCTCTGTTCACCAGAGAGAGAGAGCATAGCTCTCCCACCGATAGCAAGGCCATCGAGCTGCTGTCGTTGACAGGCATAAAGGCGAAGACTCATTCCAATTTCCCGGTGCTCTCTGATGCAGACACACATTTTTGCTCAGTAAGTCGGGCAGCTACCAGCTACTAATGCGCCATTGTTCGGACATTGTCACTTTGATACAGACGATATGAGTGTTCATGCACTTCCACTAATGCCCATCTGCAGCGCGATAGCTAATACGCTGATATGGAACTCTGTGGACTGCTGTGGCGCGACGGAAGCTGCAATGGAGAACTCTGTCGCTGCTGTGGCGCGACGGAAGCTGCAATGGAGTGACGACGGAAGCTGCAATGGAGTGACGACGGAGCATCGAAGAGCAAGGTGGAGAACTCCGTGTCGACGTAGACTGCTGTGGCGCGACGGACAGTTGCTCTCGGGGAAGGCCGCACTTACCGTCTATCGCGGCGATTGAACCGTCTGTCGCGGGGGGAGAAACCGCCTATCGCGGCGTTAAACCGTCTATCGCGGAAGCATACCAGGTCGCGATTGGCTGCTGACTAGGCCGTCTGTCGCGGGGGAGAGAAACCGCCTATCGCGGGCGTTATACCGTCTATCGCGGAAGCTTACCAGGCCACTTTCCGCCTTTCGCGGAAGCTTAACCGTCTGTCGCGTGGGAGAGAAACCGCCTATCGCGGCTGCTAACAGTGGCCTCGAGGCCCGTGCTTCCCGACGCGTGGCAGGGCTCGTGAAGGGTCAAGAGTCATTTCAAGTGGTCGCCGGAGGTTAGTCCTTTCGCTTTGAAGCTTGGTGTTAAAGTGGGCGTCGCTTTAGTGCAAGAAAAAGAGTGAGTTTGAATTAGAAAAAAGAAGAGAAGAGAAAAAAAAAATATAAAATAAAAAAAGAAGAAGAGAAAAAGAAAAAGAAAAAAAAAAGAGAAGAAGAAGAAAAAAGAGAAAAAAAAAAAAGGAAGAAAAAGAAAAAGAAAAGGAATATAGAAAAGTTTCAAAAAAGTAGAAGTGTGCTCCCCTCTTTTGTGGGATTTTTGGCCTTTTTGTGGGATTTTTGGCCTTTTTGTTTTTCCCTGAAAAGCGGTGTATTTGGATGCGATGTGATCGGTGGGGGGAGTTTCCCTTGTCTGTGGTCTGCTTTCTCTCTATGATGGAGGGTCGTGCCGCTGGGCATTGAAAATTAAAAGTGGTGCAAGTTCCTTCGGCCATGGATGTGGCTTCGTCCTCTCTCGTGAAAAGTAATCGCCCCCCCCCCCCCCCTGGGGAGACCGGCACTCTGGCCGCTCTGCTGGAGGGGGGGTCATGTGCCGCCCCTGGGGCATCCGAAAGTGTTGAATCCCCCATCGTGTCCCTCAGTAGACCCGCAGTTCTGTCTGCTCAGGAGGAGCTCAAGAAAGTTTGCCTCGTCGGCCAAGTGTTTGGCCCTAGGCCCCCGCTCGAAATCGTGCGACAATGGCTTCGAAAAGAGTGGTTCCCTCGAGGTCTAATTGTCAGCAAATGTCAATTCTTACCAGCAAACCACATGCTGCTAGTCTTTGAAAATGAAGAGATGGCGTTCCAAGCCCTAAGCGTTGGCACCTGGCAGCTCGGTCGGACGACCCTGTGCTTATTCAGATGGTCCCCGGACTTTACCCCCGACAAATCGAAATCACTTCGGTACCCTCTTTGGGTTGAGCTCCCTAACCTCCCATACTTCTTGTACAACTTCGTGTGGGACATAGTCTCCCCTATCGGCAAGCCGTTGGCTTCACGAGAAGACATTGGTGGTCTCATCTATGAGGGTGCAAGACACTCGTTCAATGCTAGATGGCACCCACAAATATGCGTCGAGGCCGACCTCAGTTCGCCGCTTCCATCAACGATCAAAGTGGACATGGGCGAAGGAGATGTTTGGGAGCAGGATATCACCTACAAAAACCTCCCCAACGCGTGCTTTCGTTGTGGCCAGCAAGGTCACAGGATTAAAGACTGCCCTCTCAGGCAAAAAAACAAGCGATTTCAAGAAGCCTCCAAAACTGCTCAAGACAACTTTGACGATTTGACCCACTTGACCAAGGAAGGGGAAGGCAAGGGCCTCCTCAATCCACAAGCTGATGCCGATGGCTTTACTGAAGTTAGAAGAAGAAGGAAAAGAAGTCCGAGGGCCAACGGTGAAAGGAACAACCTGCCAATTACCCCACACAGCAACTTGTATTGCAATCTTGGAAAGGAGATCAACGAGCTCGACTACCCAGGTGGGAAGCCACCTGAGGTAGACAACTACGACGAAGCCCTAGAGATCCCTGACAATAAAGAAACCCCCCAGGAGGGCTACACTACAAGCAAAGAAGATGGTTTCACTACTAATAATGAAGACAACATGGATAGTGAAAGTTCCATCATTGGATCGACGATCCCGGAAACGATGCCGAGCACGGGGCCCAATTCTCCCCAGCGGGGGGCATCCCGCAAAGGGAAACAGCCTTTGGAGTTACCCTGGAAAAGCCCCCATAAGAACCGATTTCTAAGTCGGGATCAGATCCCAGCGAAAAAGAAAGATGAAGCCAAGAGAAGAAAGGACAAGGCTCCCTCCCGCAAAGAGGGATCAATACAAAAATGATTGTCATCTCGCTAAATGCTAGGGGGCTAACCGACCCCTCAAGAGCGGCCATCATTGGTCAATGGCTCCGCGACATTAGCTTAAAACCAGACATTATATGCATTCAAGAGATTAAAATTGACGGAGAAGACCTTCTGAAACGGCTCAGACAGGTTTCCTCGGCCCATGTGTGGATCCCAACAAAGCACCAGCGGGGGTCCGGTGGAACGGCTATCGGTGTTAAACAACCCTGGCTTGAAAAGCTTGAGAACTCCATTGAAGATGTAAATCACCGGTGGATTGCGGTTTCTTTTGGTGCTCCCCTCTGTGTTACTATGGTTTCTTTGTACGCCCCTAACGGGGATTTGGAGAGGCTGAACACTTGGAATTCTCTTGACTCGCTTCCCCACAACGTGCTCATTTGTGGAGACTTCAACATGGTGGAGGACCCTTTGGACAGATGGATGGGCAAGGGCAGGGTCATCGACAGTCGGGAGAAAGAAACGTGGGACATGACCAAACTCCACTTGGATCTGGTCGAATTCAAAGACTCGAATGGCTTTTCCTGGTCGAATCTCCAAGCAGGCGAGGATCTGAGGAAAGCTAGACTTGATAGATGCTACATCTCTCAGAGCCTTACTCATCTGTGGGGCCACCCCTCCATCACGCAACGTACTGACCTCACCATCTTTGATCACTACCCGATCGTTATCACTTTTCAACCTTCCAACAGGACCCACAAGGCTCCGTGGTTCCATGCCAACGCTTCCACCTTCTCTCTCCCCTCCGTCCATCAAGAGATTGCCGATGTGTGGAAGGTGGCGTTCGCCTCTGGCTTGGCCCCAGCCAAGTGCTGGAGAAGTGCGGTCGACAAGTCTCGCAAGATCATGATCAGAACTAAGAAGATGCTCGAGACAGTGCGGCGGGCTCGTAGGGAAGCGCTTTACCACAGACTCTGGCGACTCAAGGAGGAAGTAAACAAAGGAAAACACCAAGCCCAGAAAGGTCTCCGAAAAATCAGAGCAGCGTTGAGATACGAGGAAGAAATACAAAGGAAAAACTTGCAAATCTTCTTCAAGGAGTGGTGGGCTGGAAAAGCCGACAAACCCACCAAAGAGATGTGCAGTATCCTTAAAAGGAAACACAACAGAGAGACGATTCCCCTACTGCTAGACCCACATGGCAATGTATGCAACTCGGAAGAAGATAATGTTGGCATCATCGAAGGGCACTTCACGAGACTCCTGGGAACCTCGAACCCCCTCTCCCACCATAGAAGGGACTGCATGGCTGCCATTTCTAGGGTTTCCCCCCGGAGAATACCACCCAACCTCCACTCCCTGCTTCATGCCCCGATCTCTGAATCAGAAATCATTGAGGTCATTGACGCCCTCCCTCTCGGTAAAAGCCCGGGACCTGACGGACTCACTAACGAGTTTTTTAAATCCTTCAAGCTGGTGGTTGCCACCCCTCTTCGGATGGTTTGGCAAGAAGCGCTAAAATTTGGTGCTCTTCCTTCTTGTATAAATAATGGAATTATCAAGCTGATTCACAAGAAGGGGGAAAAAAACAGAATCGAGAACTGGCGGCCAATTACGATGCTCCAAACAGGATACAAGATCGTCGCCAAAGTCATTGCCAACAGACTTGCGTGCCACCTGAGATCTTGGCTTAGTGAGGACCAAAAAGGTTTCATCAAAGGCAGGTCCATCCTGGAAACCATTATGGATATTTGGGAAGGTATTCAATTTGCAAATGAGTCTAATCAAGATGTGGTCTTCCTCAAGATCGACTTTGACAAAGCCTACGATAGGCTAGAATGGGACTATATTCTGCAGTCGCTCCAAAACCTCGCATGTAGTCAGAAATTCACCAAGATGATCGCGACCCTTCTTGGCAACGCGACCCAAATTAACGTTAACGGCAAACTTTTGAAGGCGATCCATCTTAAAAGATCTATTAGACAAGGGTGCCCTCTTGCCCCCCTTCTCTTTGCCATCGCCACTGAGGGGCTGAGCAGACTTGTGGCTCATCATGTGGAGGCTGGCAATATCAAAGGCCTCCAGCTACCTCACGACCACAGTCAAATAACCATGAGACTTTTTGCCGACGATATGAACGCGTTCGTTCACAATGATAATACCAGCCTGGAGACTTTCTGGAGGTGTCTTGATACCTTTTGTGAGGCCTCTGGATCCAAAATCAACCACAATAAGACCGCCTTTAGGGCCATTGTGGGACATCAACCTGGCCTTCTCATTGATCATGGCTGTCAAATCATTCCGCAGGGCCAAATCTTTCGGCTGCTTGGAATCCCCTTGGGGTTTGGCGTCTCTATGGAGCAGCGATGGAACTGGGTGCTGGCCAAACTTGAAAACAAGCTCAATTACTGGAGAGGCATGCAAATCAATCTCGCTGGACGGGCGACGGTTATCAACACGTTCCTCCTCTCGTCTACCATCTATTTCCTTTCTTGTTGGAGACCGAATGAGCAAGGCCTGTCCAAACTGAATAGCATCTGCAGAAACTTTCTTTGGACGGGTGATCACAACAGAAGGGGGGTGCCTAAAATCAAATGGGCCATCTGCACCAGCCCTAGAGATAGCGGGGGGCTTGGCATCCTGGACATTGGGTGCATGGCTAACAAACTGGCTGCCAAGTGGATGATTAAAGCTTGGTGCAATAGGGAGGCCTCGTGGGCCAAGCTGATCTTCAGAAACAAAAACGAGTTGGCCCTCACGGGGTCACCGAACTGGAAGAACCTTGACATCATGACCCTGCTATTCTCCCCGATACCTGTCTTCCCGAAAGGCTCCAATCTCGTATGCTCTCTTTGGAAGGGCTGGAATAAAGTCAAAAGCTTCACAAGAATTAGTGAGGACTGGAAGTGGGCGGCCGGAATCAGACAAAACAACTCTATCTGGTTTCCGATACATGGCATCCGGAGTGTGGAGTCGTGGAACATTCAAAATGCCAAGAAGTTATGGAACAAAGGATTCAAAAAATGGAAACACCTCTGGAAACATGATACCAACAGTTGGATCAACTACGAGGATATCGACCCTCGCATAAACATCTCCTACGAAGAATGGAACACCTTGCAAAGCAGATGCCTCGCTTGGGATCGTCACAAAACGCGCCTTCTCATGGGACATGATGCTCCGAACGCGCGTGGTCTCAAATGGCACAATGGAAATAGCCTACTCAAAATCCCGAACATCAAAGAAACGACTGACCTCCAGATCAGCCTCAACAAGAAGTGGTGCCTGTCTTGGACGCGGCTTCGGTGGGACATGAAATTCATGGGTATCTGGCACCCACTTATAGAGATTAAGAAGTCGGTCCTCTTATGGCAAATTCTTCATCGAGGAATTTGGACTAACCATAAGGCAAGCAAAATTTGTGGGATCCCTCCGTGGTGCAAACGCTGCCACCGTGCAATCGAAGATGTCCCACACATCTTCCTTACTTGCCCCAACTCCTACAGAATCTGGCAGATGGTTGGACTGAAAATCAGAGTTCAGAAACAGCTTAGTTGGAAACAAGTCCTTTTGGGTGAAGCGATTGGATGCTCTGCGGCTCTCTGGAACGCAATCAGAGGGGAAGTCCTGTGGAAAATTTGGCGGGAGCGGTGCGCTCTCAACTTCGGCGACCCCCCCAGGGAGTGGTCGATTGAAAAATCTCTATTCCTCCTTGGCAAAAGGATTGTCAACAGTAAGAAATCCCCCCCCTTCAGGCACCATCAAGTCCTCCTTTTGATCAACAACAAGCTCAAACCCAAGTGGGTCCCGCATGAGGGCGACGAGAGGGTGATCAACCTTCTTTGTAATGCAACCTAGGAATCAACCAAGCCTCCCCTGCTTTGTGGGATTTGGGGGGTCCCGTGGGCACTAGTCCCCTTCTATTGTACCTTTGTTTCTTAATTTAATTCAAGTCCGGGAGAGTAGGCTATTGCCGAACTTCCTTTATATAGAAAGAGAACTATCATTGTGACCATATGTGACCATACATCCACTATGGATTCAACACATTGATCGACCTCATTGATGAATAAGCGGCTCCCAGGAAAAGCTATGCATGCTGAAATTAATTGTCGAGCATCAGAATTACATGATAAGTCGGTCCAATACAGGCATACACAGAAACAGAGTCACAGACACATTCATATGATGCGACGGAGGAAGGAGAGAGAAAAAGTACAGGTCGTATGTTACAAGACATTAAGTCGACGTGCACAAAGCGTAGTTAAAACTTTGGTTAAATTTACAAGTTCCATTAAGTTTACTACAGATATCCGAGGAACGCAAACGCCAGGTACATAGATGGTTGTTATCAACGATGCTATAAGACCTATAATAAGTACGACTGCGTATATAGTTGTTATCAAGGATGGTAAACGACCTATAATAAGTACGACTGCATTAGATCAATGGCTTCACACAACTCCTGCTTATTTATAGTCGACATTCAACTTCCACGAGCAGGGACGACATTCGCCTAATCTGTTGCCTAGTTATCTTAAGCTCATGGAAGGGTTCGTCATATCCCCGAAAAAAGTTTTAGGACTGTCGCGCCAGCCGACAGCTGTGCATAGATCAAAAGCTATAACACTCATAATGCATCCAGCACTCAGGATACTCGACTCGGGCTCCGAGCGCACTGTTGCAGATACGCCAGATGTCGGAGGAAAGCTGCCGTAGGCATGCCTGGCAGCTGGTGGGGGAGCAGAACGGCCGGCAGTAGGCCTCCCCAAAGGCAGGGGAATCGCCTCCTCCAACCCGCGTCTTGAAGGAGTAGTTTGGCGTATATGGTGTGTTCTCGACCAGCTGCTCAAGTACAAAGCCCACATGGCCCCAGAATGGACTCCCTTGAGGTATCATCCCTCGAGGATCGCATGTTGCTGAAAGTACAATTGTGCTAGTTGCAACAGCAGCTCGGAAAGCCGAGCAGAAGATCAGAAAAATGACTGCAAACGGAAGCACGTAGAAGCGAAAGCGGTTTCCCATGATATGAATAGCAATACTGGAGATAAAAACTCAACCCTGAGCCCGTATTGGTGGGTGTTTCTTCTGTCCACTCACAAGGCTCGCTAGTTACGATGATCTCCACCGGCGCAGCTATTAGAGGAGTTGATGCAATGAACATAAGCAGTCCGGCTCACTTCATATAGAGCTGCTTCTCCCGTTTCAACTTAACGAAAAGCCTTTCCGATCAGTACGTGTTAAAAGTTCCTTGCAGAAACGTGTACGTTTCTGCCTCGCCGATGACTCCTGCTTACAAATGGAACAATGAAAACCACCGACCACAAAATTTTGTAGCCATATACACCATTGAATCAGAATGGCACGAAAAAAAACTGGAGGAATCCAATGTGCGGGAACATTTATTTTCTGCATTACGAGTTGCCAGAAGGAGATCGTTTCATAGGTTAGAGCTCCTAGGAAATTCATATGGCAAAGTGTTCTCCGCCATTGTCGATTGACTTTCGCATACGTGAAGCAGATTGATCGAGACAAACAGAATGTTTGATGATGAGTTCCAAATCGTGGATGATCCGTCTCCGATAACCATTCCAGGGAATCAAGAGTTACTGTGATCCTTTGATTTTGGCGCACTATGTTTTAGATGGGTTACTATTTAGATCTTTCAGCAAATAATTTCAAAAAGATTTGTGTTTCTAAGAAAAAGCATCGGAAGTACAGCGTTGACAAATTGCGCAAAACAGAGTGCGCTGCGCAATATAGAGCACACAAAACGAAATCCACAAGTTGTTGTTGTTGGGTGGCGAATCTTTCAATACTGAACATCTTTACATTAATGATTTACGAGAAAGCAACTTTAATCCATTGTCTGTGCTGGAAGCAACAGTCTTATCCATGGAAGGTGTTGAAGAATGAATTTAAGGTCAAGAAAGAATTTGCCATGCTCAGCACAAGAATAGATTAAATTTGAGAGGCGGACAAAATTTCGTATGAGAGGAAAGCCTCTAGGTCATCCCTTTTTTTTTAAGAAAATGGAGGTTCCGCAAGCACTTACTCTCCCGAGCTTCAACTTTGAAAGAACAACTGTACAGATGAATAGGCATAGTATCCGCCTACTCCCCCGAGCTTTAACTTTGAAAGAATAATTGTACATGTAAATGGACATAGTATCCATCGGACCCCTCGTATCCCACAAAGGAGAGATTAGACAAAGTTACAACTCCCTTAAGCTTCAACTTTGAAAAAACAATTGTACATGTGAATGGACATAGTACCCGCAAGACCCCCCGTATCCCACAAAGGAGGGATTAGACAAGATTACAACTAGTTTCAACTGGTCAAAGCTATTACATGTTCAACCCGAAGATTGAACTCTAGACTTCTCCCTCACGAGACCAAAGCTTCAACCACTAGAACAACGAAACATAGACTCTAGATCATGTTTTATGGGTATATTCTGACATGCTATAGAGAAGTATATATGTGTATATGTAAGAAAATTTGACAAGGAAACAACTTGTCATTTGAGAAATTTGACATGCTATAGAGAAGTATATATGTGTATATGTAAGAAAATTTGACAAGGAAACAACTTGTCATTTGAGAAATTTAAAAAGTTACCTCCTTTGACAAAAAAAAGTGGCCCTTGAGAGGCAAAATGCAGTTTACGGTTCGCTATCCTTCGCTGCACGAATCCAAATCGGTCTGACTGCACGGTAATGGAATAGAAATGCAAATATCAATCCTTGATCTTCAAAACAAAAGTTATACATTTCTTATTTGAGAACGAAGACTTAATAATCCCCAAGTATATTATGTTTTTTTAGCGAACGATATGCAAAGATTTCAAATATACAAGTATACATAGCACATATTCTAAACTTCCTTGAAAATGGTTGATAGTCAAGGCTCTCCCATTTTTTAGGTAAACCTAAATTTTTGGGACTATTACTCTTTGTATGTTTTGTGCGACTTGTTTCTTTAACAAAACTCCATCCCTCGTGACTAGATGCTCAAACCCAATAGGTTAGGGTCTTAGCGGGTCGATGTAACACTCTTTATAGGTATGGCACTACAAAATGTACTTTCTTGGCTTCACTTCACTTAACACATGACCACTGTCTTCTCTCCACCTCGTAAAAGAGTTCTTTTTGTCTTTGCTTGGAAGATCGGTCTTTATTTAACTCTTCTAAAATAAGGGCTGAAATTAGATTGGGGAACGCATATGTTGAATATACTCGATAATCTACCCTCAACTCACTACGAAAGATCCATGATGCACTAAGGTGTGAGGCCCCCATTATGAGGTGAAGTAATTCTGAGAGCGTGAACATTTGTAAAACCCTAACTTCCAAGCTAGATGAGGTCTATGTGTGACCATTCATGTAAATAGATGATCTTTATGAGCCTAGCCATGAGATTAGGTGGGGCTAGGGCCTAAATAAGAGGAATGTAGTTTCCCCATAGAGCCTGAATAGGAGGAATGTAGAGGAACCCTTGCCCTTTTGCAGGGTCTAGGGGGCCTATCCCCTAAGTTCCTAGGGCCAAGGCACTAAGATTTCTGCTTACATAGATATTGTTAGAAATTATATAATTTTGGCTCCTTTGTCTAATGTGACAATGTTTATCTATACCAACTCCTGTTGTAAAAGGTATATAAGCATGCCTTATGTGAAGATTTACATATCATTGCACACTAGTGAGCATTTATCTAGAGTTTGTCTAGTTTTCCAAAGTTTGCAAAGCAATTCCTACAAAAGATGGAGACAAAAAGAAGAATGAAGAAAAAAAGAACTTCAAGGGAGGATGGTTCCACTACAAGAAGAAAGGCAACATAAATCAAGACTTTTTTTATCATGAAGCAAGAAGAGAAGAATGTTTATTCAAAGTTGGAAAGGGCAAGGAGTGTGCCCACATTGTAGAAATAGAGCTTGAGCTATTTGT
Organism: Ceratopteris richardii; assembly: GCA_020310875.1. Taxonomy (NCBI): domain Eukaryota; kingdom Viridiplantae; phylum Streptophyta; class Polypodiopsida; order Polypodiales; family Pteridaceae; genus Ceratopteris; species Ceratopteris richardii. The sequence goes on from CM035410.1 coordinate 29,427,115, forward strand.
AACCATAGAGGAGGTATGCTCCTCAATTGAAGATTCAACAACAAATGAATCATGGGTCTTGGATAGTGGTGCCTCTTGAAACATGAGGAATAGAAAATATCTTTAGGTCCTTACAACCTCTAAGTGAAGCCATCCTAGTAAAGGTATGCAATTAAAAAAGATCTTCTTAAAGGGCGAAGGTAAATTTCTATCATCAATTCTAATTTGGATATCAAAAACCTTTCAAATCTATTGTATGTTCCATAAATTGAAAGAAATATACTTTTAATCTTCTATAGCTTATCAAGGTCATCAAATAGCTTTCATCAAGATGGAAGCGAAGTTTATGGACTATAACAATGACATTGTTGGGACTGACATAAGATGGAACAACCTATATGCATTGTTTGCTCTTATAGCCATTAGAATCATGGGCATGATTAAACTATGGCATGAGAGCTTTAACATATAGGATACCCTATTATACAGGAGATGCATTAAAAGGGTATGGCTGTACAAGTACCATTGATTGCAAACATGAAGGAACCATGTGAGCCTTGAATGATGAACAAGCAATAAAGGCAGGCATTTCGATAAGAAAGAAAGCTATCCTCTTGAGTTTTCAGTGAGGCAACACTATGATCTTGAAACCCCATCCCACAATCTCTAAAAATCATTGTATATGGACCAAGAAAATTATAGAGAATAGAGAACTAGAGATGATCAAGTGTTGATATTATCAACATAGTAGTGATGGCGGATCTCATTCAAGAACAAGAAAAGGAACCAAAAAAATATGGAAGACTCACTTCTTGATCTCAATCAAAGTACATCCATGGAAATAGAATACAACATTGTCATGAAGAATGGAATTTGGGAGCTAATGGATCAAACCCTTCAACATAGAGACATTGGCAGCAAGTGGGTTTTGAAGCCAAAGAAAATGTTTGATGGTACTTTGGAAAAATAAAAAGCAGGAATCATTGCACATGGATACTCACAAGTTGAAAGGATTGAACTTTGTGAATCATTTGCACTACTCTAAGGATGACTACTGTCCGAGTTGTACTAGCTATGGATGTGCATAAACAATGGTCACTCTATCACATGGATGCGAAATCAACATTCTTGAATGGAGACCTCAAGCAAGTGGCTCAGGCACCATGGTTTGAGGTTTCCCATTCATAGAGGAAAATATGTAAGCTAAAGAATGCATTACATGGGCTAGAACAAGTCCCTAGAGCATGGTACCAAAGGATGGATAAGTATCTCTTGGATATAAGTCTCAAAAGATGTTCTTCTTACCAAAGAGGTAGTTCACCCTAGGCTGGATATTGGGGTGCACGACAGTTTCTAGAGATACGCAACAATCCATCCTCAAGTGACCACAAATGAGAGGAATCCATTGTGAGATAATAGACATTTGTGGAACCACAGGTCTATGCATAACCGTTGAGGGTAATAGATCATGTTTGTGAGCCTACCCATGAGAATGGTAGGGCATAAACATCTAGGCCATTGGGTTTCCATTCAAGGTGAAAATAAAGGCCTTGTGTAATAAAGTGATAGGAAGGAGATGTTTGAACCTCACCCTTGATAGGAGATGGTTGAACTACACCCTAAGAGAGAGGATTAGGAAGTAATCCTCGGCCATGGCTTTTGGGGCAAGTGGTTAGCCTATCACATTCCAAACCAAGAGGATGTGAGTTCAATTCCTCACCTTGGGAAGAATGTAATAAGGTGATAGGAAGTAGATGTTTGAACCACACCCTTGATAGATAGGAGATCATTGAACTACACCCTAAGAGACAAGATTAGGAAGTAACCCTCAACCATGGATTTTGGGGCAAATGGTTAGCCCATCACATTCCTAACCAAGAGGTTGTGAGTTGAATTCCTTACACCTTCTGTTCCATTGAGCTTATCTCTAGAATCTTAATGACGAAATATAAATTGGGTTGGTTCTATTTTGCAAGGTCCGAGGGGTATATCCCTCAGACCACAAGGCCGAGACATTAGGGCTTATGGTCATGGAGATATTGTGAAAAATTATATTTTCTAGATTTCTTGTCTCTAATTACTATGTTTTTCTATATGAACTCCCATCGTAAAAGCTATATAAACATGACTACACAGAGATTTACATGCCATTGTGCACTAATGAGCCCTTCATCTAAATTCTATGTAGAGCACCATCTAAGCTCCATATCAAGAGCATGTGGGTGGATAACACGATGTTCCTAGCTACAATCCTCTTGGAAATTTGATAATTTGTGTTCTCTATCTCCTATTTTATGTGTATGTGTATCTCTCTCTCTATGTTTTTTTTGCATCTTTGTCTATTGTTCTATTCTGGTGTGTCACTATTTCTTACAAAGAGACCCCTTCATTTCAAGGATTCAAGAACCAAACTCGCGTTAATTTAAAGCTATTGATCCAAAGAACTTTAATCTAGGGGTTCAATATTAGAAGCTCCCTATCCAACTAAAGCCTATGAGATGGTAATACCTGTGAAAAGATATGTGTAACTCTACAAAAAATAATTTTTTTGCTCTAATCTCTAAGAACAAAGTCCATTTGAATAAATATTTTGTAGGCTCCATACAAATTTTCCCCATGGCGAAGAGAGACCTACTAATTGTTGAAATGAGGATGGGAAGATATTCCTTAGAAACTCTTGATAACCTCCATGAAGGGGATTATTAGAATGATCCAAATCGCTAGTTCTCACAATATTCAAGATTAGCGAGATGTTAATATTGCATTTGTAGATGAGAAAAACAACCAAAGGTTCCAAAAAACGCTATTATTATAGGTAATATAAAACTTTAGGTGTGGCACTAAAAGTGAATGTGAAGTTCCTATCCACATTAGTAACAAGCCTAAGTGTTCTTTTGAGAACTTTACATAATCAGTAAATAAATATAGAATTGTAAAAAGTATCAATGTCAAGAAAACCAAATATATATCTAATAAAAAATATCTATTTTTCTCGATCAAACTAGTATTTCTAACCTTATCACTGAAAAAAAATGTTTGGTTCTCTTTACCTTGAGTATTGTGTAATCTTTTAATGGATTAGGGATTACAAGCTCAATGATCCTAGGGACACCCGTATGGGTACATATTGGTTGCCTCCCTCTAGATCTGTTGGAACAAGATGAAGCCTCATTCCAATATTAATAGTGAGTTGAAAACGGTAGGGGAAATGAGACAACATGACTTCATTTTATTACGTGACTGGGATCAAAGAGATTGACAAGGAGAATCTCTAAATAGCCAAAAATGTTTAGTCCAAAGGAATTGGTCTTCAAAAGCACCTTTAGTGCCAATTCAAAGGAGATTGGATAAGGTTTATGGATAATGATTAGAACAATGGAGTGGGCTTTAATGACTAGTGCCTTTTAGGACACAAGATCAATGGTTTGGCTCTAGGCTCTTGAGTTGGAGGGCTAGGGTTCAACCCCCGGGCTAGACATGTGATGGGTTTGGCCAGTTAAACCACTTGTAACCAACTTCTCATCTTGTCTAACCCCTACTTTGTGGGATATTGGGAGTCCCATGGGTACTAAGCCCATTCACTTGCATAGTTGCACTTTCAAAGTTAAAACTTGGGGGAGTAGGCTTCGTGTGAGAGATAAAATCTCTCTTGAAGCTTAGAAAATGGAGACTTGTGAGTGATGTGTGTGCCACTCTCCTCCCATCCAATATATCCTCTTACATGGCCACCATGTGGCTATCATGCAACACTCATCTGCATTAGGAATGGTCTCTATAGACCAATGTCTGCACTCGACATGGAAGGAGGTAATGAGATCGTTTATATATGAGTTTTTTTTCCAAGGTTTGGAGGAGAAAAGTTATTTCATGGAGCAAGGATTTGGGGAAATGATGATGCACATACGTACTATGGGTTATAGATATGGGGTATGGGTCATTGGAATAGGAGAAAAAGCTTGGAGCACTTATTTTTTACTATCCAAAATCATCCTCTCATGAAGAATCGCTTTTCCACTTCCTACCCTTGACATATCTGCCTTCTTTGACTCATAGCTTTGTGGTCCAACATTCCATTCAAGGGATCTTTGTCATTTTACGAAGCTATGCTACTAAGTTTTGAATGAATAACAAGTGATGATTAATTTGGAGAAGTTTTCCCCAACCAAAATCTCTCTGTAGCATTTCAGTAGGAACTAGAAATCCACTTTTGGGCCTACTTTTTTATCATTTGGAATCAGAATCAACTTTTTTCACTTGGAGTAACCTCATAGGTTTATAGTACAGCAAGTTGTTTTGGACTGTCGAGGATTGGCAAAACCAAAAGTGATTTACTTTGACTCGGTTTTCTTAGTGGGGGCTATTGCTATATGCTTTAGGTGTCATTTTTTCTCATATTTGGTGCCTAGAACCTTCTCAGGCCAACCAGGCATTTTGAATTATTGTTTGGTCCTAGAGAGGATTGCAGAATAGTAGCTTCACGCTTCAAATATCACTTTGATTCTGCTTCAAAGACTTATTTTGTATTAGGTAAGTGCTTTAGTACTACTTTTTTTCTCTCTCTCTCTCTCTTGCATATTAATTTTACTTCAATTCCTTTTACACACTCTAGTTAGTAAATGAATGGAGTGAAATATGGATTCCAAAGGTAAACAAGTTTTAGATCACACTTCTCTGCCTAGAGAACAACTAGAGGACCCTGACCATGGGATGGAAGAGGTAGAGCTTGAACAAGAATTTGAGCAAAAGGTAGCAGGAAAAGAGTCTCAAGAATAAGAGTATTCTTATGTGGAACTCATCATATGAGTTTTTTACACACAAACAATTCACAAAGTTAAAGGAACAGACCCTTCGGCTAGAGAGGGAAATTGGTAGCGTGAAATCTCTCATTGAACAACTTAAGTCTCAGATGATCTCACTTGAGACACATGTCACCTCTTTCCTAGCTAGAAGGTAAAGAGAAACACCTACTCTTCTTATAGACATGGCTAGGAAAGATGTTTCTTTTCCTAACAAGAATAAAGGTGAGAGTTCTAGGGAAGCTCCCATCTTGAAAGACCTTAAGCCACCTACTTGTATAAGGGATAGTTGTGAGAGAAATAAGGATGCCATCTGCACTTTTTTACAAAAGTGGAATGACTTGCATCAAGTAAAGGGCACCCCATGTGAGTATTGTATGCTGGAGGCAAGTCTCTCCCTTGGCCCACATGCTTATAAGTGGTCGATGAGTCTCAAGGAGGTAAATTCTATCCCTACAAATTGGGCTCACTTTGAAACTCTTTTTCTGAAAGAGTTTCTTCCAGAGAATGAGGAAGAGAGGAATTGGGATGAGTGGGATAGGATCACTCAGAGAGGTAGACCTTTGACAGTCTACATATCCCACTAAAGGGAGATCATTCTCAAACTTAAGGGATTGGATAACTTTCAAAAACAAGAGGATTTGTTAGGAGCTTAGATAAAGCCATCAAGAGAGAGGTAAGAAGGAACACACCTAAGACGTTTGAGGAGGTGATCAAGTATGCCTAGATATATGAGGATCATAACCATCCACAGTATACTCCGATAGAGAGAGAGAGAGAGATCAACCTCTCAAACCTCTTAGCACAATTAAGTTCAAGAAAAAAGCATCAAAAGGGAAAAACAAAATCTTTATTAAGAAACAAAGAGCACAAGGGCATAGATCACCTACCGAGCAGTTTGAGAGGTCCAAGAGAGAAGACTTGTATTTTTTTTGTTTGTCTCCTAGCCATTCACAGTGGAGCTATCCACTTAAGAAGGGGGAAGAAGAGAAGAGAGGACCAGAGAGTAGTACGGCCCCTCATAAGGGCAAAAAGGCGATTCATCTAGTGCAAATACTCCCTATTCATAGTAGCTCTCACTTTAAGGGAGTGGAAGTGATGCACGAGGACATTGAGCACTCATGTTGTTTGACACAATCATTGTGGTCACCTCAGTTTGGACCACATGACTTGGTTAAACTTCATGGTAGTGTACATGAGACCAGGGTGCGACTCATGATAGATGAATCCTCTACTCATAACTTCATAAACTATGCTCTGGTCAATAAGCTAAAGATTCCCTAGTAGCCTAGTACACATAAATACATAGTATCTATGATGCAAGACAAGGACAAGAGGATATGGAATACTATGGTATCCACTTTGGAAGTCAAGATACAGTATTACACTAACCATTTGGGCTTCCAAATCATGAATATGGAGAGCATAGACATTGTATTAGGAAGAGAGTGGTTATGGGGGTTGGGAGACACACTTAAATGCAGTTACTAAAACAAAACCCTTGAGTTTGAAAGAAATGGAAGTAAATTTTGTATACAAGGAGAGAGAGAGAGAGATGTACCTAGTGCACCTCTCATCTCATCTTTAGAGTTGTATAGTCTTTGTCATTTTCAACATGTATAGGAGATCCTTTTGTTGTATAATCAAGACTTTGAGTATTGCAGAGACACTTCATCTCATGTATATTTGCATGCTAGAAATGTAAATATAGATAGGACGTTTTACTATTCTTTCTTGCAAGAGGGTGTTATTAAAGGTTTTAAAGATCTTATGTTTTAATTTAGAGATGTTTTTCCCGTTGACTTACCCAGAGGGCCACCACCTAAGAGAGGGGACAATGACCATGCTATTGAGGTAGTTACTAACACTAACCCTATTTGTAAGCCACCTCATAGGCTTACTATTTCTCAGCAGGAGGAGGTTGAGAGGCAATTACATGACTACCTAGATAAGGGCTTCATTACACCTAGTGACTCACCTTGGGTATTTCCAGTGCTCTTGGTTAAGACTAAAGATGGCTCTATGAGATAATGTATAGACTATAGAGCACTAAACAAGGTAACTATCAAAATTAGGTTTCCACTGCCTAGATTGGAAGACCTATTTGATCAGTCACATCAAGCTAGGTATTTTACCAAGCTTGACCTTATATCAAGATATCATAAAATTAAGATTCGGGTAGAGGATGTCCCTAAAACTACATTTAGGACTAGATGTTGCCACTATGAGTTCTTTGTGATGCCCTTTGGTCTCACCAATGCTCCTACCACTTTCATGAATCTCATGAATAGTGTATTATAGCCTTATCTAGGGTGATTTGTAGTAGACTTCCTGGATGATATTCTTATCTATAGCAGATCATAATAGAAGCACTTGGAGCACTTGAGAAAATTATTCCAAGTGTTAAGGGAAAACTCACTCTTTGCTAAGGATTCAAAGTGTGAATTTTGCAAAGTAGAGGTTGGATACCTTGGGCATATAGTCTCCAAAAATGGAATCTAGATGGATCCTAAAATGGTAAGGGTTATCATGGAATGGCCACATCTCAAGAACCTGGAAGAGCTATAGATCTTCCTAGGTTTATCAGGATTCTATCAAAGATTCATTAAGAATTATGCCAAAATTCTTGTCCCAATGACGAAATAGCTTAAAGAGAAAGGAAAAACCTTTCATTGGAGAATAGAAGCAAAGTATGGAGAAACCAAAAGTAGCAATTGGTAGAGCACCACTTCTACATATAGCAGATCCCAATAAACCATTTGTGGTTGAGACTCACATGAGTGATTTTTCTATAGGAGCAGTTTTAGTTCAGGATGGTCGACCAGTATCTTTTGAGAGTAAGAAACTAGAACTAGATCAAAAGAATTACTCTATCTATGAGAAGGAGTTGTATGCAATTTTCCATGCTTTGTAGAAGTGGCATCATTACTTATATGGTGCCAAATTCATGATAGTGTTTGATCAAGAGAGCATTAAGTGGATCTCTAATCAAAGAGACCTTAAAGATAATAAGACCCATTGACACACACCCTTTAGGAGTTTGATTATGAGCTTAGGTATGGGAAGGTAAAGTTTAATGTAGTGGGTTATTCACTTCACCACATGCCTATGCTCAATGGACTGAGTTTTGCTCAGATCACTAGTGAGCTACTTGAGTCCATTAGAGGAAAATGTAGGAATGATCCTACATATTCTAAGATTTGGGAAGCCATAGAGAAAGGGGATCATGACACATAGGTTTCTAATGAGGATGGAGTACTGATGGGTACTCAAGAAGGATTCAAGTGGAAGAATTACAAAGTCCATGATGGATATCTGTTATATAAGGCTAAGTTGCATGTCCCTAAAGACCCTGAGATGAGACGACACATCTTGTATGAGTGTCATGACACACCTAGTGTGGGACACCTAGGAGTTAACAAGACTTATGATCTTGTTAAGAGGAAGTTTTACTTGCCTGGAATTCATAAGGACGTCCTAGAGTATGTGCTTAATTGCATGAAATGCCATGTGAGTAAAGCTGAAAGGTTGAGGATTGGAGGACTACTCCACCCGTTGGAGATTAACAATGGAAAGTGGGAGATTATCTCCATACATTTCATAGTTGGTTTACCTAAGACACAAAGAACATGACTCTCTCCGGGTAATTATGGACAGCTTAACCAAAATGGCTAGGTTTATTTCAACACGTACTATAGTGAAGACATTTGAGTTGGCTAGACTTTCTGTAGAGAACCTATACCAGTTATATGGTCTTCCTTTAGACATAGTTTTTGATCGGTGTATGAAGTTTACTAGCCACTTTTGGAGAGCGGTCTTCAAAAGGTCGGATACAAAACTTAGCATGAGCACAATCAAGCATCCATAGTCGGATGGGAAAATGGAGAGGGTTAACAAAATCCTAAAGGATATGCTTCGAGAATATGTAAATGAAAGGCAAACTAATTGGGAAGAGTACTTACCTATACTAGAGTTTGCATATAATAGTGCCAAGCACTCTTCCACTAGGCATACTCCATTCATGCTTATGTATGTGTTTCAACCAAGAGCTCCTTATGCAGTAGGATTGTAGAATGAGAAAGTTCAAGATGCAAAAGAGTTCTTGGGAGACATGAATGACATTCTTAGGCTTGTTATGGACAGTATTAGGAGAGCTTAAGATAGGGCTAGAGGCTGTGTTGACCGTCAATCAACTTTGAGGTAGACAAGCAAGTCTATCTTAGAGTTACTTCTCGGTCTGAGACTATGAAAATGGGAGCTTGTCCAAATATATCTCTTAGGTGTTGTGGCCCTTTCACAATACTTAAGATAATAGGAAAGATGGCTTACCAGCTTCAACTTCCAAAGAATAGCCAAATCCATCCAGTATTTTATGCTAGCTGACTTAAGAAAAGGGTGTTTGAATTTGACAACCCCATTCTAGATAGTGAGGTAGTAGAGCCTATTTGTGTTCAGTCTATTCCACATGAGCCAGAATGCATGCTACACACTCAAGTAAAATAGGCAAGAACTCACTTATATAAAGAGTGTTTAGTAAGTGGAAAGACATTTTAGAGGATAGAGCTACATGGGAGCGGGTTAGCACCCTTTAGAGAAGGTTTCCCAATTTAAGATTATCTTCCCAAGAGTCTTCTTAAGGTGAAGGATACGGGGGAACAACACGGAGATGTGGCCATGTACAGCAAATACATGGGGATATAGTGGGAGTACCATCCCATTGATTCTATCTTTTTTTGAGACCTTCCAATACCATTTTCTGAGAACAAAAATGAACTAAGGGGAGGGAAATGCTATATGGGGGTCACCATAGAAGAGATGGTATGAACCATCTCTTAGAATCTTGTAGAAGGACACAAACATGAGTGCCACGTGGTACTCATGTGTGATGCCACCTCAATGAGTCCAAGCTAGTAATTGAAGAGGGAATCAAAAGAAGGGGGTATGCAGCTGGGAGGAAATTAGGAAGAAACTCTCCATGTGCAATCAAAGGGCAGTTTGTCTTCTTCCTCCTCATGTACTATGCTATAGAATTCAAAAATGGAGGGTTCTGATAGAAACTATACCCTCTATTAGATTATCCTCCCTAGAACTATACTTTCTAAGTTTACTGACATGAAACACTAGATGGACTCTGCAATCTAGAGGAAGCTCTAATCAGTATGCAACATTACTAAGCTTCTTAACTATCTTCCAAGGTCCACAAAACCTTCGTGAAAGCTTAGTACACTTTCCTATGGATAAAGAAGTAGATCTAGCTAGAACTTGAAGAAAAACTCTATCTCCTTCTTCAAATACTTTAGGAAATCTCTTCTTGTCAACATATTATTTTACTCTATCAATTGCTTGTTGCATCTTGTCTTTAGCTATTTCTAGATTTGGTTAGAGGTATGCTAAGAACTCCAAAGCACTAGGACATTTCCTTGGCATTCCTATGGTACTCGGAGCAGTGGGATTCCTGCCATAGTTCATCTCAAAAGGAGACATTCCTTTCAGTTTATGAGGTCTATTGCTATACGAAAACTCTACTAGTGGCAAGTAAATAACCCAATCTCTCTGCCCTTCAAACACACATGCCCTCAACATGTGCTCTAGAATCTGGTTGACCCTCTCAATCTGACCATCTATCTATGCATGATCGCCACTACTCATTTTCAATGACACTTTCAGTTTGTCAAACACAAACTTCCACGTGTCATGTGAATCTAACATCTCTATCTAAAACTATGGATGTTGGTAACCCATGCAATCTGAAGACATGATGGATAAGAAACTCTACTACCTATGAAGCTTCTATCATCTCCTATGTGGGTATGAAGTGAGCCATCTTGCTCAATCTATCTACCACAACTAGGATAGGATCCACCTTCCTTTGGGTCCGTGGTAAACCCACTATGAAGTCCATGGATACACTATCCCAGTTATGCTTTTGAATCTATAAAGGATGTACAAGACCTTGTGTCTTTACCCTTTTCTGCCTTGTTGATGACACATAAGGCATTGTTGAACATAAGTGTGGACATATGTGGCTAATCCAAGCCACCAAAATGTTCTTCTAACAAGTTGAATTGTCTTGTCAACAACAAGATGCCATGCGTAAGGAACATCATGGTTATCATGCATGATTTTTCTTCTCAAATCATGGTAATATGGTATGCAAACATTTCCTTTCAGTTTAACTAATCCATTCTCTTTTGAGAAATTGGAATATGGACTTGACTTGTATTCTTTACTAGGGGAAGAAATAGCTAGAACTACCTCATCTCCTATGATAGATTCATCACTCTTGGCTCTAATGATCCATAGAAAATGTGGATCTTCCACCTGTGCTTCCTTTATTTCTTGAAGCAGTGAGATTTCCAATACTGTAAAGCTTATTTGATACACTATCTATGATAATGCATTAGTTACTATATTCTCTTTTCCTTTTCTATACAAGATTTCCATGTGAAATTCCTATATGAGCTCAGCCCAATGAGCTTGTCTGCCTCAAAGATCTAGCTGACTACAAACGTACTTGAGTGTATGGCCATCCGTGTATACCTTAAAGTTTGAACCAAAAAGATAGTGTCTCCAAACTTTAAGTGCATGCACCACTACATACAACTCTTGTTCATGCATAGGCCAATTGTGTTGTGCACTACTCAACTTCTTTCTTCTAAACCTTATTGACCTTCCATCTTGGCTCGAGACTGCCCTTATGGCTATGCCATTAGCATCTATCTCTAACTCAAATGGTTCTGTAGATCTACCACCTTGAGTATAAGAGCCTGGCTTGTTTTAGAGTATTAAAACTTTCTTGTTGCTCGTGTGTAATTCAAATGACAGTTTGCCTTGAACCAAGCTCATCATAGGCATTGTTATCGATGAATAAGAAGAGATGAATTTCCAATAGAAATTGGAAAGTCCTAGAAATGATCGTAATTGCCCCCCATCTTGAGGATTTGGCCAAGCTATAATAAGTGAGACCTTCTTGGGATCCATGTGGACTGCATCAACTAATACCACATGCCCTAAATACTATATCTCTAGAAGAAACAACTGAGTCTTTTCTAGATTTACAAACAACTTATTCTCTTTTAATTTATTTAATACTAATCTTAAATGACTTTAAATGTACATGCCTACTATACACTAGCAAACCATCAATAAAATCCACAACACACTCTCCAATGAATGTTTGTAAAATATCATTCATTAGCATCATGAAAGTAGCAGATGCATTAGTCAAACCAAATGGCATAACTAAATACTCATAATGCCCAAAACACATCCTAAAAGTTGATTTATATACATCTTGCTCTTTTACCCTAATCCGATGGTAGCCACTTTTCAAATCTATTTTACTATATAAAATGGATCCACCTAGAGCATCTAAAAGGTCATCTATCTGGGGCATGAGATATCTGTGGTTGATGGTAATCTTACTAAGTGCTCAATAGTCAACACACATCCTATAAGATCCATCTTTCTTCTTCACAAGAAGAATTGGTGTTGCAAAGGGTAAAGCTAGATTTGATCAGTCCTTTCTACAAATACACGTCCACAACCTTGCGGACTTCATTCTCCTCTTGCAAAATCATTTGAAATGGTGGTGGAACAATTGAACTCGCTCCTAGTACTGATTAGATTCTATGGTCAATGTTCCTGCAAGGAGGTGAACCCAAAGGTAGTTATTTTAAAAATAACTCTTGGAATTGAACTCTTACATTATCTGAAAGTACTTGAGCATTCCAACTAGAGTTTCCATGACTGCATGAGTCCATCAATATACTAGAGAAAACACTTTACTTTTTTCTCCTAAAATTGTCTTGATCATGTGCATTTGTTTCTAAGGTTGTGCATTGATTGAGCAAGGAGTGGACGTGGAAAATGGTCGACTCATCTTAGTCCATGAGGACCTCTGATCTTGGAAGCCTATGTCCTTGCAGTTATCCTCATAGACAAGATCCATCTCCATGGCATGTGCCAAGGAGTGACAACTCTCCTTCCTCACTAAAGGTCTAGTAGTTTCTGTAAGTCAGGCAGTCCAAAGTTATCGTAGAACAAGACTTTAAATTGTTCCCAAGTTGTGGGCTCTTTCTTGTCTTGTTTTATCTTACACCACCACCTATGGGCAATGTCCATAAGATTATATGTGTGTTGCTGAATTTTATGCCTATCATCCATGATATGGCATAAATGAAAGAAAACTCCCACTTGTTGAGCCACTACTCCACAACATCATTAGTCCTAGCACTAGTTGAGCCATGATATCTACGTGATGTAAGGTCATGAAGGTTCCATTGAGCCTCTCTAACTAGTGTGCTCTCTCTAGGGATCTCTAGAGTTTCATGCTTGCCTCGAGCATCTACCTCCATCCCTAGAAAATTGGTCTCGTGCACAACTTCCTCTTTCTTGGACCCATGTATGAGCTCCAAGATGTCATGAAGTGTGCTCTCTAAGTGTGCTATTCTAGCACGCATGGTCTCTATTAGGTCTCAGATACACTCAACCATGAGTGTATCAATCCTAGCTGGTGAAGAGGTTCTTGATTCCATGCTAGGATAAGTTGTAAGTTCCTTTTTATAATTTCATGGTTTTATGTTTTTTTTTTTAATGTTTATGTGCTTTATGTACACCTAAGATAAAATTGGCAGTAGAAATAAAATGATCACAAGACTTTGCATAAAAGAAATAACAGAAAAGGAAACTTCTAGTATGATTTTCTTACTTTTTATGGATATGCATTCTAAGTTTTAAAATTTTTGATAGCATTTTGGTAGGAAAAGGGAACTAAACAAAACTAAGTAGATTCACATGTTTGGTACTTTGATAGTGGGATGACCAAACATATTACCCTGTAGCATAGTTTCTTGATTTCACTTGAGCCTGCCCCTGCAGGGAATACTTTCACATGCACCAAAAACTCCTCTTATGTGATCATGGGAGTTGGTAAGATCATTTTGACTACTACTGATGGTAGTTCTTTTACATTGTTAGATGCTTTATTTGTGCCAGGGATCAAGAAAAATATGTTATATTTTTTAGCATTAGCCAAGATCGGCTTGGTTGTGAAATTTCTTGATGATAGATGTATAGTTCATGGTCTATCAAATGACGACATCATTATTGCTTCTGGCATTTTATGTCATGGGCTGTATAAGCTCATAGATTATGCAAAATTTGTGAATGATTCAGCATGTGCAGTTCAAGATTATCAGGCTATGTCAGATGCAAAGCTTTCCCATGCATGCTTTGGTCATCCGAATTCTGCTAGTTTGTTATGCCTATAGAAATCTAAAATGGTGTCCTCTCTTCCCAAACTTGAGGCACCTGGTAAACATTTCTATGAATGCTATATTTTAGGCAAAATGAAGAATTTCTCCTTCCCAAAAGATGTTCAATTCGAGCTACTCAAAAATTGTAGCTTGTTCACAGTGATGTCTCTAGTCCTATGCAGACACCTTCTTTTCGAACTACCTTTACTTGGTGAATTTCATTGATGATTTTTCTAGGCATGCATGGGTGTATCCATTGAAAGCAAAGTCTGAAGTGTTTATGTGCTTCAAATAATTTTTGGTTTTGGCTGAAAATCTCTTAACATGTAAAATGGCCACCCTCCATTCTAATCGGGGGGGGGGGTGCCATGGACACAAAGGAAACCATCTCGAACCTTAGATTCCATGCCAATTTCTATATCTCATGATTGGTTCTGGATTTGGAGAAACCAATGCTTCCATTGCATCCCGAACATGCCAAAACCCTAAGTTCAACTATCTTCTTCCTTAGTTCTGACATCCAAAGATCATGTTTCGAATTGATGACATCATTGATGATATCATTCATTCGTAACCACCCTTGAAAAACTATATAAGGAGGGGTTGGCCACATACATAGTCAATCTTGCCAATACCATTCTTAGAAGCTCAAGGAGTTGTGACTGCAAAATAAGTACTCTCCAAGTTTGAGTTCTAGTTCTTGTCTTCCTCCTTCTTCTAATCTTGTCTAGTCTAGTTCTTAGACATCCTATCTTCTCCTCTTGTAATCTCATAGTAGGAGATCTTCTCGAGTCATTGCCAGTATCTAGTTCATCTCCCTAAAGGGAATTCTTGTAAGTCAGATATCTTGTTTCATACTTACGATCCAGGGTTGTGGGATCTCGTGTATCATCTCTAGTGAAGTTATTCATACCTATTAGTCTCGGGTTGTGGGACATCTTATATCAATCACATATTCTTGTATTATTTCCCCTCCATGGGTGTTCTTGTAATCAGAAGTATATTTTTGAAATCTTATCTAGTGTAGTCAGAGAGCACAATCTACTGCTCCCCTGATATTTTGGCAAGACTACCTTCATCAAGACTAGGTACCATGGAGATTATTCGTGAAGAAATATTTTTTGCACTTAAAGTTATTCAACAACAAGTCCAAGAGATATAAGAAAACCAACAAAGTAATCAACAACAGAATATTCAAAATGTAATCATAGAACTTCAAAGGCAAATTCAAGAGTTGCAGATCATTGCCAGTCAATCAAGTATTCTCATGATAACTTACATGAAGAAAAGTCCAAAAGTGAGCATGCTTGAGAAATTTGATGGGACAAGATCACACTTTTGAGGATTTGTGCAACAAGTGAATCTATTTGTAAGGATGCAACCAGATAGGTACCTAGATGATGCTTCTGAAGTGGGACTCACAGGATCTCTATTATGTGGTCCTGCTCTTTCATGGTTTGCACCTATCCTTGAGAAGGATATGGATATTTTGCATGATTTCAATGCCTTTCTTCGAGAGTTCACATCTTTGTTTGGAGATACCAATTGTTCACGTGTTGCCAAAACAAAGCTAAGGAAGTTAGATAAAGGAAATAGGCCTACATCTACTTATGCATCATAATTCAAACAAATCATTTGTGATCTCACATGGCACAAGGATTATTTTATCAAACAATTTTGATGGGGATTACATGATGATGTCAAGGACCTCATGTTAACCATGCCCAAGGTAAAAACTTTGAATGAATTCATGAATCAAGCAATTGAGCGTGACAATAGGTTGTTTGAGAGAAACCAAGAGAAGAAGGTTTATGTTGACCATCGAGAATACAAGTTTACCTCAGTTCCTCAACAACATATGTTGGAAGAATCTAAACTAGAACCCATGCAATTGGATAACATTAGGGTCAGATGACTTACACCAAAGGAAAGAAAACATCAAAATAACAATGGATTATGATTTTATCATGGAGATCATGATCATATCATATTCAAATGTCCTAAGAAGAAGATGCAAGTTGGAATTATGACCTCTACAATCCCCATCCCACATCAGAAGGATCATTTTTGGAAATAAAACAAGGAGTACTTCCCATCGTGAGAAACATGGCCTTGATTTTGTACCTAGATATACTACAAACCCTTTCTAGTTTCATTATAGATATCCATCATCATCATGTTTTACTGTGACATATCAAGAACTCTACAAAGACAAAGAGCTATGAAGATTCAATTTCTAGAAGATCTCATAGTCACATAATTGCTTCTCGTGGAACTCATTGCTTGAGGGGGAGTTGATTTCATGGACACAAAGGAAACCATCTCAAACCTTAGATTCCATGCCAATTTGTATATCTCATGATTGGTTTAGAATTTGGAGAAACCAATGCTTCCATTGCATCCAGAACGTGCAACACCCTAAGATGGGCTGTCTTCTTGCTCAACTCTGACATCTAGAGATCATGTTTTGTATTGATGACATCATCAATAACATCATCATCTCATAACCGCCCTTTATGAACCACCCTTGGAAACATGTATAAGGAGTGGTTGGCCACATACATACTCAATCTTGCCAATATCAATCTTGGGAGTTCAAGGAGTCATGACCACCAAGTAAGAACTCTCCAAGTTTGAGTTCCATTTCTTATGTTGTTCCTTGTTCTAGTATTGTCTAGTCTAGTTCTTGGACATCCTATCTTGTCCTCTTCTAATCTCATAGTAGGAGATCTTTTCAATTTATTTCGAGTATCTAGTTCATCTCTCGAAAGGGATTCTTGTAATTCAGATATCTTGTTTCATACTTACGATCCCAGGTTGTGGGATCTTGTGTATCATCTCTAGTCGAGCTATTCATACCTCTCAGTCCCGGGTTGTGGGATGTCTTGTATCAATCACATATTCTTGTATTAGTTCCCCTACATGGGTCTTCTTGTAATCAGAAGCATATTTTTGAAATCTTGTCTAGTGAGCACAATCTAGTGCTCCCCTTAGGATTGTATGTCTTCTCATTAATGCATTTCTCGTTGAATGTGGGAAAAAAATCAATGTATAGTGCCATATACACCTCAAGAGAATGGAGTTGTTGGAAGGAAAAACAGGTCACTCATGGAGATGGTGAGGTGTATGGTCAAGAGACATGCTTTACCACATAGTTTTTGGCTTGAGGTTGTTATGTGTGCAGCATATGTACTTAATATGTGTCCCACTAAAGTGTTGTAGTCTATGACTCCATTTGAGGCTTTGAATGGCTGCAAGCCATCTGTTTCTCACGTGTGTGTCTTTCATTGTCTAGCATATGCATCAATGCCTGAACAACAATGCAAGAAATTGGATAGCCCTTACAAGTTTCATGTGATGATGGAGGTCATTCCATTTTTTAAGAAGACTTACATGATGCACTTGTTTATGAGTGAACTAATATAGAGGAGGCAAAGATTATGCCTAAATCATTGGTGCAAACTTTTTGAGATAGCAAATTAGATGCACCTCTTTCATATTCTAATCATTCAAGCTCTCATAGTGCTTCTTTTTCATCACATTACTATGCTATGGTGGCCTCTAGCCTCTCTGATAAGAATGAGCCTATTTTGTTTGACGAAGCACAAAACTCAAAAAATTGGATGGCTGCTATGCAATCAAAATATAATGCTATTATGAAAAATATATCTGATCTTTATGTGACTTGCCTCTTGAAAAGAAGGCCATTGGCACTAAGTGGGTGTGCAAGCTAAAGCATAAGCTTTATGGAACAATTGATAGGTATAAGGCTAGGCTTGTTACAAAGGGTTACACTCAACAAAGAGGCACTGATTTTGATGACAACTTTGCTCCTAGTGGAATGACTACGGCTTGTAGCATTAGAGCACTTGCAGCTCATCATGGGTGTAATGCACATCAATTGGACATTACCACCTAAATATATCAACAAATCATCCTGGGAGTGATGCGGTGAACAAGGAGCTAGCACTCATGTATAAAGAATTGCCAAGCTATGTGGAATCAATCCACAAAAGGAAGTAAGCCCAAAGCTTTGTGGAAAGCTTCAAACTTCTCCCTAGGCAGAGCCTTTGTGAAAAGGTCTACAGTGTTCTTCTGTATGGGCGCATATGCCAAAGTGATCTCTCAAGTAGAGAACCTCTCCTTGACATAATGATAGTGCACCTCAATGTGCTTAGTGCGAGCATGGAACATAGGGTTCCTCGCAATTGCCAATGCACTCTAACTATCAATGAAGATGGTGGTAAAAGAAGACTCACCAAAACCCAAATCACACATAAAGCATTTGAGCTACACACACTCAATAGTGGCTATGAAAGATACCCTATACTGAGCCTCACAACTAGAAGTGACCCTAGTAGGCTACTTCTTTCTCAACCAAGATATGCATGAGCTGCCAATCATGTAGCAAAAACCACTGGTGGACACATGAGTGTCATAGCAACAACCTAGTGAGAGTCACAAAAAGCATGTAAATATGTTGGTAATGATCCCCCTTGGGATAAAATAATCCAAGTATCCAGGTACCACTCAAGTAGTGAAAGATGCATTTATCTGTCTACCAATGCTTGACACCTCGGCAATGCATAAACCTACTTATCTGTGAGACAGCAAACTGAACATTCGACCGAGTAATGCATAAATAAAGCAAGCATCCAAGAACTTGCTAATAGAGAATAACATCAAATGCATGTCCAACATCATACTCAACCATAGCCCTATCTCCATAGGAGTGGCAATAGGTTTGCAGTCTTCAAGGCTAAAATGCTACAATAATGTGTCAATATATTTTGTTTGACACAAAGACATTCCACCATCAACTTGCATAAATTGAATGCCCAAATAATGATGCAAATGACCCAAATCTCACATCTCAAATGAGGCATGCAAATCACTCTTAAAATCAACAATATGCTTCTCATGAGGACTAGTGAGAATCATGTCATGAACATAGACAACAATGATCAGAAGCACATCATTTGCACGCTTAACATTGTTGGAGTTAGACGTCTACAGAAGCACATGAATAGCACAAGGAAGAAGAAGAAGCTTGGAGCACAACACACAATACTGAATGTATTACTAGAGAATGTACAAAGATAAGTAGCCCATTAGGGCAATAGGCATATATACAAGCCGGGGGAAAAAAACCTCTTAAAGAGGGAAAAAAGTGCCCTGGTGGTCCTAGTGTGTTCACACACATCACTACCTAAATATATCAAAAAATCCCCCCTGGGAGTGATGCGGTGAACAAGGAGCTAGCACTCATGTATAAGGAAGTGCCAAGCTATGTGCAAATCACTCCACAAAAGGAAGTAAGCCCAAAGCTTTGCGGAAAGCTTCAAACTTCTTCCTAGGCAGAGCCTTTGTGAAAAGGTTTGCAATGTTCTCCTGCGTGGGGACATATGCCAAGCTGATCTCCCCAGCAGAGAACCTCTCCCTGACATAGTGATAATGCACCTCAATGTGCTTAGTTCTAGCATGGAACACATGGTTCCTCGCAATTGCCAATGCGCTCTGACTCTCAGTGAAGATGGTGGTGCCAGAAGTTTGACCAACACCCAAATCAACCATAAGACGTCTGAGCCACACACACCCAACAGTCGCTGTGAAAGCTGCCCTATACTCAACCTCACAACTGCAAGTGGCCACAATAGGCTACTTCTTGCTCAACCAAGATATACATGAGGTACCAAGCATGAAGCAAAAGCCACTAGTGGACACACGAGTGTCATAGCAACCAGCCCAATCAGAGTCAAAAAAGCATGCAAATCTGGTGGTAGTGATCCCCCTTGGGATAAAACAACCCAAGTAGCCGAGTACCACTCAAATAGCGAAAGATGCGCTTAACTGCCTGCCAATGCTTGACTCCTGGACAATGCATAAACCTGCTCATTTATGAGACAGCAAACTGAATATCTGGCCAAGTAATGCATAAGTAAATCAAGCATCCAACAGCCTGCTGATAGAGAACAACATCAAATGCATCTTCAGCATCATGAAGACTCAATCGTAAACCTGTCTCCATAGGAGTGCAATAGGCTTACAGTCCTCAAGGCCAAAACGTTGCAATAATGTGTCAATATATTTTGTTTGACACAAAGACATTCCACCATCAACTTGCATAAACTAAATGCCCAAATAGTGATGCAAATGCCCCAAATCAGACATCTCAAATGAGGCATGCAAATCAGCCTTAAAATCAGAAATATGCTTCTCAATAGGACCAGTGAGCAGCATGTCGTCAACATAGACAACAATGATCAGAAGCACATCATTAGCACACTTTACATAAAAGGTGCTTTCAGTTCGACTATTCTCAAAACCATGTGCAATCAGATACGCATGTATCTTCTCATACCAAGCACATGGTGCTTTCTTTGAACCATATAATGCCTTCTTTAACCTGCACACCTGGTTTTCATGCCCTTTCTGCACAAAGCCACGAGGCTGAAAAACATACACTTCTTCATGCAAGTCACCATTCATAAATGTTGTTTTAATATCTTACTAATGTACATTCCAACCATGATGAGCTGCAACTACACAGATGCTCCGAACAGTAGTCATACGGCATGTAGGTGCCAAGGTCTCATCAAAATCAATGCCTCTTTCCTATGCATAACCTTTTGCAACAAGCCTAGCCTTAGACATGTCAACTTTATCATCCGGTTTACGCTTCACCTTGTATACCCACTTAGTGCCAATGGCCTTCTTGCCACGAGGCAAGTCACATAAAGACCAAGTACCATTCTTCATTATAGCATCATACTGATATTGCATAGCAACCATCCAATTTTCTGAATTTTGTGCTTCATCAAATGAAACAGGCTCATTCTCATCACAGAGACTAGATGCAACCATAGCATAACAATCTGATGAAAAAGAGCCACTATGAGAGCCTGAATGAGTACGATATGATAGGGGTGCATCTAATTTGTTGTCACGCAAAGTCTGCACCAACCATTTTGGCATAGTTTTTGCCTGCTCAATATCAGCTCTCTCATCAACTAGTGCATCATGTAAATCTGCATCACAAATGGAATGATGTGCATCATCACATGAAACCTGCAATGGCTGAGAAGTTGCCTCATTGGGACCAGCACTAGACTTTCCACTTGTAAAAAGAGGCAGCAAAGTACCTTACATGTCTTTGGAGCTAACAGATGTTTCCTTAGTACATGAAAGGAATGCTTGAATAGCATCTTCCAAAAAAACAACATCACAGCTAACCAGAATGCATTTAGTCTGTGGATCATACAGACGATAGCCTTTACTTTCAGAATTGTACCCAACAAAGATACATTTCACTACTGTATCATCCAATTTTCTACGATGTTGTTCAGGCACTAATGCATATGCCAAACCTCTTGCAACAAGCCTAGCCTTATACATGTAAACTTTATCATCCGGTTTACGCTTCAGCTTGTATACATGCTTAGTGCCAATGGCCTTCTTGCCAAGAGGCAAGTCACATAAAGACCAAGTACCATTCTTCATTATAGCATCATACTCATATTGCATAGCAACCATCCAATTTTCTGAATTTTGTGCTTCATCAAATGAAACAAGCTCATTCTCATCACAGAGACTAGATGCAGCCATAGCATAGCAATCTGATGAAAAAGAGGCCCTATGAGAGCCTGAATGAGTACGATATGATATGGGTGCATCTAATTTGTTATCACGCAAAGTTTGCACCAACCATTTTGGCATAGTTTTTGTCTGCTCAATATCAGCTCTCTCATCAACTAGTGCATCATGTAAATCTACATAAAAAATGGAATGATCTGCATCATCACATGAAACCTACAATGGCTGAGAAGTTGCCTCATTGGGACCAGCACTAGACTGTCCACTTGTAAAAAGAGGCAGCAAAGTATCATACATGTCTTTGGAGCTAACAGATGTCTCCTTAGTACATGAAAGGAATTGTTGAATAGCATCTTCCAAAAAAACAACATCACGGCTAACCAGAATGCGTTTATTATGTGGATGATACAGACGATAGCCTTTACTTTCAGAACTGTACCCAACAGAAATACATTTTGCCACTTTATCATCCAATTTTTTGCGATGTTGTTTAAGCACTAATGCATATGCCAAACAACCAAAAACACGCAGATGAGCAACAGATGGCTTGTGATCATGCCAAGTCTCATATGGAGTGATAGACTGCAGGGCTTTAGTGGGATACCTGTTCAGTACATATGTTGCACACATGACAGCCTCAAGCCAGAAACTATGTGGTAAAGCCTGACTCTTGACCATACACCTCGCCATCTCCATGAGTGACCTGTTCTTTCGTTCAGCAACTCCATTATGTTGAGGTGTATATGGAACTATACACTAGTGTTTTATCCCACATTCAGCCAGAAATGCATAAAAATCAAAAGACATATATTGCCCCCCTTGATCAGAACGAGGTGCCCATTTTACATGCTGATAGATTTTCTACCAAAACCAAAAACTATGTGAAGCACATGAACACTTCGGACTTTGCCTTCAATAGTTATACCCATGCATGCCTGGGAAAATCATCAATGAAAGTCATGAAGTAAAGATAATTCCCAAAAGAAGGTGTCTGCATAGGACCACAGACATCACTATGTACAAGCTGCAATTTCTGAGTAGCGTGAACTGAACCATCTTTTGGAAAGGACAAACGTTGCATTTCTTCCAAAATATAGCCTTCACAAACATGTTTTCCAAGTTCCTCAAATTTGGGCAAAGAGGATACCATTTCTGATTTCTGCAGGCATAGCAAACTAGCAAAATTCAGATGACCAAAGTGTGCATGCCAAAGCTTTGCATCTGACATAGCCTGAGAATCCTTTACTGCACATGCCAAATCATTTATAGATCTTTCATAGTCTATGAGCTTATATAGCCCACGACATAAAATGCCACAAGCAATAATCACATCGCCATTTGACAGATCATGAATTGTACACCTGTCATCAACAAATTTCACAACCAAGCCAATCTTGGCTAATGCAAAAACTGATAACAGGTTCTTCTTGATCCCTGGAACAAATAAAGCATCTAAAAAAGTGAAAGAACTACCATCTGCAGTAGTCAAAATGATCTTACCAACTCCCATAACAGGATAAGAGGAGTTTTTGGCGCATGTAACAGTATTCCCTGTAGGGGCAGGCTTGAGTGAAGAGAAGAAACTGCACTCTGAGGTAACATGTTTGGTTGCCCCACTTTCAAAATACCAAACATCTGAGTCTACTGTAGACATGCATTGCTCATGAGAAGATGGGTCGAAACTGTAGACTATAGTAAACGCCCATTCTTCTTCTTACACAAGATTAGCAGACTTTGTTTTTGGTGTAGAGGCCTCTACAACAAACATTCCAGTCTCTTTCTTCTTCGCCTCTTTAACAGCCAATTTTGGACAGTTCTTTATGATATGATCATTCCCTGTAGAGTACTTACAAAACAATTTCTGCTTTTTTGATTTCTTCTCATCTTTATCTTGGTTCTTCAAATGTGCAAAATTAGGAGATTTCTACTTACTAGTTGAAGAGCTCCATTTTCCGTTGCCCTTCTGACTAGCCATGAAAGCTTCATCTGGACCTGTTCTTCCTATACTGATCTTCTTGCAACAGAACAGAGACTAACTCCTCAAATGATAAGGCATTTGGATTGCCTTTCATCATCAACCGAAGAGGAAGACCATTCAGAACGGTCTGCACAAGTGAGCTATCTAGTATAACCTCATCAGCAGAGTTTTTCTTGGTGTATGCATAAACTGGCTTAATGGACTTACTCCATAACCTATTTCCATTGTGTTAGGATTGCATAATTAAGACTGCCAACAAGCTTCTGGTAACCTGTAATATCTTCAAGAAGTTCTCCCTCATGAGAACTAAGTTTGTGATTGAGTTCCATGGGTGTTCCTGCAACTTTAGTATTCTCCATGTTTAACCAACATATCATGTATGTACTTCCTCTAAGTAATAAATACACCAAAATTTGTATACACAAGTTCTAATCCAAGAAAATATGTTAACAAACCAAGGTCACTGATCTTAAACTCTTCCATCATCTGAGATTTGATTTGTTTGATTCCCTTCTTTGAAACAAAAGGTGGAGTCGCAATTTCTAGGGACCTATGAAGAAGCACTAGAGATAGCAAGAGTGAAGTGTAGAAAATTAAAGTTTCAATTTTCAAAGGCTGAAAAATTAGAACATTTGGATTCTATTCCCCTTGTACAAGCTACACAGGTAGAGAACAAAGAAGCTTCACAACAAGATGTCTTGCAAAAACTCACACAACAGCTAGAATGATTGACACTTGACTTGGTGAGGAGTCAGCAAGACAAACCACAAAGGGAACAAAATCAAGGACAATGACCACAAGCACAAGAATTCATATGCTACAGTTGCAACGAACATGGTCATGGTATATACAATTTTCCTCACCCTCATAGAAATCTAGGTGATATGTATCCTGTTAGGGGGCCACTACAATATGCGCAAGAACAACAACAACCACTAGCAAATATTCATATTCCACATGTCCCAACAGCTCAAGGTGATCAAAGGCAAGTGAATGTTTTGGATTTGACCAAGGAACAAGAGACCATGGATACGATGCCAATCAAGAGGACAAGAGAGCAAAACAGAGGCATATCTCAAGATGAAGAATCAAGCATGGGTACACAAACAAATAAAGGAAGAGTTGGAGAAGGACAAACTAGTAAAAATAAAAGAGAAGGCTGAGGAGGAATATCAGGATGGAAGACTTCCCTCTAGGTATTTGTATTGAACCTTATGATTTGATTGAGGATATCTCCACATAGAAACCAAATATCACTTGGCCACAATTACTACAACTATCTTGAAAAACTAGGAGGGAATGGTCCAAGCTAGTGAGTACTAAGAGGACCAAAAATAAGGAAATTAACCTTATAAGAGCCAATGCATTTGATGATGTGGTAACCATCATGGATGTATATGTAAAAGGGAAAAGAATTTCAAATGTGTATGTTTATGGAAGAGCACAAATGTGCATAATAACAGAGAAAACAATGCATAGGTTAGGCTTGGACATGATAGGACCATCTCCGTACCAAGCCAAAATGGCAAATAATACTATTATTAAATGTGTTGGTGTAATCAAAAATCTAAGATTTACAATATGTGATATAGAAGTTTCCTTGGATATTTATGTGATTGCAACCAAGCGGGAGGGCTACACCATCATATTAAGGTGTCCATGGTTAATCCTAGTGAAAGCAGGTCAGAAATGGGGTTTTCACCCTCTAGATCTCAAACCAAATGATAAAACAATTTCAATTACCTATGATTTGAAGGACTACAAGAAGGAAGATCATAGGTATGAAACAATTGTTGATGAAGAGATCTCATGTTATGATAGGAATTCTAGCAGTGAGGAACCAACAACCAAAAATGATTCATCAACACTCGAAGTCATGGGCATGATCTTTCAAGGAAAGGAAGATGGAGGCAAAGAGCATGATCTACAACAACCACAAAGTGAGGATTGCACACCGGATGCGGATCTCGAAAAGATTCTAGTGGAAGATCTCATCTCAAAGGAAAGGACTAGGTACATCAACATGCTCAAAAGGTACCCCAAATTGCTCATTAAAGATTATAATGAGATACAAGGTGTAACTGCTATTCAACATCATATCGAAATTAAGCCAGAATCAAAGCCAATGGCACAAAAACTCAAAAGGATCAGAACACTTCAACAAGAGGCTCTCCTAAATGAGGTAAATAGACTCATAAAGGCTAGTTTCATTTACCCTGTATCAAATTCAAAATGGATGTCTCGAGTAGTAGTTACCCCAAAGAAGAATGGTAAATGAAGGGTGTGTGTAGACTATAAACCCTTGAATGTAGCAACCAAGAGAGATCATTTTCCACTACCCTTCCAAGATAAAATTCTAAATGAAGTGGCAGGTCATGAAAGAAACACTATATGTGATGTATACTCAAGGTACTTTCAAATTTGGATAGTTGAGGAGGACCAAAGGAAGAACAAATTCATTATGCCATGGGAATGCTTTACTTATCAGGTAATGCTTTTTGGCCTAACCAATGCACCTGCAACATTTCAAAGTTTTATGAACTATGATTTTCAATCATTCTTTAGATCATCAATAGGGGTGTACATGGATGACTTTTGCATACATATTACTAGATCTATGCATTGTCAAACATTTGGTGGCTTAAAAGGATTGTATGAGCTTGGAGTTCAATTGAATCTTGATAACTATCATACTATTGAGAAGGACATAGCTCTCCTTTGACATCTCATATCAAAAAAGGGGATTCAAGTTGATCCATTCAAACTGGAAGCCTTATTGGCTCTACCTCCTCCTCCAACAACAAAGCGGACCCTCACTTTTGTACAAAAATATGCTACATGTCATGGTTTATCCACCTTCTATCTGAAGTCATATCTCCATTACAAAAGCTTGCACAAGATAGTGTCTTTGCATAGGAGGATATCCATAGTTAATGTTTTGAAGAAATCAAAAGAGTACTCAGCACTCTACCCACATTGATGCCCCCAAATATGGGAGAGACTTTCTATGTGTGTCCAACTGTAAGTGAAGAAGCAATTGGAGTAGTATTACTCCAGAAGGTTGCAAAAAAAATCTCACATGCGTCCTCTTTGCTTTGTTAGCAAGGTTATGAAAGAAAATGAGAAGAGATACACAGATGCAAAGAAACTCATGTATGCACTTATGTTTGGAGTAAGGAAGTCTCGACTTATCTTCTTGCAAGGCCATTCATTGTTCTTACAATAGATCATGCATTCCCATATGTGGTACAACATATGAGTATCTCATCTAGAATAGATAAATGGGTTCTTGAACTTCAAGAATACAACAATACTTTTGTAGTAGAGGACAACACAAGAGCCAACCTTGCAGACACACTCGCCTATAGGAAGTGGGATAGGAAAATATACAATGAGAGGGACAGGGGAGAACCTTGCATGTAGAAGACATTGCAGATGCACATACTGTATTTTTTGATGGCGCATATAAGAAGTAGATTAACAAAGCAACAGGAGGGTTTTTTATCTATGACCAAAAAAGATAGCTCATCTTCAAGAAATGCATAACTCTTCCTAATGCTCATTCAAATAATGAAGCAGAATATGCTTCACTATATGAGGCCTTGCATGAATGTGTCCAACATGGTATCAAAAGGTTGATTATCAAAGGAGTAAGCAATTGCAAAATGTTTGGTGTTGAGAAAGCCAAAATTTGTTTGAATGGTTGAAAAGGGTAAGAGTGTTATTGAAACAATTTGAAAATACTCAGATATGTCATGTAACAATGAGCGGAAATAAGGAAGTAGATGTGTTAACAAATGAGCAATTTGATGGTTTCATAGCATCCATGAAGCTGGGAGACAATGGTTTTGTAGGTCAAGAAGGATTAAAAGATATCATCGAGTTTCTTGAAAGTGGAGAACCACCCAAGCATCTAAACAAGGTACAAAGGCATAGGCTAGTAAAGAAGGCTCTACAGTAACAACTTGACTCGTTCCACTGCAAGAGACACGACCGATCCAAGCGATAAGAGTTATCAATAAATGCCCGGACGTCCCTCATCGCTTGCATCGGTCGTCCCTGAATTCATCATCATATTTCAATAAATAGTAGTTAAAATAACGGTAACAGTGCGTTATACTCAAGCATCACAAAGCAAACCAAAATTTGCAAGCTATGATCAAGGACTCGATGCTTTTAAAAAACATGACCGATCCAAGCGATTAGGGTTATCCAAAAATCTCGGATGTCCCTAATCGCTTGCATCGGTCGTGTCCACATTACCTTACGTAGAGAGCGCTCTCTATAGAAATTGTGAAGTAGCCTAAAAACGTGGTCACGATGGAACTACAACGCTTGGCAGTGTTGACAGAAAAAAAAATGAAGGAAATGCATAGGGAAGTTTAAATAGGTCCCAGTACTGAGTTGACCATTGTGCCACGTGGCATGCTCCGATAGGTCCACGTCATATAGCCGTTGCAAATTCCAACGTCTTTTGCCACGTGGCATGATTTGATTGGTCCATGTCATCTATCCGTTGCCTCGGGGAACGTACACTTTGCCACGTGGCACTTTGTGATTAATCCACATCATTCGACCGTTTCTTCCCTCCTCGCCTATAGATAGCTACTTCCTTCACAAACTCAAACTTTCAACCTTCAGAGAACTTGTCTCACTAGAGACACAACCGATCCAAGCGATAAGAGTCATCCGTAAATGCCCGGATGTCACTCATCGCTTGCATCGGTCGTCCCTGAATTCATCATCATATTTCAATAAATAGAAGTTAAAAAAAGGTAACAATGCGTTATACTCAAGCAACACAAAGGAAACCAAAATTTGTGGTATGATCAAGGACTCGATGCTATTTAAAAAACATGACCGATCCAAGCGATTAGGGTTATCCAAAAATCTCGAATGTCCCTAATCGCTTGCATCGGTCATGTCCACATTACCTTACGGAGAGAGCAAACTCTATAGAGATTGTGAAGTAGCCAAAAAACTTGGTGGCAATGGAACCTCGACGCTTGGCAAGTGTTGACAAAAAAAAATGAAGCAAATGAATATGGAAGCTTAAATAGGTCCCAAAACTGAGTTAACCATTGTGCCACGTGGCATGCCTCGATTGGTCCACGTCAGATACCCGTTGCGAATGCCAACGTCTTTTGCCACGTGGCTTGATTTGATTGATCCACGTCATCTATCCGTTGCATCGGGCAACGTACACTTTGCCACGTGGCACTCTATGATTGGTCCACCTCATTCGACCGTTTCTTCCCTCCTCGCCTATAAATACCTACTTCCTTCACAAACTCAAACTTTCAACCTTCAGAGAATTTGTCTCACCTACATGCGTATTTTTCTTTTGTCGCCGACACGACCGATACAAGCGATTTTTGCCGTTTGACCTACGTTCACTCACTCTAGTCGCTTGCATCGGTTGTGTTCTCCTAATAGACATATAGGAGAAGCTGCAGCTAAGATGGAGGGAATGAATGAGATCCTTACTGTCTCTCCATCAGAGAAACTTCTTGATTTCATGGTTCAAGAGGGATTGAGTGTAGATTATTTTCCTGATGCAATGACCATATTCAACCCCAAAATTGATTTTGAAAAACTCTTAGAGAACTCGAAAAGTTTTCTTAAGGATGAGTGGGAGATTTTCTTGGGGTTGGTCAATGGAAGGATCCTTTCTATTTCTCAAAAAACCTATGTCTATCCTCACATCTTTGGGAAGGACCCAATAGATAGGGCTAAAATCACAAGAAAATGCAAAAGGATATCCCCTTTGCCAGGGAAGCTTGATTTATGCCCAGAGCATGAAAAGGACTGCTGCTTGCTCCCTTTAAACATTGCTTTCTTGATATGGCTTGATCATATCTCAGTTGAAAGGGAGGAAAATGTTCATGATGAAGACGAGCCTTGCTTAGAGCTAACACTCGAGGCTAGCTCAAAAACTATGAAAGGTGTCATGGAGATTGTTGAGGAGATCAATCTCCAAGCAGAAGAAGAGCAGGTCAAAGATTTTGATGTGGCCACTTTCAAAGCAGAGACTGCAATAAGGGAGCCAACTGAAGAAGTTCAAGTGTCTGAGAAGTCCCTACTTCTCCCAAATCTACCTTTTTACTTTATCTCTGGGAAAGACTTCATACCTCTATTTTACATTTAGGAACTTTTCAATCTAAGGGAGGACTACTGCCTTGCAGCTATAGCTGAGGCAAAAGAAGTTGCAAGGAGATTCATCAATAAGAAAGGAGAAAGAAGAGAGGAATTTTTGCGTCTTGATTTGGATTTGTCTAATGAAGAATTCAAAGATTCAGCACAAGCTCTTTCAAAATGCTTTGAGAAAGCTATCTCAGAGAAGCCAAAACTTGCTGATGAAGAGTTTGATGAGCATCAGAAGCAACTTGGAATATACTCGTTTGGACGCGGCTATTCATTCTTGAATGTCGCTGAGGACAAAGGAACAAATTGTATTGACTCAAAAGAGCTCATTGAGGAGGAAGATGAGGTCAAGGTATGTTGTTTGATATATTCTATCAATTAAAGTTTTTATCCGAGATCTCCATTTAAGTGAGAAAATGACCACGACCGATGCAAGCGATACAGCCTATCGGATAATTTCTGTTGGGCCTTATCGCTTGTATCGGTCGTGTTCGGACTTGAAGAGGAAGATGAGGTCAAGTATGTAGTGAAATATATTCTCGTGATTTAAAGGCAAAGGAGATGAGATGGGCTTGATGCAAAATCTCTATCTTGTGTCAGTTTGTCCAAGTTCTCCATTAGAAGTGTCAGAGGTGGATCACGACCGATGCAAGCGATAAGGCCCATCAAATATTTTCCGTCGGGCCTCATCGCTTGCATCGGTTGTGTTTGGACTTGAGGAAGATGACGTCAAGGTATACGGTTAACTATATTCTCAAGAACTCATTGAGGAGGAAGATGAGGTCAAGGTATGTTGTTTGATATATTCTATCAATAAAATTTTTTGTCCGAGATCTCCATTTAAGTGAGAAAATGACCACGACCGATGCAAGCGATAGAAGCCTATCGGATAATTTCGGGTTGGCCTTATCGCTTGTATCGGTCGTGTTCGGACTTGAAGAGGAAGATGAGGTCAAGTATGTAGTAAAATATATTCTCATGATTTAAAAGCAAAGGAGATGAGATGGGCTTGATGCAAAATCTCTTTCTTGTGTCAGTTTGTCCAAGTTCTCCATTAGAAGTGTCAGAGGTGGATCACGATCGATGCAAGCGATAAGGCCCATCAGAAATTTTCCGCCGGGCCTCATCACTTGCATCGGTCGTGTTTGGACTTGAAGAAGATGACGTCAAGGTATACAGTTAACTATATTCTCAAGAACTCATTGAGGAGGAAGATGAGGTCAAGGTATGTTGTTTGATATATTCGTATGAATTAAAGTTTTTGTCCGAGATCTCCATTTTTAAGTGAGAAAATGACCACGACCGATGCAAGCGATACAACCTATCAGATGCTTTCCGTTGGGCCTTATCGCTTGTATCAGTCGTGTTCGGACTTGAAGAGGAAGATGTGGTCAAGTATGTAGTAAAATATATTCTCATGATTTAAAGGCAAAGGAGATATGGGCTTGATGCAAAATCTCTATCTTGTGTTAGTTTGTCCAAGTTCTCCATAGAAGTGTTAGAAGTCGATCACGACCGATGCAAGCGATAAGGCCCATCAGATATTTTCCGTTGGGCCTCATCGCTTGCATCGGTCGTGTTTGGACTTGAGGAAGATGACGTCAAGTTATACAGTTAACTATATTCTCAAGAACTTAAGGTTAAGGATATGAGATAGGACCAATGCAAAATCTCTTTCTTGTATCAGATTTGTCCAAGTTCTCCATTCAAAGTGTCAAAAATCGATCACGACCGATGCAAGCGATTATAGTTTTCCAATTATCTTTTTCTTAGTAGTTATTGAGTATTTTGCATTGTAAGATATATTTTATTGATATTTGATGATAAATTTAGAGACGACCGATGCAGGCGATCAGGGACATCCTAGCATTTCTGGATGACTGCTATCGCTTGCATCGATCGTGCCTCTGATAGTGGAAAGAATCATTGATTAAAGTTTTCCAATTATCTTTTTCTTAGTGGTAATTGAGTATTTTGCATTGTTAGATATATTTCATTGATATTTGATGATAAATTTGAAGACGACCGATGCAAGCGATCAGGGACATCCGGGCATTTCCAGATGATTGCTATCGCTTGCATCGATCGTGCCTCTGATAGTGGAAAGAGTCATTGATTATAGTTTTCCAATTATCTTTTTCTTAGTGATAATTGAGTATTTTGCATTGTAAGATATAATTTAATGATATTTGATGATTAATTTAAAGACGACCAATGCAAGCAATCAGGGACATCCGGGTATTTTTCGAATGACTGTTATCGCTTGCATCGGTCGTGCCTCTGATAGTGGAAAGAGTCATTGATCATAGCTTTTTGAGAGTAAGTTTTGACAGTGGAAAGAGTCATTCATCATAGCTTTTTGAGAGTAATATTCCACTTTTCCTAATTCCTTGCCTAAAGACTGATTTTTTGCAGAGTATGGCTAGAACCAAAAAGACAGCAAGGAAGTTGTACCCTGAGGGTCAGGACCAAAATGCCCAAGGGGAAAATGTCCAGGAGAAAAATTCCCAGAAGGTTCAAGCCAATGTGCCAGACAAGCCTTCAAAAAAAAGGGTCAACTACCATGTAAAGTCCTTGAGGGAAATTAGAAGAGCTCAAAAGTCTGTGGGATTGTTGATCCCAAGACTTCCATTTATGAGAGTTGTCAAGCAGATCTCAGCCAACCTCTGTTCTTTGATGAAGACCTCATCCTTTGTCAATGTGAGGTGGCAAACTCAAGCACTGCTATGCCTCCAAGAAGTTGCAGAGGACTTTGCTATTGATTTTATGAATGATGCCTACTTATGTGCTTCTCATTCTCATAGGGTAACACTAATGGCGAAGGATTATTTTATTGTTTCAAGAATAAGATATAAATTTGATAAAGCTCTGGTTCCTATTGATCACCACGATAAAAAATTCTTTGATATTTGAAATATACCTCCAGCTCGAGCACCCAAAACAACAGTTGTCATTGAAGAGATCAACGCTCAAGTCACTCATGATCATGAAACTAGAACTGCAGCAAATAGTGAAGAGGAGAGGAAAAAGCAGGGATTATTTACAGAGGAAAGTGTCATCTTAACCCAGATTCAAAAGTTACAGAAAGCAAATAAAGAGCTCCTCAAGAAAGGAGATGGGCAGGTAATAGTTAATGTTGCAATGCCATGGCAAAATGAATTGTTTCTTGACATTAGACCTGAAGACAACAAAATGTTGAGGGAGCTTCATGTTGAAATATCAGATATTGTGGTCAACATTTCACTCAGGTATATCTAGAGGCCTTAAAATGCTTTTGTTTTGCATAATTTCCTAGTTCCTTAACTGCATTTTTATTTCTTGATTTGTAGGGTTCTTCTTCAACAATGTGAGGAAGCGGTTCAAAGAAAAGTATTTATTTTAGATCCTCTGGTGACACAGTGTTTTTTGCATAAACATGGAGATGCCAAGTCCTTTCTACAGGACCTTTTACAGAAGAGGTAGAATGTGTTATTTACCCATATATTGAAAAGTAAGTATTCATCTTCATTTTGGAAACATATTTGTTTCATTTAAGAAAGTATATTTACATGCAACTCATTGACATGGGCCATTGGAGTTTGATTATTGTGGACTTCAATGCATATCAAGCTCTTTTCCTCAATTCTCTTCCATCACAGCATGGGAATTGCAAAGTGTAAGTTACTATACATTTTGTTGTTCTCTATTTTTAAGCCATGCCATCCATTCTGATTTTCACTTTACAATGCAGTGCTGCAAAGCTTCTCAAGATGCATATTGATCAGAATTTTCCAGGAATAGCTAAAATGAATGAACAAAAGCAATTTGGATACAGCCAAATTCATGTGCCATTGCAGAGAGACTCAACATCATGTGGCTGGAGAGTGATTGCAAATGTTGTAAGATTCTTGGAAAGAAGGTTCCACAATCCTTAATTGAATTTATCAGACTACCCAGATGCAAGGATCATCTTGATCAGAGAGAGAGCAATAAATAGTATCATGAAACATGCAATCTGCCCATATGATCCAGACTCACCTCCACCCCCTCCACCTGATAAAAAACAGTCTGAAGATAAAAAGAAAGGGCTTCCTCTTCACTCACCACTAAAGCATGGGAACAACAAAAAGATTCAAGCTGAAAGCTCCAAAAAGGGACAGAAGCAACAGAGAAAGCAGGGCTCTAAAAAGGATAGAAAGGGTTAAATCAATTTTTGAGTCTTAGATTGAAATCAATTGTAAAACCAACCAAGGTTGGAAGATTTATTTATGTACAAATTGTATGTAGTTATGCCAATCTTCATCTGGAAGATGGTCACAGTTGTATTGCACCTCTTGAGAGTTAAACAAAAGTTCATTGGATGGTCCAATTAAGTTTATTAATGTCACAATTATGAATGCATTGTGGGTTTCTTACTTCATTCCTGTTGGAAAGTGCTTAAATTGGAGAAGTTAAAGGACATAAAGAATTAAGAGGACACGACCGATACAAGCAATACGGGGAATCGGAGAATCTTGGATTGCCCCTATCGCTTGCATCGGTCGTATTATCTATTTCATTGCTGTTGCTAGTTGTTTTTAAACTCGTGAGTCAAATCTTTACGCAAGGTCAGTTCTTGAAGTCTCTCGCGGTAGTTTGCTAACACGACCAATCTAAGCGATAAGGGCCATCCGACAATTTCAGATTGCACTAGTCGCTTGCATCGGTCGTCTTCACTTATCTCGTCTCCTCTGTTTTATGCCTTAAGACGTGCTCTTCTAATATTGAAATACCAAACCTTGGATTGGAATTTGCACCAGG
Organism: Ceratopteris richardii; assembly: GCA_020310875.1. Classification (NCBI taxonomy): domain Eukaryota; kingdom Viridiplantae; phylum Streptophyta; class Polypodiopsida; order Polypodiales; family Pteridaceae; genus Ceratopteris; species Ceratopteris richardii. Next base: position 29,461,641 of record CM035410.1, read on the forward strand.
TTCTCCACACTCTCTTATATTACTTGTTATGTGTACCATGATAATTTCTCTTGCATTACTTGAGGACAGAAAAGTTGGATAGAATCAAATTATTTAACTGAGACTAATGTGCACCTTTGATAGACTATAATTATTAAATTGAAATTAGATATTGAATTCTAGATCTCTTCTTCATCTAGAATTAACTTATGCAAGTTCCTGTATAATTATTTCTTAGTTGGAACCTCATCAGAATGTTAACATTAAACAAATAAATGCCAATATGAGTTTAGATGAAGGGGGATAATTGTAGTTATCAATTCACTCTTGCAAAAAAAAATCAATGGAAATATGAAATTAAGGACCTAAAAAATATCTAAGACATTTAAAATTAATAATTTAACACACATTGTTTGTAACCATCCTGCCAAGAAAATTCAATGGAAGTATTAATAGAAGCTTCTATTAGATGAAGATAGATTATGTAAGAATGTCAGGGTTAACTTGTTACAATCTTAAAGGTTGGAACTTAATCACCCTTGGTGGCAGGCAGCTTATACAAGATAATGATTTCTCTGATCTAATGTTAACTATTGCATCATCAATTGAGAATCTACACTGAGATGATACCTCATCAAGGTATTCTAGAAGATCCCTTACATTTCTGAGATTCCAATTTGCAGTGACAATTATTTTCCTTGATTGAAAATCTGGATGAATCAATACTTCTAACTCAAATTCTGGACAACTCTCCTCTGAGTCCAAGGCTATCCAAAGTCCAAGCTTTTTTTTCCACCTTCTATAGTCATATCCTAGAACCAGAGACTGTCGACATATCTGATATGAGATTGAAAGAGAATTGGGACTAACTTTACATAAAATAATGTCACCTAGCTTTTGAACTTCTTTGCTATCCCATTCCCTACCTAAAATATCATCAATCTCTGAAATAGAGACTCTCCTATTCAACCACATTGTTTTTGTTTTCTGTAATAACATGTTTTTAAAGCATGCTACAAAGACATGAATAGGCAAAAACCATTGAATCTTTATCCTTCTGGAAATTCGGCGTGTTGACATTGCCTTCTGGATGTCAAATTTAATTTTGCAGAGAAAACTTGAAACTATTGAATGATCAGGAGCATCCCAATCTAATGAAGAGATGCAAGGACTAGGTACATGTACAAGAATTCCATAAGAACTCCTCCCTGACGGCACTTGATAATCTGCATAATAGACAAATAACTCTATGCTATTGAAAAATTGAACAGATTTCTCTGCATACATGAGTTCTGCATATTCCTTATGAAGAACTCTGAATGTTCCTGTTAAACATTCAACAGGTTGCCATTCCACAATATTGGAAGGAAAGATATCTGCAGTACAAAAACATATGTTTAATTATACAAAATCAACTAGAATGATAGAGGAGCATTGTCAAACTTCACTTACAGTACGAAGGGAATTGTAGATGATTTTCTAGAACAAGATCCTTAGCGGTGTACACATGTTGTACTCGTGCAAACCAACCGCATCTCTTCAATTTGAAACTGAGAATACGTCCCTTCCAATGGTTTCTTGTGTTGTCTCTTTTGGCACGCTTGACTTTATGGGCACCTCTACAGCTAGGAAGCATAGTTACCCAATCATTTACTTTCACGGAAAGAGGTTTCCACAAAGAATCCTCTCTTCTGTTGTAAACCTCACATGAAGTTACGCGATTGGAAGGACGACGAGAAGAAGAAGCCATTTGAACTTAGGAGAAGAAGAATGTTCAAAGCGAGAAACCGACGCTCACAAATTTTGGCAGTATTTATAGAAAAAAAGGCTTTGTACACGTGGAAACTTTTGATTTGATGTTAACCCTGTCGTTGAATGATCATGACATTTTGTGAACCCAAAAATATTTCGTATCTTCAAAAATCAATTCCTTCTTGGAAATTCGAGAATATGCTTTGTGTAGTGTGCAAAAGTATCTTTTTTTGCATCAAACCGGAAAATTGTACACTAAATACGAGACTCTTCATCACTTTAGCGACGCTTTGAAAGAAAATTGTATTAAAAAAAGAAATTCTCCATACGGTTAAAAGAGACAACAATGTTATATTCTTGTACACGTGGAAAGACGCTATTTGTCAATTTCCTTAATCTCTCATTAGCAAACAGCCCCTTTTCGGCCGTTTTTTGCCCTAATGATCAAAAACAAAATCTCTACTAACCATGAATCCCTTATTTGAAAGGTTGTAAAACCTGTATCCTTTTTTATTCAGATCATATCCAATAAAGATACACTTCTCAGCCTTGGGTTCTAGCTTACCTCTAATCTGAGAAGGAATGTGTACATATGCTACACATCCAAATATCCTGCAATGGTCTAGTGAGGGTCTCTTACCATGCCATGCTTCATAGGGTGTCATTCCATCAAGGGATTTTGATGGTAACCTGTTTATGAGATAAGTGGCAGTGGAAACACCCTCTGCCCATAAATAGTTAGGTAATTTTCTTTCATTCAACATAGACCTAGTTGTTTCAACTATCAACCTATTTCTTCTCTCAGCTACCCCATTCTGTTCAGGAGTATACCTTGTGGTGGTTTCTCTCTTAATGCCTTTGTCCTGTAAGAAGTATTCAAACTCATTGGAGAAGTACTCACCTCCTCCATCTGACCTTAGACTCTTCAAATTCTTTCCTTTCTGATTCTCAACAAGTGCAAAGATATTTTTAAAAGCAATTAAACACTTCATCCTTGTGCTTCATGAAGTACAATACAGTCCACCTGCTATAATCATCAATAAAAGATACATAGTACCTTGATCTTGAGATTGAGGGGTCTTTGCTTGGTCCCCATACATCTATGTGGATAACTTCTAGGTAGTCCTCATGCATGTAGCCTTTGCTTGAGAAGGGTAACCAATGGGACTTCCCAAATTGACAAGCACTACATTTATATATCATGTGTTGTTTGGAAACATTGGGTATTCCAATTACACATTGATCCCTGCATGTCTGCTTCAAGGTTCTTTCTCCTACATGCCCTAATCTTTTATGCCAAATCTCAAGCTCTAAAAGTGTTTGATCTTTATAACTGTATAGTGCAATATTCTTTGTGTCTTCTAGCTCAAAAGTAAAAAGTCTACCTGATTTTTCTTCTTTTGCTATTCTCATGAACCCATGCCTTGGATCCTCCACAAATGCTCCAAATTGGTTGAATCTAACCTGCAAACCTTTCTCCAACACTCATCAAATTTTTGGTAATGGTTGGTACATAGAGTACCCTACTCAACAAGTTCTGATTTCCATCACAAGTCTTAACATTTCCAACTTGAACTACTGAGTGCTTGGTGTCATCACCTATTTGTACTTGATGCTTACCTTTTGGTTCCTCAAGATCAGAGAGTAGTGCTACATTGCCAGCCACATGATTTGAGCATCCTGAGTCAATGTAGAATAGGTGGCCATCATTTATACCTAGTTTTGAAGTCATGTTCATGATCAAAAGAGAGTCATCTTGCTCTTCTGTATAGTTGTTGTAGTCCTTTCTGGATTTGAATCCTCCTTGGTAGTTGCCATTGTAGTTGTTGTAATTGTTGTTGTAGTTGTTGTTGTAGCCTTGATGATGGTTGAATCTACCTCTTGACTATGAGTATCCACATCTTTGATATCCTCTTCCTCTCTGATTCTTGTAGTTCCTGAAAAACACTCATCTGTAGTATGATTTGATAAACCACAAATGTTGCATGGTGAGGAGTTATAGGATCTCCCCCTACCTTGCTTACCTCCTCTGCCCCTTCCTCTTGATGATCTACCTCTCCCTGCATAGTTGGCTTGGGAGGTAATGCCTTCATCTTCTCCTTTCTTGTTCTTGCCTTTATCTTTAGCTTCACCTTTATCAATGTATAGGGCAGAAGAGCTATTACCTTTGGATGTATCTCCAGTCTTGTTGAGCTTGGCCTCATGAGTGAACAATTGCCCCATGAGATTTGTAAGATCTGGAATTTGCATGTCCATGTAAAGGTCCATGGAAGTGGTGAAGCTTTCCCATTTGTCATCAGCTTTGATCCCATTGATCACTTGCCTTACAATCTGCTCTTCTTCAATTTTTTCTCCTATGATTGCTAATTGATCTGCTACATCTTTAATCTTGGTCACAAACTCTGAAATAGCCTGCTTAGCTTGCTTCCTTAGTGTAGTGAATTCAATCCATAATTGATTTTTCCTGGCCCTTGTGTGGAAAGAAAAGTAGGATGACAAGGTTTCCCAAGTCTCTTGGGATGTCTTACAGTTTCTAATCTATGGCAAAAGAAAATCAGAGATGGAGTTGAGTAAATAAGACCTTGCTAATGCATCCTTAGCACACCATGTGTTGAGCTTTTCATGGTCTTCCTTTGTTGGCAATCCTCTTGTTTTGAATGAGGGCAATTCCTCATCTCGTGAGATGTATCCATAAAGACTCCTTCCTTGTAGGCATGTCTTCATCCTTATAGACCATGCCTGATAGTTGTTCCTGTCCAATTTATCAATAAATGAAGGAAAGCCATCTCCCATTTTACCTTAGTTTGCTCTGATACCACTATTGGGAATGATGGATGGACACTCCAAGAGAATGAGTAGGAACCGCCAAATCCTGCTTTGTACCAGCCCTTTGATGCTTCAGAGTTGATAAGTGGACCTCCTTAGCTTTCCAATGACACCATAAAATGACCTATGTACTTTGGAAATGATGTGTGTAAAGATTGAATCAAAACAGATAACTTTGGACTTGAAGATCTCAAGAAAACCTTCTATTTTTTACTTGACACCTGCTGGATCTTTTGCTCAGTATGACTAGCACAGTAGGAATTGGAAAAATCCTTTTAGGGGTATCTAATTAGCTTAGCAAGCTAACTATTCCAAGTGGAATGATATAAAAAGATTAACTATGCTCAGAGAAATCAATTTAGCAAGTAAACCTTTACCCCCGATTTTTTAGGACTGTTGTAGACTTTGACCAATGATCACCTCGACAAGCTTTTCTCTGAAAGGGCTGAATAGAATCTCTTCAAATTTTGAGCGCATGTAGAAAACGTCACGCTGGTTCCAACAAGCTATAGATCTTTGAATTTGGTGCCGAAATGAGTGAGATATGCTCTCCACAAGTTGACAGACTTTCAAGTACTATGATAGAGAACTCAGAAATGAACAATGTACATATATGTATTAATGAACACTTGTATACAATGCCACTGGCATGAAGATCATTGCCTAATGGTGTAGATAGGTGTGGGCTAGAGTGTAGGCCTCACACACACTCTGAAATGACATAGGTGAGCTTGGGAAATGGGTTTTTTTTTTGCGACTTTTTGAGTTGACCTTTTATAGTGCTTTAGTTCAAAGTTTGAATTTGAATTCAAACTTTGGCTCTCTTTAATCAAGCTCCTACATCCTAGGAGATATTCCATCTACTTGATTGATGCTTTACAACTAATAAATTTCACGATATTTCCTTGGTAGGTGTCTACAAAGATTCCAAAGTGAAAAGTGACTTTTACAAAAGAGTAAAGTGGTAATTAACCACTAGCATTTGTTCCTATGCTTCTCCATATGTGTATGGACTTCAAGGTATCCTTCAAGCCAAATGTGTAGGCTTGTGAATTGCACCAACATGGGATAATGTGTGCAATGTTATTTCATCATATTTTTCAAAGATGACAGTGCGAGTATGAGGATATCAAAAATGCCCCAACAAGCATTGAAAAAAATATATTCTTAGATCTGATCTAGCTCAATCAATGCCTGAGAGAGTTTACTCAAGGATATCATAGTTAGAATCTAAGTTTGATTTACTTTTTAATGAATTAAGAATCATATGCTAATGAAAGTGAGCCTTATAATGGACATTGTTGCTCTTATCATGCCGCTTTAGTGTCCTTAAAAAAAGACATTATTTCATGAATTTTTTAGATTAGTAGAAGGAACCATTTATATATCTAACTATGGAACATGTAACTATTGTTGGGGTAGATGGATGGATGCTCTAAGAGACTGAGTAGGTACCGCTAAACCTGCTTTGTACCAGCCCTCTTTTGCTTTAGAATTGATAACTAGACCTCCTTATCTTTCCAATGACACCATAAAATGTCCTATGTCCTTTGGAATTGGTGTGTGCAATGATTGAATCAAAACAGATAACTTTGGAAGTCACAAACTCAAGAAAACTTTCTATTTTTGTCTTGACACTTGCTGAGTATGACCAGCACAGTAGAAATCAATTTAGCAAGTTAAGATATACCCCCGACTTTTTAGGACTGTAGCAGAAAATGACCAGAGTTCACCTCGACGCAGATTTCTCCAAAATGGCTGAATAGAATATCTTCAAACTTTGATATCATGTAGATTACTTCAAGTGGAATCCAACAAGATTTGAAGCACTGAATTTGGTGACGAATTGACCGAGATATGCCGTTGACAAGTTGAAAGACTTTTGCGTAGACTAATAGAGAACTCAGAGATGAATAATGTAAATGTATCTATTAATAGACACTTGTATACAATTCCATTGGCATGAACAACATTACCTAATGGTGTAGAGAGGTGTGGGCTAGAATGTAGACCTCACACACACTCAAAAATCAGTAGAATGAGGCTCAGGAGTGCTCTATCTCACCTGCGACTTTTCATGTTCACTTTTATATGTAATGAGTAAAGATTTGAATTCAAATTCAAATTTTGGCTCCTTATAATCAAGCTCCTACATATTAGGAGATATTCCTTCAATCAAATGAGCTACTTTTTCTAGGACTCACTTTGGTAGGTGATTACAAAAGATTCTAAGTCAATTTGACTTTTACAATGGATAAAGTGGTAATTAGCCACTAGCATATGTTCCTATGCTTCTTCATGTGTGTATGGACTTCAATGCATCCTTTGAGCCAAATGTGTAGGCTTGCAATTTACACCAATAGCTCCCCCTCAAGCCAAACATTTTGGCTTAAGTCTTCATCTTCAATCTTCAAGTATATCCTGCAATCCAATCATGGATTTGAACCTGTAAAGTTTGGTTCCATCCAAAGCTTTAGTCAACAAATCTGCACATTGCATGTTGGTTGATACATAGGTAAGTTGAATGTCCTTGCTTATCAATTTCTCTCTCACATAATGGTAATGGACCTCTATGTGTCTGGTCCTAGCATGGTAAATAGGATTAGCTGCAAGGTGAAGTGAACTTGTATTATCTCCAAAGATTATTGGAGACCTAGTATATAAGCCCAATTCTGTATACAAAAGCTTAATCCAAATTGCTTCTTGTGTTGCATTAGCTAGTCCTCTATACTCTGCCTCTGTAGAAGACAAAGCAATAGTAGGTTGCTTCTTTGAAGACCATGAAATTGGTTTGTCACCTGCAAAAGAAATATATCCAGAAGTGTTTCTCCTATCATCCTTACATCCTGCCCAATCTGCATCTGAATAAATTTTTATATCAATATTTGAAGTGTAAGGAAAATACAAACCATGGTTCTGTGTACCCTTGAGATACTTCAAGATTCTCTTGGCAGCCTCTAAGTGAGGTATCCTTGGCTTGTGCATAAATTGACTTAGCACACTTACTCCATATGCAATATCAATTCTTGTAAGAGTAGCATAGTTCAAGCTACCCACCATACTTTGATAACCTGTAATGTCTTTGACTTCCTCACCTTCATGGGCACTTAGTTTTAGGTTTACCTCCATTGGAGTGCTTGCTACTTTAGCATCCTACAAGTGAAACTTCTTCAACATATCCTGTATGTACTTTTTCTGAGTAATGTATATCCCTGAACTAGTGTAGACTAATCCAAGCCCCAAAAAATACTTCAATAAACCAAGATCATTGATCTTGAACTCCTTCATCATCTGGCTTTTGATATACCTGATCATCCATTGACATCATTACCTGTAATGATGATGTCATCAACATAAACACAAAGATATATTACTTCTGAATTACTTCTCTTAATGAACAGAGAAGTATCTGCCTTGCTCATGACAAAACCTTGGTCTTGGAGGTATGTACTTAACCTGTAATTCCATGCCCTAGGTGCCTGCTTCAATCCATATAAAGCCTTTTTTAACTTGCAAACATATGTTATCTTCTTAGGGTCTTCATAGCCAGGAGGTTGAGATATATACTTCCTCTGAAATCCATCCATTCAAGAAGGCATTCTTGACATCCAATTGGTACATGTTCCAATTCTTTGATGTAGCCACACTTACCAACACTCTGATTGTTGGCATCTTGGCCACAGGAGAAAATGTCTCTTCATAGTCAATGCCTTGGGTTTGTGCAAAATCCTTGGCTACCAATCTGGCTTTGTACCTATTAATTGTTCCATCAGAATTTCGTTTCAACTTATAGATCCATCTGGATCCTATTACCTTCATAGAATCCTTCTTGGGTACTAACTCCCATGTGTCACTCTCCTTGAGTGCTTCAATCTCCTCATCCATAGCTTCTTTCCATTCTGATTTGGTTATTGCTTCTTCATATGATCGTGGTTCTTCATTTGACAAATCTTTGGCAAGATAAACTGAATGTTTAGTAACAAGAGATGTATCATACCCATCTCTGATAGGTTTCTTGCTTTCTCTTTGTGATCTTCTAAATGGTTGAGTTGAGGATTCAGGTATGTCTTCAAGCTTCTTCATCTTCATTTTGCCTTTGGACTTCCATGCCTTGAACTCTTCAAGATTGATAGTGTCTTCATCATATGAACTTGAGTCATCATTCTCAGTAGGTTCCTCCTTTGTAGGTTTTGGAAATTCCTCTTCCAAATCATAGGTAGTTTAACCTTCCTGCATTCATTCTCATACCAAGAATCATTTTCATCAAAGATCACATCTCTGCTTACCATAAATCCCTTATTGGTAGGATTCTAAAACCTGTAACCTTTTTTTTTTAAATCATACCCAATGAAAATGAATTTTTCAGCCTTTGGGTCTAGCTTACCTCTTATCTGAGAAGGAATGTGCACATATGCTACACATCCAAATATTTTGCACTGATCTAATGATGGTCTCTTACCATGCCATGCTTCATAGGGTGTCATGCCATCAAGAGACTTAGATGGTAACCTGTTTATGAGATAAGTGGCAGTAGAAACACTCTCTACCCATAGATAGTTAGGTAATTTTTTCTCATTAAGCATAGATCTAGTTGTCTCAACAATTAACCTATTTCTTCTTTCAGCTACCCCATTCTGTTCAGGAGAATACCTTGTGGTTATTTCTCTTTTGATGCCTCTGTCCTGCAAGAAGTCTTCAAACTCATTGGAGAAGTACTCACCTCCTCCATCTGACCTTAGCCTCTTCAAATTCCTTCCTGTCTGATTTTCAACTAATGCAAGATATTTCTTAAAGCAATTAAATACCTCATCCTTGTGCTTCATGAAGTATAATACAGTCCATCTACTATAATCATCAATGAAAGACACATAGTACCTTGATCGTGAGACTGAGGGGTCTTTGCTAGGTCCCCAAACATCTGTGTGTACAAGCTCTAGGTAGTCTTCATGCATATATCCTTTCTTGGAGTAGGGTAACCTGTGAGACTTACCAAATTGACAAGCACCACACTTGTAAATCATATGTTGCTTGGATACATTAGGTATCCCAAGCACACATTGGTCCCTGCATATTTGCTTTAAGGTTCTTTCTCCTATATGCCCTAATCTTTTGTGCCAAATCTCGAGCTCTGAAAGTGTTTGATCCTTATAACTGTATAGTGCAATATTCTTTGTATCTTCCAACTCAAAAGTGAAAAGTCTACCTGATTTTTCTCCTTTTGCAATCCTCTTGAACCCATGCCTTGGATCCTCCACATATGCTCCATATTGGTTGAATCTGACCTGCAAACCTTTCTCCACAATCTGACCAACACTCATCAAATTTTTGGTAATGGTTGGTACATAGAGTACCCTGCTCAACAAATTCTGATTACCATCACAAGTCTTAACATTTCCAACTTTAACTACTGAATGCTTTGTATCATCACCTGTTTGGACTTGATGCTTACCTTTTGGTTCCTCAAGATCAGAGAGTAGTGCCACATATCCAGCCACATGATTTGAGCACCCTGAGTCAATGTAGATGTGTTCATCATTTGTACATGACTTTGAAGTCATGTTCATGATCAGAAGAGAATCATGCTGCTCTTCTGTGTAGTTGTTGTAGTCCTTTCTGGTTTTGAATCCTCCTTGGTAGTTGCCATTGTAATTGTTGTTGTAATTGTTGTTGTACCCTTGGTGATGGTTGAACCTTCCTCTTGACTGTGAGTATCCACCTCTTTGGTAGCCTCTTCCTCTCTGATTTTTGTAATTCCTGAAACACTCATCTGTAGTATGATTTGATAGACCACAAATGTTGCATGGTGATGAGTTATAGGGTCTCCCCCTACCTTGCTTACCTCCTCTGCCCCTTCCTCTTGAGGATCTACCTCTCCCTGCATAGTTGGCTTGGGAGGTAGAGCCTTCATCTTCCATCTTCTTGCTCTTGCCTTTATCCTTAGACTTCTTATCAGTGTATACGGCAGAAGAGTTATTACCTTTGGATGTATCTCCATTCTTGGTGAGCTTTGCTTCATGTGTAAATAGTTGTCCCATGAGAGTTGTAAGATCTGGAGTGTGCATGTCCATGTAGAGATCCGTTGCAGTGGTGAAGCTTTCCCATTTGTCATCAGCCTTGATTCCATTGATCACTTGCCTTACAATTTGTTCTTCTTCAATCTCTTCTCCTATGCTTGCTAACTGATCTGCATCTTTGATCTTGGTCACAAATTCTGAAACAGCTTGCTTAGGTTGCTTCCTTAGTGTTGTGAATTCAATCTACAACTGGTTTTTCCTAGCCCTTGTGTTGGAGGAAAAGTATGATGACAAGGTTTCCCAAGTCTCTTGGGATGTCTTAAAATTTCTAATATGTGGTAAAAGAAAATCAGATATAGAGTTGAGTAAGTAAGACCTTGCCAACGCATCCTTAGCACACCATGTGTTGAGCTTTTCTTGTTCTTTCTTGGTTGGCAATCCTCTTGCTTTGAATGAGGGCAATTCCTCATCTCCTGAGATATATCCATATAAACTCCTTCCTTGTAAGTAGGTCTTCATCCTTAGAGATCATGCTTGATAGTTGTTCCTGTCCAATTTGTCAATAAATGAAGGAAAACCATCTCCCATTTTACCTTAGTTTGCTCTGATACCACTGTTGGGATAGATGGATGGATGCTCCAAGCGACTGAGTAGGTACTGCTAAACCTGCTTTGTACCAGCCCTCTTTTGCTTCAGAGTTGATAACTAGACCTCCTTAGCTTTCCATTGACACCATAAAATGTCCTATGTCCTTTGGAAATGGTGTGTGCAATGATTGAATCAAAACAGATAACTTTGGAAGTCACAAACTCAAGAAAACTTTCTATTTTTGTCTTGATACCTGCTGAGTATTTTTCTCATTATGACCATCACAGTAGGAATTTGAAAAATTCCTTTTTCGGGTATCTAATTAGCTTAGTAAGCTACCTATACCAAGTGGAATGATGTAAAATGATAAACTATGCTAAGAGAAATCAATTTAGCAAGTTAAGCTATACCCCCGACTTTTTAGGACTGTAGCAAAAAATGACCATAGTTCACCTCGATGCAGATTTCTCCAAAATGGCTGAATAGAATGTCTTCAAACTTTGATAGCATGTAGATTACTTTAAGCTGAATCCAACAAGCTTTGAATCACTGAATTTGGGGAAGAATTGACCGAGATATGCCCTTGCAAGTTGACAGACTTTTGAGTAGATTAACAGAGAACTCAGAGATGAATGATGTAAATGTATATATTAATAAACACTTGTATACAATTCCATTGGCATGAACAACATTGTCTAATGGTGTAGAGAGGTGTGGGCTAGAATATAGACCTCACACACACTCAGAAATCAATAGAATGAGGCTCGAGAGTGATCTATCTCACCCGTGACTTTTCATGTTCACTTTTATATGTAATGAGTAGAGATTTGAATTCAAATTCAAATTTTGGCTCCCTATAATCAAGCTCCTACATATTAGGAGATATTCCTTCAATCAAATGAGCTACGTTTTCCATGACTCACTTTGATAGGTGATTACAAAAGATTCTAAGTCAATTTGACTTTTACAATGAGATAAAGTGGTAATTAGCCACTAGCATATGTTCCTATGCTTCTTCATGTGTGTATGGACTTCAATGCATCCTTTGAGCCAAATGTGTAGGCTTGCAATTTACACCAACAACTATGAGGTTGAATATTTCTAGAAAAATGTAGTTTTCATCAAAGGATAGAAAAATTAAGATTGTTCACTAATTTTATGGTACTAATTTTAGTATTGGCACAAAAATTATAGTGATATCAGTTAGTGTTGATTTTTTATTAAAATCATGACATTTTTAATGACTTTTACTATATTTATGGCATAAAATCAATGTCATATGTGTTGTAATAGTGTTATCATCTATGAAGTATTTTGCAAAGTGATGGTATGAATATGACTCCTTTTTTATTATCAAAATACTATTTGAGACTCTTATAGCTAGAAATATTTTTTTGAGTCAAATTTTTATTTTTTTTCTTCAAGTTAAAGAATACTACTATTTTTCTATGGTAAAAAAGGTCATTTCCTGCAAAAATATTGCATATACTACATGGTTAAAGTTAATACACTAGTTTTCTCTATATAAAGTGGTCTATAATGTCTATAGAATTACTTTTATTGATCTAATATACCTTATCATTGAGAGAAGCTAAGCTTTTAGGATGAATTTTTATTCCTGATATTGTGGAATATGGCTATTCAATGAAATATTGAGATTGTTAGTGGTATGTGAAATATTAATGAACAAATAAAAGACCATCATTTAAATGGTCATGATGATTTTCATTGTTAGAATTTTAGCAATCTCAAGTGTGGGAAATCATGTTAAGTTGAAGTGTCACATCACTCACACTTCTTAGTAGGATATACAACCATGTTTCCACATGTTTTTATAGCTCTTGACTCACCTAATTGATGGAGAAAAGTCGGGATCATTTGTAGGGCATTTTTGAATTCAAATCTACATCTATCTTTTTGAGCATTATATAAGCAAACACATGGCACAAAGTCATGTCCATCCTCCTCTACCCTTTGAGCACTTTTAGGCTCTCATTAGGAGTGTGTACTCTAGGTCTAAGCTAGCTCCTAGCTAAGCAAGCCCCTTGCTTGCTCCAATTTTCTCATAGGAAGTGATCTTTGATCACACATATCTCTTTGTGTAGTAGTCCAATTCATTTGAGAGAAAGCTCATTTTGTTCCTATGAATTACACTTTTCTTTTATATAATATTAGTATCAATTATGCATTATTATTGAGTATATTGATCTTGAAATATATTTGGTCTGATCTATGCATATTCCCAAGTATATGTGTGTTGGAAGGTACACATAGGTGCAAGCTACTTGTTTGGACAATTTTTGTTCTATCTTGTGAAGGGAGGTTGATACCTCTAAAATTATCCAAAGTGAGGGATATTTGGCTTGTTGGAAAGCCCACAATGTCTATTTGGAGTGTGCAAAAGTTCATAGGTTCATTTTTTAGGTCCAGATAACAATTCAATTTTTGGTGGACTATGGTAGTGAACTGTTTGCTCCTAGGAAGGGCCTATCATTCTTCTGCTGCAACGAGGAGTCAATAACCTCCATGAGTGGTATCATAGCTCATCATTTAGAATTGAGGACATCAAGAGGTAGTCCTTGAAGCTTCTTGAGAGCCAAGGATTGAAGCAAAGACCATGAAGATTTGAAGAATGATTTGAGGCAAGGGGGATCTTCTATCATCATTGAAAGTTCACGATACCTAGAGACTCTTGTGGGAAGGTAACATATCCTTCTTTCTTACATCTATCACAATCCAATGAGGGATTAGGATCCACTTATAGTCTCATACGAAATTGGGAGACTATAATAATCACATTTAGAAGCTTGAAAAGAGAAATTACCAACCTTGGAAGTTTAGAATTTCGAATTTTCTCATGGGAAAGGGTCTTTGGGGGTTGTTTAGTAGTATTGAGGTGAAGCCACACATAGATCCACATACACCTACTGAGAATCAAAGGAGAGCCATTAGAGAATGGGAAGAAAGGGATAGGAGGGTGATCTATCCAAGACCTAGATATCCAAGACCTAGACTTAGAAAGGTTGTACTATACCTCTACAAAGTCTAGAAAAATGCAACTCAAGAATGAACTCAACAACCTTAGGAAGTGATAAAATCACATCATTAATGACTTCATACTCAAAGTAAAAGAGATCTCAGATGCACTTGGTTCAATAGGATGTGTTGTAGATGATGATGAGCTTTTTCCCACACATTTAATGGGCTTAGAAAAGATGATAAATGGAAGGCATTCACAATCTCTGTGTATGTAAGAGATTCATTATCAGATTTTGAGCAACTTTCTTCTCTTATGGTGATTGAGGAGCTCAACCATGGAGGCAAGAAGTCAAAGGGCAGCCAAGACCAACTCTTCTATACAAGCAAAGGAGGAACAGGCAAAGGCAATAGAGGTGCTTCAAGAGGAAGAGGTAGAAGCAACTACCAACAAGGCAGCAAAAGCTATCAAGGGAGTCAATCAAGCCAAGATGAAGGTCAATCATCAAGAGGAAGAGGAAGAGGTAGAGGAGGAAGATATGGAGGTCGAGGCTACTCCAACTCAAATGGATGCTTCAATTGTGGGAAGCAAGGACACTATGCCAAAGATTGTTGGCAAAAGCAAGGTGGGAATAATTACGAAGGGCAAGGTAATTATTCTAACTCCTCAAAAAATTTATAAAATGGGCATTAGCTAGCTATGAAGCATAAAAGTGAAGGTCAAGTGCATGATGAGGTGTGGTATATAGATAGTTGTTATAGTAACCACATGTCAGGTAAAGAGGAGTACTTCAAAAATCTTCAAGCACCCAAGCAAAGAGGCTTTGTGGAGACAAGAGACAACACAGAGCATGAGATACAACAAATGGGAGATGTGAAGCTTGAAGGCAACCACAAAGCAAGAATACTATCTGAGGTATTGCATGTTCATACTATTACAAAGAACTTAATCTCTGTTGGACAAATGGTTGAAAAGGGATTCCAAGTCAAGTTCAGCCACAAAGGATGCTTTATTGAAGACCCAAGGAATGGCTATGAGCTGATAGCCAAAGGAAAGAACGAAGGAAGGATGTTCACTCTTGACATTGGCAAAGGATAAAGCAACAAGGAAATGTTCATTACATATGGAGACAATAAGATTGGAGATTTGGATTTGTGGCATAAAAGGTGTGGTCACATCAGCATTCAAAGGTCAAAAGACATGGAGGAGAGGCAATTGGTAAGAGGTTTACAACATTTTTCATTACAAATGTTGCATGAGATGTGTGAATTTTGTCAAGTAGGCAAGTGTACTAGGTAGCCCTTCAAGAAGAGTGGATATATAGCACATGGTATGTTAGACCTTGTGCACACAGACGTGTGGGGGCCAACCAAAGAGCCCTCTCTTGCATCTAATAGGTACTCTGAAACCTTCATAGATGGCTACTCAAGAAAAGTATGGTTGTATTTGTATAAAGAAAAAATCAGATGTGTTTGATGTGTTCAAAAGATTTAAGGCACAAGTTGAAAAGGAGACATGTTGCTACATCAAAAATCTAAGGTCAGATGGAGGGGCAAAATACTTCTCCCATGCCTTTTGTGATTTCTTGCAGGACCAAGGGATAAGAAGGCAAATCACTTGTAGGTAGAGAGGAGGAATAGGTATATGGCTGAAATTGCTAGGAGTATGCTAAATGAAATGAATGTGTCTTTAACATATTGGGCTGATGTTGTATCCACTTCTATGTACTTGATGAATAGGTGTCCCACATCAGGGGTACATGGCATGACACCTGAGGAGGCATGGAATGGAAGGAAAACAGATCTTTCACATTTTAGAATCTTTGGGTGTGTATGCTACACACATGTGCCACAAGAATGGAGAGGTAAGATGGATGCAAGGGCTGAAAGATGTATGTTTATTGGTTATGCTATGGAGCAAAAAGGTCACAGATGCTCCAACCCTAATACAAAGGAGTTAAAGGTATCTAGAGATGTAGTGTTTGATGAACTCAAACCATGGTATGCTTCCAAAGTTCCATTGGAGGATGAAGATATTGAAGAGGCAAAGAGGAGATATGAAGCTAGGTTTCAAGATAGCTTGGAAATCAATGCTCCAAGCATACAAAGGTGTTCAAGCATGGATTCAACCTATTAATCAATAAACAAAGGAAAGGCAAGATTGGTAGAGGTTGATGAACATGGACATGAAGTTGAAGACTTTGAAGAACCTATGTTAGAAGGGAGAGCTACATCAAAAGTGGAGATCAAGGCACCAAGGCAAAGAAGGTTCATTCCACCAAAGGGAGAAGAAAGGAGGTCAAAATGGGTAAAAACCCAGTCTCAAGGCTTGTTTTTTATACTTATATTGCTAGGCATTATGCTTTCATGACTAAGGTTAGCAAATATCATGAACCTTCTACCTATGAAGAGGCCAAACTTGACACAAAGGAGTGGGAAGAAGCTATGGAAGAAGAGTACAAAGCCCTTGAAGACAACAAAACATGGAGTCTATTTCCAAGAAACGAAGGGATCAAGGTAATTGGCAACAAATGGGTCTATAAAGTGAAGAGAAATTATGATGGTTCAATTGCTAGGTACAACACAAGGCTTGTGGAAAAATTATTTGCTCAATCCTATGGGATTCACTATGAAGAAACATTCAGCCCACTTGCAAAGATGACCACAATTAGGGAAATCATTAGGGTTGCCACACCTAGGAGGTGGCCAATATATTAATTAGATGTAAAGTTAGCTTTTCTTAATGGTGATTAGTAGGAGAGTCTACATGACTCAGCCATTAGGGTTTGAGAACCCTAAATATTAAGATTTTGTTTGTAAACTTAGAAAAGCATTGTATGGTTTAAAGAAAGCTACTAGGGCATGGAATCAAAGGCTTGTGGAGTATTTGTGCAGGTGTGGATACAAGCCAAGTTATGGAGATCCTTCCTTATACCTCAAGAAGGAAGGAGGACTAGTTGTCTATGTATGCATATATGTGGATGACTTGAATATAACACGAAGTGATGATGCCTGTATCACATGGATCAAGGCAAAGCTTGGAAATGAATTCAAGATTTCAGATCCTTGATTTCTTAAGTATTTTCTTGGGATTGAAGTTATTTATATGGAAAATGGCATTTACTTTGCTCAAAGGAAATACTTTCTAGATGTACTTTATAAGTATAGTATGAGTGGATGTGTAAGATGCCACGTTGATTTTCCACCTGGAAAAAAAAAAGATGTATAGGTAATAATGAAATTTTATGTTTAGGATATTTTGATCATGTCTGCAAAATTTTGTAGCAATAAGTTTTTACATTCTCTCTCTAGAAAGTTGTCGCATGAAATTTGTATGTTAATTTCGAGCATGAAGATGAAGGAATCTGAAAAAGTGTTGTATGAGAGAAAGATAGAGTATTCTTAGTAGAAAAACTTTACCTGATTGAATTTTTTGTAGTTCCTATGTTTTATGTCTCATTTGGTTCCATGAAGATAGGTTAATGAAGAGATTTTTCATGTTTTTTATCTCTCTCTAGAATTTTTGATTTTGCAGGGCCCAAAAGTGATATCTGGAAGCAGATTTGGACCTGAGGCGTGTCTAACATTATTGTACAGATTTAAGAACTGAATATTTTTGTCTCTCACAAGCTCAAGCTGATTCCTCACTGTTTTTGAGTTATAGAATTCCTTCATTCATTCATCTTATTCATGTTCGCGGATTTAGAAATGCACATGGGTATATGGATTATTTTTGGGTGATTGACGTGTGTGTGAGTGCATTGCAGGGATTACCTCTATTTTGCAGGTACGATTCTTGATGGTGGACATGAAAAGTAGATGCATGGGTGGTCCGGAAGTCTTGCATGAGACATGCGAAAACACGCTATCTTGGAGCATGCAGATTCTAAAAGTGCGGGTCTAGGAAGGCATGATTGGTCGTGCGCTGGCGAAAGGCGGAGATCCCAAAAAAAAGACGAAGACTGAGAGATAGAAAAGGATGATGGTCGTATAGTCATTACGATCATTTTTCGGCTTCTGGAATTGCGATTGAGATTGAGATTGAGATTGAGATTGTGATTGAGATTGGGATTGAGATTGTGATTGTGATTGAGATTGGGATTGAGATCAGCTCGGGGGTGGTCGGGTGGATGAGGCTTCACATTGAAGCAATCTGATAGATTTTGTAACGCAGATCAGAACTACTTGTAAATTTGCACAGATAATAAAATTCTCTCTCTTCTTGTTCTGTGTATACTCTGTTTGCCTTCTTTATATCTTGTGGTGTCGAAACCCATTATTCTGTGTGAGATTGTGACTCAAGTTTGGGAGACTTGTTACAAGTGGTGTCAGAGCAGAGTTGGATTCTGGGACATGATGCAGGCTTTGAAGAAGAAGATAGAAGAACAAGAGGAGCTTATCGGTAGATTGAATGCAGAATTACATAAAGAAAGATCCAACAAACAAAAAGAGGCTACTGCAAATGCTTTCATGGACCTCAATGCTGAAGGTGGTAATGGTGCGGGCACATCAAACACACGTAGAGCTAGACGGCAACGTGAACCTGAAGAGGATGATGATGCAGGTGAATCTGCACTCAAGCAAGTGTTCAAAAGAGCAAAATTAAATGAATTTGATGGTGAGAAGAAAACTGGAGAGGATCTTGAAGCATGGATTGAGGAACTTGAAGATTTCTTTGACCTGCGCGTATTTAGTGAGGAATCAAAAGCAAAGGTGGCAATTCTGCATCTGCAAGGAGTTGCAAAACTGTGGTGGAAATCTTATATACAGACAAGAACACGTGAAGGTCTGATCCTCTGGAAAGAATTTCGAGAGCATGCAGAGAATCGTTATTGTTCTCCACATTATCGGATGGAAAAGAAAATGGAATTCTACTCTTTCAAGCAGCATGAGGATGATAGATATAACTTGTCTGTTGAAGAATATAAGGAGAAATTTTTGCGTTTACATAAGTATGCACTAGAAGTTTCTGGAGATGCACTGAAAAGCAAGTTTATTGAGGGTTTGCGGGAAGAGCTTAGCTATCAAGTAAAGGGTCCGGATGTGTAGATTTTCTTGATGCGGTTGCAAAAGCAGAAAACTTTGAGAAGATGGAGAAGTTTACCATGAAAAAGGCATTCAAATCAAGGTTTATCTCAACAGGACATCGACCCCCAAGACCTATTTCAATAAATCAAAATGGACAGAGATCGACTAACTCTATTAACGTTCAAGGAGGAAGACCAAAGCCGAAGCAAACGGATACACCTAAGAAGCAAGAAGTTATGCACTGGCAACGTGATTCTGATTTCCTGGAGCGGGCTAAGAGGCTGGGACTTTGTTTTCGATGTGGAGAACAAGGACATCGCACTTTTGAATGTCCAAACAAGGCCATCAACCGTTCTATGCAAGCGAAGATAGCTCATCTACAAGAAGAAAACATGACAATTGAGGAAGCGGATGATCAAGGTAAGTGTTCTAGCCCTAGACTTCAATGCATGAAAACTTCTTCTCATTCAAGGGCATCGATGATTAGGACTATGGGGGACATATCCTCACGTAAGGTTAGTTTCTTGATTGATTCGGGTAGTACAAGTTGTTTCCTTTCACTTAAGATGGCCGCAGCTTTAGGGTTGCATATTGAGATGCAGACTAAAAGACCTGTACAGATGGCTAATGGTAGGATACACTATACTCGAGGCTGTATTGAGAATCTTGATTTTATGTTAGGAGAACATAAGTTTTTGGGTACCTTCCATGTAATTGAAATGAGAGAATGTGATGTAATCATTGGAATGGACTGGTTAGTTCATAACAGTGTCGTGATTGATTGTGAAAGCGGGATCCTTACTTTGAAAATAGAAGGGAAGGAACATCGTCTTGCAAGCAAGTGTAATTCAAGTTTTTCTCCTATTTCTGCAATAAAGTTGATTAGGGGTATTCGACAGGGTTGTGAGACATATTTGGTTTATGTGCATGACCTTCAGGAGAAGAAGAAAGAAGAGGAAATACCGGAATATGTTAAAAAACTTTTAGATGAGTACGTAGATGTATTTCCTGATGATCTACCGGGCATGCCTCCTCCTAGGAAAATTGACCATGCTATAGACCTTTATCCAGGAAGTGAGCCTTATTCTAGAGCACCTTATAGGTTCAATATTGATGAATTGAAAGAGTTGAAGCTCCAATTGGATGATCTATTGAAGAAGGAGTTGATAAGACCTAGTGTTTCACCTTGGGGAGCACCTGTTTTGTTTCAGAAAAAGAAAGATGGTTCATACAGACTTTGTATTGACTATAGGGGATTGAACAAGAAAACCATTAAGAACAAGTATCCACTGCCACACATAGATGAACTGCTGAGTCAATTGAGTGGTGCCACAGTATTCACTAAAATTGACTTAAGATCGGGATATCATCAAATTAGAGTAAAGTCTGAGGACATACCCAAAACCGCTTTTAGAACACGATATGGTCATTACGAGTTCACAGTTTTGCCTTTTGGATTAACAAATGCTCCTGCAACATTTATGTGTTTGATGAATAATGTGTTTCATGAATATCTCGATGAATTTATATTAGTTTTTCTTGATGATATTTTTGTGTATTCTAAGGATGATGATGAACATGCATTGCATCTCAGGAAGACTTTACAAAAACTAAGAGAGCATAAACTATATGCTAAGATGAGTAAATTTTTTTTTGCAAAAGGGGAAGTGACTTATTTGGAGAGAGTTGTTTCTAAGGAAGGGATTCATATAGATCCTGAGAAAGTTAAAAGCATAGTTGACTGGCCTACACCCAAATGTGTGAGGGATGTGAGAAGCTTCCTTGGTTTGGCACAATATGAGAGGGCACACATTAGGGAGTTTTCTCGAATTGCAAATCCTGTTACAGAATTGACAAAGAAAAATAGAGAGTTCACATGGAACGATGAGTGTCAAAAGGCGTTTGACGAATTAAAACAGAAAGTTATCGAAAATTGTGTGCTAAAGATACTTGAGTTACGGAAGCCTGTCAAGGAAATTAAGGAAACATGAACTAAATTATACAACACATGACTTAGAAATGCTTGCAGTTGTTCACGCACTTAAACATTGGAGACACTTATTGCTAGGAGTAAAGTTTGAATTAAGAACAGATCATCAGAGCCTTAAATACATATTTACTCAACCTTTACTTAACAATAGACAAAAACGATGGATCCAATTGCTAAGTGAATATGATTTTGATATTAAATACTTAGCAGGAAAAGAAAACAAGGTGGCCGATGCTTTGAGTCGTAAACCCCTATGCAGTTCAATTTCTATTTTATCCTCTGATTTTGATATTGGAAAAGAATTAAAAGAAGATTTATTTTATGCAGCAATCTTGGAATTTTTGGGTATGAATCCAGGTTCTATGTTTCAGGGAAAATTTCATTTGAGAAATAATTATTTGTATTGTAATTCTCGTTTATGTATTTCTTCAGAATCTGTTTTGAAAGAAAAGATCCTGCATGACTGTCATGATGCACCTTTCTCTGCACACCCTGGTTTTTCTAGAACTTATGCAAAAGTGAAAGCTTCATATTACTGGCCACGTACAAAATATGATATTAAGAGGTATGTCGAAGAATGTCTGAATGTCAACAGGTAAAGGCCGAATTTAAAAGGAGTCCTGGCATGTTACAACCATTAGATGTGCCTGATCAAAAATGGGAATTCATCTCTATGGATTTCATAACAAAGTTGCATGTGACCAGAAGTGGGCATGATACCATCTTTGTTGTCGTGGACCGTCTTACAAAGATGGCACATTTTCTTCCCATGAGGAAAACTGATACAGCTTTGCATGTTGCTAAACTTTTCATAAAAGAAATTTTTAGGTTACATGGTATACCCAAAAGTATAATTTCTGATAGGGATGCAAGGTTCACATCTAATTTTTGGAAAGCAACATTTCAATCCATAGGAACAGAATTATGCATGAGTACTGCATTTCATCCTCAAACCGATGGTGAGACCGAGAGGGTTAACAGGGTGCTTGAGGATATGTTACGCATGTATGTGAATGATAAGCAAAACAATTGGACTGAATATTTACCCTTGGTTGAGTATGCATATAATAGTGCATGGCATTCCTCTATTAAGATGACACCTTTTGAAGCAATGTATGGTTATAATTTCTTACTGCCGCATTCACTTTTTAATTCACAGAATCAAGTTGAAATATCCAAACAGATGCTTGAAAACATGGATTTGGAGCTAAATAAGGTAAGGAAAAACATGAAAGATGCACAGAAACGTCAAAAATTATATCATGATCTCAAAAAGAGGCCCTTGGAATTTAGAACAAATGATCTGGTTTTTTTGAAAGTGAGTCCTAAATCAAATCTGGTTTTAGGCAAAGATCGTCGATTGTCTCCTCGTTATGCTGGTCCTTTCAAAATCTTAAAGAAAGTTGGTTCTATTGCATATTTACTTGACCTACCTAATACTTTGAAAATTCATCCAGTCTTCCATGTTGGATTACTTAAAAAGTATGTTCCTAATGTTGATCATGTTTTGCAGGACAAATCTAAGTTGAAGGAAGATGCCACTTTTGAACTTGAACCAGAAGTTATATTGGATAGGAGAGTTAGACATCTTAGGAATCGTGAAATAGTGGAAATTTTAGTAAAGTGGTTTGCATATCCTATTGAAGATTCAACATGGGTTGGTTTAGATGAGTTTATGGAACATTATCCTTCTTTCCAACTCTGAGGACAGAGTTCTTTAAAGAGGGGGAGAATTGTAAGATGCCACGTTGATTTTCCACCTGGAAAAAAAAAAAGATGTGTAGGTAATAATGAAATTTTATGTTTAGGATATTTTGATCATGTCTGCAAAATTTTGTAGCAATAAGTTTTTACATTCTCTCTCTAGAAAGTTGTCGCATGAAATTTGTATGTTAATTTCGAGCATGAAGATGAAGGAATCTGAAAAAGTGTTGTATGAGTGAAAGGTACAGTATTCTTAGTTGAATTTTTTGTAGTTCCTATGTTTTATGTCTCATTTGGTTCCATGAAGATAGGTTAATGAAGAGATTTTTCATGTTTTTTCATCTCTCTCTAGAATTTTCGATTTTACAGGGCCCAAAAGTGATATCTGGAAGCAGATTTGGACCTGAGGCGTGTCTAACATTATTGTACAGATTTAAGAACTGAATATTTTTGTCTCTCACAAGCTCAAGCTGATTCCTCACTCTTTTTGAGTTACAGGGTTTTGAAAAGTGCCGTTTTCCAACACTTAAAAAAAAAAAAAAGAAGCCTTCATTCATTCATCTTATTCATGTTCACGGATTTAGAAAACGCACATGGGTATATGGATTATTTTTGGGTGATTGACGTGTGTGTGAGTGCGTTGCAGGGATTACCTCTATTTTGCAGGTACGATTCTTGATGGTGGACATGAAAAGTAGATGCATGGGTGGTCCGGAAGTCTTGCATGAGACATGCGAAAAGATGCTATCTTGGAGAATGCAGATTCTAAAAGTGCGGGTCTAGGAAGGCGTGATTAGTTGTGCGCTGGCGAAAGGCGGAGATCCCAAAAAAAAGACGAAGACTGAGAGATAGAAAAGGATGATGGTCGTACAGTCATTACGATCATTTTTCGGCTTCTGGAATTGCGATTGAGATTGAGATTGAGATTGAGATTGTGATTGAGATTGGGATTGAGATTGTGATTGTGATTGAGATTGGGATTGAGATCAGCTCGGGGGTGGTCGGGTGGATGAGGCTTCACATTGAAGCAATCTGATAGATTTTGTAACGCAGATCAGAACTACTTGTAAATCTGCACAGATAATAAAATTCTCTCTCTTCTTGTTCTGCGTATACTCTGTTTGCCTTCTTTATATCTTGTGGTGTCGAAACCCATTATTCTGTGTGAGATTGTGACTCAAGTTTGGGAGACTTGTTACAGGATGTAAGCCACTCACACAACCTGTGGATCCAAATAGTAACTTATGTGTAGGTGAAGGACAACCTCTTGAAGATATTTCAACATGTAGAAGCATTATTGGAGGCCTTAATTATGCTACCATCACAAGACCTGACTTGTATTATGTTGTAGGAGTTCTTTCTCAATTTCTAAATTCACCAACTGATGTTCATATGAATGCGGCAAAGAGAGTGCTTAGGTACATCAAGCACACTGTCAACCAAGGGCTATATTAACCTTATGGAGATGGATTACAACCTCAAGGCTTCAGTGATGCTGATTGGACTGGTTCAAAGGAGGATAGAAGGAGCACATCTAGCTATGTCTTCATGCTAGGTCAAAGAAGCATTTAATGGATGCCCAAGAAGCAATCTACAATTTCATTATTATCTACTGAGGGTGAGTATAGATCTTTAGCACTTGCTACGTGTGAGATCATGTGGCTCAAGAAGGTCTTCAAAGACTTGGATGTGGAGGTCAAAGAGTTCATTCTATTTGGAGATAACATGTCAAGCATTCATCTAGCAAGCAACCCTATGTTCCATGCAAGAAGCACGCACATAGAGATGCATTATTACTTCATCAGAGAACTGGTACTAGCAAAAGAAGTGGACATCAAGTACATCAACACCAAGTATCAGTTGGCCGATATCGTGACCAAGTTTATGGATGCAATCAAGTTGGATAAGTTCAAGATCAACCTCAACCTGATCAATGGAGACTAACACTTGAGCTTGAGGGGGAGTGTTAGAATTTTAGCAATCTCAAGTGTGGGAACGCATGCTAAGTTGAAGTGCCACATCACTCACACTTTTTGATAGGATATACAACCACTTTCCCATGATTTTTCTCAGCTCCTTACTTAACTAATTGATGGAGAAAATTCAGGATCATTTGGAGAGCATCTTTTAATTCACATGTACAACTACCTTTTTTAGCATTATATAAGGAAACAGGTGGAGCAAAGTCATGGCCATCCTCCTATATCATTTGAGCACTATTAGGCTCTCATTAGGAGTGTTTACTTCAGGTCTAAGCTAGCCCCTAGCTAAGTAATCCCCTTGCTTGCTAGAATTTTCTGTGTAGTAGTTTGATTCATTTGCGAGATAGCTCATTTTGTTCCTATGATTGTAAGCTTTCATTTGGATATAATATTACTTTTATCCTTGAGTATATTGATCTTGAAAGCTCTCTGGTATGATATGTGCATTATTTTTGCAATCATGTGACTTAGTAGGAGGCATTCATCCAAAAGTACGTTAACAAAAAAACTTACCCTTAAGCTTTTCAATAGATTCCATAATTATTGCTCTTGCTTTAATGAAGAAATGATACTTGCTCAACATCTATATAAGGTAAAAACTCAATAACACTCAAGTCATGAATCAATCATATATGGGCAATCAACTCATAATAGAAGAACACTCATTTCAGTGCTCTCTTGTGCACAATAGCTTGTAAGAAGAAGACATAATACTAATTGCAGAAGTTTAAGTGAAGAAGTTCAAGGAGAGTTACTTGGAGGTGAACAAGAAGAGTGCTTATACTCTTGAAAGTGATGGAGTCTTGGACAATATATGTTCATATACTTTAAAAGAACTCTCATGCTCTTGTGAGAGAGAATTGATTTGTAGATCGTCATCAACCTAAGCCTCATCAGACCTTAATCCGTTACCTTTCAATTGTGATCTTTGCTATTAACGAATTGTGATTATATGTCTTAACGTGTATTTGGAACATATCATGAACTTGTATTTGGATTGTTATAAATTTGAGCATTGCAGTTACTCTAATGAGTTATGTTTATTAGTCAATTTTTTAAAGATTCATAGGTTTCTCTTGGGATTTCAAATCCTACGAGTATGTACTTGCATTTTTATTTGTAGATTGTAGTAAATATCTCATCAAAATCAATGCCTCTCTCTTGAAAAAAACCTTTGTCTACAAATCTAGCCTTATGCCAATCAAGAATATCATCAAGCTTGTGTTTTAACTTCTAGACCTATTTACTGTCAATGGCCTCATTAACAAGAGGCAAACCACATAAAGACTAAGTATCCTTTCTTCATAATAATGTCAAATTTTGATTGCATAGTAGCCATATGAATTTGTTATATTTGTGCTTCATCAAAGGCAACATATTCCTATTGTAGATTTAGCAAGATCCATGCCAAAGCAAACTAATGAAAAAGACACATCATGTGAGCCAAAACGAACATGACAACGTAAAGATTCATCACTTGTGATTTCTCAAAGTTTGTGTCAATCAATTGGGCATAATCTTTGCTTCATTCATATCTACTCTCATCAATAAGTGTATTATGTATGTCTACATAAAAAATGGAATGATCTATATCCATCTTCACATTTTGTGTAGGTTGAGATATTTCATTGCTAGAAGCTGCATTTGAGTACATGTGAACAGAGACAATAAATGGTCATAAAGTTCCTTTGACCCAATTAAACTCTGCTTGGTATATGGAAGCAGAGGATTTCACCCACATGAAAACCAAATCCAAACTAACCAAAATATGCTTAATATATGGATGATACAGCTAATAGCGTTTCAAAATTATACGTAATAAATATATAATCTATAGCCTTATAATTTAATTTCCTGCATTGTTCCTTTGGTGCTAATGCATATGTCAAACAATGAAAGACATAGATCAACAATAGATGGCTTTCGACCATGCCAATCATCATAAACAATAACAGATTATAATGGTTTATTAAATACATATGTAACACAAACCACAATCTCCATCCAAAAATGATCGATCATTTTATTATAATATGCATGACATTTATATTGGTGTTTTATCCAACATTAAGTAAGGAATGCATTAAACTTAGTACACATGCACTCCCACCTTTATAAAAACAAAGAACGCTAGTTTTATTATTGCTCCTTGGACTTTGAAGGTGAGGAGAAAGTAGCAAAGGTACGCCAAATGCTGTTAGAGGACATTCAAGCTTCCATGAACACTTGGAGAAGGAAAAGTAGAGGTAAGAAAAGAGTAAGAATACTCCAAAACTCTAATCCATGCAAATGCATCAACATTTGTTCTAGATATAGTCGAAATAGAATTATATCTTATATGAGCATGAAATTATTTTACCTCAATGCACTAGCTCTCCTAAGTTTTATTTAAAGGATCGAAATGAAAATAGGAGAAATAACTAATGAGGCCTTAAGGCTTGGGATAGGGTAAACCCAATAATCCTCCTCTAAAACCAAGTCCAAGGGATTGAGAACTACCTAGTTGTGGGATATAATGTGAAGGTCATATGAACCAATAGGTTCTTCTCATGGATATACCTACTATGGATGCAATGTTGGATATGACCAAAATGTCATGGTTCACATAACAGTTCTTTTGTGGATAAAACTCCAAAGATATATCATATGGATGTTCCTTAGGTTCTCATGGGGTTCCCATAAAATCTTCCTCAATATCCAATATACAATATACATCATTGCTTTTAGCCATGCCTAGTAACTAAGTACCATGATGCAAAAAATGACTTTATCTCAAAAAGTTGAACTGAACTACCCTGTCAAGCTATGCTAAACCCATAGTAGACTTTGAGGCACTTATACTGGTGAACCTTAACTTGTATATATGTTTGGCACAAAAGGACAAAATTGCTTGCATAGGTGCTATGATAGTATGTGTTGGAACTCAAGGTCAAGCACAAGCATGGAAGCACATCAGAAAAGTGGAGACACAAGAAGAGGGAGCAAGTAGGGAGCTCCAAGAAGTGTATGTCAAATTTTTAGAACAATCCCCTACAAAAAAAAGTGATTTCGATCACTCAAACCATTGTAAATATCATTTCACTTTTTTGTAACTCCATTTTGCTCAAGCTGAGGAGTCCTTGAGCTTGAGGAGTATTAGAAGTATTATCCTACCAATTTTCATAATTTTTAGAGTCCCTTTGAGCCCTCAAATAAGCCCTCGAACCTAATTTTTAACTAGGCCAGACACTAGGTCTGCACAAGGCCAAAACTAGTCAAGAAACTATAAAAAGAACTAGAGAGCTCATCTTTGGGGTTAGCTTGTTAGAGAGTTGGCTTGTTAGAGATTGAAGCTTGTAAGGGAGTTCTTTGTAATAGAAGCTTTCCATTGTTCCTCTCGTTCCTCTTACCATGTGTGTGTGTATGTGTGTGCATGCTTGTGTGCTTTCACTCACGCACTTGTGCCTTCACTCGCTCATGGTCTTCATACCAATCCTCACGTCTCCACACATTGATAAGTAAAGCAGGTGGTGCTTACGCTTGAGCTACACCAAATTTTGGTGTCGTTGCTAGGGAGAGATCTTTGAGGACAAGCGTTGTGACAGTAAGATCATGGATTTGCGATGTTGGAAGGTAAAAAATAGTCAACTTTTCTTATTTTTCTGATTTTTTGTCTCCATCTTCATCATCAACATCTTCATTTTCATAGAAATTTTTGTTTTTTAGTGCATTTTCACCATTTTCACATCATTTCTCATGTGTGGGAGTGCAAGAAAGAGCTAGGAAGTTCTTGGGAGTGAATGTGCTTGTGTTTTTCACAATTTTCTGCACATTTGGGGCAATCATGACTTTCTCAGAAAATTGTGATTCTCTAGAAAATTTGAATTTTTTCCCTGCCTAAAATTTTTGAGAAAATTATGATTCTCTGAAAGTGAGAACATCACGATTCACTAGAGTTGTGCATTTTGAGAAAATCGTGATTTTTTGGATTTGGGAAAATTGAGAAGAATTTCAATTCTCTAGATTGAGAAATTTGAGAAAATCATGATTCTTTGCATTTTGGAGTTTGAGAAAATCGTGATTCTTTGGATGTGAATTTGGAGAAAGTCATGATTCTCTGGAAGAAATTTGCAATTCTCTAGACTTGAGAACTTCACTATTCTCTGCCAGAAATTCGCAATTCTCTGGAAGAAAGTCGCGATTCTTTGGAAGAAATTCATGATTCTTTGGACTTGGTCATTTTGAGAAAGTCCTGACTCTCTACAAGAAAGTCAAGATTCTTTGGACTTAGTGCTTTTGAGAAAGTCACGATTTCCTAGACTTAGGGATTTGAGAAACTCGCGATTCCCTGCTTGGAAGATTTTAAGAAAGTCATGAATTTTTTAGTGGATTTTGAGAGAATCACGATTCTCTGATAAAAAACACAACTTTTTGGTTGCCTGATTTGCAAAAAAATGTGATTCTCTAAGAGGTCCTGTTTGCCTGTTTTGACACCCAGAAGCCTGGTTTCACATAATTTTTTCATCCAAAATCCATTTTTTGAGCTATAGAATGCGTTGGAAAGCTCATTTTGAAGAATAATGCATTGATTTTCTGATATGGTAATTTGACGTTGACCCTCAAGTGGGACTAGGAAACCAAGGGGACTCCAAAGGATTTTGAGCAATACCAAGGGGAAATTTTGGACTCTTAACCAAGGCTTATGAACCTCAGGTCTAGTAGACACTTAGGCAAGGATAGACGACGCATTAGATCTTCTGAGGCTAGTGTCAACCATATAGCCAAGTCTTGGGCACAACAACTAAGTGGTTATCCTTATGTACTAAGTTCAGAGACAAGTGATTTAGAAATGTCTTTTAGCATGGGGAAACCTGCATGTGTTTCAGGCATTGACCATCTACTAACACTAGAAGGTCCATATAAGACACATTTGGAATATATTTGGACCAATCGATTAGGTTCTTGCATCTATCAAGATGGCTTGAGGCGATTAGTGGTCCAAGTAAAAAATCTAGATCAACCCTTTGGACTTGAATACGCAGTAGTCAAGTTCGAAGACAGTTCATACATCGATAAAAAAGGAACGATGTATGTGGTCACCAACTTACTAGACAGGACAGATGAGTTTGGAAATGTCATTCATGAGAATGAGATAGGGTACCTAGAGCAAGGAGATGTAGGAGGGGAACCCAAGACTCCTAGAGGTCAGTCAATTTTGACCAGAGTGGTCACTCTAGATTGGATCCCTCAAGACAACAGAGGAACTATTGTTGAATAGATAAACAAAGGAAGCCTTTTGGAGATTCAAGCCTACACAAACCAGCCCAAAATTCACCATTTATGAGTTCAAAGATCTTGAGACACCAGGCGAAGTTGTCTATATGGATAACACCTTGCGAAGAATGTTCTTGGTAATAGAACATGATAGACATGCATATACTTGGAAGACTGAATTGATTTTCCCTCCACCAAGATCCAATGTTTCCCATGGCCTCGAAGGAGCAGGATCATCTCAAGCTCATGAAGCCCAATGAGAAAGAACAAGAGAGAGACCTCAAGTAAGCTTTACACACAATGTGGCTAGAGATAGATCAAGATTTGAAGGTGAAAGACATGAAAGAGAGAGACGTCAAGCACATAGGCATCAAAGAGATGAACACGATTTTCCATTGCCTAGAAGCCGAGAGCATCCGAGAACCCTTAGACCCTCTCAAGTGGTCAAGACAATGAAAAACTACTTTGACGGGCAGGAGATCCTTATGATCATGTGGTTGACTTCAAAGAAGTGTCAATAGTTGAACAACTTGAAGACTTGTTCATTCAGTTCCAGGCATTTGGTTTGAATCTTAAGGGTACTACCTTAGCTTGGTTTCAACCCTTGAATAGTCGTAACTATCGAGATCTAGTTCAAATGCTAGACGAAATCATTGTAGATTTTCTAAGAGTAGCGTCAGGCATAACACATCATCCTTGATCCACAGCTTCAAGCAGACACCCCAAGAAACTGTGTGACTTGTAGGAAGACGGTTTGGATAGTACTTAGAAAGATGCCCTATTCCAGAGTTACCCACATCAGCCAAACAAGTGGCCTTATTTTTAGATGGCTTAATAAGCACAAAGTTGAGATCATATGTGTACTTGAAAGAGCTTAGATCCATAGAAGAGTGTGTGCGCATGTGTATAGACATAGAAGATAACCTTGCTAAGGAGTTAGGATTGTCCAAACTCTATAAGAATTCTAATAGTTCTACTAGTCATACTTCAAGAATCTCCACTGAAATAGATGAGATAGCTGAGCAAGTTGCCAAGAAGCTAGGAGTCCAAAATAGACAAACACCAAGAGTCACCTCATTGAACTGATTTTATACTTGCGGAGGGGACCACATGGAAACGTATGCCCAATGCAAAACCAAAATGTGATAGAAAGAAATGCTCCATATTGCACTATTGAGAGAAAATACATGAGCCATACAGCTCAAGATTGTCCATACAATAGGCAAGTTGTTAGACAAAATTATCAGCAACCTTATCCATAGGGTAGGTATCAGAATCAATATCAACAACCATATTATAGACCACAGTAGCAATATCAGGCACCATATAGGCCTCAACTAGTCCTAGAAAACCAACCACCAACTCTCGCCAATGTGATTCTAGTTAAGTATGCAATGGCAGAGGAAAACCCTAATAGAGCATTGGTGCCAGTGACCCCTTTGGTCTCAAAAAATGACCATCATGCTCAGAATTCTGACTACTATGAAGATAGGCCAAAATCTTATTACATAAAGTCACCTGAGCATAGTGAGACTTATCCTTATCACTACGAGGCACCACCTATGGAACAAAATTGGGAGCTCGAATACTCCAATGTCATGTATATGAGTCCTAACCCTAGGCCCCAATTGAGACAAATGAGACCAGCAGCCCCTAGAGGAACATGTTTTAGATGTCAAGGTGACCATTTCATTCGTGAATGTTCCCCACCCACCGTCTTTGAGACAAGGACAAAACATCACAATACAGGGCTTTTGTCTTGACTATGGCAAAGAACATCTCCTGAGAGATTGTCCAAGGAACCCCTCTAGTGTGCATAAGGTTACACCCATCAATGTGATAGGCTTAGTGGTGGATTCCAGTTCAAGTAATAGTAATGTGGCTCCTATACAGGCAGTTACTAGAGCACAAGTAGGACAACAGGCTAAATTAGCTGAACAATCAGAGTCGAGTGAATCAGGAGAGCCTAAGTAGAGGAAAATAGGAACATGAAAGGATACCAGGGAAAAGGCCAATCGCAAGTGGAATAAAAAGTTATCTTAGCTAGATGAAAGCTTAAAAGAAGCAAAAACAAAAGTAAAAGACATTGCATCTTAGAGCCCCCGCATGTCAAAACTCCATCGACACCACCTCATCCCACCCCACCATCCATTGTAAATAGAACACAACCTGGATGTGTTCTTGTAGATCCAACCCTAGAAGGCTTGGACATGATGTTCAAGGCCTACCAGGCTCAACCTCAAGAAGGGCCTACAGTTGCAAGCCTAGACAAGAGTTATCCTAGAGCAGATTTAGAGATTGAATGGACAAAAATGTGCATGAAAATGGTAGAGCTAGCTCAAGCTATGCTAGAGACTAGTCAGTCATTCAATCACACAAAATCTATCAAACCGGATTTGCATTTTCAGGGCTTACTAGAAAGGTTAGAGTAGTTGGTAAACAAATCGTAGGTTTCTTTACGTCCACCGGCTCAACCAGTTTTTGAAAGAGAAATCTCACCACCGGCGAAATCTTATGTTCCTGATTCCGTAGATGGTGGAGCACCTCTTTCAATTCAAAAGTACTCTCAAGAGTTCTTGTGGGAAATACAAGAAGACAAATGGGCCAAGGAGAACGGTAATCCCCCTCCTATTCCTCAAATTGATGACCTTCATGATCAATTTTCCCAAGACATTCCATCTATTTATGGAGACCACGTAGAGAAACAAGAAGATGAAAGATTATATTTTGAATCTAATTCTTTACAAGATTTGCCACAATTTATAGGCCCATGGGAATCTAAATCTCTCTAGATTAAAGTTCCCACAGTATTGGTAAGAAACAAAGACTCAGTGGTTCCGACAAACACTGACGTCATGAAGAACACTAAGGTTCAGTGTCATGTCACCGTAAAAGAGTTGCTCAAAGTGAAACCTGAGCTATGGAAACATGTGGCAAATCATGTTCCAGAACTTGATTCCAATATGCCGAAATCAAGCTCTAAACAAAAAGTACTAGAGATACCTCTAGAAGCGACCGCCTCCTTGTGGAAGAAATGGGGCAAACCGGCATTAAGATCAACTACAATGAAGCTCCAAATGGCTGATGGCCATATTGAAAGACCTCTAGGATTACTAGAAGGGATAAATCTAACCACTTGTGATGTAGAGTTTGAGCACACCTTTGCTATATGTGACTTTCGCAAAAATAATGTCTATGAGATGATCCTAGGAAGACCCTTCCTACAACAACTGCAAA
>CM035410.1:29499969-29672469 GCA_020310875.1 Ceratopteris richardii
AATGAATGCAGGAAGGTCAAACTACCCTATGATTTGGAAGAAGAATTTCCAAAACTTACAAAGGAGGAACCTACTCAGGATGGAGAGTCAAGTTCAGATGATGAAGATACAATCAACCTTGAAGAGTTCCAGGCATGGAAGTCCAAAGGCAAAATGAAGATGAAGAAGCTTGAGGACATACCAGAATCTTCAACTCAATCAATCAGAAGGTCTCAAAGAGAAAGCAAAAAACATATCAGATATGGGTATGATACATCTCTTGTTACTAAACATTCAATTTATCTTGCAAAGGATTTGTCAAATAAAGAACCAGGTTCATATGAAGAAGCAATCACCAAATCAGAATGGAAAGAAGTTATGGATGAGGAGATTGAAGCACTCAAGGAGAGTGATACATGGGAGTTAGTACCCAAGAAGGACTCCATGAAGGTAATAGGATCCAGATGGATCTATAAATTGAAAAGAAATTATGATGGCACAATTAACAGGTACAAGGCCAGATTGGTAGCCAAGGGTTTTGCACAAACCCAAGGCATTGACTATGAAGAGACATTTTCTCCTGTGGCCAAGATGCCAACAATCAGAGTGTTGAATGGCTGCATCAAAGAATTGGAACATGTACCAATTGGATGTCAAGAATGCTTTCTTGAATGGATAGATTTCAGAAGAGGTTTATATGTCACAACCTCCTGGCTATGAAGACCCTAAGAAGGTAACTTATGTTTGCAAATTAAAAAAAGATTTATATGGATTGAAGCAGGCACCTAGGGCATGGAATTAGAGGTTGACTACATACCTCCAAGACCAAGGTTTTATCATGAGCAAGGCTGACACTTCTCTGTTCATTAAGAGAGGTAATTCAGAGGTAATCTATCTCTGTGTTTATGTTGATGACATCATCATTGCAGGTAATGATGTCAGTGGAATCAGAAATATCAAAAGCCAAATGATGAAGGAGTTCAAGATCAATGATCTTGGGCTACTGAAGTATTTTTTGGGACTTGAATTAGTTTATACTAATTCAAGGAGAAAAAATATGTACACGATATGTTGAAGAAATTTCACTTGCAAGATGCTAAAGCAACAAGCACTCCAATGGAGGTGAACCTAAAGCTAAGTGCCCATGAAGGTGATGAAATCCAAGACATTAGAGGTTATCAAAGTATGGTGGGTAGCTTGAACTATGCTACTCTAACCAGAATTGACATTGCATATGGAGTTAGTGTGCTAAGTCAATTTATGCACAAGCCAAGGATACCTCACTTAGAGGCTGCCAAAAAAATCTTGAAGTATCTCAAGGGTACACAGAACCATGGTTTGTATTTTCCTTACACTTCAGATATTGATATAAAAGTTTATTCAAATGCAGATTGGGCAGGATGCAAGGATGATAGGAGAAGCACTTCAGGATACATTTCTTTTGCAGGTGACGAACCAATTTCATGGTCTGCAAAGAAGCAACCAACTGTTGCATTATCTTTTATAGAAGCAGAGTATAGAGGGCTAGCTAATGCCACTCAAGAAGCAATTTGGATTAAGCTTTTGTACACAGAATTGGGCTTATATACTAGGCCTCCAATTATCTTTGGAGATAATACAAGTTCTCTTCACCTTGCAGCTATTCCTATCTATCATGCCAGAACAAAACACATAGAATTTCATTATCATTATGTGAGAGAGAAGTTGCTAAGCAAAGATATTCAGTTGACCTATGTGTCAACCAACATGCAATGTGCAGATTTGCTGACTAAAGCTTTGGATGGGACCAAACTTTGCAGGTTCAAATCTATGATTGGATTGCAGGATATACTTGAAGAATGAGAATGAAGACTTAAGCCAAAATGTTTGGCTTGAGGGGGAGCTGTTGGTGTAAATCACAAGCCTACACATTTGGCTTGGAAGTTATCATAAAGACTCTACATACATGAAGAACCATAGGAACATATGCTAGTGGTTAATTACCACTTTATCTCATTTGTAAAAGTCAAAATGACTTGGAATCTTTTGTAATCACCTACCAAAGTGAGTCGTGGAAAAAGTAGCCTATTTGATTGAGAGAATATCTCCAAGATTTTAGGACCTTGATCATAGGAAGCCAAAATTTGAATTTGAATTCAAATTTTTGCACATATCCTATAAAAATGTACTTGGAAAAGTCGCGGGTAGATCACTTCACTCCCGAGCTTCATTCTTCTGTAATTGAGTATGTGTGAGGACTATACCATATCCTACACCTCTCTACACCATTAGGCAATGCTATCTATGCCAATGGGATTGTACACAAGTGCTAACTAATAGATACATTTACATCATTCATCTTTGTGTTCTCTACTAGTCTACTCAAAAGTCTGTCAACTTGTCAAGAGCATATCTCAGTCAATACTACTCCAAATTCAGTGATTCAAAGCTTTTTTGATTCAGCTTGAAGTATACTACATGCTATCAAAAATTGAAGACATTCCATTCAGCAGATTTAGAGAAATCTCCATCGAGGTGCTCACTGGTCTATTTCTGCTACAGCCCTGAAAAGTCGAGGGTATAGCTAATTTTGCTAAATTAATTTCTCTGAGTATAGTTTGTCATTTTACATCATTCCACTTGAAAATGGTAGCTTACTAAGTTAATTGAATACCCCTAGAAGGAAGTTTATCAATTGCTACTGTGCTGGTCACACTGAGCAAAATATTTAGCAGGTATCTAGACCAAAATAGAAGGTATTCTTGAGTTTGTAACTTCCAAAGTTATCTGTTTTGATTCAATCATTGCACACATCATTTCCAAAGGACATAGGCCATTTCTTGGTGTCATTCGAAAGCTAAGGAAGTCTACTAATCAAGTCTAAAGCAAGAGAGGGCTGGTACAAAGCAAGTTTAGCAGTACCTACTCAGTTTCCTGGATCATTCATCCATCTTTCCCAACAGAAGTTGTTGTTAGGAAAGGTAGAACCCATCTCAGGGCAGATCACCTTTCTTGCATCACTTCAGGAGAGTTCCCGCAAGGAGTTTCATATGAGCTTCTCGATGCTTATCTGTTCAATTTAGAAGTTGTTCCTAAATGGGCAAATAAGTTGGTACTTGTCCTAACCTTCAGACCCACAAATAAGAATGTGAAAACAAACCGAGAGGAAATTGAACAATCACATAACTATCAAATATTGGCAGGCAGTATGTACAAACAAGATAGAGAGGGTGTACTAGCTTGTTGTGTCGAGTATAATGAACATAACAGTTGGTTGCAACAAGCCCATGAAGGATTGCTAGGAAACTACTATTCTAAACAACGAACATTGCAAAATCTAAAACATTTAGGAGTGTATCGGCCTAGCATGGATAAAGAAATACATGAGTGGATTAAGAATTGTCGTGTGCGCCAAGAAAAACCCCTAGTGGAGCATGCTACTCTTTATCATGTATCATTAATTCGAGACTAGAGTGCTCCATTGGTAGAATTTATGAGATCAAGAACACTACCTAGTGAGGCTAGCCTAGCAAGAAAACGAAGCATGGAGCAAGAGGCTCACGACTACGCCTTAGTAGGAGACAACCTATACCAAAGAGGCAAAGATGGTTACTTAAAAGTCTAAGAAACTGCACATAGTGATGTTGCAGGTGTACACTTTGGTCCTGACGGAGTAATTAAGACCATTCTACTCTCAGGACTTTGATGGCCCACTCTTCATATGGATGCACATACCTATGTGAAGAAATGTGACACATGCCAATATGCCCAATATCTGACCAGGAGAGATAAGATGCCCTTGAGGCCAATGATGGGAGGACGTGCATTCTTGAAGTGGGGTATAGACTTTGTAGGTCCTATTAACCCCTTAGCTAGAAACTCCCATGAAGAGTACATTGTTGTGGCCACAGATTACCTTACAAAGTGGGTAGAAGTAAAAGTCACGACAAAGAATGATGCTCAAACGATGGCTAAGTTCTTATTCGAGAATGTGTTCACGAGATATGGACTACCAATAGAGTTAGTGAGCAATAGAGGCACACACTTCTTGAATGAAGTCATTGAAAATCTCCTCCAAGAATTCTTGGTGATACATAAGAACTCTGCCCCTTATCATCCACAAGCTAACAGACAAGCTAAGAGCACAAACAAGATCTTATGTAATGTTTTGACTAAACTGGTAAATAATAAACGCTGTAATTGGGACAAACAACTTCATCATGCTATTTGGGCTTATCGAGTTTCCTACAAAACGATACTCAATGCCACCCCATTTGAGATGGCCTTCAGACAGAATGTTGTGCTACCATTAGACTTCCTAATACCAGCTTTAAAAGTAGCACAAGAGCATCAGTGGAATGGACATGAATTGTCTTCCAGGATCTTTGATCTAGAATGTTTAGGTGAGACGAGGCTATGAGCGGCAGCAGGCATCTATGCTGCAAAGAAAAGACAAAAGGCATACTTTGATGCACACATCAAGGATAAAGGATTGCAAGAGGGAGATCTAGTGTTGGTTTACACACTAAAGCAACATGCTCTTAAATTGGAAAAAAGAGGATATGGACCCATGATCATTAATAGAATTTCCACTAGTGGTGCGGTTCAATTGGCCACTCTAGAGGGTGATAGCTTACCAAACTATATTAGTGGATGTAGAGTCAAGCTGTATGAAGAACCTCTTACAAAGGATATGTTAAGGAGACTCAACATTGCTAAGAAGAGAAAAGAAGAGTTAAGGGTTAGAGAAGAATCACAGGTAGAGGTGAGAGAGCGCATTAGGAGAAATTAGTTAAGGTGACAAGGCCTAGATGTCAATCCCGAGGCCCCACGATATCACATGTCCATGTGCCAAACATCAGGTGCGATTTCTTCTCAAATAGTCGATTGACGTCCCTTTGTGACCATAGAGGTAGGACAAGGAAAGAATATAAGGACTGTGAGAGCGTTGATTGACTCAAGTGTAGAAACTAGTGCAGTTAGAGTTTCTTACTGCCAAGATCTAGAATTGACCATCCATCTAATAGAAGCCTATCTCATAGGGTTGGGAGGTATGGAAACCCCTTATTTGGGTGAGATGGAGCTTCCCATCTACCTTCAAGATGTCCCAATGAGAGTCAAAATGCTAGTGTGTGAAGATGAGGACCTTACAAGACCACTTGTCTTGGGTCAAGATTGGATCTATGACCATACAGTCAACTTGAACCTAAGAAATCAACTTCTTCAAGTTTGGGTACATACACAATGCATTACATTAGATTTAGGTGATTGCATGATCACAAATCTAGGAAATGCAGATTTGGTTAGTTCTTCTAAGACTAATGTTAGAGAAGAAGATGTATGTGTCCAAAGCTCTATGATGTAGAAGAATGCTGCATCCAACAAAAGAGTCGGAGACCCATTGAGACTTCCTTCGTGTATGAAGTCTTAGCCATCTGTAGCACATCTGGGTACAAAAGGGAGAGAAGCCAATCAAACCATTGCAGTCAAACTTGTTACTACAAAAGCAACAGAGAAAGCCAAGGCAACAAGTAGGAGAACAACAAAGATCTCCTTCTCAAAGAGTAGTCCAAATTTGGGTACCAAAGTATTCAATGAAGGTTGACCACAATCATATACATATTTGGGTGCCTAAGAAATTAGTAGCAGCTCAACAAGGGAGATCACACATGTGGGTACCTAGGGAACTCTTACATGCACAAAACCCTATGTTCTCCCACATGAGTAAATTCTCAACAAAGAAGTCAAGGAAAGGCAAGGGTCAGAACCAAGAACAAAGAACCAAAGAAGATCACCTCACTTCTTCGGAAACAGTAAGAAGACAATCATCAGGGATATGGGTTTGGAAGCCAAAAGCCCTAGTGGCCCCTATACAACCAAAGAGCCAACCACAAGGGACACACAATTCAAGAAACCACCCAAACATGAAGCAGCCAACAACGATCACTACGCAATCAAACACTCTTCTCAAGTGGATCCCCATAAGGAAGAAGGGTCAGTTGTCCTTCAACAATCAATCGCTTACATCATTTCAAGATCTAATGGATACCTCCAAAAGACGGCATCAACATCTACTAGTAACATCAGAAGCCTCAACAAGCGAAAACCATGTGCTCCTTGCACAATCCTATCTTTTGCACCATTTAGGTCATGCATTTCCAAAGTATGCATTAATATAGGGCCACATTACATGGTCCTGCATAGACACAATTGAGAGTCCCAGGCACACAAGCACATTCACACATGTAAATTATTTTTTGATACTAACATCTTTCTTCTTGTTTGCAACATTGCTCCTCTCAAAAAAAGAGAAATAAAGAGAGAGAGCAAGATCTTGTTCCCAGGTTTGGCTCATGGAATATCAATGAGTCATGCTTAGTTGACGGTAGAACCATTGATGACTGGGTATTTATCAGCTTGGATAGAAGGGTGTCTCAACTAGTAGACAATATTATTGTTGCCTTATCTAGCATATGTCGAGAAATTGGCATGAACATGGCATCCACAACTATTGTTCCCCCTTACCATGGTAGGAGGGAAGAGCTTGAAGGTTCGAAACTTGATCGATGCTTAACTACTGTATGTATAAGAGCACCCAAGGAGATATCTGCAAGGGATATTTTTGGTACCCTGCAAACAGGAATACAAAGAAATTCAATTCTCAATATTTGGAAAATGTTGCTTTGAAGAGAGGGGACCAGGCACTCGAAGAATCTCATTAGTGGACCATCAACAAGGGCATTCACCGACAACAATAGACCATCCCATGGTCCATCACAATGATAGGTGTACAACATGAAGAGATAAACATCGATCGACCATTCACCATGGTAAGAATCCTTACTTTGGTAACACCATAACCATGATAGATTAGGAAACCTCTTCGTCAGCGTACCCTTGAGCAATTCGCTCAAGATCCAAATCTCTTGCACCATATTTCTTACCATGCATTCCTTGAGTAAGCATGCATAGGGCCACATTACAAGGCCGTGCACAGAGCACATCTTTTCTTCAACCCATGCACTTACCCATCACTCACTATGGGTTATGAGTACTTGGCATGACTAATATGAACATCACCTTTGGAACATCTAGAGGACAACATCAATACCTAGGAAGCAATCCAAAGCTAGCAATTGCTCCAACTCAACCTTGATAACCCTTTTTTGAGCAACTAGCAGTCTTTGGAAGCTCACAATGACACATGCTCATTGGAATCCAAGGAACAATCACATACAGAGGATGGACACTACCTCTCAAAGCACTACATGGAGCAATCCTTATAACAAGGGTCTGTCAGGGACGACAGACTCAAGGGGGGGAGTGTTGGAACTCAAGGTCAAGCACAAGCATGGAAGCACATCAGAAAAGTGGACACACAAGAAGAGGGAGCAAGTAGGGAGCTCCAAGAAGTTTATGTTAAATTTTTAGAAGAATCCCCTACAAAAATACTGATTTTGATCACTCAAACCATTGTAAATATCATTTCACCTTTTTGTAACTCCATTTTGTTCAAGCCAAGGAGTCCTTGAGCTTGAGGAGTATTAG
Source organism: Ceratopteris richardii (assembly GCA_020310875.1). Taxonomy (NCBI): domain Eukaryota; kingdom Viridiplantae; phylum Streptophyta; class Polypodiopsida; order Polypodiales; family Pteridaceae; genus Ceratopteris; species Ceratopteris richardii. The sequence goes on from CM035410.1 coordinate 29,507,476, forward strand.
AAGTATCATCCTACCAAGCACAAGCATGGAAGCACATCAGAAATGTGGACACACAAAAAGAGGGAGAAAGTAGCGAGCTCCAAGAAGCTGAGGTCAAGCACAAGCATGGAAGCACATCAAAAAAGTGGACGCACAAGAAGAGGGAGCAAGTAGGGAGCTCCAAGAACTGTATGTCAAATTTTCAGAAGAATCCCCTACAATAGTGATTTTGATCACTCAAACCATTGTAAATATCATTTCATCTTTCTGTAACTCCACTTTGTTCAAGCTGAGAAGTCCTTGAGCTTGAGGAGTATTAGAAGTATCATCCTACCAATTTTCATAATTTTTAGAGTCCGTTTGAGCCCTCAAATAACCCCTAGAACCTAATTTTTAACTAGGCCGGACACTAGGTCTGGATAGGACCAAAATTAGTCAAGAAACTATAAAAACAGATAGAGAGCTCATTTTTGGGATAAGCTTATTAGAGAGTTAGCTTTCTAGAGATTGAAGCTTGTAAGGGAGTTCTTTGTAATAGAAGCTTTCCATTGTTCCTCTCTTTGCTCTTACCATGTGCGCGTTATCGCGGGGTTTCATGGAAAGGAGGGTGTGCTACAATGATGGGATCCTAATTATTCATGAGTTTTCTCGAAGAAATCCTTCCGTTCAACTAATATTTCACGTATAGAGAGTCACAGGATGAAGCAGGTTTTTCAATGTGCTTAGGGTTTCAGTATTTCCAATTATGTCAAGCAGATAGCATTCATAGGATAAATACTAGCAATCAATTCTATGCAACTTTGGGAATGGTGGTTGAAACACGTCTGCCACTTATAACTGATGGTTAGAAGTTCAAAGATCCGCAGAGATTGATTAACAAACATGTCGTATAGTTTTGAAGTGTAAGAGTTTTGTACCCAAAAAAAAAAAAAACTAAAACGTACAAATTGAACCTAAATCTAACTCATTTGCATTTGGAAATGCTCTATAGGATGAAAGTTTTTATGGAAAGCGCTTTGATTCAATTTGTGATCTCCATTTCTTTTTACTTTGATTTAGATCACGATGATTCTTCAATCGTTTTGGAACTCGACTAAGTGCGAAGATTACACACACCTTTACATCAATCCCTGTTTTTAAACAAGATTGTTGGGTATGCCAGCCAAGGGAAGTTATTAAGAGCGTTGTATGTGCATTCCACATACACATTATGGCTCAACTTTTTCCTATTTCCCATACGATTTGCAGCAAGTATCACTTATTCAGAAGTTTCACATAGTGAACATTTCAACTTTCGTGGTCTTTGTGATATCAAAAATATGAGAATATCTTCACTTACTAAGAGCATGCTGTCGTGTTGCTTGTGGTACGGAGGAAGAAGCTAGACAAGAAATCGTTAAGTGCTTGTCTTTAAAGCAGTGCCTCTGCTTTCATATAAACTCATAAATTCCCCATTTCATATGATGGAGGCAAATAAGGTGTGTCGGATATTGAAATAAACGTAAGTCGGAACTTTGGCTAACATTTCAATTTCCTTTATTTAACACATGCTCCATCAGATGAAGCTTGTTCATGTAATTTAAAATACTAGGACTTGAAGGTGAAGCTTGTTCATGTAATTTAAAATACTAGGACTTGAAGGTGAAGATGAAGAACCTATATTCAGATATTCGAACTCACAGCAATAGAAATATGGTCGAAGGACCATATAATGAGGATCAGATAAGATCGACTCCAATGGAGATTTCGTGACACAATGAAACGTTGGGTTAGAGAAATCTACTTAAATCTTTGGTAAAACTAGCAAACAGAGTAATCCCTCCACTTGCTGTTGGTCCACCATAAGATAACAACTCCCTAATGGCATTACGGGATTGAACCCAATGATTCAATAAATCATAAACTTGGCAACGTGTAGCATAATAAAACTTCAGCAGATCAAACACCAAAATATCACAAGATGATGTTGATTTGCAATCAGAACAAAAAGAGAAACAGAAGCATATTTTCTTCCGCTCTCAATAGCGTGTCATAATCTATAGCCTCTCACCGTCCTCCGTGACCATATCTACCATCGATCAGTAGTTAAATCGAGGACCATCTTTTATTATGCAGTTTCCTATTGCGAATGACAAGCACATATGTCCTTTGTCAACAGACGTTGCTAGGTCTACTTCAAGAGGAAGAAAGCGTAATGAAAGATACACAGTATTGCAGAAGAAATTACCAGATGAAGAAGATGGCGATTTGCGATTCGATCAAAAATAGAAACAAAAGCATGATTTCTTCCGATGTCAATTGCATGTTATAATCATAACCTGTTCCCGTCATCCATGGACTTTTCCACCATGTGATCTGTACAATACTCGCGAAGCCTGAACAATTCCTCCTTTGTCAATATGTGAAATTCTCTGATCTACAAGAGTTCACAGACCCCTCCTTGAGACAGCCCTCTGTTTCCTCCCGTCTGCCCTTTCAGCCCTGTGACTTGATGCCCTCTTGAACAGAACTTTCTACGGGCTTTGTTTCCCACCATAGCTTAGCTTGCTTGCGACTGCGTCACGTGCACTTGCTACGCTCTCTTGACTTCTTCTTCCTGTCCTTTGCCATGGCTCAACAGAGATGTACTCTCCCCAGTCTCAGAGAACGAAGGAAAAGAATAGATATCCAATGTCCCCCCTTCGGCACAGTGCAGTGGTCCCTCCCTTTTACAGATTGTGAATCCCTCTTTCTTCTGCCACCGCGAAGCATCTCCAAGAACCCTCGAAGATATGATTCCACCTGTCCTCTTTCCCTCCTAGAACTCCCTTTTGAAATCTTCCAGACATCTCTTGTATGAACTGAATTCCCGCCGAGTTGAATGTTCAATGTTTCTCATTCATTTGTGTGCCTCCTCAATGAGATCTTTCACGCACAGTTGCCGATGGAAAGCCTCCCTCTCAAAACCCTTCCAAACCAAGAGCTGAAAGAGAAAAGTGTATATCCTTGACGTCTACTGATTTGACTGCTATATAGTGCAAAAGCTACGAGCACTTTCCTAATATTTTCTTCATTCAGTTTCAAGCATACATAGGTGGCTGCACCATTTTTTCCCTTCAAGCGAGCGCAAAGGCTACCCCCAAACATGTGGCACCAGCCGCTGCAAGATTCTAAGCATCCTCTAGATATGATAGCAAATTTGTAGCAAAGATTTAAATTGACATCTTCAGCTCGATTATTGATCTGGAATCTAAATCTTGACCACATCCACCCCTCTAAACATGTGCATCCTCCGGATGCGCCACCATCGATCTCGGTATCTGCAAATCATTGTGAAAATTCAAAGTGCACGGGTTAAAACAAATGTGCCTATGCATGGCCATGTAATGGGCCCTACATATGCATACTCTAGGTGCATTGAAAAACGATATGGTGCAGATAAGGGAGTTATCAAGCATTTGATGATGAGACTTCACACTCAAATTGAACTCATCAGCTTGACATATATATACAACTCTTTACAAGTGCAATCAAGCATGCATCTACAAGTTTAAAAATACTTGTGTTCTTTACATTTTTTTTATTCATATGTTAAACGCATTAAGAAAAAACAAAATGGTGCGAAAATCAAAGTTTTATGGTATCTAAGCAAGGAAGCTCACATCACTCTCTACTCCATTCTCTTACAGATGCAATCACTCTTCCTTACTCAAAACTATTCTCTCGTATCACTCAAAACTTGATTTATTATTTTTATTTACAATGATATTTACCTATCTAATTCATGTGCAGATGAACATGCTTCTATTGGAATGAAAAGATGTGCTTTCTACACATTTTTACATGCATATTTGGTGTGAAATGCATCTCAAAATGGGTGCAAAAAAAATTTTGGTTAACAGGAGAGCTAAGAAAAAAGACAAGGCTTTTTTATCTTCACTTCACTTCCTATTTTCATCGCCTTCCTTCAATCTTCTCCTACATTCAAATACTGAACGCGTGATAAGAAATATCAATCCATCAAAATACTCATATGGACACATGCAATCCATGATAATACTTCACAAATATCTATTTTCAATATGTTATGTACAAGCAATTGAAAAACCATTGCTCTTTTCACGATCCATTCAAATTCTTGATTTGCAATCGGCTCCAAATCTTCACCTGTACTCATGAACTCAGAAAACACATCAGTAGCATCATATTTAAAAAGATTATTTGAAAAAAAGTTATCTACTTGAATACTAGATGCACTTACTCCTTCTACTTATTTATATATTTATTTATTTATTTATTTATTTATTTATTTATTTATTTATTTATTTATTTATTTATTTATTTATTTGTTTATTTATATATTTATGTATTTATTTTATTTATTTATTTATTTAATTTATCTATATTTATGTTTGTTTGTTTATTTATTTATTTATTTATTTATTTATTCATTTATTTATTTATTTATGTTTTTATTTATTTATTCATGTATTTATTTGTTTGATTTTTTTATATTTTATTTTTATTTATTTATTTATTTATTTATTTCATTTATGTATTTATTTATTTCTTTATTTATTTATATATTTATATATCTATTTATTTATTTATTTACTTATTTATTTTTATATTTACTTTTAGCCATCTCAAAAAATCAAAACATAATTATTAAGTATTTACATACTTATATTTATAAAAGTCGCTTTTGAATTTCTTGTAAATTCAAGAAATTCCTTTCCAATACATTTTCACAAATAAATGCTCTCCAAAGAAGCTATGTTTAAAAACAAGCCATTTTTGAATTGCATCAATCAAGGATGCATACATAAATACGGTAAATATGTACACAAGTCACCTTATTTGCTTGTCTTTCTCTTGGCAGCTTGATCGACATGCATAGCATTTTGTAAATCTAAGAATCCATGTTTCAATTGCTTGACCATAGGATTCTTTGTTCAAGATACTTTCAAATTCATCATATGTAGGATCAAAAACATATTTATAAGGAGTTTGGAATTTTAACATATTTGTTTCATCATTAAGACATTCTTGTAAACACATATTTTGGTCTTTTTCATAGTTGAAATCATTTGAAGGGATTTCATCCTTCTCATCATCCTCTATTGTATTCCCATCTTTATCAAGTTGGGGTTCTTGGATCAACATGTTTGAATCCCACTTCGGATGGAAGTGTTCATCACATTCGGATAATGAACGATATTCATCTTTGAAATCTTTAATGAGATCATCTTGTTCTACCTGAGTTCCAGAGATTATAAGGTGTGCTTCTTCTTCCAACCTATCAAGGAACTCTGCATCACTATCTTTTTCATGATCCCAAACTATTTGTCCTTCAACATGAAGGAAATCAATATCTTCATAATCAAGAAAGCTTTCATCTTCAATGTCACTAGATTCTTGCACATTGAGGTCAGACTCATCACAATTTGAACTCCTTCTAGGACTATGCATATAGTTGAAGGAAACTCAAATTCCTTATTTGCAATGTCATCATAAAATTCTACATTCATCTCCATGGATTTTTGTTCATTTTCTTCAGAAGATGAACTTAGGTCATATTTTTCATACACTTCATCAGTTATTGATTCTTGCTCGAATGTCTCATCATATACGAGCACTTCAGTACCTAAGCTTGATTCAATTAGATCTTTATTCATTTGATAATTTTCAGAGTCATTTGAATCAATCTTCTCACAATCATTCTCCTTAGGTAGCATGCTATCATGAAATTTTTCATACACTTCAATAAGTGCTACTTCCATCTCTTCATGCACAATTTCTTCAGTGCATGGACTCAACTCATCATAATCATCTTTGACATTCGTATCAGTATTTAGAAGATCAATTAGTAGTGATTTCTCATCCTCCTCATGATCATTCACATCTCCCTTTATATGGAGTGTAATATCATTTACATGCATATCATTATACTTAAGCTCAATCAGCAACTCATTATTACTTCCATGAATAGGTACATATTCTTCTATCTTTGAATGCTCATTCAATGTGGCATCACTCAAGAGTTTTCCAAAATCTTCATCTTGGTTTGGACTTCTCATATACTCAGCATCATGCTTATCACCGTCTATATGTATATCACTATCTAGAGGACTCTTCATTTCTATGTCTTCTCGATTAGCATCATGCTCGCTTGGAGTCTCTTCACATGATTTAGTTGTTGGATCATATCCTGTATTTGATTCATGTACTTGGACATCACTATCAACTAGCATCGAATCACATCCCCACTCTTGTTTATCGTCATCGCTTGAGTATGCATCTTGAGCTCGACTTTCACACAAATTTATTAGATTTTCTTTTTGTACTACATCTTTTATCATCATTTGGGATTCTTAATGCGTGGTAAATTCCACTAACTCTTTATTTCTATCTTGAATTGTCTTTTGATGTGTTTGTTTATCCTCCAATGGATGTGAGGGGTTCAGGAGCACAAGAGAAGCCTCATCATGATTTCTTGTTGATTTTTGTTGAATTTTGATTTTGTTTGTATTTGGTGTTTGTTTGATTTGGATTTGCTCGGCTTCCACATGCCCCTTTGCTCCTCCCATCATCAGAGTTTGTGGGTTTATGGCACTTGAAGATGTGATCATTGTAGAGAAGCCTACAGGCTCTTGGCACCTTGTAAGATTAGAGGTCATATCGATCTTACTTTTCGAGTTTTCTTGATAACACTTATCATTAGCATGTGTATCAAGCTCATGCATGTTTGCTTCGTGCCCAATTGGGGTCTCTATAACTTGATGGACTTGAATATTACTCACAAGTCGTAAAATACTTGGAGTTTGAGTATCAGTTTTATCTATATGAAGATCAATTCTCCACTCATTTTAAAATTTCTCAAATATTTGTTGCTTCTTAACATATCTTATTACAACATCATGAACGAATGTCCAATCCTCTATGACTCCTGACTCGGAATCGAGTTCTTGCAAAAACGAAATTAGTTCCTCTTGGGCTCTACCATCTATTACCCGTACGAATAAGAACACCCTTTCATGCATTAGACATCTTTGGTCATATTCAGACATATCTTCAAATTGCTTCTCAAACTCTTTTTTAACTTCTAGGATCAGTTGGTTCTTGGGTATATGAACCCACCTCAAGAAGGACTTACGAGTCACTTTGTCTATGTCCTCCAACATGAACTTCTTGAGGAGTGTTGATTTGTATTGCGACCATGTCATATGGTTTATTTACATGAGTTGATCGTGTAAACTGTATTCACACACATAAGCAAATTTTTTGCATAATTCCATATCCATCATAGGATTCAATCCGAAACCTAGGTATTTGGCCTCGAGTTCATACTCTTTACAGAACCTAGATATATTTTTGCCATTGAAAAACCCATATCGCTTGATTAAATGGTCATGAAGAGACTGGACGGCTTTTTAACGTCGATCCTCTTCCTGAAAGCGTATGAACTGAGCTAGGAGATCTTCCATATCTAAAGTGCTAGATCGCTCAATTTTTGGATGCTAACTCTATTCTTCAGAACTAGTTCGATATTTTATTCATCCCCTCCTTTCACGTCGGGTTCACCATGTATGTCGCGGGGTTTCGTGGAAAGGTGGGTGTGCTAGAATGATGGAATCCAAACTATTTATGAGCTTTCTCGAAGAAATCCTTCCATTCAACTAATATTTCATGTATAGAGTCACAAGATGAAGCATGTTTTTCAACGTGCTTAGGGTTTCAGTATTTCCAATTATGTCAAGCAGATAGCATTCATAGGATAAATACTAGCAATCAATTCTATGCAACTTTGGGAATGGTGGTTGAAACACGCATGACACTTATAACCGATGGTTAGAAGTTCAAAGATCCGCAGAGATTGATGACCAAAGATGTTGTATAGTTTTGAAGTGTAAGAGTTTTGTACCCAAAAAACAAAAACTAAAACGTACAAATTTGAACCTAAATCTAACTCATTTGCATTTGGAAATGCTCTAGAGGATGAAAGTTTTTATGGAAAGGGCTTTGATTCAATTTGTGATCTCCATTTCTTTTTACTTTGATTTAGATCATGATGATTCTCCAATCGTTTTGGAACTCAACTAAGTGCGAAGATTACACACACCTTTACATCAATTCCTGTTTTTAAACAAGATTGTTGGGTATGCCAGCCAAGGGAAGTTATTAAGAGACGTTGTATGTGCATTCCACACACATATTATGGATCAACTATTTCCTATTTCCCATATGCTTTGCAGCAAGAATCAAAGAATCACTTATTCAGAAGTTTCACATAGTGAACATTTCAAATTTCGTGGTCTTTCTGATATCAAAAATATGAGAATATCTTCACTTACTAAGAGCATGCTGTCGTGTTGCTTGTGGTATGGAGGAAGAAGGTAGACAAGAAATCGTTAAGTGCTTGTCTTTAAAGCAGTGCCTCTGCTTTCATATAAACTCATAAATTCCCCATTTCATATGATGGAGGCAAATAAGGTGTCTCGCATATTGAAAGAGCGTAAGTCGGAACTTTGGCTAACATTTCAATTTCCTACGTTTAACACATGCTCCATCATTCCACTATTTCAAGCTACCATAACATCAGATGAAGCTTGTTCATGTAATTTAAAATACTAGGACTTGAAGATGAAGATGAAGAACCTATATTCAGATATTCGAACTCACAGCAATAGAAATATGGTCAATGAACCATATAATGAGGATCAGATAAGATCGACTCCAATGGAGATTTCGTGACACAATGAAACGTTGGGTTAGAGAAATCTAATTAAATCTTTGGTAAAACTAGCAAACAGTAAACCCTCGACTTGCTATTGGTCCACCATAAGATAACACTAATGGCATTATGGGACTGAACCTGATGATTCAATAAATCATAAAGTTGGCAACGTGTAGCACTGATAATAAAACTTCAGCAGATCAAACACCAAAATATCAGAAGACGATGTCGATTTGCAATAAGAACAAAAAGTGAAACAAAAGCATATTTTCTTCCGCTCTCAATAGTGTGTCATAATCTATAGCCTGTCGCCGTTCTCCGCGACCCTATCTACCATGTGATCAGTAGATGAACAATAACGTAGTTAAATCGAGGACCATCTTTTATTATTCAGTTTCCTATTGTGAATGACAAGCACATATGTCCTTTGTCAACAGACGTTGCTAGGTCTACTTCAAGAGGAAGAAAGTGTAATGAAAGATACACAGTATTGCACAAGAAATTACCAGATGAAGAAGATGGCGATTTGCAATTCGATCAAAAACACAAACAGAAGCATGATTTGTTCCGATGTCAATCGCATGTCATAATCATAACCTGTTCCCATCATCCATGGCCTTTTTCACCATGTGATCTGTACAATACTCGCGGAGCGTAAACAATTCCTCCTTAGCCAATATGTGAAATCCTCTAATGTACAAGAGTTCGCAGACTCCTCCTTGAGACCGCCCTATGTTTCCTCCTGTCTGCCCTTTCAGCCCTGTGACTTGCTCCCTCTTGAACAAAACTTTCTACGGGCTTTGTTTCCCACTATAGCTTAGCCTGCTTGCGACTACCTCACCTGCACTTGCTACGCTCTCTCGACTTCTTCTTCGTGTCATTTTCCATGGGTCAACAGAGAAGAACTCTCCCTAGTCTCAGAAAACGAGGGAAAAGAATAGATATCCAATGTCCCCCCTTTGGCACAGTGCAATGGTCCCTCCCTTTTACAGATCATGAATCCCTCCTTCTTTTGCCGCCGCGAAGCATCTCCAAGAACCCTCGAAGATGTGATTCCACCTGTCCTCTTTTCCTCCTAGAACTCCCTTCCGAAATCTTCCAGACATCTCTTGTATGAACTGAATTCCCACCAAGTTGAATGTTCAATGTTTAAGTTGAATGTTCAATGTTTGGCATTCATTTACGTGCCTCCTCAATGAGATCTTTCACGCATAGTTACCAATGGAAAGCCTCCCCTCTCAAAACCCTTCCAAACCAAGAGCTGAAAAAGAAAAGTGTATATCCTTGACGTCTACTGATTTGATTTCCATATAGTGCAAAACGTTACGAGCACTTTCTTGATATTTTCTTCATTCAGTTTCAAGCATACATAGGTGGCTGTACCATTTGTTCCCTTCAAGCGAGCACAAAGGCTACCCCCAAACATGTGCCACCAGCCGTTGCAAGATTCTAAGCATCCTCTAGATGTACCAATTTCTAGCAAAGATTTAAATTGACGTCTTCTACTCTATTGTCGATCTCGAATCTAAATCTTGACCACATCCACCCCTTCTGAACCTCTACATCCTCCGGATGCGCCACCATCGATCTCGGTATCCGCAAATCATTGTGAAAATTCAAAGTGCATGCATTAAAACAAATGTGCCTATGCACGGCCATATAATGGGCCCTACATATGCATACTCTAGGTGCATGGGAAAACGACATGGTGCAGATAAGGGAGTTATCTGCACAGTGAAGCCTCATCGCCTTGACATATATATACAACTCTTTACAAGTGCAATCAAGTGTGCATCCACAGATTTAAAAATACTTGTGCTCTTTATATTTCATTTATGCATGTTATTTATTTCTTTATTTATTTATGCATTTATATATCTATTTATTTATTTATTTATTTATTTATTTTTATATTTTTATATTTACTTTTAACCATCTCAAAAAATCAAAACATAATTATTAAGTATTTATATACTTATATTTACAAAAGTCACTTTTGAATTTCTTGTAAATTCAAGAAATTCCTTTCCAATATATTTTCAGAAATAAATGCTCTCCAAAGAAGCTATGTTTAAAAACAAGCCATCTTTGAATTGCATCAATCAAGGTTGCATACATAAATATAGTAAATATGTACACAAGCCACCTTATTTGCTTGTCTTTCTCTTGGCGACTTGATCGGCATGCATAGCATTTCATAAATCTAAGAATCCATGTTTCAATTGATTGACCATAGGATTCTTTGTTCAAGATACTTTCAAATTCATCATATGTAGAATCAAAAACACATGTATAAGGAGTTTGGAATTTGAACATATTTGTTTCATCATTAAAATATTCTTGCAAACACACATTTTGGTCTTTTTCATATTTGAAATCATTTGAAGGGATTTCATCCTTCTCGTCATCCTCTATTGTATTCCCATTATCAAGTTGGGGTTCTTGGATCAACGCGTTTGAATCCCACTTCCGATGGAAGTGTTCATCACATTCCGACAATAAACGATATTCATCTTTGAAATCTTTAATGAGATCATCTTTGAAATCTTTAATGAGATCATCCTGTAAAAAATATGAGAATATCTTCACTTACTAAGAGCATGTTGTCGCGTTGCTTGTGGTACGGAGGAAGAAGCTAGACAAGAAATTGTTAAGTGCTTGTCTTTAAAGCACTGCCTATGCTTTCATATAAACTTATAAATTTCCCATTTAATATGATGGAGGCAAATAAGGTGTCTCGGATATTGAAAGAAACGTAAGTCAGAACTTTGGCTAACATTTCAATTTCCTACATTTAACACATGCTCCATCATTCCACTATGTCAAGCTACCATAACATCAGATGAAGCTTGTTCATGTAATTTAAAATACTAGGACTTGAAGGTGAAGATGAAGAACCTTAATTTAGATATTCGAACTCACAGCAATAGAAATATAGTCGAAGAACCTTATAATGAGGATGAGATAAGATCGACTCCAATGGAGATTTCATGTTACAATGAAACGTTGGGTTGAAGAAATCTACTTAAATCTTTGGTAAAACTAACAAACAGTAAACCCTCGACTTGCTATTGGTCCACCATAAGATAACACTAATGGCATTATGGGACTGAACCTGATGATTCAATAAATCATAAAGTTGGCAACGTGTAGCACTGATAATAAAACTTCAGCAGATCAAACACCAAAATATCAGAAGACGATGTCGATTTGCAATCAGAACAAAAAGAGAAACAAAACCATATTTTCTTCCGCTCTCAATAGCGTGTCATAATCTATAGCATGTCGTCGTCCTCCGTGACCATATCTACCATCTGATCAGTAGATGAACAATAACGTAGTTAAATCGAGGACCATCTTTTATTATATAGTTTCCTATTGCGAATGACAAGCACATATGTCCTTCGTCAATAGACGTTGCTAGTTCTACTTCAAGAGGAAGAAAGTGTAATGAAAGATACACAGTATTACAAAAGAAATTACCAGATGAAGAAGATGGTGATTTGCGATTCGATCAAAAACAGAAACAAAAGCATAATTTCTTACGATGTCAATCGCATGTAATAATTATAACCTGTTTCCGTCATCCATGGCCTTTTCCACCATGTGATGTGTACGATACTCACGGAGCCTGAACAATTCCTCCTTAGCGAATATGTGAAATCCTCTTATCTACAAGAGTTTGCAGACTCCTCCTTGAGACTGCCCTCTGTTTCCTCCCGTCTGCCCTTTCAGCCCTGTGACTTGCCACCCTCTTGAACAGAACTTTCTACGGGCTTGGTTTCCCACCATAGCTCAGCTTGCTTGCGACTGCCTCATGACCACGAAAGTTGAAATGTTCACTATGTGAAACTTTTGAATAAGCGATACTTGCTACAAAGCGTATGGGAAAAAGGAAAAAGTTGAGCCATAATGTGTGTGTGGAATGCACATACAACACTCTTAATAACTTCCATTGGCTGGCATACCCAATAATCTTGGAAAACTCTTGAGTGATGCCACATTGAATGAGCATTCAGAGATAGAAGAATATGTACATATTCAGAAGTAATAATGAGTTGCTGATTGAGCTTAAGTATAATGATATACATGTAAATGACATTACACTTCATGTAAAGGGAGATGTGAATGATCATGAGGAGGATGAGACATCACCATAATTCATCTTCTAAATACTGATACAAAATGTCAAAGATGATTATGATGAGTTGAGTCCATGCACTGAAGAAATTGTGGATGAAGAGATGGAAGTAGCACTTATTGAAGTGTATGAAAAATTTCATGATAGCATGCTACCTAAGGAGAATGATTGTGAGAAGATTGATTCAAATGACTCTGAAAATTTTCAAATGAATAAAGATCTAATTGAATCAATCTTAGGTACTGAAGTGCTCGTATATGATGAGACATTCGAGCAAGAATCAGTAACTGATGAAGTGTATGAAGAATATGGCCTAAGTTCATCTTCTGAGGAAAATGAACAAGAATCCATGGAGATGAATGTAGAATTTTATGATGGCATTGCAAATAAAGAATTTGAGTTTCCTTCAAACTATATGCATAGTCCTAGAAGGAGTTCAAATTGTGATGCGTCTAGCCTCAACATGCAAGAATGTAGTGACACTGAAGATGAAAGCTTTCTTGATTATGAAGATATGGATTCCCTTCATGTTGAAGGAGAAATAGTTTGGGATCATGAAAAAGATAGTGATGAAGAGTTCCTCGATAGGTTGGAAGAAGAAGCAGACCTTATAATCTCTAGAACTCGGGTAGCCGAAATCTTCCAGACATCTCTTGTATGAACTGAATTCCCACCAAGTTGAATATTCAATGTTTCTCATTCATTTGCGTGCCTCCTCAATGAGATCGTTCACGCACAGTTGCAGATGGAAAGCCTCCCCTCTCAAAACCCTTCCAAACCAAGAGCTGAAAGAGAAAAGTGTATATCCTTGACGTCTACTAATTTGATTGCCATATAGTGCAAAAGGTTACGAGCACTTTCCTGATATTTTCTTCATTCAGTTTTAAGCATACATAGGTGGTTGCACCATTTGTTCCCTTCAAGCGAGCTCAAAGGCTACCCCCAAACATGTGCCACCAGCCGTTGCAAGATTCTAAGCATCCTCTAGATGTATCAATTTCTAGCAAAGATTTAAATTGACGTCTTCTACTCGATTGTCGATCTCGAATCTAAATCTTGACCATAGCATGTGTGTATGTGTGTGCATGCTTGTGTGCTTTCACTCACACACTTTTGCATTCAGTCGCTCATGGTCTTCATGCCAATCCTCATGTCTCTGTGGATTGACAAGTGAAGGAAGTGGTGCTTACGCTTGAGCTACAGTATGCTTGTCAAATTTTGTGTGATTTTAAGACTGTGACTGGAGGGGTGTTGATGACACCCTAGATGAAGCGGTGACCTGCTGTGATACCAATTGATGGAGCTTGAGGTCTATGAAAGCATGAAAAAAACATAATGAAGAAGAAGGAGCTTGGAGCACAACACACAATACTTTGTGTATTACCACGTGAATGTATAGTTATAGGCGTATATACAAACTTGGCGAAAAAACCTCCTAAAGAGGAAAAAAAGTTCCTTGGTGGTCCTAGTGTGTTCACACACATCACTACCAAAATATATCAACAAGACATACTTATAGAGCTTTTATAATGGGAGTTAGTATAGACAAACATAATCATGTGAGACAAAGGAGACAAAGATATGAAATTTTTGACAATATTCCGTGACAAGAAGTCATAGTCTCTTGGCCCTAGGAACTGAAGGGATAAGTCCCCTAAACCCCATACAAGGGCAAGAGCTCCTCTACACTCCTCCTATTCAAGTTCTATGGGAAACTATATGACATGACGATGCCTTTAGTTTTCCCTTGAATGGAAACCCAATGGCTTAAAATTTTATGTTCTACCTTATCTCATAGCTAGGCACATAAAGATCATCTATTAACAGCAATAGTCAGATAGACCTCATCTTGCTCGGAAATTAGGGTCTTACAAATGTTCAGGCTCTTAGAATGGCTTCACCTCATAATGGGGGCCTCACACCTTAGTGCATCATGGATCATTCATAGTCAATTGAGGGTGGATTATTGAGTATATCCAACATATGCATTCCCTAATCTAATTTCAGTCCTGATTTTGGAGGAGTAAATTAAAGACCGATCTTGGAAGCAAAGAACAAAAACAACTCTTTTACGAGGTGGAGAGAAGACATCAATCATGTGTTAGGTGAAGTGAAGCCAACAAAGTGCATTTTGTAGTGCCATACCTCTAAAGAGTGGTACATTGACGAGTTAAAACATAATCTATTGGGTTTGAACATTTTTTCACGACGAATGGACAAATCATCCTCAACCATACTACTTTACAAGATCCAACGTATGGTGTTTTGTACTCTCCTTCAGAAGATAATGCTAGGATTATTTGCTTCTTACCAATCCAAGAGATATTTGGTCAATTAGTGCACAAATAAATGAGATTTCTTGGTAATTTTTTGTATGTTCCAATATCCATTGATGGTGAAGTATCTTCAATAGATGATTTTGTATTGACCTCATTAGTGTAGAAATATCCTTTCAATCATCCATATTGAATGTCTTTAAAATCTATCCTAGATACTTCTGTTGAGAGACCAAAATATTCCCTAGTTCTTCCCAAACTTCAACGCCTAAGAAATTATGCACTTAGCCTTAGTTTTTCTTTTAAAATTATGAACTTAGGCCATATTTTTCGTATTGAAGAAAAGAATCATCTTTCCTTATAATTACAAGGTTATCTACATAGAATACAATCACACTTGTCTTCCATGTTGTCTTTGAACTATACAAATTAGCTATAGAAGCACAACTTTTGAAACCTATATCCAAGAGATACTTATCCATCCTTTAGTACATGCTATAGGGGCTTGTTTTAGCCCATGTAATGCATTATTTAGCTTACATATTTTGCTCTATGAATGGGGAGCCTCAAACCATGTTTCTTGATCCTCTTCCTTGAGGTCTTCATTCAAGAATGTTGATTTGACATTGATGTGATAGAGTTACCATTGTTTATGCACTTCCATAGCTAGTATAACTTAGATAGTATTCATACTTGGAGTTAGTGCAAATGATTTACAAAATCCAATCCTTTCAACTTGTGAGCATCCATGTGCAACGAGTCTTGCTTTTTACTTCTCCAAAGTACCATCAACCTTGTACTTTAGCTTCCAGACCCACTTTGTCAATGGCTCTATGTTGAGGGGTTTGATCTAGTATCTCCCAACTTCCATTCTTCATGATAATGTTGTATTATATTTTCATGAATGTAATCCGATTAGGATCGTGAAGTGACTCTTCCATATATTTTTGGTTCCTTTTCTCACTTTGGAATGAGATCATCCATCAAATTAATGCTATGTTTACAATATTGGCACTTTATCATCTCTACTTCTCTATTCTCCATAATTTCCTTGGTCTATCTACAATCCGTTTTAGTGATTGTGGGATGGGGTTTTTCAAAATCATAGTGTTGTCTCTCCAAAAACGCTAGAGGATAGATTTCTTTCTTATGGAAATGCCTTCCTTTTTTGCTTGTTCATTATTCAAGATTCACATGGTTCTTTCATGTTTGCAATCGATGATAGGTGTACAACCATACCATTTCAATGCATCTCTTATAGACTAGGGTATCATGTATGTTAAACCTCTAATGACATAGTTTAATCGTGCCCATGATTCTAATGCATATAAGAGCAAACAACTAATACATGTTCCTTCTTATGTCAATCCCAACAATGTTGTTGTTATAGTCCACAATCTTTGCTTCTATCTCAATGAAAGATATTTAATGTTCTTGATAAGCTGTAGAAGTTATTAAAAGTAGATTTCTTTTGATTTGTGGAACGTACAATACATTTGAAAGATTTTTGATATCCAAAAATTAGAATTGATGATAGAAATTGAACCTTCATCCTTTCAATATATCTTTGTTTATTGCATACCTTTACTATGATAGCTTCACTTAGAGGTTGTAAGGAATCATAAAGATATTTTCTATTCCTCATGTTTCGAGAAGAGCCACTATAAAACACCCATGATTCATTTGTTCTTGAATTCTCAATCGAGGAGCATACCTCCTCTATGGTTACAAACAACTCAAACTCTATTTTTGCAATGTTGGCACATGCCTTGCCCTTGCCAACTTTTGAATAATCATTCTTCTCTTCTTCCTTCATGATACAAGAGTCTTGATTTTTGTGGCCTTTCTTCTTGTAGTGGAACCATCCTCCCTTCAACTTCTTCCTTTTTTCATTCTTCTTGGTTTTACAATGGGAGTTGGTATAGACAAACATAGTCAAATTAGACTAAGGAGCCAAAATTATATAAATTCTGACAATACCTCTATGATTAGAAATCCTAGTGTCTTGGGCCTAGGAACCAAGGGGATAGCCCCCCTAGACCCCACGAAAGGGCAAGAGCTCCGTCACACTCCTCTTATTGAGGTTCTAGAAGGAAACTATGTGCCACCACAATCCCTTTATTTTCTCATTGAATGGAAATCAATGGACTAACATTTTATGCCTTATCTAATCTCATGGATAGTCTCATTTAGATCATCGATTTACATCACTGGTCACACAAAGAACTCATCTAGCTCGGAAGTTAGGGTTTTACATATATTTAGGCTCTTAGAATGGCTTCACTGCATAATGGGGGCCTCACACCTTAGAGCATCATGGATCATTCATAGTCAGCTGAGGGTGGATTATAAAGTATATTCAACATATGCATTCCCAATCTAATTTCACCCCTGATTTTGGAAAGAAAATTAAAGATCAATCTTCCAAGAAATAAAAAAAGAAACTCTTTTATGAGGTGGAGAGAAGAGAACAGTCATGTTTTGGGTGAAGTGAATCAAAGAAAGTGCATTTTGTAGTGTCATACCTCTAAAGAGTGCTACATTGACCCGCTAACACCCTAATCTATTAGGTTTTAGCATTTATTCAGAAGGAATGGAGCTTTGTTAAACAAACAAGTTGCACAAAACATACAAAGAGTAATAGTCCCAAAGAGTTATGTTTACCTAAAAATTGGGAGAGCTTCAACCATTTTCAAGGACGTTCAGAGTATCTAATATTTGAAATCCTCGAGGTCATCAAATTGACAGTTGTTTTGCCTCTCTAGGGCCATTTTTTGTCAAAAGAGGTAAAAAGTTTAAACTTGTCGAATGAAAAGTTGTTTCCTTGTCAATCTTTTCTATTATAAACATACATACTTCTTTATACCATGTCAAAATATACCTATGAAAGACGACCTAGAAGTTTTCCAGTCATATGGAATTTTGTCCGCCTCTTAAAGTAAGCTATTTTTGTGTTGAGGATGGCAAACCGTGATAAAAACATTTTGGCCTTACATTCTTTCTTTAACACCTTCCATGGATAAGACTTTTTTTTTTTGAAGAAATAGGAAATTTGAAATTAATGATGGAATGTGTGTAAGTACAAGGGGCATGCTCCCCCACCAATTAGGACAGCAAGAAATAGAAATACATCCTCATCCAGAGAAGGGAGATGTAGATACAAAAGGGGTTTGAAAAGCATGAAACAGAGAGTTACTGTTCCTGTTTAGGGCATACTGATTTCTGGATCTCTAGATGAACTAGAGAGTGTGACCCCTCCAGATATTCCAAAGAGCATAATCAAAATTGTTGTAGGATCCCAGCAAGGTTTCTTCATAGATCAGAGTGACATGAAGACTTTCACAAATGGTATGAAAAAACCTCTAGAAGACCTGAGCATGTCTACACTTGAAAAATAAGTGCGGGATGTCCTCCTCAATGCCACAAAACATGCATAGTCCATCATGAATTCCAAATTGCCTAGCTTTGGAATGACACCATACCCCTCTGTGAAGAATGAGCCACATCAAGAATGAATGTTTAATATTGTATGGGAGGTTCCAAAGACTCATGAATCTATGCTACCATTGAGAAGTATTCTAGTTTATCTTTCATTTGTTGTTTAGCCTATGTAACACCATGTTAACAATTCCTCTCTTGGACTTAAATCTTCTCAGCATATCTTTAGCAATCTTAGACAGTTTGACATATCTTCTCTGAGAATAGTCAGGAAGCTTCCTATCCAGCATGTCTTTATGGAGCAACAACACCTGCATACAACCAGGAGTTAAGTCAGTGGTCTCATAGATTTGCTCAACTCTCAATACCTGAACACCATCAGTTAGGTCCCTCCATTTGGTAAATCCGTATTTACAGCATTTATGTTCCTTATTCTCCAAGTTGTCATTGTTCGAGAGGGAGATCCAACCTGCCCACATGCTCTCTTGTAGAAAAAAGTCAGTGTACTGAAAGAATTTTACATGAGGAGTACAATTCTTCTTGATCATCATCCATGATTGCCACAATCTACAAGTTAGACTACCACCCACGGGAGAGTACATCTGAGGGGAGATTTATATGTCCGATAGGTTATGATTCTTCTAGACCTTGTAGTCATTCAAGCAAAATTTATTAAGATTTCTTTTGATAAGAACAGCCCAAACACCATTAGACTTAATAGATCTCACAATCCACTTAGCAGCCAGATTTGTGGCCATCTTGATGGGGCAGAAGATATCTAGACCTCCTTCATTCTTGGGGAGGTAGCAAATGTTCCAAGCCACTTTAGGAATTTTATTGTGGTGAGGGCTACCCCCCCCCCAACAAGAATCTCCTAGCCAAGGCAAAAACTTGATTGAAGTGTTTTTTGATAGTCATCCAACAAGAAAGAAACTAGATCAATGAGGGGAGAATATAATGCTTAAGCACAAAAACTCGGTGGGGGAGAGAGATTGACAAGCATACCACATAAACACTTTGTTCTTGAATTTATTCATGACCCATTCCCACCTTTGGTGAAGAGTAACTTGAAATCCCATAGGAATACCTAGGAGTCTAAAAATCTTCCCATCCTTGATAATTTAACAACCCAAAGAAGATATAGTCAGGCACAATGTTGTTTGAGGGTTTAAAAGCAGTCTTTTTATGATATATATGGAAACCAGTAGTAGGCAAAAGATGTTGAGGTAGTCAATAACACACTTGACAAAATTGGGGTCAGCTTTCACAAGGATGTTGGTGTCATGAGCAAAAGCCTAAAGGCAAAGTTGGCTATCGGCACCTAGTATATGGATACCTTCAAGGATTCTATTATTCAAGACATCTTTGATCAACCACCCAAGCGCATCACTAGCAATGGCAAAGAGGAGGGGGACAAGGTGCACCCTTGATGAATAGATCTTCTAAGCCTAAAGTGAGGAGATAATGAGCCATTAATGGAGATTTTAGAGTGAGCATTGCCAAAAAGGGTGCTAACAGCGCTAATGAAATTTTTCCTAGCTCCTATGTCATGGAGAGATTGAAGAACAAAGTCCCATTCTATTCTATCATAGGCTTTGTCAAAATCTATTTTGAAGAAATAATAAGGTTTATTAGATTACTGAGCATAGTGAATCCCTTCCCACAAGGAGATGATAGAGATTCTATCCTGGGAACCTTGAGAAGCAAGGATCTTCTGATTTCCCTCAGAATGCATTGTCTCCTTCAAGACCTAATGCTCTTTTCAAGGTTCTTGTAATAGGTAAAAAGGATTTGAACATCTCTAATGGATTTGGACCAAGCAAGAGACCAGCTAATGTGGATTCTAAAATGGTGAGTAAAGATGGCCTTAGTTTTTTCTATGACACATGGAAGATGCAAAATGGATGAATCAAGATGAGGCCAACGGACCTTAAAAGACGGACAATTGTGTTTCAAAGTGATAGAAAAGGGCTATGATTAGATATACATATAGTCTTGTCATTGGACACTTTGGCATACCCAAAATTGTTGAAAATAGGGGATGGAGATGTGACACCTGTCAATCCTAGCAACCAGGTGATTCTCATCAAGCTGTTTATTATTCCAAGTAAAACTTGAAAGGCAAGAAATTTCAGTGAGGTCATCAGAAGAAACCAGCCTAAGCTAAGCTTGCCATTCTTGACCATGAATAGAGCTCCCTTTTTTGTTGAGTCTATCATTAAGGGAGGTAACCATCTTGAAGTCCCCCACAAGAATAATGGGACAAGCCAAGTTAGTGATATCCTCCCAATATTTTGTTCTAAGGGAGGAGCAATTGGAAGCATAAAGGTTAATAATGGTGCATCCAAAAGGTTTCATGAGACTAACCCCGACCCATTGTTGGGAAGGGCTAACAATGGAGTTCTACACAAATTGAGACAATGAGTGTGAAACCCCTAAAGAGGCTCCCCCTCTCCCTTGGGGGTGGTTAATATGATACCAAATGTGATTGCTTGAGTCTAAACTTAGGTGCAACTTAAGTTTCATACCAAAAACTTTTAATTCTTGCAAGCATATAAAGTCAGGCAAGATGGATATGTCATGCATCCAATTAGGCATCCCCTTGGCTCTAACTCGATCAGAGATACCTTTGATGTTATGAGAAATAATATTTATGTGATTTATCATTAACAAAAAAGTAATTAAAGCATCACCTTGAGATGTAAGCTCAATAGTAAACATGTTAACATCAGCATTCACAAGATTATCACAGTGAAATGAAGGGCTTAAATCAGAGCTAACGTTTTTCCAAGACTGAGGACCAGTAAGTTTTTTCTTATTAGTTACAGTAGCCCACCCTTCATTGTCAGGATGTTGATGAGAAAATATCCCCTGCACATCAGTAGTCTCTATTTTAACTTTAAGGTCAAGGGAGATGTTCCAAGTACTTGCCTCAAAAGTGATTTGAGCTGCATTGAGAAGCTTTTCCTCTGCTAGAGGATTAAAAACATCTTCAAGCAAAGCTTCAAAAGATTTCAACCACAACTTACCTTTGTTTTTGTTTTGTTTTACCTACTACTTCTTGGCCTGGGTACCTGGAGGGTGATTTTTGTTATTTGCTAGACATTAGTCCTCTTGGGTTTAGAAATAATCTCTTCTACCCTGAGCAAGGGACAGTCCCTAATCCAATGACCCTGTCTAAAACATTTAAAACAAGCATTTGGAAGATTCAGATATTGAACTTTTTGCTCATGAAGGTAAACACCTTCAGAATATTTTTAATGATGTTTTGACTGGTTCACTTATATCAATTTCCACTAAAACTTGGGGGTCCCATTTAGGGTTGATATTGCCCCTAGTTTTCTGGCCCAGAACCTTGCCAAGAAGGGAACAAAGGCTACTTATCCATGGGTAGAATTCCACCAGTAAATCGAGGAATTCTACCCAGATGGGGACCTTGTAGGTTTGGGTCCCCTCGGGTTGAATCGAGAGTACCACCTGAAGAACGAAATAGGTGTAGATTTTATTAATCATTGCCCCTCAATGATAACCCTTAGTGCACTCTTTGAATCCTCAAAAAAAAAACAAGAAATAGCCATTAGGTAAGTATTGGATTTGTTTAACAAACAAGCCCCTACTTTCCCAATTATGTCTAATCCACTGTTTAAGGACGTCTTGTGGAGGACGTGGCCCGTAACACAGAGCAATGAGGACTCTGTCGATAAGTTGATTTTGCCAGTGATCAAACACAGACTTTTCAATAACTAGCATTGATTCGTTGACTACATCAGTTCTACGCTTAACACCGTTGATAAAACATTCAGGGATGAACAAGACAGCAGACTTACCTTTATTGGTTTTAGAATCAAAACCCGAACTTGAAAAATTACCAAAACCAAACAACTTGTGCTCAGTGGTCAATGCCTCAGCAAAAGACTTCCGTGGTGACCCTTCAACGAAGCCTGAACCAAATAGAATAGCAGCAAGAGGAGCACTTACCTCGTTTCTCATTTCACAGAGTGAGTTACCACTAGAGCCTAGGATCGTCGGAGTTGTAGAACTGCTTTCAGGTAGACCGAGGGAGTGCACTGGACTTGAGACACCAAAAAGATAAAGTTCATGCCTTGGCCATCGACCGGGGCTGCAAGAGACTCAGTGACACACGTACCCATTGTCCCCCCCCCACACAGGAGGAGAGCAAGGAGCCTCCTTGAGCTCACAGTAGCGCGGAATGACACAGTAAAGTCAGAAGAGTCGAAGGTTTGAGGACGGTCCACGATGCATGCATGAAGGAATGAACTTTACTCCCACTAAACCAATGACACAGTAAAGTCACAAGAGTCGAAGGTTTGAGGACGGTCCACGATGCATGCATGAAGGAATGAACTTTACTCCCACTAAACCCTAGAGGCACGCACTCCACTTCTTCTCCTACTCCACTACTGGTGGATAATACTACACTACTGGTGGATAAGACTGTTGCTTCCAGCTGCACAGAATGGATTAAAGTTGCTTTCTCGTAAATCATTAAGCTAAAGCTGTTCAGTATTAAAAGATTCGCCAGCCAACAACTTGCGCATTTCGTTTTGTGTGCTCTATATTGTGCAACGCACTCCGTTATGCTTAATTTGTCAACGCTGTACTTCCGATGCTTTTTCTCAGAAACACAAATCTTTTTGAAATCATTTCCTGAAAGATCTAAATAGTAATCATCTAAAACATAGTGCGCCAAAATCATCGGATCACAGTAACTCTTGAATGGTTAATCGGAGTCGGATCATCCACGGTTTCGAACTGATCATTAACATCCTGTATGTCTCGATCAATCTGCTTCACGTATGTCGCAGTCCATCGACAACGGCGGAGAACACGTTGCCATATCAATTTCCTACGACCTCTAATCGCTATGAAACGATTTCCTTCTGGCCACTTGTAATGCAGAAAATAAATGTTCGCGCACATTGGATCTCTCCAATTTTTTTTCGTGCCATTCTGATTCAATGATTCATATGGCTACAAAATTTTGTGGTCGGTGGTTTTCATTGTTCCATTTGTAAGCAGGAGTCATCGGCGAGGCAGAAACGTACACGTTTCTGCATAGAACTTTTAACACGTACTGATCGGCGAAAGGCTTTTCATTAAGTGGAAACGGGCGAAGCAGCTCTATAAGAAGCGAGCCAGGCTGCTTACGTTCATTGCATCAACTCCTCTGATAGCTGCGCCGGTGGAAATCATCGTAACTAGCTAGCCTTGTGAGAGGCAAAAAGAAACACCCACGCAATACGGGCTAGAGTTGTGTTTTTATCTCCACTATTGCTCTTCATATCATGGGAAACCGCTTTCGCTTCTACGTGCTTCCGTTTGCCGTCATTTTTCTGATCTTCTGCACGGCTTTCCCAGCTGTTGCTGCAACTAGCACAATTGTGGTGTCAGCAACGTGCGACCCTCGAGGGATGATACCTGAAGGGAGTCCATTCTGGGGTCATGTGGGCTTTGTACTTGAGCAGCTGGTCGAGAACACACCATATACGCCAAACTATTCCTTCAAGACGCGGGTTGGAGGAGGCGATTCCCCTGCCTTTGGGGAGGCCTACTGCCGGCCGTTCTGCTCCCCCGACAGCTGCCAGGCATGCCTTCGACAGCTTTCCTCCGGCATCTGGCGCATCTGCAACAGTGCGCTCGGAGCCCGAGTCGAGTATCCTGAGTGCTGGATGCATTATGAGTGTTATAGCTTTTGATCTATGCACAGCTGTCGGCTGCCGCTACAGTCCTACAGTTTTTTCGGAGATATTACGAACCCTTCCATGAGCTTAAGATAACTAGGCAACAGATCAGGCGAATGTCGTCCCTGCTCATGGAAGTTGAATTTCGATTATAAAATAAACAGGAGTTGTCTGACGCTGTGGCACGCATCACCGTATGAACGCCACTGATAACAACCATATATGCTCCATTAAGTTTTCGTTCCTCGGATCTCTGTAGTAAACTTAATGGAACGTGTAAATTTAACTATAGTTTTAACTATGCTTTCTGCATGTCGATTTAATGTCTAGTAACATATGACCTGATTCTTGTCATCTGTATACACTATACAGTAACTTTATGAGCTGCTCCTTCTATGTATAGTAACTTTATGAGCTGCTCCTTCTAGATGGTGATGCGAGGTATCAAATGCATCCACTATGGCAAGAAGTTCTTTATCATGAATTTCATAATTAATTTTTGGAGGGAAAATTTCGTTAAATGATATGTAATTGGATGTAGGTGTCCATCATCTTCATATTGGGAAAGAATGGCCCCTAGGGCAAAGTCTGATACATCTATCTCTAGGAAGAAGGGCTTACTAGAATCGGAATGAACTAAAATTGGAGCAGTAGTGAATGCTGATTTCAAGGTGTGAAAGGCTTTTCCTGCTTCTTTGATCCATGAGAATTTGGATTTTCTTGTAAGCTTGGTAAGAGGTGTTACTATCTCAGAGTAATCTCTAATGAATATCCTGTAGAAATTGGCAAACCCCAGAAACCATTGTACATCTCGAACACATGAAGGTGGTTGATAATAAAAGATTGTCTCAATCTTCTTAGGGTCCATAAAGATTCCTTTATTTGATATAATGTATCCTAAAAATTCCACTTTTGTCTTATGGAAAGAGCACTTCTCCAATTTTGCATATAATCCTTTTTCTCTTAGTTTCTCGAGGACTATCTTTACATGACATTCATGATCCTCTAGATCTTTGGAGAATATTGAGATATCGTCAAGGTATATTACAACAAAATCATCTAAATACTCTTGAAAGATATCATTAACATCTAAATACTCTTGAAAGATATCATTAATCATATTTTGGAAGACAATTGGAGCATTTGTGAGACCGAATGGCATAACTACATATTCAAAATGGCCATACCTTGTTCAAAATGTTGTCTTCCATTTGTCTCCTTCTCTAATCCTGACAAGGTTGTAAGCTCCTCGAAGGTCAACCTTCATGAAGAACTTTGCTTTTCTAAGGCGTTCCAAGAGCTCTGATATGAGTGGTAGAGGGTATATATTCTTTATAGTGACTTTATTCAATCCACGATAGTCTACACACATCCGGAGAGTCCCATCCTTCTTCTTTACAAATAAAATAGGAGCTCCTGCTAGAGACTTTGAGCGTTTGATAAACCCCTTTGCTAGATTCCCATCAATGTTCTTGCGTAGTTCTGTAAGTTCCTCTGGGGATAGTCTATAGATTGGTCCAAAGGGCAGTTGTGCTCCCTCTTGAAGTTCTATGGCACAATCATGAGGCCTATGCTCTGGGAGGATATCTACATTCTTCTTTTAAAAAACATCTACAAAGCCTTTGTACTGATCAGGTTGCTATACTAGATCATCTTTCTTGGATTCTTGAGCTTGTATGACATAGATCATATATGTCAATTCCTTTCTTACTGCAGGTATGAAGGCTTTGGCTCCAACATATGTTAGGTTCTTTTATATATCTCGACGAGTGACTTTATTCTTCTCCTAATTAATGTCTGGATTATGTTTCTTTAACCAGGGCATTCCAATGATAGCCAGGTATATTGGGCTCGATATTACTTGAAACATATGTGGGATTCATGGTCACCATGTTGTACTCTTAATGGTTTGGATTCCATGGTTATATTCCCAGATGCTAGGGGTCCACCATCTACTACTTCATCTACTATTGGTTTGTTCTTCTGAAGTACAGGAATTCCATGTCTCTTGACCAATCCTTCATTGATGAAACATGAGGAGGCTCCTAAGTCTACTAGGGCTGTAAGGGAAAGGGTCTTCTTGGCCATGATTAACTTGATATGTGCAACACATGTTTGTATGGGTGTAGTTGGAATTATGCGACCCTTTCTTATATCATGGTCCAGCTGTATGGTCTCTTTTACAATTGGACTTCCTCCTTTCCCTACTCTACAAGGGTGGTTGCGACTCTAGAGTTCATTCTCTTGTTGGGACAATTAACTACAATATGGCCATGGTTTCCACAATACAGGCAGAACTTATTATCTCTCCTTTGATTCTCTTGTGGTGTTAGAGGTTGGAACCTAGTTACATCTATCTGCATAGGTTCGGGCATAGACTCATTTCTAGGAGTGGGTTGGAAGGGTTTCCATTGGCAAGGTCTTCCTTCTACTTGTCTTTCTTGTTTCCTTTCAAAAAGGAGGTTATCACATTGAATAGCTTGGTTGATGTATTTATTCAATGTCTTAACCTCTAGCATCATGAGCAGAAGGTCCTTTACATCATCTCTTAAACCCCATCTAAATTGGCTTCCGGAGTTTTGTTTCTCCCACTCGAGTCCTATCTACATCTCCAAATGGGGCAGTGAGTTCTCGAAGAAACCCCTCATTGTCATGAAGTATTGCCATATCCTTCTCCAAGATTGGGGCAAACCATGATAATGCTTGACCATAGAGCAAGGTTCCAATAAAATTGACCTTGAATGCATCATCAAGGTATCTATCAACCTGCATATGGATGTACAATTTGACTTGTTCTAGGAACCCTTAGAACTTTCTACAATCACCATCGAACTTTTTTGGCATGCAAATTTTGGGTTCCTTCATGAAAGATGAGCTAAGATGTTGGTTCACTTGAATGCTTCCTTGATTTGCTTGAAAATTACCGACTCATTCTTGTAGTTCCTGGATGAGTGTGCCTACATGCACTGGATGTTCCATCTCAACCTGTGTCTGTCTATGAGTTACGTCCTTGATTTGTTGTTGAAGACTTTGAAGTGATGCCACAATCTGTTCATAAGCATTCTCCATGATGCCTATTCTTGAATAGAAGCTAGTCTTGCCAAAATGTCAAGGGAGCACTAGATTGTGCTCTCTGACTACAGTACACAAGATTACAAAAATGTACTGATTACAAGATCACCCATGCAGGGGAAACAATACAAAGATATGTAACTGATAAACAAAGTCCCACAACGCGAGACTAATAGGTATGGATAACTCGACCAAAGATGATACACAAGATCCCATAACCTAGGATCATAAGTATGAAACAAGATATCAAGATTACAAGAAATCCCTTCTAGCATATGAACTAGATACAAAAAACAACTCGACAAGATCTCGTACTACAAGATTACAAGAGGAAACAGCTAGATGTCTAGGATACAATACTAGAACAAGAGACAAGACTAGAACTGGAACTAGAACATGAAAGTACTAACTTGGTGATAAGGACTCCTTGAGCTCCCAAGAGTGGCATTGGCAAGACTGACTATGTATGTGGCCAAGGCCTCCTTATATAGGATTTCAAGGGCAATTCCATTAGGAAAAAAAATGAACCCTCCTTGGGCCTTTTGGATTAAAGGGTGATTAGTGATGGACCAATGAGAAGATGGTGGTGGACACACTCTAGTCCCTTAATCACATAGGCTAGGCATAGGCTTCTCTTGTTTTTGGATGGTCAAAGAGGGAAAAACCACCAAGAATTCATGGTTTTAGATATCTGAATGGTTTTGGAAGGCTCACGAATGAGTTAGAGCCCTTGGATTGGCCTAAAGATCCAAAGGTTGAGAGTGAATGCCAAAAGTCAAGGCAACTTTCAATAAGAACCCTTGGATTTGTGTGCTTTTCAAAGGCTAGGATCTATCCTTCTTCGAAAATGCGCCAAGCAATACATACCGTTGGATTGGAGCATCGATCGGATGGCCTATTTTCAAACCTTTTGATTTTGAGCACCTTTTCACGTGGACCATTGGATCTTGTCTACATCTAGTGGCTGAGGATGAGTTGTTTAATCCGATAGGCACCGATTTCCTTCCAGCGTTCGATCGTGCCTTGCATCCTATGGTCCAGATCGACTGTGCAAATAAGATCAGCCCGATTTGCGGTCCATCATTGGATGGGCCTAGATCCAAGGGTCCAACTTCTTGCAGAGAATGAGCAAAAGCTGATTTTAAGAATTTTAAAACTCCCACGCATGTCAGGTCATTAAATGGACGTATCCACATAGTTCTTTCTAGTGTTTCGTGCTTTTGAATCGTGGCCATCCAATGGAAGCATCCAAAGGCTCAAAAAAAATATTTTGGAAATTTAGCCACAATATGATAGATCATATTATTTTATTCAAGAATACCACTAGTGGTTTTCTATGTCCCATTAACCTCATAGATTAAGCACTTTAATCCCTAAAAATTAGGAATCCTTACAAGGCCCATGCAGGGTTCATTTTTTTCTCTAATGCCCAAGGGCGATTGCGAGCTGATGATGTCAATAATTCTAACAAGACCTTCGGATGTCATAATTTAGCAAATAGATAGTCGATCTTAGGGTTTCGGCACGTTCCAAACGTAATGAAGGCATTGGTTTATCCTAATTCTTAACCAATCATGAGATATAGGATTCACATGGAATCTGATGTTCAAGATGGTTTCCTTTGTCCATGACATCTACCATAGCTTTGACATAGTCTCTGTCTACTTCCATTAGCTATTGTTGGGTGTCCATGGTAGTTTGAATCAGTTTTCTTACCAAAGGTTTTAGTTGTGCCACATCCACATTTAGCCATGCTTTGGGTATAGTAGGTTCTTCATCCGTTTGTACATATTTTCCTTTTTCAATGTATAAGGTCTCATTACATGGTTGTCTGATTTGCAAGTGGATTGGGTGATCTTCGTCCTTGACCGTGGCAGCCTTTGTAGCGCTTCCTTGAAAGGTTTCATCAATAGGTGATGTTTCTGCCACCACCTTAATGGGTGTGAATGGTTCTTGTTCCATGATTTCTTCTTGTGTTGGTTCTTCCTTCGGATGCTTCATTCTAGAATGACCTTCAAGAATAACTTCTATGAATTGAAGCTTTGTTGTATCATTCATCTTAAGCATGTATGTTTCATCTCTTTGTTGTCTCTCCACTTTTTCACCCTTTACTTTCATATCTTGTGCTTGTTCTTGTTCTTTGCTCTCCACTTCATGCTGATCCTTTACTTGATTGAGTTCTTCCCATTTGCCATTATCATTTGATTCACTTTAGATATCCATGCTCATGGTCAATTGGTCATGATCTTCTGGGATTTCAGATGAAGAACTTGAATTGACTAATCCCAACTCTCTGTATCTCTGGAACTTGGTTAATCTCTTGCCTAGCATATGATGAGATGCGGTATGGATTTGAATGTAGTGATGCCCTTGTACTAGCAAGTTGTCCTTCCATGAACTCATGTGTCTGCTCCATGAGTTCTTGCAACTTGTGTTCTTGGGAGGACATGTATCCTCTTTGATGTTGGAGTTACCTCTTCTTTTAGTACTTCCCTGAGTCTTTTTGCTCCTCGCATCAATGGTTGTGAACTTGTTCACTTGTCTTCTGTAACACATACACCTTTCTTCTTTTAGGTAATGTCGTTGTCTTAGTGTATTTAGCCATTGCCATTGAAGATGGAATTTCCTTCAGATAGTCCTTGATGTTCAAGGCATGGTAGATTAATACTGTTAATGCCACACTTCCGTTAAGGAACTTCTTGTGACCCCATTGCTTCTTAGCCTCAAGCAGTTTTTCTTGAATATTGGGTGTCAAGTTTATTTCGTTGCCTATTTGTCTGGTTGCATGAGATAAAAGTTGGACCAAAATTTTTTGAGGTGTCGTGTATCTATGCATGTTAGGAAGACAAAAATGTTGATGCACCACATGAAATACTTCTTCGATGCCGATGTGATTAATTTCTAGGAATTTTCTTGTTTTGGTCCCATCACTCTTGTCCTTGAGGTCAGTGGTTCCATCCTTGGTCCATTCGAATGCTTCTTTGATTAGCTCATGCATAAATTGGATGGTAACCCATTCTCCTTTGACATTGAGAACTTTGGCTTCTGGCATGGTTGGCTTGTCTAGGGCCGGATGTAAAGTGTTCATCACTTGACTGCATCGTTGGAAGTCAAGTTTGTAGATAGGCAAATCAAAATACTTATGAAGATGGCCTTTTTCAAAACCCCCAGGGTTGGTGGAATTTCGTGTAAGATCATGAAATCTTGTGACATCACCAAAAATTGGTGGTCGATGTCCATGATTTTGATGGTTACAAAGAACATGTGTTCTCCCACCAACTGGTCTTCTTGAAACCAATGTCCTTTGTCCTTCATCACGCCCTTCATTGGGAATTCGAGTACTTCTTCTTGAACCATCACTTCAGAATCTTCAGAAGCCATATGCACTTTTAATGTAATAGAGAATTAGTTTTGAGACTAAACCAATTCCAGCCATGTACTTGTGTGTAATGACTCGTCGTTTCCCATGGGCTGGTATCCCCCTTGCTAAGTAGAAACAAGTAAGGTACCTCACCATACTTTTTCTTATTTTTAGGTCTAAAATAAAACAAAAAATTAGTTTATAGCCGAAGCATTTATTTATTTACAACATTTGATCATTCCTATGATAGTACACGCTAGATCCTATTCCTGTAAGGGAAATGTGCACCGCTACTTTTGTTGAAAAAGTTTTTTGTCGAATGCATGGCCTTGTAATGTGGCCCTATTTCCTGCAATCCAATCATCATCTTGAACCTGTTCATCTTAGTTCCATCCAAAGACTTTGTGAGCATATCTGCACATTGCAATTGAGTTGACACATAGGATAGTTGGATGTCCTTGCTAAGTAATTTCTCTTATACATAATGATAGTGCACTTCAATGTTCTTATTCCTTGCATAATATATAGGATTAGTAGCCAAATGAAGTGAACTAGTGTTATCTCCAAAAATCATTCGAGTATAATCATGTAGCCCTAAATTTGTGTAGAGTAGTTTGAGCCACATAGCCTCTTATGTTGCATTTGCTAAGCCTCTATCTTTTGCCTCTGTAGATGACAATGCCACAGTTGGTTGCTTCTTTCATGAACATGATATTATTTTTGAGCGTGCAAAAGATAAGTAGCTAGAAGTGCTCCTTCTATCATTCTTGGAGCCAGCCCAATCTGCATCAGAATACATCTTGATATCCAAATCAAAAGTGAATAAATAAAATTTCCCTTCATTTATGGTACCTTTCAAATATTTTAAGATCCTCTTGGCAGCTTCCGAGTGAGTTTTTCTTGGTGTATGCATAAACTGGCTTAATGGACTTACTCCATAGCATATTTACACTCTTGTTAGGGTTGCATAATTAAGACTGCCAACAAGCTTCTGGTCACCTATAATATCTTCAAGAAGTTCTCCCTCATGAGAACTAAGTTTGTGATTGAGTTCCATGGGTGTTCGTGCAATTTTAGTGTTCTCCATGTTTAACCAACATATCATGTATGTACTTCCTCTGAGTAA
Source organism: Ceratopteris richardii (assembly GCA_020310875.1). Classification (NCBI taxonomy): domain Eukaryota; kingdom Viridiplantae; phylum Streptophyta; class Polypodiopsida; order Polypodiales; family Pteridaceae; genus Ceratopteris; species Ceratopteris richardii. Next base: position 29,539,287 of record CM035410.1, read on the forward strand.
TAAATACACCAAAATTTGCATACACAAGTTCTAATCGAAGAAAATATGTTAACAAACCAAGGTCACTGATCTTAAACTCTTCCATCATCTGATATTTGATTTGTTTGATGCTGTTGGCATCATTCGCTGTAATGATAATGTCATCCACATAAATGCACAAGTAGATAACTTCTGAGTTGGCCTTCTTTATGAACAAACAAGAATCTACTTGGCTAGCAACAAATCCTTGATCCTCCAAATATGTGACAAGCCTATGGTTACAAGCTCTAGGATCTTGCTTTAGACCATAGAGTGTTTTCCTTAGCTTGCATACATAACCTAGTTTGTCCTTGTCTTCTTACCTTGGTCGTTGAGCCATGTAAACTTCTTCTAAGATCCATCCATTTAGGAACACATTCTTAATATCTAACTGATATAGGTTCCAATTCTTTGAAGTAGAAACACTTACCAAAACCCTGATTGTTGGCACCTTAGCCACAGGTGAAAAGGTCTCCTCATAATCTACTCCATGGGTTTCAGCAAACCCCTTTACCAATAGCCTTGCTTTGTATCTATTTATAGAACCATCTGAATTCTTCTTCATTTTATATATCCACCTGGATCCTATTACCTTCATACTTAGCTTCTTGTGAACCAAATCCCAAGTGTTGTTTTCCTCAAGTGCTTTAATTTCTTCCTACATGGCTTCTCTCCATTCTTCCTTCTTATTGGCTTCTTCAAATGAAGAAGGTTCTTTTGTCATAGAGTCTTTAGTCATGTACATAGAACGCTTGGTGAATAGTGATGTGTCATAGCCATAGCTTATGAGTTTTTTACTCCCCCTTTGAGATCTTCTGAGTGCTTGATTGGAAGACTCTGGAATGTCTTCCAATGGCTTCAACTTGGTCTTGCCTTTTGACTTCCAAGCCTTGAAATCAATCTGCTCTTCATCCTCTGAGTTTACATCTTCTGGTATTTGTTGATCTTCTTGAGTGAGAGTTGGAAAATCACTTTCCAAGTCATAAGGTAACTTGATCTTCCTACAAACATCTTCAAACCATGAATTATTTTCATCAAACACCACATCACTACTAATTGTAAATCCTTTGTTTGTGGGATTGTACAACCTATGTCCCTTCTAATTTTGGTCATAGCCAATGAATATACACTTTTCAGCTTTTGGATCAAGATTCCCTCTGTTGGGAAAGATGGATGGACACTCCAAGAAATGAGTAGGTACTGCCAAATCCTACTTTGTACCAACCCCTTGTTGCTTCAGAGTTGAGTTATAGGTCCTCTTAGCTTTCCAATGACACTAAATAAGTGCCTATGTACTTTGGGAATGATGTGAGAAAAGATTGAATCAAAACAGACTACTTCTAAGTTGAAGGATTAATGAAAATCTTCTATTTTTGTTCACACATCTGCTGCTTGTTATGCTTAGTGCTTCCAGTACAGTAGGAATTAGAAAAATTCCTCTTAGAGGTATCAGATTAGATTAGTAATCTAATGATTCCAAGTGGAATCACTTAAAATGATGCACTATGCACAGAGCAATCAATTCAGCAATTGAATCATTACCCCCGATTTTTTAGGACCTCTATAGAGTTTGACCAATGAGTGCTTCGATGCACTTTTCTCCAAATTGGCTGAATCGATTTCCTTCAAAATGTTTGAGCATGTAGAGAACTTGGAGATGATTCCAAGAAGCTATAGAATATTGAAAATGGTGAAGGAATGATTGAGATATGAGTAGTACAAGTTGACTATTATGAGTGACTATGACAGAGATACCATAGATGAGAAATGTAGATCTATTGTACTAGAACACAATGTTGTACAAGATCATAGGCATGATAATCATAACCTAATGATGGTGAGTAGTGTAGGCTACAATGGGAGCCTCACTCTCTTACAAATCCAATCAGCAATGGCTCAGAATTGAAGTGATCTAGCCCTCGAGTTTTCCAGCCATCTTTTATAGAGATGATGTTTGAATTTGAATCTGAATCCTCTATTTGCTCTCACTAAAACTAGTCCTCCAATCTAGGAAATATTCCCTCAAATGAAGTCATGAATTTTCCAAATAACAAGTCCACAATTTTGGTGGTGATTACAAATATTCTCTCAAGTCAAAAAATGACTTTTATAAATGGTAAAGGATAAAAACTTCCTAGCAATGGTTTCCATAGAGCTTTAATTGTTCATGAACTTCTAGACAAATGTGTAAGCTTGAACTTTGCACCAACACCTCCCCCTCAAGGCAAACATTTTGTCTTGGTCTTCTTCTTCAATCTTCATGAATGTCCTGCAATCCAATCATTGACTTAAACCTGCAAAGTTTTGTACCATCTAATGCTTTAGTCAACAAGTCTACACATTGCATATTATTTGATACATATGCCAACTGAATTTCCTTGCTCAATAGCTTCTCTCTCACATAATGATGGTGAACCTCTATATGCTTGGTCCTAGCATGATAAATAGGATTTGCTGCAAGATGTAGTGAGCCTGTATTATCTCCAAAAATCATTGGAGATATAGTATGAAACCTAAATCCATGTATAACAATCTGATCCATATGGCCGCTTGAGTAGCATTGGCCAATGCTCTATAAGCTGCCTCTATTGAAGGTAAAGCAATAGTAGGCTTCTTCTTTGAAGATCATGATATAGGTTTTTCACCTACAAATGATAGATAACCTAAGTTACTTCTTCTATCATTTTCGCAACTTGGCCAATCTGCATCTGAATATATCTTGATGTCCCAAGTCTGAGGTATAGGGAAAGTACAATCCTTGATTTTGAGTGCCCTTAAGGGTAACTTCAAAATCCTTTTTGTAGCTTCCAAATGAGGTGCCCTAGGTTTGTGCATAAACAAACTTATAACACTTACTCCATAAGCAATATCAATTCTTCTCAATGTAGCATAGTTCAAGCTTCCCACTATGCTTTGGTAACCTCCAATGCTCTCAAGCACATCACCTTTATGAGCACTTAACTTCTGATTAACCTCCATTGGAGTACTTGCTACTTTGGCATCCTACAAATGAAATTTCTTCATCATGTCTTGTATATAATTTCTCTGAGTAATATAAATTCCAGAGTTAGTATAGACTAACTCAAGTCCAAGAAAATATTTTAGTGATCCAAGGTCACTAATTTTGAACTCCTGCATCATCTGATTCTTGATGTGTTTGATGCCATTAGCATCATTACCTATGAGTATGATATCATCAACATATACACATAGGTATATTATCTCTGAATTTCTTCTTTTGACAAATAGAGATGTATCTACTTTGCTCATGATAAATCCTTGATCATGAAGGTATGTAGTCTACCTATGGTTCCATGCCCTAGGTGCCTGCTTCAATCCATAAAGAGCTTTGTCCAATTTACATACATATGTTACCTTGATTGGATCCTCATAGCCAGGAGGTTGAGACATGTACACCTCCTCTAAAATCGAGCCATTTAGAAATGCATTATTTACATCCAATTGATACATGTTCCAATTCTTTGATGCAGCCACACTTACCAATGCCTTGATGGTTGGCATTTTTGCCACACGGGAGAAGGTTTCTTCATAATCAACCCCTAGGGTTTGTGCAAAACCCTTAGTGACAAGTATAGCTTTGTACCTGCTTATTGATCCATCAGAATCCCTTTTGATCTTATAGATCCATCTAGAACCAATTACCTTCATAGACTCCTTTGGTACTAGTTCCCAAGTATCATTCTCCTTGAGTGCTTCAATTTCCTCATCCATAGCTTCCTTCCATTCTGCCTTGGTCTTTGCTTCCTCATATGATGATGGCTCTTCAAATGACAAGTCTTTTGCAAGATAAACAGAGTGCTTAGTAAGTAAGGAAGTGTCATACCCATACCTGATTGGCTTCTTGCTCTCCCTTTGTGATCTTTTGATTGCTTGGTTGGATGATTCAGGTATATCCTCCAACTTCTTCATCTTGACTCTGCCTTTCGACTTGCATACTTTGAACTCTTCTAAGTTGATGGTGTCCTCATCATCTGAGTTGATGTCTCCATTCTGAGTAGGCTCCTCCTTAGTAAGGCTTGGAAACTCCTCTTTCAAGTCATAAGGTAGTTTTACTTTCTTGCATTCACTTTCAAACCGAGTCATTCTCATCAAAGACAACATCTCTACTGACCATGAATCCTTTGTTTGAAGGGTTGTAGAACCTGTATCCTTTCTAGTTTAAGACATGCCCTATGAAGATACACTTCTCTACCTTAGGGTCTATCTTACCTCTTATTTGAGAAGGAATATGCACATAAGCAACACATCCAAAGATCCTACAATGATCAAGTGAAGGTCTTCTATCATGCCATGCTTCATACGGGGTCATCCCATCAAGAGATTTGGATGGCAACCTGTTTACAAGGTAAGTGGTAGTAGATACACTCTCTACCCACAAGTAATTAGGTATTTTTTTCTCATTTAACATTGACCTAGTTGTTTCAACAATTAGTCTATTTCTCCTCCCTGCCACCCCATTTTGCTCAGGGGTATACCTTGTTGTAATTTCTCTCTTGATTCCCCTGTCCTACAAGAATACATCTAACTCATTTGAGAAGTACTCACCTCCTCCATCTGACCTTAGTCTCTTTAGATTTCTTCTTGTTTGTTTCTCAACAAGTGCAAGATACTTTTTAAAGCAATTGAATACTTCATCTTTGTGCTTCATAAAGTACAATACAATCCATCTACTGAAGTCATCAATGAAAGATACATAATACCTTGATCCAAAAATTGAGGGATCCTTACTTGGTCCCCATACATCTGTATGGACAAGCTCTAGGTAGTCCTCATGCATGTAGCCTTTCTTTGAGAAGGGTAATCTGTGAGATTTTCCCAACTGATAAGCACCACATTTAAAAATCATATGTTGCTTGGATACATTAGGTATCCCAAGCACACGTTGGTCTCTACATATTTGTTTTAAAGTTCTCTCACCAATATGCCCTAATCTCTTATGCCAAATTTCAAGCTCTGATAGTGTTTGGTCTTTGTAGCTATAGAGTGCAATATTCCTTCTATCTTCAAGTTCAAAAGTGAATAATCTACCAGTTTTTTCTCCTTTGGAAGTTCTCTTGAATCCATGTTGGGGATCCTCCACAAATGCTCCATATTGGTTGAACTTAACCTGCAAAGCCTTTTCCACAATCTGTCCAACACTCATCAAATTCTTAGTAATTGTGGGTACATATAGAACTCTACCCTATTTCCATCACATGTCTTAACATTTCCTACTTTAATCACTGAGTGCGTGGTGTCATCACCTGTTTGTACCTGATGCTTACCCTTTGGTTCCTCAAGGTCAGAGCAAAGAGCTACATTGCCTGCCACATACTTTGAGCATCTTGAGTCAATGTAGAAGAGATGGTCATCATTTATACCTGGTTTTGAAGTCATATTCATAATCAAAAGAGAATCTTCTTGCTCCTCTGTGTACTTGTTGTAATCTTTCCTTGATTTGTAGCCTCCTTGGTAGTTGCTATTGTAGTTTTTGTTGTAGTTGTTATTATATCCTTGATGGTGATCGAATCTTCCTATTGATTGTGTGTATCCACCTCTTTGATATCCTCTAGCTCTCTGATTCTTGAAGTTCCTGTAACACTCATGTGTAGTATGATTTGACAATCCACAAATATTACATGGTGAGGAGTTATAAGGTCTCCCCCTACCTTGCTTACCTCCTCTGCCCCTTCCTTTTGAGGTTCTGCATCTCCCTACATAGTTGGCTTGGGAGGTAGTTCCTTCATCCTCAACCTTCTTGTTCTTCCCTTTCTCTTTGGACTTACTTTTATCAGTGTATAGGGTAGAAATGTTATTAGCTCTTGATGAATCTCCATTCTTATTGAGCTTGGCTTCATGGGTAAATAGTTGCCGCATGAGTGTGGTAAGGTCTGGAGTTTGCATGTCCATGTACAAGTCCATGGAAGTTATGAAGCTCTCCCATTTGTCATCAGCTTTAATACCATTGATTGCTTGTCTTATAATCTGCTCCTCTTCAATTTCTTCTCCTATGCTTGCCAATTGATCAACTACATCTTTGACTTTGGTCACATACTTTGAGATGCCTTGCATGGGTTGTTTTCTTTGAGTGGTAAACTCAATCCACAATTGGTTCTTCCTAGCCCTTGTGTTGGAAGAGAAATATGAAGACAATGGTTCCCAAGTCTCTTGGGATGTCTTACCATTCCTAATATGTGGAAGAAGAAAATTGGAAATCGAGTTAAGTAAGTAAGACCTTGCTAGTGCATCCTTGGCACACCATGTGTTGAGTCTTTCATGCTCCTCTCTTGTAGGTTGTCCTTTGCTTCTGAATATGGGCATCTCCTCATCTCTTGAGATGTATCCATAAAGGCTTCTTCCTTGAAAGTATGTCTTCATCCTCAAGGACCATGCTATATGTTGAGATATCAAGCTCAACATGTGATGATCCAGGATGACATGTACCAGTTTTTCATTTCTCTGACATGTATAGTGGTCACGTCGGTATATGTCAAGGATACTTCATTGTGCTTTATTAGATTTACCTACCGAGAGCAATGGCACATTTTTTCCTTGCTACCTCACTCATTCGTGGACATTAGGTTTTTCCTTATGTACTGATCTTTATATATTGCACTTGTTGTATTCTTGTTTTTAGGTCATTCTTGTACATTCCTTTCTTGTAATAGAAGAAGAAGATCCTTCTTCCTTGCCTTAATCTATGTGTGTGCTTCTCCTTGAGAGTGAGAGTGTGTGTGTGAGATCTCTTCCTTGTCTCCTTCCTCCTGACATGGTATCAGAGCCAGCGTGGCTGTAGAGAGATCATGGAGAAGGTGACAGTGAAGAGTATGCAGCAATGCATGGAGAAAACGTGATTCACAAATGACCTCCGTTTCCTACAAAAATGGACGTGAAGGTAGAAGACCTCTATTTGCTACAAAAATCAACGTGAAGGTAGAAAACCTCCGTTTCAATCCCGCAAGGTGGGGCCCACAAAAAACCAGGTTAGTTTCAGAAACTGTGACTTGCGTTGTGTTTGGAAACACTGTAAATTCTAGATCCAAGATTTCAAGCGATTCTTTGTACTCTTGATACATGAAAACTGTGTTTTTCTGAGATCAAACTGTCACGTCATAGTGCAACAGTGTTCAAGAAGTGCTGCTTGTGGTGTTCTACAGTGTTGTGAACTACTGCAGAAATGGCAAACACAGATGGAATGAGTCAGCTTATGAGTGATAAGCTGGACAAGAACAACTTCCATGCTTGGAGATTCAGAATGATGAATTTCCTGATGGGAAAACGATACTGGAAGTACATCGAAGGAGAGAATGAAAATGCTTCACAATTACCAGAAAGGAATTGGACTGCAGATCAAGTAAGAGCATATGAGGAATGGAATCAAGGAGCACGAAAGGTAATGTATTGGCTATCTGTTAGCATACAGGATAGCATGATTGGACACATACAGGATTCCAAGACTCCAAAAGAGGCTTGGAATAGTTTGGTCACATTGTATGAGACCAATATAAAGGCACGGAAATTGCAACTCAAGAACGAGTTGCATACATTGGAGAAGAAGAGCATGTCAGTAAGTGACTACACCTTGAAGATCAAAAGCATATGTGAGTCACTTGCATCTATTGGTGTGAATGTAGATGATGATGATGATGATAAGGTGGAAGTGTGTCTTCGTGGTTTAGGAGCTGCATATAAGCAGTTCAAAACTTCAATATAGACTAGGGAAAATATTCCGAATTTTGTTGATTTGGTATCTATGCTGATTATTGAAGAAAAGAATCTTGGTCAGGATTCAAACTCTCAAGGAAAGCCCAGTTCTGAGCAGGTATTCTACTCTGGCAGAGGAAGAGGCAGAGGTAGAGGCTTGGGAAGTGGAAGAGGAAACAATAACCAAGACCAAGGTCAACAACAGAATCATGCAGGAGGAAGAGGACCGTTTCAAGGTAGGGGGAACCAAAGAGATCGCAAAAATTTCCAAAGAAATGATTCAGGTAATGATAGTAAAGGATGTGGAATTGTGGTAAACCTAGACACTTTGAACGTGATTGCAGGATGAAGAATCAAAATAACAGAAGGCAGCAAAACCACTATGCATCCACAAGTGCAGATGATTCTGAGAAGTTGTACATGGTTCAACATCACATGATGAATATGATGTCTGCTCGTATTTCAAAATCGAATGATAATGTCTGGCATGTTGATTTAGGTGCTTCAAATCACATGACCAGTCATGCAGAATGGTTTAGTACTTTGCAGAAAATGCCAGTTCTTGGATATGTTGAAACAAGTGATGATACATTGCATCCTATTGAGCATACAGGAAACATAGCATTGTCTATGGAGGGGGGGAAGGTAAAACATCTTGTTGATGTGTTGCATGTTCCAAATATAACAAAGGATCTGGTTTTTGTTGGACAAATGGTTGACCAGGGATTACAAGTCAAGTTCAATGCTGATGGATTATATGTAGAAGAGTACAAGCAGGATGGATGACTGGTTGCCAAAGGAAACAAAGTGGGTAGGACAGTCACCTTAAATGTGAAGATTCTTGAAGTGAATGCAGCCATGTTTGCAAAAGGTGCAGGAGTTATTGCAGATATAGAGATGTGGCACGAACGGATTGGACATGCAAACTTGCAAAGGTGGAAATTGATGCAGTCAAAGGAGATTGTCCATGGACTACCAAATTTCAAAGTTGCAGAAATACAAAATGTATGTGCAGCATGTCAATTTGGTAAACAGTCAAGAGCATCATTTCCACATGACAAGCATGTTAGTGATAATGTATTAGAAGTAGTACATACAGATGTTTGGGGTCCAGCAAAGACCACATCTATGGGCGGTTGCAGGTTTTATGTTACTTTCATTGATGACCATACATGCAAAGTATGGCTATATTTCATGAAAGAGAAGAGCGAGGTGTTCACTCACTTCCAAAATTTTAAAACTATGGTGGAAAAGTAGACAAGGAAGTATATTCAGACATTAAGATCTAATGGAGGAGGTGAATACATGTCAAATGAGTTCAGTAGTTTTCTTAAAAATCATGGAATTTGACGTTAGTTTTCATGCAGGTACACACCACAACAGAATGGTGTTGCTGAATGCAAAAATAGACATATTGCAGAAATAGAAAGAGCCTTGATGGCTGAGAAGAATATGCCCCATTGTTATTGGCGAGAAGTTGTGCATACTACTGTATACATCATGAACAGAACTCCGACTGCTGCTGTACATCAAGTTACAGCTGAAGAGAAGTTTACAGGTAAAAATCCAAACTTATCATATGTGAAAGTTTTTTGTTGTATTGCATATGTACATGTCCCAGATGAATTGAGGACAAAGCTTAATCCAAAAGAAAAAAAGTGTGTCTTCATTGGATACTCCCTTGAGAAAAAGGGATATAAATGTTATGACCCACTCACACGACATGTAAAGGAGAGCAGAGATGCGATATTTGATGAAATGTCAATCTTCTATTCAGATGCCAAAGAAGGACTGAGTCTTGAACCAAATGACAAAGAAAATGTTGAAAAATCAAGTGCAGAATCTCAAGTTTTGAGTGGATTGGATGCACCACCAAGCAATAGTTCCAACTCAAATCCATGGAGTGGAAGATTACGTGGAAATTTCAGTCCATCAAATTCATCAAATACATCCAAGAAAGGTAAAGAAAAGCTTTCTGTTGGTCATAAAACATGTGCAGGTTTTGAAGACATAGATGGAGATTCAAGCAGTTCAGAAAAGATTCTTGATGAGGAACTTGGATTGCCCTGTATGAAGACTCTAGGAGTAAGAAGGGCACATGCAGATGATACAAGGAGAAGTGACCTAGGACCAAGAAGATCTGGGAGGATGCGGAATTCAATGCAACGATTGACATATGATAGTTACATGGCTCGTCACTCTGCCTACATGACAAAGGTAATACAAGATGTTGAACCTTCTTGCTTTGAAGATGCGATTGGAATTGCAGATTGGGAAAAAGCTATGGATGAGGAGATGGCTCCACTTTATCGAAATGATAAATGGAAGCTGGTTCCATTGCCGCAAGCAAAGAAACCCATAGGCTGCAAATGGGTTTACAAGGTAAAGCATAATGCTGATGGTAGCATAAGCAGGTATAAAGCATGACTAGTAGCTAAAGGATATGCACAGACATATGGCATTGATTATGAGGAAACATTCAGCCCTGTAGCTAAAATGTCTACTATCAGGACACTTGTTGCATTAGCTACAACAAAAGGATGGACTTTGCATCAGATGGATGTGAAGAATGCTTTCCTACATGGTGAGTTACAGGAAGAAGTATATATGAACCAGCCACAAGGATATGAAGGTTCAAAGCATCCAGAATATGTTTGCAGGTTGCAAAAGGCTTTGTATGGGTTGAAGCAAGCCCCTCGTGCATGGCATGTAAGGATTGCGGATTACTTAACCAGTATTGGGTTTTCTATGTGTGATGCAGATCAATCACTATATGCAAGGAAGGTTGATGATGGCATCACTATTGTGGCTATTTATGTTGATGACCTGATTGTAGGTGGTGATAATGAAGGAAGCATCAAAGAGGTAAAGAAACTTCTTATGCAGGAATTTGACATGAAAGATCTTTGTAAGCTGCAGGATTTCTTGGACATTGAGTTTATACATACAAAAACAGGTATATGGATGTTGCAAAGGCAATATGCCTTGAATATGCTGCAAAAGCAGGTTGCTGATATTTTCACCAAAGCACTTGGCACTGAGAAGTTGAAGAAGTTTCAAGAGATGCTTGGATTACAGGATATGGCATTGAGCTTGAGGGGGAGTGTTGAGATATCAAGCTCAACATGTGATGATCCAGGATGACACGTATCAGTTTTTCATTTCTCTGACATGTATAGTGTTCATGCCTATATATGTCAGGGATACTTCATTGAGCTAAATTATTAGATTTGTCTACCGAGAGTGATGGCACATTTGTTCCTTGCTAGCTCACTCTTTCGTGGACATTAGGTTTTTCCTTATGTACTGATCTTTTATATATTGCACTTGTTGTATTCTTGTTTTTAGGTCATTCTTGTACATTCCTTTTTATGTAATAGAAGAAGAAGAAGAAGATCCTTCTTCCTTGCCTCAATCTGTGTGTGTGCTTCTCCTTGAGAGTGAGAGTGTGAGTGTGAGCTCTCTTCCTTATCTCCTTCCTCGTGACACTATATAGTTGTTCCTGGACAATTTATCAATGAAAGAAGGAAAACCATCTCCCATTTTACCTTAGCTTTGCTCTGATACCACTGTTGGGAAAGATGGATGGACACTCAAAGAAATGAGTAGGTAGTGCCAAATCCTGCTTTGTACTAGCCCCTTGTTGCTTCACAGTTGAGTTGTAGGACCTCTTAGCTTTCCAATGACACTAAATAAGTGCCTATTTACTTTGGGAATAAAGTGAGAAAACATTGAATCAAAATAGACTACTTCCAAGTTGAAGGATTAATGAAAACCTTCTATTTTTGTTCACACATCTGCTGCTTGTTATGCTCAGTGCTTCCATTATAGTTGGAATTAGAAAACTTCCTCTTAGAGGTATCAAATTAGCTTAGTAAGCTAATGATTCTAAGTGGAATCACTTAAAATGATGCACTATACATAGAGCAATCAATTTAGCAATTGAATCATTACCCTCGATTTTTTAGGACCTCTGTAGAGTTTGACCAGTGAGTGCTTCAACGCACTTTTCTCCAAATTGGCTGAATCAATTTCCTTCAAACTTTTTGAGCACGTAGAGAACTTGGAGGAATTCCAAGAAGCTATAGAATATTGAAAATGATAAAGGAATCACTGAGATATGAGCAATACAAGTTGACTGTTATGAGTGATTATGACAGAGATACCATAGATGAGAAATGTATATCTATTGTATTAGAACACAATGTTGTACAAGATCATAGGCATGATAATCATAGCCTAATGATGGTGAGTAGTGTAGGCTACAATGTGAGCCTCACTCTCTTACAAATCCAATCAGCAATGGCTTGGACTTGAAGTGATCTAGCCCGCAAGTTTTCCAGCCATCTTTTATAGAGATGATGTTTGAATTTGAATTTGAATCCTCTATTGGCTCTCACTAAAAGTAGTCCTCCAATCTAGGAAATATTCCCTCAAATGAAGTCGTGACTTTTCCAACTAACAAGTCCACGAGTTTGGTGGTGATTACAAATATTCTCTCAAGTCAAAAAATGACTTTTACAAATGGTAAAGGATAAAGACTTCCTAGCAATTGTTTCTGCAAAGCTTTAATTGTTCATGAACTTCTAGCCAAATGTGTAGGCTTGAACTTTGCACCAACACCCTCTAATATGTGAGGGTATATGTGCATAAGCAATGCACCCAAAGATTTTACAATGGTCCAATGAGGGGCTTCTACCATTCCATGCCTTATAGGGTGTCATTCCATTCAAGGATTTGGATGGGATCCTATTAATCAAGTATGTGGCTGTGGAAACAGCCTCTACCCATAGGTAATTTGGTGGTTTCTTTTCATTCAACACTGACCTTCAGCCTCTACTATCAGTGTATTCCTCCTCTCTACCACTCCATTTGGTTTAGGAGTGTATCTTGTTGTGATCTCTCTCTTAATACCTCTCTCCTATAGAAATGATTCAAATTCATGTGAGAAGTACTCATCACCTCCATCAGACTTGATCCTCTTCAAGCTTCTACCTGTTTGGTTCTCAACCAATGCCAAATACTTTTTGAAAAAAGTAACGACTTCAACTTTATGCTTCATGAAGTGAAGGACTATCCATCTACTATAATCATCTATGAATGAAACATAGTACCTAGATCCTGAGATTGATGGCTCTCTGCTAGGACCCCACACATCCGTGTGCACAAGCTCCAAGTAGTCTTCATATATATATCCTTTCCTGTTGAATGATTGTCTGTGAGATTTGCCAAATTGGCATGCTCCACATTTGTAAATAATATATTGCTTGGACACATTTGGAAGGTCAAGCACACTCTGATCCCTGCACATTTCCTTTAGTGTTCTTTCACCTATATGACCTAGCCTTCTATGCCATACCTCAAGTTTAGATAAGGTTTGATCTTTGTAGTTGAAGAGTGCAATTTCTTTGGTATCTTCAACTTCAAATGTAAAGATTCTACTAGATTTCTCACCTTTTGCAATCCTCTTGAATCCTTGTTGAGGGTCTTCCACATATGCTCCATGCCTTGTGAATCTAACATGTAAGCCTTTCTCAACAATCTGCCTAAGATTGATTAGATTTTTTTGTTATGGTTGGCACATATAAAACCTTACTCAAAAGGTTCATGTTACCATCTTAAGCCTTGGCATTTCCAATTTTCTTAACAGGGTGTCTAGTGTAATCACCTATCTGCACTTCATGCTTCCCTTTGGGTTCTTCAAGATCAAATAGCAATGCTACATTTCTAGCCACATGATTGGAACAACCAAAATCAATATATAAAAAAGGTGCTCATCATCTTTACCTTGCTTGGATGTCATGTTCATGATCATTAGAGAATCCTCTTGGTCTTTTGTGTAGTTGTTATAATCTCTTCTACCTCTGAAGACTCCTTGATAATTGTTGTTTTAGCCTTGGTTCTAGTTGTGATGGTAATTGCTTCCTGCATTGTTGAACCTGCCTCTGGATTGTCCATAGCCTCCTCTATGGAAGCCTCTTCCTCTCTGATTCCTTGTGTTCTTGAAGAATTCTTCTCTGGTGTGATTGGTTAGGCTATAGATATTGCAAGATGAGGTGTTGTAAGATCTCCCCCTACCTTGTTTTCCTCCTCTGCCCCTTCCATCTTCCTCTACGTGTGGCGTTCACTTGAGAGGTACTAGCATCTTCTTCATTCTTTTTGCCTTTACCTTTATCCTTACTTTTATTTCTATCTATATAAAGGGTAGAAGATTGGTTACCTCTAAAGTTGTCTCCATTCTTGTTGAGCTTTGTCTCATGTGTGAAGAGTTGCCCCATCAATGTGTTGAGGTCAGGTATTTGCATATCCATATGAAGGTCCATTGTTGTGGTGGACTCCCACTTATCATCAGCTTTGATGCCATTTATGATCTGCCTTACTATTTGTTCCTCTTCTATCTCTTCTCCAATGCTTGCAATCTATTCAGCCACATCCTTCATCTTGCTTATGTAGTCAGTTTTACTTTGCTTTGGTTGCTTTTTCAAAGTTGTAAACTCCATCCATAGATGGTTCTTCCTAGCCCTTGTATTTGATGAGAAGTATGAAGAAAGTACTTCCCAAGTCCCTCTGTAGGTTTTGCAATTCCTAATGTGAGGTAATAAGAAATAAAATATTGAGTTAAGTATATAAGACCTGGCAAGAGCATCCTTTGCACACCATGTAGTTAGCCTTTCTTTCTCTTCCCTTATAGGTTGATGTTTGCTTCTGAATGTTGGCATTTCTTCATCTCCTGAGATATATCCATATAAGCTTCTTCCGTGGAGGTAGGCTTGCATCCTTAGTGACCATGCTGAATATTTGCTCCTGTCTAATTTGTCTATGAATGATGGAAATCCATCTCCCATCTTGCTTTGATGTTGCTCTGATACCACTATTGGAGGAGTGGTGGATAGATTCTAGAGATGAAGTGGTGTTGCAAAACCCTGCTTCACACCACCCAGAAACAAGTTGTGGAGACTGTAGTAGGCCCCTTGAGCTTCCTACTAATAACAAATAATCACATATGTGCTATGGAGCATGATCCTCTAATCAATGGATCAAAACAGATAAGTAAAAAATTGCACCAAGGTCTTAGACTTGATATTTTGGTCTCTGCATATGTTTAGTAAAGTGATCAGTGCTCTTAACCTGCTAGCAATTGGCTAAATTCCTTTTGGGAGTATCTAATTAACTTAGATAGCTACTAATAATGAGTTGTTTCAATAAAAAAGATGGACTACACAGTGAGAATGATGCTTAGAAAGTTAGAGGATTCGCTTGACATTTTTGGGGTGCTTGAGTGTGCAAACCAAAGACCAAAGATATGAAAATATCTCATGATTGGCAAAAGCAATAGCAATGAAACTTGGTACCTATGAACTAGACATTATGATTTATTCTCTCATCAATCATCTACCAAGTAACCTGAGATTTGATTCCTCCTAAATCCTCATGAGAGTAGTGCAATAATCATAGGCACTTTTACAAAGATAAAAGGTAAAAGGTAAGGGAGTGATCATATGTGAGGATATGAGATACATGCTATTTATCCAAGTATGTAGGCTTGGACTCTTTTGCACCAACACTAGTGGTCTTTCAACATGAACATTTACTAGCTGGAGTTTCATCTGTGTGGATCGTAGGGCTGGCTTTCCCCACTTTTCCTAGATTTCGTTAGTGGCTATGCCTACACTTGCTCCGGTGTCTAAGATCGCGTTAATCATGTATCCGTTAAAGGTGATGGGTAGACACGTGTTTCCCTCACTGAATTCTCCAACTTTATCTATTGGGATTTGGATGCTTGATGGAGCTTCCACTTCTTTTCTCTCTTTTATAGATTCTTCCATTCTTGTCTTCAATTCTTTGGCCGATTGTTTCCACAGTTGGGGTTTCACTTGCAATAATTCTTCTATCATTAATGAAAATTGTATTTTTGTTTTCTTGAGTTCTGAAAAGTTATGTGAAGTCTCATTCAGTGATCCTTCCTCTTTGCCCTTGATAGTGTTATTGTTAGTGTCCATGTGAAAGGCCAAATGGCCACCCTTTGTATATGTTCTTTAATAAAACATATAGTGAACTATTCAGCCACAGACTGTAAGTTCAATCGCATTTTGTAAGACCTAAGAAGTCTATCTTCATGCTCCATGTGTACTGTGTTTTCTGTGTATTTTGCAACATCTGTGTGAAGTACTGTGTGCGGCCTCAGGAGCTTGGTTTTCTACTCCGAGCATATCGTCATGGAGCTCTCAAGGAGGAGAGTGCACTGTGGTGCATTGACATCGAAACACTTCACTCGTATCAGAGCAGTTTGATGCAAAAATCTTTGTTCCTTTTGTGCGAGCAAAGCAAGCACCGCCCCTAAGGCTTTCTCCAAGGCTTACGACTAAGGGGGCGACCAAGGCATAGACCTTGGCATACCTTGTCATCCGAGTCACCGAAGTCACCATTGGTGCCGTTGGTTGTGCGTGAGGGAGGACCTCAATGATCAAGGAATATAGAGGTTCCCAGTACTTCCTGAGAGGTCACCCATCCCAGTATTGTTTACCCCTGAGCTCGCTTAACCGTGGCAATCTCTTGCCACTAAGCTACACTCTTGTGGTGTCTGAAGAAGGGGAAAGACAAAGGTTGGCATTATCTTGAACATGTTTTGGTCCCTCAAAGCTTTATTCTTTGCTTTCAAAGCCTATTTTTGAAGCATTTTTGGGTGTCTTTGGAGCCATTTTGGAGTACTTCTACACATAGTTCTCTTCAGACAGGTCCAAGAACATCAAGAAGAGTGTTCTTTCTACTTCTCTGACAATAAATATCAACCTTTGGGGCTGTTTTTTCAGCCACACTCATAAAACTACAGGTTTCTTGAAAGGTTTCAGTTTTGGTGGGAGCAGTTGCTGCAAATTTATGCAGATTTTTTGAGCTTAAAACATCAGAGTTGACAGACACTTGCAGGTGTTATTGGCTAGTTTTTGGGTTGTGTATTCAGCCTTTAGTGTCGTTTTACTGCATATATTGAGCACATACACACCATGTAAGATTATGTGGATACCGCTTATGTACATCCATGTGGTCATTGATATAGCGTTTATGTTCTTTGCATAAAGCCTTTTACGTTTGATAAAGAGGGTCGTGGTGAGGTTTTCTTAACTGGGAGACTATCACGAGGAAGGAGATAAGGAAGAGAGCTCACAAACACACTCTCACTCTCAAGGAGATGCACACACACAGATTGAGGCAAGGAAGAATGATCTTCTTCTTCTTCTTCTATTACATAAAAAGAAATGTACAAGAATTACCTAAAAACAAGAATACAACAAGTGCAATATATAAAGATCAGTTCATAAGGAAAAACATAATGTCTGTGGATGAGTGAGCTGGCAAGGAACAAATGTGCCATCACTCTCAGTAGATAAATCTAATAAAGCTCAATGAAGTATCCCTAACATATACTAGTGTGACCACTATACATGTCAGAGAAACAAAAACTGGTACGTGTCATCCTGGATCATCACATGTTGAGCTTGATATCTCAACACTCCCCCTCAAGCTCAACGCCATATCCTGTAATCCAAGCATCTCTCGAAACTTCTTCAACTTCTCAACTCCAAGTGCTTTGGTGAAAATATCGGCAACCTGCTCATCTGTTCTCACATAAACAAGATCAATATCACCCGCTAAGACCTTCTCTCTATAAAGTGATAATGTACCTCGATATTCTTTGTTCTAGCATGGAAAACAGGATTCCGTGCTAACTGTATGCTGCTAAGATTATCACAATAAATAGTAATAGGCTTTCCCACTTCCACACCTAAATCTGCAAGTAGCATTTCTAGCCATGATGCCTCACATGCTATCATTGCAGCACCTCTATACTCAGCCTCTGTACTCGACAAAGCAACAGTGGGTTGCTTCTTGATGCTCCATGTAACAACTACACTGCCAAGTGAGAATAGAAAACCACTAGTAGATCTTCTATCTGGAATGCTACCAGCCCAATCTGCATTGATGTATCCATAAACCTGCAAATCTACACTAACCTCATAAAACAATGCATAATCCAAAGTAGCACTCACATAACGTAGAGTGTGCCTCAGAGCATCCAAATGTGGCTTCCTGGGAACCTGCATAAACTGACTTTCAAGTCCAATAGTATAACTTAGATCAGGCCTTGTAATTGTGAGATATATAAGACGTCCAACAATTTTCATGTAAATAGTAGCATTTTCCAATGCTTCACCTGATGTAGTATCCAACTTCAAATTCTGATCTAATGGCATAGAAATTGGCTTACAATCAGCCATACCATACTTTTGCAGCATATTCAAGGCATATTGCCTTTGCGACATCCATATACCTCTTTATGTTTGTATAAACTCAATGCCCAAGAAATAGCGTAGCACACCAAGATCTTTCATGTCAAATTCTTGCATAAGAAGTTGCTTTACCTCTTTGATGCTTCCTTCATTATTACCACCTACAATTAGGTCATCAACATAAATAGCTACAATAGTGATGCCATCATCAGCCTTCCTTGCATATAGTGAGTCATCTACATCACACATAGAAAACCCAATGCTGGTTAAGTAATCAGCAATCCTTGCATGCCATGCACGAGGGGCTTGCTTCAGCCCATACAAAGCCTTTTGCAACCTGCAAACATATTCTCGATGCTTTGAATCTTCATATCCTTGTGGTTGGTCCATATATACTTCATCTTGTAACTCACCATGTAGGAAAGCATTCTTTACATCCATCTAATGCAAAGTCCATCCTTTTGCTGTAGCTAATGCAACAAGTGTTCTAACAATAGAAATTTTAGCTATGGGGCTGAATAATTCCTCATAATCAATGCCATATGTTTGTGCATATCCTTTAGCTACCAATCGCCCTTTATACTTACTTATGCTACCATCAGCATTATGCTTTACCTTGTAAACCCATTTGTAGCCTATGGGTTTCTTTCCTTGTGGCAATGGAACCAACTTCCATGTATCATTTCCATAAAGTGCAGTCATCTCCTCATCCATAGCTTTTTCCCAATCTGCAATTCCAATTGCATCTTCAAAGCAAGACGATTCAGCATCTTGTATTACCTTTATCATGTAGGCACAATGACGAGCCATATAACTGTCATACGTCTCATTGCACTAAATTCTGCATCCTCCCAGATCTTCTTGGTCCTAGGTCACTTCTCCTTGTATCATTTGCATGTGCCCTTCTTACTCCTGGAGTCTTCACAGAGGGCAGTCCAAGTTCCTCATCAAGACTCTTTTCTAAACCGCTTGAATCTCCATCAACATCTTCAAAACCTGCACCTATTTTATGACCTGCAGAAAGCTTTTCTATACCTTTCTTGGATGTATTTGATGAATTTGATGGACTGAAATTTCCACGCAATCTTCCACTCCATGGATTTGAGTTGGAACTATTGATTGGTGATGCATCCCGTCCACTCAAAACTTGAGATTCTGCACTTGATTTTTCAGCATTTTCTTTGTCATTTGGTTCAAGATTTAGTCCTTTGGCATCTACATAGAAGCTTGACATTTCATCAAATACCATATCTCTGCTTACCTCTACATGTCATGTGAGTGGGTTATAACATTTATATCCCTTTTGCTCAAGGGAGTATCCAATGAAGACACACTTTTCTGCTTTTGGATCAAGCTTTGTTCTCAATTCATCTGGGACATGTACATATGCAATACAGCCAAAAACTTTTAGATGTGATAAGTTTGGCTTTTTACCTCTAAATTTTTCTTCAGGTGTAACTTGATGTACAGCTGCAGTCAGAGTTTTGTTCGTAATGTATACAGCAGTATGCACAGCTTCTGCCCAATAAAAATGAGGCATATTCTTCTCAACCATCAAGGCTCTTGTTATTTCTGCAATATGTCTATTTTTGCATTCAGTAACGCCATTCTGTTGTGGTGTGTACCTGCATGAAAACTCATGTCGAATTCCATGATTTTTTGGAAAACTGTTGAACTCATTTGACATGTATTCACCTCCTCCATCATATCTTAATGTCTGAATGTACTTCCCTGTGTACTTTTCCACCATAGCTTTAAAATTTTGGAAGTGTGTGAACACCTCGCTCTTCTCTTTCATGAAATATACCCATATTTTGCGTGTATGGTCATCAATGAAAGTAACATAAAACCTGCAACTGCCCATAGATGTGGTCTTTGCTGGACCCCAAACATCTGTATGTACTACTTCTAGTACATTCTCACTAACATGCTTGTCATGTGGAAATGATGCTCTTGATTGGTTACCAAATTGACATGTTGCACATACCTTTTGCATTTCTGCAACTTTTAAATTTGGTAGTCCATGGACAATCTCCTTTGACTGCATCAATTTCAGCCTTTGCAAGTTTGCATGTCCAATCCGTTTGTGCCACATCTCTATACCTTCAATAACTCCTGCACCTTTTGCAAACATGGTTGCATTCATTTCAGGAATCTTCACATTTAAGGTGAACATCCTACCCACTTTGTTTCCTTTGGTAACCAATTGTCCATCCTGCTTGTACTCTTCTACATATGATCCATTAGTATTGAACCTGACTTGTAATCCCTACCCTTTGTCCAACAGAAACAAGATTCTTTGTTATATTTGGAACATGCAACACATCATCAAGATGTTTTACCTTTCCATCCTCCATCAATAGTGCTATGTTTCCTATATGCTCAATAGGATGTGATGTGTCATCACCTATTTCAACATATCTAGGAACTGGCAATGTCTGCAAAGTACTAAACCATTGCACATGACTGGTCATGTGATTTGAAGAACCTGAATCAACATACCAGACATTATCATTTGATTTTGAAACACCAACAAACATTGTATTCATCATGTGATGTTGAACCATGAATAGATTCTCAAAATCATCTGCACTTGTGGATTCTGTTATTTTGATTCTTCAACATGCAATCACGTTCAAAGTGTCCAAGTTTACCACAATTCCAACATCCTTTACTATCATTACCTGAATCATTTCTTTGGAATTTTTTGCGGCCTCTTTGGCTCCCCCTGCCTCGAAACTGTCCTCTTCCTCCTGCATGATTCTATTGTTGACTTTGGTCTTGGTTACTATTTCCTCTTCCACTTCCAAAACCTCTGCCTCTTCCTCTACCAGAGTAGAATACCTGCTTAGAACTAGATTTTCCTTGGGAGTTTGAATCCTCACCAAGATTCTTTTCTTCAATAATCAGCATAGATACCAGATCAACAAAATTCGGAATATTTTCCCTGGTTTGTATAAAAGTTTTGAACCGCTTATATGCAGCTCCTAAACCACAAAGACACACTTCTACCTTATCATCATCATCTACATTCACGCCAATAGATGCAAGTGACTCACATATGCTTTCAATTTTCAAGGTGTAGTCACTTACCGACATGCTCTTCTTCTCCAATGTATGTAGCTCGTTCTTGAGTTGCAATTTTTGTGCCTTTGTATTGGTCTCATATAATGTGACCAAGCTGTTCCAAGCCTCTTTTGGAGTCTTGGCATCTTGTATGTGTCCAATCATGTTATCCTATATGCTAACAAATAGCTAGTACATTACCTTTCGTGCTCCTTGATTCCATTCCTCATATGTTCTTACCTGATCTGCAGTCCGATTCCTTTCTAGTAAGTGTGGAGCATTTTCATTCTCTCCTTTGATGTACTTCTAGTAGCCTTTTCCCATCAAGAAATTCTTCATTCTGAATCTCCAAGCATGGAAGTTGTTCTTGTCCAGCTTATCGCTCATAAGCTGACTCTTTCCATCTGTGTTTGCCATTTCTGCAGCAATTCACAACACTACAAAACACTACAAGCAGCACTTCTGCTTGAACACTATCGCACTATGACGTGACAGTTCGATCTCAGAAAAACACAGTTTTCGTGTATCAAGAGTACACAAAATCACTTGAAATTCTGGATCTCGAATATATGAGTGTTGCCATTTTCGTAGCAAACGGAGATCGTTTGTGAATCACGTTTTCTCCACACCTTGCTACGTACGCCTCACCATCGCCTTCTCCATGAGCTCTCTACAGCCACGCTGGGCAAGGAAGAATGATCTTCTTCTTCTTCTTCTTCTATTACATAAAAAGGAATGTACAAGAATGACCTAAAACAAGAATACAACAAGTGCAATATATAAAGATCAGTTTATAAGGAAAAGCCTAATGTCCGTGAATGAGTGAGCTGGCAATGAACAAATGTGCTATCACTCTTGGTACATAAATCTAATAAATCTCAATGAAGTATCCCTAACATATACCGGCATGACCACTATACATGTCAGAGAAACAAAAAACTAGTACGTGTCATCTTGGATCATCACATGTTGAGCTTGATATCTGAACAAAGACACCCAAATGTCGGGGTCTCTTCGGTGATGCATGTGGAAGACTTACCCTGCCTCGCCATAGGAGATGTATGATAGTTGTCCATAGGTTCTTGATAAGCCTAGTTGGATTATATGCAGTGGAGTAAGTGATTCACTATGCAGGAAAACATGTCATTACTTGCACTTTTATGATATTTTTGACACTGGTCATATGCTCATTTTGGAGAGGATTCGGTGGTGTTCGGAATCTTCTTGCTCCATTATCATTCTATTTAGTTCTCTACCAACATCCGGTGGATCAGGGGTCTAGTGCTAGCTCCATTATCATTCTATTCAATTCTCTACTATCAGAGGTCTCAGGCACATCCGATGGATCAGGGTATAGTGCTAGTGTTCCAAGGAGCTATAACTTGAAGGGCAAGGACCATTTTGAGATCCAAAAATTTGATGGCACAAACTTTGCTCTATGGAAGAATCATATTAAAGATGTGCTAACTCAAAGGAGGCAATGGGAGCCAGTAAATGGAATTTCAAAGAAGCCTGTTGACATGGATGAAGATGATTGGGATGAGTTAGATGAAATGGCCAGGTCTATCATTCGCTTGCACCTGGCATATAATGTTTACTTTACAGTATTAGACTGTGAAAGTGCAAAAGAGCTTTGGAAGAAGTTCTGCAATACATATGAAAAAGAGACGGTATCAAATAAAGTCTATTTGATGAGAAAATTATATGACCTTTGTATGAAGGACACAGATAGTGTTGATGCTCATCTAAATGAGTTTGATGCTATATTCTCTCAGTTAAAGGCTCAGAAAATGGATATGGATAATGAAATGAAAGCAGTATTGATGTTATGCACCTTGCCTTCATCATGGGATACATTTTTCACAGCTATTAGCATTAGTGCACCTGGTGGTAAACTCGTCTATGATGACATATGTGGAGCACTCTTGAGTGAGAGATTCGTAGAAAATACATGGTTGGCACTCAGAGTGGAGATGCATATAATGTTCGTGATTCTTACCAAGGAAAGAATCAACAACGTGGCAGGAGCAAGAACAAGGAAAAAAATGGTCAACAGAATAAGAGTAGAAGTAAATCAAGGAAGAGGGATATCAAATGCCATTATTGTCATAAGAAAGGACACATGAAGAAAACATGTTATGCATTAAAGAATGCTAAAGGTAAAGGACAGAATGTTGATGGGCATGTTAAACAGTTACTACACCATCTACTTCAACTATGAAGATTGAAGAAATTAATGCTATTTCTGATGATGCTCATGTGTTGACACTTGATAGTATTGTGCCAACTGAGGCTCTTATGGCTGATTCTTTTTCCCACACCTGGCTGCTAGATTCTGGTGCTTCTTTCCATGTGACACCACACAAAGAATGGTTCTCTTATTATGCAGCAAAGTCTCTTGGTACTGTGAGACTTGGTGACTCTTACCAGTGTGTGTGAGCACTGTCAATATCGAAAGCAAACCAGAAATGTGCAAAGAATGCACATTGACTCTTCAATTCAGCCTTTAGATCTTGTTCATACAGATGTGTGTGGTCCTATGCCCAGTAGGTCCTTAGGTGGTTCTTTCTACTTTGTCACTTTCATAGATGATGCTACTAGAAAAGTTTGGGTATATCCTATCAAATTGAAGCATGAGGTATTCCCTACTTTTAGAAAATGGCTTGCTTCAGTTGATACTGAAAATGGAACTAAGCTTAAGGCTTTACGTTCAGATAACAGGGGTGAGTATACCTCACATGAATTCAGCCTTTTCTGTCAGTCTAGAGGGATTCGTAGAGAGTTTACAGCTCCTTATACCCCAGTACAGAATGCTGTAAATGAGAGGATGAATAGAACTATTCAAGATAGAGAAGTCTCTATGTTGCATCATGCAAACCTCTCACAAGGCTTTTGGGTAGAAGCAGTATTCACTGCAGTTCATGTGGTTAACCTTTCACCGAGTACTGCCAAAGGTCTGAAAGTGGCACAAGAGTTTTGGATAGGGAAGCCACCATATTATGATCATCTTCGAGTTTTTGGGTGTGAAGCATATGTTCATACACCCAAGAATCTTAGACAAAAGTTGGACCATAAGTCAAAGAAATGCATTCTCCTTGGATATGGTCGAGAAGGACAATTTGGATATTGCTTATGGGATCCTGAAACGCGGACAGTGATTAGAAGTAGTGATGTCATTTTCAATCAGTCTAAAATGCTTAAACAGCCCATTAAGGAGGTTGAAGTGAGAAGAGTGGTGTCTGAGGATACTAGTCCTCCAGTTAGCATGCATAAAAATGCTGCATATAGGGATGTTCAAGTGAATGTCCATTCAAATCAGTCTACACATGTTCCTGTTCAGCAACCATTGAGACATTCTACATGTTCTCACATCTACCTGATAGATATGTTCCAGGTTTAGATTTTGTTATGCTAATAGATGCCAGTGAGCCTTCTTGCTACAAAGAGGCTATGCAAACAGAGGATCATGTCAAGTGGGAGCGTGCCATGAAGAGTGAATTGGATTCTATTCATAAGAATGGTACTTGGGATTTAGTACCTTTCCCAACTCGTAGGAAAGCTTTACCATGTAAATGGGTATATAAGCTGAAATTTACATCAGATTAGTGCTTCTCCAAAGTATAAAGCATGACTTTTTGCAAAGGGTTTTAAGCAACAACATGGTGTTCATTTTGAGAAAATCTTCTCTCCAGTGGTCAAGATGAATACCCTGTGCATGTTGCTTGAATTCGTTGCAATGGCGGACTTAGAGTTAGTCCAAATGGATGTGAAAACTGCTTTCTTGCATGGAGATCTTACAGGTGAGATCTATATGGAACAACCAGAGGGTTATGTAGTTCCTGGCAAGGAAAGTCTAGTTTGTAAGCTCAAGAAGAGTTTGTATGGACTTAAACAGTTCCCTAGACAATGGTACCAAAAGTTTGATGCTTTTATGAAGTCTCAAGGCTATTCTCGAAGCAATGAGGATCATTGTCTCTACATTAAGAGATGGTCAGATAGCAGCTTGATATGTTTGATACTTTATGTCGATGATATGTTGATTGCTGGGAAGTCCTCTTATGACTTGTCAATTCTCAAGAATAAGTTGAGTCAAACATTTGATATGAAGGATTTGGGGGATGCCAAACATATTCTTGGCATGCGCATTACTCGTGATAGGAGTAAAATATGCATATACTTGTCACAAAGTGAGTACATATCCAAAGTACTTCACAGGTTCAATATGCAGGGTGGAAAGGCATTGAGTACACCTTTACCCACATATGTGAAATTGAGCAAGGATGATTGCCCCAAATCAGATGAGGAAAAGGAATTCATGACCAAAATTCCCTATCAGTCTGCTATTGGTAGTCCCATGTATGCTATGGTAGATATGAGACCAGACATTGCATTTGTAGTGGGAGTTGTGAGCAGATATATGTCTAATCATGGCAAGAAACATTGGGAAGTGGTTAAGATGATTTTGAGATATCTGAGTGGCACTAAGGACAAGTTTCTATGCTTAGGTAGAGGGAAAGCATCCATTATTTGTTACACAGATTCTGATTATGATGGTTGTGTAGATGATCGTAAGTCTACATCAGGGTACATTCTTCATTTCGCTGGAGGTGCTATCTCTTGGAGATCTCGTCTTCAAGAATGTACAGTTGTTTCCACCACAAAAGCAGAGTATGTTGTAGCAAGTGAGGCATGTAAGGAAGCATTGTGGCTTTCTCGTCTTGCTTCTGATATGGGTTTACCTCAACATGTACCTCGCTTGCTTAGTGATAGTCAGAGTGCCATTGCTTTGGCTAAGAATCCGTTCTATCATGCAAAGAACAAGCACATTGAGGTGAGGTATCACTTCATTAGATATGCTTAGCCACTGAGTGCATTATTCTTGAGAAGTTTCACACTCGAGATAATGCTACAGATGCTTTGACTAAAGCTCTACCACAGGATAGCTTTCAACACTATTGTCACTTGATGGGGGTTACTTGATTCTTGATCTTACACAGTCACTTGTATACTATGTAACATGCCCATCAGGTGGGAGGTATAGTTTGTATACTTACACTCAAGTATTCTTTATCATTCTTTATTTTTTCTCCCATAGTTACTTTGGCCATGTTGTCCTTTAGTGGGAGATTGTTACCGTTAATGTCCATGTGAAAGGCCAAATGGCTACTAGACACTTCTTTGTCTATGTTCTTTAATAAAACATATAGTGGCTTGGTCAGCCACAGACTCTAAGCTCAACTACATTTTGTAAGACCTAAGAAGTATGTCTTCGTGCTCCTTGTGTACTGTGTTTTCTGTGTATTCTGGAGCATCTGTGTGAAGTACTGTGTGTGGCCTCAGGAGCTCGGTTTTCTACTCTGAGCATATCGTCATGGAGCTCTCAAGAAGGAGAGTGCATTGTGGTGCATCGGCATCAAAACACTTCAGATAGTGGGAGCATGGAACACTTTTTATTTTCTCTCATATTCTCCCATATAGTTGGGTAGTGTGGATATGCTATTCGCTTCTTCCCGATTTTGATCTAGGATGGACACTTCCTTATATACCTCTTCCAAGTTTGTTACAGTTGATTTTCCCAAGCATCTATTTCTTTCAAGGGTGGTAGAGAATCTCCATTCTTTTTCTACCATTCTTCTTGAATTCATGCCCATAGGTTGTGTGGCCAATTTGCCTCTAATTGTGGAATCACTAAGAATTGTTCTTCCTTGTTATCCTGAATGTCTTCCTTATTTTTTTCCTCTACTTGCTCCCTAACTGAGTTTAAGTTGTTCGTATCCAAGCATTCCTTGAATTTTTCTGCTGGTATTCTTGTCTTGGGGAGGGTCGGAATGGTATGTTCAAGTGTGGTTTGAGCTATTTCTATTAGTTTTCTACACATTTCTAGTCTTTCCTTCTCCAATTCTCTTGCATAGTGTTTCTCATGTTGCTCTATACTAGGTCCCGACTTGATTCTGGACTAATAAGCTTTCAACCACATGTTCAAGTCTTCAGGCATAGGGTCTGCTAACATTGATCCTACCTCTATTGGCTTAGATTCTTTGATTGTTTGATGAGAGGTCCTTTGCACCTCTCATTCTTGATGTTGCTTCCTTTCCTTTATAGTTTTCTCTTCCTCTTCAATCTTCTTCTTTATCCATTTATCCTTGGGTTTTTCTCTTCTAGTGTTCCATCTTTGAGTCTTCCTTGTTTTGTCAGTTTCCTCTAAGTCTTTTGAATCCTCGACTACCTGAATTTTGGGTTCTAATCTTTTATCCATCTCAAGCTCAGATAATATTTCTTTTACCACATTCCCCTTGGCTTGGGCTCGAGTAATAGCCTTTAGTGGCACTGTGTATTCTTTATCATTCCCAGATGATTCAATCACTTCTATCACATTGATCTGGGTAGTGGTGGGAACCTTGTTGGGGTTATTAGGGTAATATCTAAATAGATGTTCCTTGCCACAATCACTGGAATAGCCTTCCCATACCCTGGGGAGTGGTGGGTTCTATGGCAAGGTGCATTACCTTAAAAAAGTGATCTCCTCCACACCAATAGCATGGTCCTCTTGGGGCAGGTGGTCTAGTGGGTGGTCTAATTGGAGCCAGGACCTTAGGTGTTGTGTACATGAGGTTAGCATAGTTCGGTCCATAAGAATTTTCATATCCCTCATAACCATGGTATTTTTTATCATAAGCCTCTTCATATTCCATTAGGCTTGCATCATACGAGTAGTATTCTCCTTGGGTTTGATCAAAACCTTGATTCGCAGTTTCTGAGCTGGTCAATGGTGTCACCGGTACTATGTCTCTTTCCTAGTTTTCCTCTGATTGGGTGTACTTTACTAGTACTAGATTTTGTGGATGGGGTGGTTGTTGTCCTAGTAGAGGTTGTGTTTGACCATATCCTCCATGTTCATATGTTCTAGATGCTACCTATGGTCCTGGGTAAGAGTTATACCTTGGAGCTTCTCTACCCTGTTCTCTAGGAGGATATCCATATGGTCTATATTGAGGTGGTACCACTGGTCTTGCCTATCTGTTAAATGTGCAGTTCTTGGTGTTGTGGTTGGTGTACTTTTGACCAAACCCCAAAGACCCTTTCCCATGAGGAAGCTAGAGATTTTAAACTTCCAAGGTTTGTAATTGCTCTTTTCAAGCTTCTCAATATGAGTATGATAGTCTCCCATTGTGTATGAGAATATGTAGTGGCTCCTAATCCCTCCTTGGATTGTGATAGATATGACAAAGAATGATATGTTACCTTCCCATAAGAGCCTCCACCTCTCTTGAACCTTTGGTGATGATAGAAGCTCTCCTTGATTCAAATGCTTCTTCAAATCCTCCTAGTCTTTTCTTCAATCTTTGGCTATCAAGCAACTTTAAGGCCTCTTCTTGACGTCCTCAATGTTTAATTATGACCTCTGATACCATTGATGGAGTATATCCAATTCTAGTTGCAAAAGAAGAATGATAGGCCCTTCTTAGGACGAAATAGTTGACTACCACTATCCACAAAAACTGTAATTGATCTTAGAAACAAAGGACTCAACTTCTCACATTTTTCATACTAAAACTAAACTCTCTAAAATTTCCAACAAGCTATAGATCACTCAATTTGGAGACTCTAAACTATGTCAACTTCCTTTCATAAGGCAAACCAAAAACAAAAAAGGTGTCAACGCGCATCATGGGGGTGGCTGCTGTCGGAGGATCGCAGAGAGAGAAAAATACAACGGGAGGCCAATTGGACGGGATTTTCTGGCAGCAATGTTCTGATAAGGGCGTAGCTCATGATCTCAGGAATGGAGAAGTTACGCAGAGGAAGACGATTGTCAGAGAGGTTCGATAAGATTCCAGGTGATATGATTCCAATCGTCATCTAAAGGGAGGAGCTTGCGTAACATATGCAAATGAATTGCACTACATTCACGGATCAATGATGGAGGATAAGGAAAGCTGTTGATCACTTCTCTCATAATTCACGGAGACACGTTCGTTGCTCTGATGCTGAAGAGAGATTCATCAGACATTGGATCTTCTTGCTTATTCATGATAGAAACGAGACCACGGAGAACACCGAAATTAGTTTGCACTTTAAATCTATGTCGATGTTTTCAGATTCTATTAGAAATTGGAGAATATAAACAGCGATACAATACTTTATAGGTGCTGTTTTTTGATGCATGAGTGAAGTGGGATTGACATACTGTTAATTACGCACATCTTATTTGATTAAGGAAACTGATTTTGAATCACAGTATGACTTTTGAAATTATTAAATTACATTTTATATTTGCGTAGGCATGTAAGGTAGAAGAAAAAAAACTTCTCATAAAATATAACTATGCTTTATTAATTTACTTTGCATTATACAATTTAAGCTCTTTATGTTCTTTGATTTTCAGCATTCTTTTGATCGTGCGCACGTTGTCTTAATCACTTACATACTCATTTCCATCTTTTGCCGAGTAATAGAGCCGACAATGAATAGAACATTACCGTTTTCTTCGGGAGTACCTCTTCAGCTGATGGGATCCGGATGGTCCGGTGGAATTGTTAGCACACTAATCTACTCACGAATGTTTAAGTTGATTTGATATAACGCGCCAGTTTTTGGATACAGCAGTTAATTATCTGAGTTTATACCACATGCTTCAATTGATCAGAATTTCTTTCTCTGAACTATATCTATAGCATTATACTAGTTTGTCATTGACTTTGTTTTTCGAATATCACCACTACGTGTTGATTATATCTCAGCGTTGATATGAAGATATCTAACATTCTTGCAAGAAATTTAGTTTGTATGTTAGGGGAATTTATTTTTCTTTTTTTGAATGCTGCCAGGAAGTTCGATGTTCAGCCGTGAGATTGTTTTTTTTTTAACGATATTAACCTTTAGTGAAGAGCTGTGCGTGGCTCATAAAACCAGAGATTGATTGCATGTATTGAAAACGAACAACTGTATCGATATGGTTTTGAATGGTTCTTTACAGAGCGAGTAAGTATCTAAATCATGAAGACGAGTCGAAATTCTTGGTTTCTGCAATTTGGTTTTTTTGTAAAGCGCACAAGTAGAAAATGAAGTTAAATTTTGATTTAGATCCCCTTTTAAGCTGTAACAAATAATCGCAGGTTCTGAAAAACTTAATTTGCTTTCAAACATATGAGAATTGCACTCTCTATTCCTACTCGAACTTGCTTTGAGGGTGAAATGTCTAAGAATTCTTGATGACAGAATTAGTTTCTTTAACAAGAGGATCTAATCACTCTTTGTGAGTCTTTACGACACCTGAGTTGCTCTCAGCACCCTGCGTGTGCCGTATTTTTGGCGGTCGCCCTGATCCACCGACCGTCGTTTTCGCTCCGACACTTTACCCAAACATGTAGCTTCTACCTATGTGTACCTCTTCACACACATATATATGGAAATATGTAGAGTTGGATCAGAAAGCTTTCAAGATGAATGTAATCAAGGAGAATAAATAGTTGCTACTAAGATTATGGTTAAATGGATACTATAAGAGCTACAAAATAAGCTATCTTTCTCATGAAACAAACACCTGCACAATGAGATATAGATGAAACAAAATCTCACGCAAAGTGAAAACTTCAGGTAGCATGAGGCTAGCTTAGCCAGAGGCTAGCTTAAAGCTGGGGTATACACTCCCAATGAGAGCCTAAAAGTACAAAAAAGAAGCTTGAGGATGGCCATGACTTTCTTTCAAGCTATTGCTTATATAATGCTCCAAAAAGTTAGTGTAGAATTTTAATTCTTACCATGCCTCCAAACCCCCTAACTTTTCTCCATCAAGTTAGATGGAATCTTGAGATGAAAACTCGTGGAGAAGTAGTTGTCAACTTTACCAAAAAGTAAAGTGATGTGGCACTTGACTTTAGCCTTGGTTTACACATACTTGAGCTTGTAAATTTCTAACAATACCAATTTTGGAGATCTAGAAGTTAAGAATCTTTATGATGGAGAGAAGTTATCTACCACTACACGTGGGAATTCCAAATTGATTTGAATGCTTAGTATTGATCTACTCTTGAAAACTCCAAACTAATGGAAGTCATGGATTTTTGGACATGTAGCTCTCATGAAAAGTGAGGTACATGCTCTATTGGCATCCAAGAAATGAAGGATCCAAAGAATGAGACCTTCATCATATACATAGACATGAATTGAAAAGAGTATTGGAAAATGATTGATTCAAAGAAAGTTGAATATGTAAGAAAATAACAACACTATGGAATAGACCAGTAGAGAGAGTTGAGAGAAAAATGCAAACAAAGATAGATGCAGACTGAGAGATAGGAACTCAAATTCTCAGATTGCCAAGTATAATGCAGTTACAATGATGGTGTTGTCCACCCATGTGCTCTCAATGTGGAGCTTAGATGGCAATCTAGATGACTCTAGATGAAGGCCTTACTAGTGTGCAATGCTCAGTAAAGCTCAACCTAGGCCATGCTTATATAACTTTTAAAAGGTGGGTCTATATAGATAAATGTAGCTTAGAGATACACAATAGTCAACAAAATATACAATCTAACAATATCTCCATGACCATAAGTCCTACCATCTCAGCCCTATGAGCTAGGGGGATAGGCCTCCCAAACCCTATAGAAGGGGGCAAACCCCCCTCTGCATTCCCCCCATGTTGGTGCAAATATACAAGCCTCCACATTTGGCTTAGCATGGAAAACTATATGTGGAAGCAATTGATGGATCATGTGAACCATAGCTTGTAATTGTTTGACCATTAACCATTGTAAAATGTTTCTACCTTGAGATAATCTTGTAAAATCCAAAATCTCATGGAGTTAGGAAGAACAATAGCTACGAATCTCATTTAATGGAATAACTCCTAATTTGGGGGAATCACTTTTAGGTGGAGCCAAGTTTGAACTCAAATTCAAACTTGGAGGAAAACTTCTTATACAAAGGACATTGTAAAGTCTCGCGGCTATGGTGCCTCTTTCTGAGCTTACTTTTGATCATTTGTAGAAGCTAACTAATTTACATCATAGCTCACTTAGACCACCATCATTGAGCATCATTATAATGCCAATGATCTTGTATAATCATGTGCTATAATACATATACTTCATGGATCATCTCTGTCTACTTCTCTGCTATTACTACTCAGAACAGTGAACTTTCTTTGGTCATATCTCACTGGTTTTCAACCATTTTGCATGATGTATAGCTTGTTAGAACCAAATTGAAGTCTAATTTATTCTTTCAAAGTTTCAAAGTATTCAGTTCAGCCATCTGGGAGAAATCACCATCGAACTGCTCACTGGTCATCTACTATTCAGTCCCTAAAAAATCGAGGGTAAGCTTTGGATTGCTTAACACATTTCTCAGTGCATAGTTTGTTATTTTAGATGATTCAACTTGTAACCATTAGCTATCCAAGCAATTTAAATTCACTCAAAAGGATTTAATCAATTGTTACTGTACTATGTGCACTGAGCAAAAGAACTAGCAAGTGTGTGGACTAAAATAGCAAGTTTTATGACACTAGCAACTCATAAAGTAGTCTATTTTGATTCAATTATTTCAAGCATCAACTCCAAAGTACATAGGTATTTTCTTGGTATCTTTTGCAAAACAAAAGGTCCTACTATCATACTCTGACATGATTTAGGGCAGGTACGAAGCAGGTTTTAGTAGTACCACCTCACTTCCTTGAGGTATACATCCATCTCTTCCAACGGTGGTATCAAAGCAAGTTGAGGTAAAATGGGAGATGGTTTCCCTTCTTTCATTGATAAATTGGAAAGAAATGATTATCCAGCATGGTCCTTGAGGATGAAGACCTATCTACAAGGAAGGAGTCTATATGGATACATATCAGGAGATGAGGAGATGCCCATATTCAGAAGCAAAGGTCAACCTACAAGAGAGGATCTAGAAAGACTCAACACATGGTGTGCCAAATATGCTTTAGCTAGGTCATATCTACTTAACTCTATTTCTGACTTCCTTCTTCTCCACATTAGGGATTGCAAAACTTCTCAAGAGACTTGGGATACTCTATCCTCATACTTTTCTTCCAATACAAGAGCTAGGAAAAATCAATTGTGGATTGAGTTTGTTACTCAAAGGAAGCAACCTAAGCAGAATGTTTCAGAGTATGTGACCAAAGTAAAAGATGTGGTTGATCAATTGGCAAGCATAGGAGAGGAGATTGAAGAGGAGCAAATAGTGAGACAGATAATCAATGGCATCAAGGTAGATGATAAGTGGGAATCTTTCACAACTACAATGGATCTTTATATGGACATGCAAATCCCTTATCTTACCACTCTCATGGGGAAACTCTTTACCCATGAAGCCAAGCTCAAGAAAAATGGAGAGCCATGAAGAGGTAACAATTCTTCTACCCTCTATACAGATAAAGGAAAGTCTAAGGATAAAGGAAAGAACAAGAAAGTTGAAGATGAAGGTACTACTTCCAAGCTAACTATGCAGGGAGAGGTAGGAATTCAAGAGGAAGGGGCAGAGGAGGTAAGCAAGGTAGGGAGAGACCTTTCAACTCTTCCCCATGCAATATATGTGGACTGTCTAATCACACAACAGATGAGTGTTATAGGAACTTCAAGAATCAGAGACGAAGAGGATTTCAAAGAGGTGTCTACTCACAATCAAGAGGAAGATTCAACCATAATCAAGGATACAACCATGGATACAATACAATTACAACAACAATTATCAAGGAGGATACAAATCAAGTCCTACTATCACAAAGAATTTGATGAGTGTTGAACAGATAGTGGAAAAGGGTTTTCAAGTTAGGTTCAATAAATTTTGAGCTTTTGTGAAGGACCCCCAACATGGATTCAGAAGGATTGCAAGGGGAGAGAAAACATGTAGATTATTAACATTTGAGCTTGAGGACAATAGAAACATTGCACTTTACAATTATAACTATCAAACTTTCTCTGAGTTAGAGATATGGCACAAAATATTAGGGCACATTGGTGAGAGAACATTGAAGCAGATATGTAGAGATCAATGTGTGCTTGGGATACCTAATGTATCCAAGCAACATATGATCTATAAATGTAGTGGATGTCAGTTTGGTAAATCACAGAGGTTACCTTTTACAAAGAAAGGCTATATGCATGAGGATTATTTGGAACTTGTCCACACAGATGTGTGGGGACCAAGCACGAACCCTTCAATTTCAAGCTCAAGGAACAATGTGTCATTTATTGATGATTTCAGTAGATGGACTATCTTGTATTTCTTGAAACATAAGGATGAAGTGTTCACTTGTTTCAAAAAATATATTGCACTTGTGGAAAACCAATTAGGAAAGAGTTTGAAGAGGATAAGGTCAGATGGAGGAGGTGAGTACTTCTCCAATGAGTTTGATGCATTCTTGCAGGACAGAGGTATCAAAAGGGAGAACACTACTAGATATACCCCTGAGCAAAATGGAGTAGCAGAGAGGAGGAACAGATTGATTGTGGAAGAAGCTAGGTCAATGCCAAATGAAAAGAAATTGCATAATTACTTGTGGGCAGAGAGTGTTTCTACTGCCACTTATCTTATTAACAGCTTACCCTCTATGTCACTTGATGGGATGACCCCATATGAGGCATGGCATGGTAGAAAGCCATCACTTGAAATTGTAGAATATTTGGTTGTGCTGCTTATGTGCATGTTCCATCTCAAATTAGAGTAAACTAGACCCTAAAGTTGAGAAATGCATCTTCATAGGGTATGATATAAATAAAAAAGGATATAGGTTTTATAATCCATCCAACAAAGGATTTATGGTCAATAGAGATATTGTGTTTGATGAGAATGACTCTTGGTTTGAAAGTGAATGTAGGAAGGTCAAATTGCCATATGACTTGGAAGAAGAATTACAAAGCCTCACCAAGGAGGAGCCAAGCACAATTGAAGACATCAAATCGGATGATGAGGACACCATCAACTTGGAAGAATTCAAAGCATGGAAATCAAAAGGAAAGTCCAAGATGAAGAGGTTGGAGGACATACCAAAGTCATCCAGCTAAGCCTTAAGGAGATCACAAAGAGAGAGTAAGAAGCCAATCTGATATGGGTATGATACTTCATTAGTCACTAAGCATTCTATTTATCTTGCTAAGGATTTATCACTTGAATAACCTTCTTCATATGAAGAAGCAAGTACCAAAGTAGAATGGAAGGAGGCTATGGATGAAGAAATAGAAGCATTCCAAGAGAATGATACTTGGGAGCTAGTACCCAAGAAAGCATCAAGGAAGATAATTGGTTCTAGACGGATTTACAAAATCAAAAGGAACTCAGATGGATTTCTAAACAGGTATAAAGCTAGACTTGTGGATAAGGGTTTTGCACAAACCCAAGGAGTAGATTATGAATAAACTTTCTCACCTGTGGCTAAGATGCCAACCATCAGAGTATTGGTAAGTGTGGCAGCATCTAGAAATTGGAATATGTATCAACTAGATGTGAAAAATGTCTTCCTCAATGGCTGGATTTCAGAGGAGGTATACATGGCTCAACCTCTTGGTTATGAAGATCCAACAAAGGTAAATCATGTATGCAAATTGAACAAAGCTCTTTATGGTTTGAAGTAGGCACCTAGGGCATGGAATCATAGGTTAACAACCTATCTTCAGGACCAAGGATTCATGATGAGTAAGGCAGATTCTTCTCTGTTTGTCAAGAGAAGTAACTCAAAAATGATATACTTATGTGTATATGTTGATGACATCATTCTGACATGTTGTGATGCTAATGGCATCAAACAAATCAAAAACCAGATGATGCAGGAGTTCAAAATCAGTTACCTAAGGTTTCTTGAAGCATTTTCTTGGACTTGAGTTAGTCTACACTAACTCTAGAATCTACATCACTCAAAGGAAATATGTGCAAGGACAGGCTGAAGAAATTCCACTTGGAGAATGCAAAGATAGATAGCACCCCTATGGAGTTAAACCATAAATTGAGTGCTCATGAAGGTGATTTGCTTGAAGACATTGCAGGTTATCAAAGCATAGTTGGAAGTCTAAAGTATGCAACCTTAACAAGGATTGACATATGCTATTGAGTAAGAGTTTTGAGCCAATTCATGCATAAACCTAGAGCACCTCACTTGGAAGCTACTAAAAGAATTTTGAAATATCTCAAAGGTACTCAAAACCAAGGACTTTACTTCCCATACACATCAGATCTAGATATAAAGTTGTATTGAGATGTAGATTGGGCAGGTTGTAAGGATGACAGAAGGAGTACTCCTGGATATTTATCTTTTGCAGGTGATAAGCCCATCTCATGATCTTCTAAAAAGCAACCAATTGTTCCTCTATCTTCAACAGAGGCTAAATACAGGGGATTAGCAAATGCTACACAAGAAGCTATTTGGATTAGATTGCTCTACTCACATTTGGGACTACACACTCATTCACCTATGATCTTTGGTGATAACACTAGTTCTTTGCATCTTCAGGCAATCCCATTTACCATGCAAGAACCATGCATATAGAAGTGCACTATCACTATGTCAGAGAGAAACTCTTGAGCAAAGAGATACAATTAGCATATGTATCTACAAATATGCAATGTGTTGATTTGTTAACCAAAGCACTTGATGGTACTAAACTTTGCAGGTTCAAAACCATGATTGGATTGCAGGATATACAAAAAGAATGAAGAAGTTCAAGCCAAGATGATTGGCTTGAGGGGGAGTTCTTGTTGCAAATATACAATCCTTCACATTTGGCTTAGCATGGAAAAATATATGTGGAAGCAATTGATGGATCATGTGAACCATATCTTGTAATTGTTTGATCATTAACCATTGTAAAAGGTTTCTACCTCCTCAAACATACTGCTTCACATGCTACAGCACATGCAACTTTGTACTCAACTTCAATAGAAGATAATGCTACAATCGGTTGCTTCTTACTGATCCAAGAGAAAATCCCTGATCCTAAAGAAAAGAAATGTCTAGAAATTGATTTTTTGGAATCAATATCTCTTGCCCAATCTGTGTCACAGTATCCAACCAGAGATCATCCTTCTTCATAAAGAATACCATAATCAGTGGTTCCTTTCACATACCTAAGTATCTGCGTGCGTGCCTTCCAATGAGTTTGGTAGGGCTTATTAGAGAACCTACTTACTACTCCAACAACAGGAGAGAAATCTGGTCTGCTATTGCACAAGTAGATGATGTTGAAAATCAAGTCTCAATCATGCAAAAAGGCTCAACCATGAGTTTTCCAAGTGGACCAATCAAAAAGGAGGACCCAAAGTCATGGAATAAAGTTAGAAACTCCACCAAACTCAATCAAATTCAAATATCATCAAATCAAATTCAAATCTATCGAATCAAATTCAAATCTCATCAAATCTCCAAAAAGTGCACCTAAACTAATTAGTGGGGGTGGTTAGCTAGATTGTAGGAAAATTAAATGTATATATAAGCATCATCCCGCCTTTTTTTCTTGATTTGTATGCATTCCATGAGTTTCCCACTTAGTTTAGTGAAGTCATAAACTCCAACAAGCAGCCCCCTTGCTTGCTTAGCTCATTTTCTCATGATTTTGCTCCGCTCTATCTAGAGGTGTAGTTAAGCTTTTCCAAATCTGATTGTACCAGATTTTAGAGCATTGTTTGCTCTCTCATATTGTGCCCTGAACTTTGCCAAATTTTCAAGTTATTTGGCTAAGTGAGTTGTGAGAAATTGCCAACTTTGTGAAGGTATATCTCTGCACATAGGCAAAGAGTGTTGCAAACAGGTAGCCTATTTTGCAGAGGGTGATTCTCCTAGCTGGAATATCCATTTGGGATGATTTAAAGCTTGTTAGGTAGCTGTTATACTCTACTACAAGTTTGAAAAATTGCATTTTAGTTATCTATACTAGTGTAGAGAAAAGTTCATAATAGTGAACATATATCACTACTTGTGGACCTAGTGGAGGGCAACCATCTTCCATTTTTGCATTGGGGTGTTAGAATCATCCCACATCAATGGTACCAGAGCCATTTTGGAGGCTTGGAGAAATCAGTGGCATCATATGGAAGACTTGAAGGGATCAAGACAACTCATGGAAGCACAAGGAGGACTCATCAAAGCAAGAAGACATCAAAAGGGGGCTACGTCGATCGAGATCTCAACTAGTCGAAGGTTAGCAAGGGAGAAGCTATCAAAAGGTAATATCCACACCTTCTAAAGCATACAAGCACTTGAGGAGAATCTAGAGGAGCATCTTAGAGCTGAGTATAATGCACAAATAGAGAAGTTAGAGAAAGGCAATTATCAACCATGGAAATTTAGAGTTAACAACTACCTTATGGGCAAAGGATTGTGGGGATTAGTGAGCGGCACGGAGCCAATGCCTCATGTACATGATCCACCACTTCAACGGCAGGTCAAGGCACTTAATGAATGGATAGAAAGGGATAGGAGAGTCATATTCATTCTATCTCAATACATAAGCAATAGCATGATAGGGCATATACAAGACGGACACATCCAAGAAGGTTTGGGAGACCTTGGAGAGATTGTACTCTTCATCAACCAAGGCAAGGAAGATTCAGATCAAGAATGAGCTGAATAATCTTAGGAAATCACCACGTATTAACATAAATGAGTACATTTTGAAGGTTAAGGAACTTGCAGATGCTTTAGGCTCAATTGGGAGCCCAATCGAAGACGATGATCTTGTTGCACACACTCTCAATGGCTTGAGAGAGGATGAAAGGTGGAAAGCATTCACCACATCAGTTTATGTGAGGGATTCCCTACCAAAATTTGATCAATTAGTCACATTGATGGTGACCGAGGAGTTGATTCAAGGAGGTTCACAATCAAAGGGCAGCCAAGCCCAAGTTTTCTATTCAGGTAGAGGCAAAGGCAAAAGAGGTGGACAAAACTCCCAAGGCAGAGGGAGAGGAAGGTCAAGCTCAAGCTCAAGCAACCAAGAGGCTCCAACCAAAGCTATGAATCAAGAGGAAGAGGAAGGAGTAGAGGAAGAGGAGGAAGATCACATGGAAGAGAAGCATCCAATGGAGAATGCTACAATTGTGGAAAACCAGGCCATTATGCAAGAGATTGTTGGTCCAAAGGAGGAGGCAATCAAGAATACAAAAGGAACCAAGGTAATTATGCTAGTACTTCAACAAATTCAGAAAATGAGAACTTGCTTATGATGTATGGTTCAAGTGAAAGAGTCAATTCAGATTTTACATGGTACATTGATAGTGGTTGTAGCAACCATATGAGTTGCAATAAAGATGTTTTCTTTAATTTACATTCACCCATCACTCAAGGACATGTAGAGACAGGGGATGACACTGAGCACAAGATTACACATG
Source organism: Ceratopteris richardii (assembly GCA_020310875.1). Lineage (NCBI taxonomy): Eukaryota > Viridiplantae > Streptophyta > Polypodiopsida > Polypodiales > Pteridaceae > Ceratopteris > Ceratopteris richardii. The sequence continues at coordinate 29,578,694 of CM035410.1, forward strand.
TGGGAGATGTTGCATTGAATGGATCTCAAAGCTCCAAGGTGTTGAAGGATGTGTTGAATGTGCCAACCATCACAAAGAACTTGGTTTCGGTAGGTCAAATGGTTGAAAGAGGTTATGAGGTGAGGTTCAATGAGCAAGGATGTTTTGTTGAGGACCCCATGCAGAACTACAAGCTCGTAGCAAAAGGAAAGAAGCAAGGAAGACTCTTCACCATGGAGGTAAAGCCATCAACCCTCACACTGTCTACTTGTAAATTGGAAATAAACAGATTCGACTTATGGCATAAAAGAATTGGGCACATAACTTACAAAGGATGAAGGACATGAGGCTGATTTGCATGCCTCATTTGAGATGTCTGATTTGGGGCATTTGCATCACTATTTGGGCATTCAGTTTATGCAAGTTGATGGTGGAATGGCTTTGTGTCAAACGAAATATATTGACACATTATTGTAGCGTTTTGGCCTTGAAGACTATAAGCCTATTGCCACTCCTATGGAGACAGGTTTACGATTGAGTCTTCATGATGCTGGAGATGCATTTGATGCTGTTCTCTATCAGCAGGCTGTTGGATGCTTGATTTACTTATGCATTACTCGGCCAGATATTCAGTTTGCTGTCTCACAGATGAGCAGATTTATGCATTGCCTAGGAGTCAAGCATTGGCAGGCGGTTAAGCGCATCTTTCGCTACTTGAGTGGTGATCGGCTACTTGGGTTGTTTTATCCCAAGGGGGGATCACTACCGCCAGATTTGCATGCTTTTTCTGACTCTGATTGGGTTGGTTGCTATGACACTCGTGTGTCCACTAGTGGCTTTTGCTTCATGCTTGGTTGCTCATGTATATCTTGGTTGAGCAAGAAGCAGCCTACTGTCGCCACTTCCAGTTGTGATGTTGAGTATAGGGTAGCTTTCACAGCTACTGTTGAGTGTGTGTGGCTCAGACGCGTTATGGTTGATTTGGGTGTTGGTCAGTATTTTGCCACCACCATCTTCACTGACAGTCAGAGCGCATTGGCAGTTGCGAGGAACCCTGTGTTCCATGCTCGCACTAAGCACATTGAGGTGCATTATCACTATGTTAGGGAGAGGTTCTCTGCTCGGGAGATCAGCTTGGCATATGTGCCCATGCAGGAGAACATTGCAGACCTTTTCACGAAGGCTCTGTCTAGGGAGAAGTTTGGAGCTTTCCGCAAAGCTTTGGGCTTACTTCCTTTTGTGGAGTGACTTCCACATAGCTTGGCACTTCCTTATACATGAGTGCCAGCTCCTTGTTCACCGCATCACTCCCAAGGGGGGATTTGTTGATATATTTAGGTAGTGATGTGTGTGAACACACTAGGACCGTCGGGGCACTTTTTTCCCTCTTTAGGAGGTTTTTTCCCCCCGGCTTGTATATATGCCTATTGCCCTAATGGGCAACTTATCTTTGTACATTCTCTAGTAATACATTCAGTATTGTGTGTTTGTGCTCCAAGCTTCTTCTACTTCCTGGTGATGTTTGCGTGCTTCCACAGATGTCTAACTCCAACAATTTGACCTATCTAAAAGTTTCCAAATTACTTGAAAATTGGTCAGCTTAAAGCAAAGCCTAGGAGCTACTTGACCTCCAAATTGTAATAAATTTGGGCATTCCCTCAAAGAGTAGCATCCAAAGCTCTGTGAGGCTGCTACCTCACTAACTATTTGCTCGATCATTTTTTTCCAAACTTAAAAATGATGCGACATGTTAATCTTTATGATTAAAAAATCTAGTTCATTATATTGGATGGATTATGAAATGGAGATATATCCATGCATATAGTGATCTTCTGGATCAATGCAAATCAATTAACCATCACAAATCATCTCCTTTAAAAAAATCAACTCTTTACATAGTGTCCACCTTTCAGTGAAAGTGAATATCTATAGACGTCATCCTATTCATTGTGCTTCTTGCACATTCATTAATCCCATCACAAACAATCATATACAAGCACTTAATACTTTTATTGATGATCATAACCATAACACTCTTGTGGGGACTCAGGATACACTTCTATATTAAGTACATAGATTCGCATGAAGAACAATTCATGTGTTCATGCATTACTAGACGAAACACATCTTAGTTGCTCTTGATGTATATACCTTATCTTTTACTTTCTAAAGGCATAATTAGACTATGCTTGGTACCTTGATCACATACCTCATGCTCACCCTAACTAGTCGTGGTAATACATAAAAGTCTTCTATAAATAGAAAATGCATCATGCACTTCAACTTTCTAGCAATCATATCGTCTATGTATGCATGCATCCACTCATGCATCTTCTTCTCTACTTCAATCAATTTATATGCTTTTAGCTATGCACACATAAATCTTCCTCTCTCACACAATACAACATCACTAGTTCTCACATGGCATGTAACGCCATGTGGCTACAAAATTTCCGGCAGCATTTTGCTAGGAAAATGAAGCCTGAAAAAGATAATAATAATCATTACAATGATAGGCATCAGCCTTGTGGTTGGGAAACCACTTTATTTACTCCAGAAACGTGCAAATAAGAAACTTTTCCACAATGTGTTGTTGGGCACTACATGCCCTCATTACAATGTCTTTTTCTGTTTTCAATACCTCCAAAAAAATTCTAAAACACACAAACAAGATCTTCGCATGATTTTATGAATCAACATAAGTTAGTGTAACTTCATGTGCATAGATAACTTCCTATAAAAACTAACTTTCATGCACATTCCCATGTTGTTTTCATAACATCGGAAGAAAATACAATGCAAAATTATAAACTTTGATGCGAGAGTTATTCAAATGAATATATATGAGAGAAAAACTATGATGCAAAGGTATGAAAATTAGTCCATTCCTATCCAAAATGGTTCAAAATATTATTAGAAATTCCTAATGATCATAATTGAACACTCAAATCATTCAAAAAGGGTTTCTCACTAGTCAACAGCCATCTAAAAGCTTGTGTAGAGATGTCTTACAATGGTCCAAATATTGATTATAACCAGTCAAAACAAAGTTCTTGAAGTTTAGAATCTATAGCAAGTTGAATTTCTTGATTTGGAGCTTCCATTAGGAAGTTATGGCCAAAACAATGAAGCTAGGTGAGTGGGTAGCATGCCTCTTTGAAGAGATATGCAGAGAATTAAATGCCCTCTATAGGTGACTTTTAATTATCCAATGATATTCTAACTAGTTATTTGAAAGCTCTTGGAATCTACGTTCTATACCAAGTGGAATCATCCAATTTGGGTTCGATATGAGAGAGTTATGGCCTATTTAGTGAAGGTAGGTATGATAACCTTGCCCTTTCTCTAACTTCCAATTTTTTTTCTTTCTTTACTCTTCTCTCTCTTTCTAATATTTTTCCTTCTCTCTCTAATATTCAACTAATCTCATGCAAGATCTCCTTCTTCTTCTCTCTTTCTCTTCTTTCATCCTTTCTCTTTCTCCTTCACATGCTCTCATCTATTGCTCTCTATCTCTCTTTCCTAATTTTTCATTCATCGTTTCTCTCTATCTCTTGCTCTTTCTCTTCTCTCTCTTTCTTTTTCTCTATCTCTCTTGGCTTCTCTCTTTCTATCTCTTTCTATCTCTCTCTTTTCTCTTTCTTATCTTTCTCTTTCTTTCTCTTTCTCTTTCTTTCTTTATCTCTCTCTCTCTCTCTCCCTCCTTCTTCTCTTTCTCCTTCTCGTTCTTTCTTTCTTTCTTTCTCTCTCTTTCCTTCTTGCTTTTCTCCTTTTATTTCTTTTATTCTCTCTCTAACATTTTCCTCCTCTCTCTACCCTTCTCGTCATCTTAGCCTAGATCTCCTTTCTTTCTTCTTATTTTCTAATCTCTCTCTCTGTCTCTCTCTCTCTCTCTCTCTCTCTCTCTCTCTCTCTCTCTCTCTCTCTCTCTCTCTCTCTCTCTCTCTCTCTCTCTCTCTCTCTCTCTCTCTCTCTCTCTCTCTCTCTCTCTCTCTCTCTCTCTCTCTCTCTCTCTCTCTCTCTCTCTCTCTCTCTCTCTCTCTCTCTCTCTCTCTCTCTCTCTCTCTCTCTCTCTCTCTCTCTCTCTCTCTCTCTCTCTCTCTCTCTCTCTCTCTCTCTCTCTCTCTCTCTCTCTCTCTCTCTCTCTCTCTCTCTCTCTCTCTTCAATCTTTCAACCTGCTTGTTGAACATGCGCAATAGTTCCTGTTTTATATTTTAATGGCTAGAACATAGTCATCACGTGCACCTAGCCTAGTGGAAGAGCACCTCCCTTCCATGGAAGAGGTTATGTGTTCGATTCGTGATTTTAGTAGCTCCGCACCTTGCTTCCCTGTATGATTGAGATGTGTATACTTACATATGAAGGTTTCTCTATTGTGGGCTGAAGGCTGAACACCCTTTTGCTCTGCGGTACTCCCATCAAGAAAGACGTACACCTCTTGTACTTTGATTTCTCCATGGCTGTCCGTATCGTCTTCCCCAACGATGAAGATGCCCAAAATTAGTATAAAATCTTTCCGTAAGTCACCAAAGGATTGTTCTTCATCTCCATCAAGCTCTCCTTCCAAGGTCTATCTCTTCCTCATGCTCTGATACCAATTGTGAGAAGTGGAGAATTACATGCCTGGGACTCACCTCCTAGCCTATTTATAGCCCTTGCCTAGTCACCATCTAGAGTTCTCTCTAAGGTTCCTCTACTCATCTGGCCATCATGAGTAGGTACCTCGTATGAACTCTCTAGCTTTTGGCCTTGGCTATCCCCCGAGCAAGGAACTTCTCATTCCTCCAAGCATGTACATCTTTGGAATATAACAACACCAATGACCAAGTATCATTTTCTTCAAGTGCTTTGACTTCCTCCTCCATGGCTTCAATCCATTCCCTATGCTTATTTGTTTCTTCAAAAAAGTTAGGTTCTTCACAAGCTATAACTTGACTCATGTAGGCATAGTTTCTTGCAATGAATGAATCATATTTAACCTTTGAACAGGGTATTTAACCCTATTGGATGACCTTACCTCACCATTAGGTGGTAGGAATTTCCTTCTCCTTGGTTTAGATGCTTTAAATCTTGGAGTTTCTAATTTTTCCATATCTTCATCACTTGTAGATTCCATGTCTACCCATCGATGGTCTTCATCATTTGTCTTTTCCTTTCCTTTGCTACTTCCTTCACTTGAATGAGCTTCATTCCTTGTCCTTCCATACCAAGCTGATGTAATACTCTCCTCTGATGGTGTGCTTGAAGTGGTTGGACCACTTATCTCCATGCTTTGTTGTTGCTCTTTGAACTTCTTCTCGGCTTCATATACATCGTCAACCTATAACACATCTTTGCTACCATACCAAGTGAGCAACTCATCAAATATTACATACCTAGATACCTTAAGCTCTTTGATGCAAGGGTTATAGCATCTAAAAACCTTTTGCTCTGAAGAATATCCAAGAAATATACACCTATCTGCCTTCGGGTCTAGCTTGTGTCTCAATTCTTGAGGTATGTGAACATAACACACACAACCAAATACTTTGAGATGTGAAAGATTGGGTTTCTTACCACACCAAGCTTCATAAGGTGTAACTCCATGTACTCCTGAGGTTGGACACCTATTCATAATGTATATGGCTGTATTTGTTGCATCAGCCCAATAAGAGTTAGGAACATTCATTTCATTTAACAAAGATCTAGCCACTTCTGCTATGTATCTATTCTTCCTTTCTGCCACCCCATTTTGTTGAGGTGTATACTTGCAAGTGAATTGCCTTTTGATGCCATAGTCATGTAGAAAATCTGAAAATTCATTTGAAAAATACTCTCCCCCTCCATCCGATCTGAGAGTCTGTATATCCTTTCCTGTTTCCTTCTCGACTAGGTTTTTGAACCTCTTGAAGTGGTAAAACACCTCTGACTTTGACTTCATGCAATACATCCAAACAAACCTTGAGTGATCATCTATAAATGTGACAAAATATCTATTAGCTCCAATGGATGGCTCCCTTGTAGGTCCCCATACATCTCTGTGTATGAGATTCAACACTTCATTGCTCACATGTGCTCCCTTCTTGAATGGCAATCTGTACCAATGAGCAGCATGTCGTCAACATAGACAACAATGATCAGAAGCACATCATTAGCACGCTTAACATATAAGGTGCTTTCAGTTGGGCTGTTCTCAAAACCATGTGCAACCAGATAGGCATGTATCTTCTCATACCAAGCACGTGGTTCTTTCTTTAAACCATATAATGCCTTCTTTAACCTGCACACCTGGTTTTCATGCCCTTTCTGCAGAAAGCCACGGGGCTGAAAATCATACACTTCTTCATGCAAGTCACCATTCAAAAATGTTGTTTTAATGTCCAACTGATGTACATTCCAACCATGATGGGCTGCAAGTGCACAAATGCTCCGAACAGTAGTCATACGGCATGTAGGTGCAAAGGTCTCATCAAAATCAATGCCTATTTCCTGCGCATAACCCTTTGCAATAAGCCTAGCCCTATATATGTCAACTATACCATCAGGTTTACGCTTCAGCTTGTATACCCACTTAGTGTCAATGGCCTTTTTTCCAGGAGGCAAGTCACATAAAGACCATGAACCATTCTTCATTATAGTATCATATTCAGATTGCATAGCAGCCATCCAATTTTCTGAATTTTGTGCTTCATCAAAAGAAACAGGCTCATTCTCATCACAGAGACTAGACGCAGCCATAGCATAGCAATCTGATGCAAAGCAGGCACTATGAGAGCCTGAACGAGTATGATGTGACAAAGGTGCATCTAATTTGCTATCACGCAAAGTCTGCACTAGCCATTTTGGCATAGTTTTTGCCTGCTCAATATCAGCTCTCTCATCAACAAGTGCATCATGTAAATCTGCATCAGAAATGGAATGATCTGCATCATCATATGAAACCTGCAAAGGCTGAGAAGTTGCCTCATTAGGACCACTGTAAAAAGAGGCATCAAAGTATCATACATGTCTTTGGAGCTAACAGATGTCTCCTTAGTACATGAAAGCAATGGCTGAATAGCATCTTCCACAAATACAACATCACGGCTAATCAGAATGCATTTAGTCTGTGGACGATACAGACGATAGCCTTTACTTTCAGAACTGTACCCTACAAAAATACATTTTACTGCCTTATCATCCAATTTTCTACGATGTTGTTCAGGCACTAGTGCATATGCCAAACAACCAAAAACATGCAGATGAGCAACAGATGGCTTGCGGTCATGCCATGCCTCATATGGAGTGATAGATTACGGCGCTTTAGTGGGACACCTGTTTAGTACATATGCTGCACACATGACAGCCTCAAGCCAGAAACTATGTGGTAAAGCCTGACTCTTGACCATGCACCTTGCCATCTCCATGAGTGACATGTTCTTTCGTTCAGCAACTCCATTCTGTTGAGGTGTATATGGCACTGTACACTGGTGTTTTATCCCACAATTAGCCAGAAATGCATGAAATTCAGAAGACATATATTCCCCCCCTCGATCAGAATGGAGGGTGCCCATTTTACATGCTGAAAGATTTTCAGCCAAAACCAAAAACTGTTTAAAGCACATGAACACTTCGGACTTTGCTTTGAGTGGATATACCCATGCATGCCTGGAAAAATCATCAATGAAAGTCATGAAGTAAAGGTAATTTCCAAAAGAGGGCGTCTGCATAGGACCACAGACATCACTCTGTACAAGCTACAATTTCTGTGTAGCCCGAACTAAACCATCTTTTGGAAAGGAGGACGCTGCATTTTGCCCAAAATACAGCCTTCACAAACATGTTTTCCAGGTGTCTCTAGTTTGTGCAAAGAGGACACCATTTCAGATTTCTGTAGGCATAGCAAACTAGCAAAATTCAGATGACCAAAGCGTGCATGCCAAAGCTTTATATCTGACATAGCTTGAGAATCATTTACTGCACATGCCAAATCATTTACAGATCTTTCATAGTCTATGAGCTTGTACAGCCCACGATATAAAATGCCAAAAGCAATAATCACATCGCCATTTGACTGATCATGAACTGTACACCTGTCATCAACAAATTTCACTACCAAGCCAATCTTGGCTAATGCAGAAACTGATAACAGGTCCTTTTTGATCCCTAGCACAAATAAAGCATCTAACAAAGTGAAAGAACAACCATCAGCAGTAGTCAAAATGATCTTACCAACTCCCATAATAGGATAAGAGGAGTTGTTGGCGCATGTAACAATATTCCCTGTAGGTGCAAGCTCGAGTGAAGAGAAGAAACTGCACTCTGAGGTAATATGTTTGGTTGCCCCACTGTCAAAATACCAAACATCTGAGTCTACTACAAACATGCAATGATCATGAGAAGATGGGTCAAAACTGCAAACAGTAGTAAACACCCATTCTTCTTCCTGCACAAGATTTGCAGACTTTATTTTTGGTGTAGAGGCCTCTACAAAAACCATTCCAGCCTTTTTCTTCTTTGCCTCTTTAGCAGCGAGTTTTGGACAGTTCTTTATGATATGATCATTTCATTTACAGTACTTACAAAATAATTTCTGCTTTTCTGATTTCTTCTCATCTTTATCTTCCTTCTTCGAATATGCAGAATTAGCAGATTTATGCTTACTAGTTGAAGAGCTCCATTTTCCTTTGCCCTTCTGACTAGCCAGGAAAGCTTGATCTGCAACTCGCATAATGGACCTGTTTTGCCTGGATTGATCTTCTTGCAACAGAACAGAGACTAACTCCTCAAATGATAAGGCATTTGGATTGCCTTTCATCATCAACAGAAGAGTAGAACCAAAACTCTGATATGAATCAGGAAGACCATTCAGAACGGTCTGCACAAGTGAGCTATCTGGTATAACCTCATCAGTAGAAATCAATTGTTCCTTCAAGTCTTTGATCTTCGTTAGGAAACTGTCCATAGAATCACCTTCATTCATGTGCTCACTCTCCAACTATTTTCGGAGGTAAGCAACACGAGCCTCATTCCTAGCTTGGTACAATGTGGTAAGTATATCCCAAGCATCCTTAGCTGTTCCGCAAGAGCAAATATGAGGAATAATGGCACGTTTGACAGACAAAACTATCAATGCATGTGCCTGGGCATCTCTGCCATCCCAGCAAATCTGCTCTACGATAGGTGCAGCAAAAATAGCAGCACGAACAGAAATCTACGGAATATCATATTCGACATCATCTTCATCAGCTCCATCACCTGTATTTGCAATACCTGTAGTCAGAGGTGTAACAAGACGTCTTTCAACACCCTGCACAATGTTCCACAATCCTTTTGCAACCAATACATGTTGCATCATATAAGCCCACAATGGGTAGTTGGTACCATCCAACTTATCCTCAACAGCCAATATACAGAATACATCACTGCTTTTAGCCATGGCCGGTGACTAAAATACATTGATGCAAAAAATTGACTGTATCTCAAAAAGTTGAACAGAACTACCCAGATGAGTTTTGGTAGACCTATAGCAGACTTTGAGATGCTTAAACTGGCGAACAAAAATTGGTATATACTTTTGGCATAAAAAGATAAAATAGCCTGCACAAGCACTACGATAGTGCGTTCGGAGGCCAAAACGAGCTCAAATCGCGATTCCGGCACCACACAGCGAAGCTATTTTGATCTCTGAAACACGTTGAGTATGCTCACCAAATTTCGTGTGAATCTGAGAATGCAAACAGAGGAGTGTCGACGGCACCCTAGATGAAGCGATGACCTGCTCTGATACCAATTGTTGGAGCTAGACGTCTATGGAAGCACGCGAACAGCACCAGGAAGTAGAAGAAGCTTGGAGCACAAACACACAATACTGAATGTATTACTAGAGAATGTACAAAGATAAGTAGCCCATTAGGGCAATAGGCATATATACAAGCCGGGGGAAAAAAAACTCCTAAAGAGGGAAAAAAGTGCCCTGGCGGTCCTAGTGTGTTCACACACATCACTACCTAAATATATAAACACAAATGACCTATACACTAAAAGTGCTGCTAGTAGAGGTAGAGGCTTGAAACAAGTGACATAGGCATGTTGCAAATGGTATTTCTCTTAATTGGTAGATCCAAATGGAATGATTTTTGTTGAAAATGCAAGCTTGATAGATGCACTTTGTACATACCAATTTTGATTACTTTTAAAGATCATTTGAAGGGTCAAATGATCTTTGCACATCAAAGTGCAGCCTCTCAAATTTAGGAAATGACTAGATACCATGTCACCTAGAGGTGCTTGGTTCTCTAAGCTCATTTACTCAAATTGAGTGTTTTTTGTTTCCACCATTATTTGAACACCTCCTGATGGTGTGTACAAAATTTTAAGATGAAATGTCTCTCCATTTAGGAGATATAAAGAAAAGAGTAAAAGTTAGCCTTTGCAAATTTTTAAAATTTTGCAGGTATAGAGGCTTAGTATTTTGCTCATTGTGAATACTCCAAATTTCCAACTACTATGAAACTTATATTAGTAAAATTATATAGTAGTAGATATATGCTATTAAAATTTGGAAGAAATTGGACATAATTTGATAGGTCAAATGATCTATTCTTCTCATACCAATCTCTGGCAAGAATTTTCCAAAGAGTGGTACATGTGTCTAATGAGCATATGCTATTTTCATATTGGAAACTCCAATTTCAAAAATTTTTCTTGGGGAAACTACTCCAATATAGACTCTAGGATATACCCAAAATTCAAGAATTTTAGAATTTATCTTCATAGCTAGAAGATATTTTAAAAGTGCAGCAGCATTGTTTCTAGGCTCACCTAAGTGCAGGTGTAACAGAGATAAAATTATACTTTTCAATGCGTATTTGATCTGATTTTGATTTGAACTTTTGTGAGACCAAACTAAATACGTTGATCTAGATTTCAGCACAAAGAAAATGAAATTTGGAATTTGTTTGATCAGTCTAAGGGCTTCAAGAAGATGACCCTATACATTTTTAGAGTTGGTCGTCAAGTGTTCGACCCTTCCAGTAAAATGGTCATAAAACTCTGAGAAAATATCCAAATCAAGTGCCTTTTGTGCCTAATGAAATCTGGAGAAAAGATACAAAAGTTTGGAAAATTTCATCGATTTTGAATTAGTAAAAGCTAGTTAAAATTAAGATGTACTCTGCTGCTGTTGGAAATTGTTTATGCACGAGGCATTGTTGAAAGGAAAAGACTTTTCACAGGTTTTTTATGATATTTTTTGAGATGTTGTGATCACCATGGGCTAGCTATGCCCTAGATACTTGTTTATTGATCATTGGTTATGGTGACCATTCTTAGTAGGACAGAGGAGACTTTATCAAAATTTTCAAAAATATATATATATTGCCATGAAAGCATGGAACCGGAGAACTTTCCTAGTTGTTCTCATTTCATATAATTGGATTCATACAAGTTGTATAAATTCCAATTTCTTATGAGCTAATATTTGATTCAAGATGAGTTGATATTTGATGCAATCCGCATCCTTCACAACTCTAGTTGAGTTGATTCGTTACATAGTTTATCATTTCTCAACTCAATATGAGTTGATATTAGAAATAGTTATGAGTGATAGAGTCATAGGAATGACTCTGTTCTTTCCATCGAGGGAAGGAAACACTGATTTCATTCATGATTTCTTCAGGAACACTTCATTATTTCATTATTATTATTTATGGTTGTGAGTACTCACGGATTTATTCTTATCATATTTGAGAGAAGTGTTCGATTTTAATCTCATACATGCATCTATGTGGGGTATAAAGTTTGGTTTCATGATTTCTTCAGGAGCACTTCATTATTTCATTATTGGAAACTAAAATAAACAAGACTAGAACAAGGAGCAAGACAAGAACAAGAACTGGAACTTAGAAAGTACTTACTTGGGGAGTGACTTTGTTTGTATCATAGGGTAACATTAGATATTAAGTCAAAAATGGTCAAAAAAATATAAAAAAGGAGCAATTTTAGTCAAAAGAAATGAATCATGTATTCTTGAAACAGTCAAAGAGAGTTATCCAATCATACATACACTTGCCAATAAACCAAGAAGACGAGTTGCCCATCACTATGACAAGGCACATGAGATAGATATCATAAAATATTTGACTAGATAATATGGGTTTGATGCTCAATGTTTCATATAGGAAGGTGAAGTTTCTTTTTGCAATCTTGTGGCTTATGATGTGTCCATCCAAAAGCAAATCACAAACAATAATGGAAAACGTAATGTGCCTAAGGTTTTTGGAAGGTTTTACAATTTTCACCTTTGCTTGAATGAAGAAAAATTGCTTCCTCAACATCTATCTTAGGTGATGCTAATTCATAGATAAGTCATTAATCAATCATATAACCAGGTATCAATTCATAGTAGGAGAATCTTCAGTAGAGTGTTGTCTCATGCACAATGGCTTGTAAGAGGAGGAGATAATACTAAATGAAAGAGTTCAAGTGAAGGAGTTCAAGGAGCAGTTACTTGGAGGAGAGTGTGTATGTTCTTGAAGGTGATAGAGTGCCTGAAGTAGTGTACACTCATACACTTTGGAAAAACTTTCATGCTCTTATGAAAGAATATCATTTCGGAGTTCCTTATCAACCTAAATATGTCCATACCTAAATTCCTTATCCTTAATATGCTCTCTTCAGTATTCATGAATTTTGTGTATATTTATTGGGTTTTATTTGGAACATATCATGAACTTGTACATATATTATCATAAATATTGTAGCATTGCAATTACTTTAACAAGTAATGTTTATTGGATTTTATATTATCCTAAGAGTATTTACTTGCAGTTATATTTCTAGATCAAAGTTGAATTCAAGAATATTATAGTTTTCAAGTTCAACTCTCTAGTACAACCATTAGCACAATTAGTAACTCATATGCACTAAAGCACTTGGAATGTCGACCTAAAACTTTCCACATTTGTGAACCCAACATAGAACGTGATGATTGATCATGTGAGTGTGTGTATGGGTGTGTGGGTGTGGGTGTGTGTGTGTATCTATGTGATTTTCTTTTTATTACTAATTTTTTTATAAAGTGATATTGAGTTTGTAGGAATCAAACAATATTTCACAAATTTGGAGAGATATTTGAGATGCTTTGGCGTGCACCATGGATTCGTCTTCATTGAGAGGAATTCCAACAATTTCTAGTATAATTTTTGAACTCTATTCAAACATTGGGAGGTTTGCATGTGCATATATGAAGATGGCAATAAATTTTGAAGAGAAAAAAAAATTGGAAAATTGTTAGTCAAGGGAAATTCAATGGAATCAATATGATTTACATCTTAAGTATTTTGATCAAATACTTGAACAATATGGTCTAGTTGAGGATAATAATCATGACACATTAATGCATATATCTCAAGGCAATACATGTAACCATATTCCGCTTAGACTTATGTGTGCTCACAGTAATTGGGATGAATTTAAGACATATTTTCTTATAGAATTTTCACACTAAGAATAATTGTGCTAGCTTTCTTAGGTGAATCGATTTCCATAAGAGTGGTATGCACATTTCACAATGTTTGACTAAGTTTGAGTTTAAATATAATCAATTTCTTTAAGTTGAAAGAGGAATTATTGAGCCAAAAAAAAGTAAAATGTTTTCTAAGAATGATTGATAGAGCTTTGAAGAGATAGCTAGAGTTACTTTTAGAGGATGGCGCTAGTGTAATTAGACTTACATGGATTGGGATAATGTACGCAATGTTAATTCATCATATTTTTCAAGGATGAGAGTGCGAGTATGAGGATATCAAAAAATCCCCAACAATCAATGAAAAAATATATTCTTAGATCCAATCTAGCTCAATCACTACCTTAGAGAGTTGACTGAAAGATATCATAGTTAGAATCTAAGTTTGATTTCCTTTTTAATGAATTAAGAATCTAATGCTAATGCAAGCGAACCTTATAATTGAGATTGCTGCTCTTATCATTGTCAAGGGAGCACTAGATTGTGCTCTCTGACTTCACTAGACAAGATTTCGGAAATACACTTATGATTACAAGAACACCCACGTAGGGGAAACGATACAAGAAGACGGATTTGATACAAGACGTGCCACAACTTGGGACCGATAGGTATGGAAAACTGGACTAGAGATGATACAGGAGATCCCACAACCCGGGATCGTAAGTACGAGACAAGATGTCTGGATTACAAGAACTCCCTTCTGGGAGATGAACTGAATACAAGAAAGAACTTGACAAGATCTCACACTACGAGATTACAAGAGGACAAGACAAGATGTCCAAGAACTAGACTAGACAGGACTAGAACAAGAAACAAGACAGCAACTGGAACCGGAACTTGGAGAGTACTTACTTGGCGGTCACGACTCCTTGAGATCCCAAGACTTGTATCCACAAGACTGATTATAAATGTGTCCAACCCCTCCTTTTATAGGTTTTCAATGGCGGTTACGATTTGATGATGTCATTGATGATGTCATCAATTCGAAACATGAGCTTTGGATATCCAAATGAGGCAAGTAGACAGTCGATCTTAGGGTTTTGGCACGTTCCGAACGCAATGGAAGCATTGATTTCTCCTAATTCTGAACCAATAATGATATACAAGATTCACATGGAATCTAAGGTTCAGAATGGTTTTCTTTGTCCATGACATCACCTCTCCCTCAAGCGACGAGTTCCACAAGGAGCAGCCATGCTCTCTAACTTGGGTTTCATTGGATTCTTCTAATGGAATTCAAAAACCTTGACTTTTTCTCTCTGAAGATTTTCTGTAAGTTCACAAGTACGATCACTGATGTCATATGCTTTCCAATGAATAAAGCATTCCAATCGTCCTCGTGAGATTCTTGAATCTAAGACATGATTAACCTCGAATTCTTCATGATCCTTTATCTTGAAAGGTGGTGAAGGTCTAGGTCTCCCTTGAGCTTCCTTGAGTTCTTCATTCGGTAGATCCTTTGAGCTTATAGTGGAATGTTGTGGTGTTTCCAAGATCTTTGATGGAGAGCATTGATCAAGCACACCTCCTTGATTGAACATGAACTCCTTGTCCTTTATCTTCTTTTTATCTTCATAATTTGTATGCTCCATATCATTCATAATGGCTTCTTGGTCTTCAAAAGTTCTTCGTTCGAATTTTTGAGGAATAGTGTCATGATTATTCAACATTTCTAGCTCTTGGACTTGGCTTTCTTTGATTAATTGATTCTCACATTGAACTGCCTGATTGATAACATCCTCCGAGGTATTTGCTTGAGGCATGGATGGCAAGAGATATTTTACTTCGGGATTGAGGCCACTTCGAACTTGATTAACCATGTAGTCTTCTTGATATGTAGTTCCATGAAACAACATCTTGATACTCAAGGCATAGCTTAAAACTGATCGATCATCTTGTCGTAGCAATCTTTTCATCTCTTGGACATGTTCGATCAAGTCCTTTATGGTAGATTGAATGTCCTTGCATAGTAAATCCATGGTACCTGGTCTTGATGAAGATAGTCTTGCCAAAATGTCCTGCTGCAAGGTTGTCATGGCATTGTTGAAGTACTTGGATCTTGGGCTTTCCTGGAGGTACATACAATAGGTTCTTATAGAGTAGTAACCCCTCCTTTTCCTCAAATTCATTTACTTCTTGGAATTTTCCTTCTTGAGTTTTCTGCTTAACGTTACAAAACAATTCATCCTGTGGTAGATTCTCACGGATCAATTGATTCAAGGTTGAATCTTCATGATGGCTTGAAGAGATAGCTGCTAACTGGAGATGCTCAGGCTTGAGTAATACACTCTCTTGTTGATCAAAGGCCTCTTCACCCTTCTTTGGTGCAAGGTAAGATCTTCTGGACAGGGCATCTGACTGACATTGTTGACGTCCTGGATGGTATGTGATGACAAAGTCAAATCTGGATAAAAAGTTACTCCATCTAGATTGCCTTCTATTGAGAATCCGGGTGGTCATAAAATACTCTAGGTTCTTATGATCTGAATACACAGTGACTTTATGAGCTGCTCCTTCTAGATGGTAACGCCATGTATCAAACGCGTCTACTATGGCAAGAAGTTCGTTATCATGAATTTCATAATTAATTTTTGGAGGGGAAAACTTCCTTGAATGATATGCAACTGGATGTAGGTGTCCATCATCTCCATATTGGGAAAGAATGGCCCCTAGAGCAAAGTCTGATGCATCTGTCTCAAGGAAGCAGGGCTTACTGGAATCAGGATGAACTAGAATTGGAGCGGTAGTAAATGCTGATTTCAAGGTCTGAAAGGCCTTTTCTGCTTCTTCGGTCCATGAGAATTTGGAGTTCCCTGTAAGCTTGGTAAGAGGTGTCACTATCTTGGAGTAATCTCTGATGAATATCCTGTAGAAATTGGCAAACCCCAAAACACATTGTACATCTCAAACACATGAAGGTGGTTGCCAATCAAGGATTGTCTCAATCTTCTTAGGATCCATAAAACTTCCTTTATCTTATACAATGTACCCTAAAAATTCCACTTCTGTCTTATGGAAAGAGCACTTCTCTAATTTTGCATATAATCCTTTTTCTCTTACTTTCTCTAGGACTATCTTCACATGACATTCATGATCCTCTAGATTTTTAGAAAATATCAAGATATCATCAAGGTATATTACAACAAAATCATCTAAATATTCTCGAAAGATATCATTCATCATATGTTGGAAGACGCTCGAGCATTTGTGAGACCAAATGGCATAACTTCATATTCAAAATGGCCATACCTCGATGATGTCATCAATTTGTAACCGCCTTTCATGAACTGCCCTTGAAAACCTATATAAGGAGGGGTTGGCCACATTCATAATCAGTCTTGCCAAAATGTCAAGGGAGCACTAGATTGTGCTCTCTGACTTCACTAGACAAGATTTCGGAAATACACTTATGATTACAAGAACACCCACGTAGGGGAAACGATACAAGAAGACGGATTTGATACAAGACGTCCCACAACTCGGGACCAATAGGTATGGAAAACTGGACTAGAGATGATATAGGAGATCCCACAACCCGGGATCGTAAGTATGAGACAAGATGTCTGGATTACAAGAACTTCCTTTTGGGAGATGAACTGAATACAAGAAAGAACTTGACAAGGTCTCACACTACGAGATTACAAGGGGACAAGATAAGATGTCCAAGAACTAGACTAGACAGAACTAGAACAAGAAACAAGACAGCAACTGGAACCGGAACTTGGAGAGTACTTACTTGGCGGTCATGACTCCTTGAGCTCCCAAGACTGGTATCCACAAGACTGATTATGAATGTGGCCAACCCCTCCTTTTATAGGTTTTCAACGGCGGTTACGATTTGATGATATCATCGATGATATCATCAATTCGAAACATGAGCTCTGGATATCCGAATGAGGCAAGTAGACAGTCTATCTTAGGGTTTTGGCATGTTTTGGACGCAATGGAAGCATTGGTTTCTCCTAATTCTAAATCAATAATGAGATACAAGATTCACATGGAATCTAAGGTTCAGGATGGTTTCCTTTGTCCATGACAATCATGTGTTGTACTTGGACACTTTAGTTTCCTTGGATGCTTTTGTGTCCTAAAAAAAATACATTATTTGATTAATTTTCTAGATTACTAGAAGAAACCATTCATATCTAACTATGGAACATGTTAGAATAAGGGTTGAATATTTCTAGAAAAATATAGTTTTCATTAAAGGATGTAAAAATTAAGATTTATTCACTAATTTTATGATCCTAATTTTAGTATTGGCAAATAAATTATAGTGATGTCACTTAGTGCTGATTTTTTATTAAAGTCATGATCTTGCAATTTTCATTGTTGAAAATGCAACAAAATATCTTATTTTATATATTTCAATGCTTTTCTATCCATAATCAGATATTTTTAATGATTTTTACTAGATTCATGGCATAAGATCAATGTCATGTGTTGTAATAGTGTTATCCTCTATGAAAAGTGATGGTATGAATATGACTCATTTTTTAATTAGCAAAATACTATCTGAGACTCTTAAAACTAGAAATATGTTTTTGATAACCTTAGGAGTCAAATTTCTATGTTTTTTCTTCAAGTTAAAGAATACTACTATTTTTTTACGCAAAAAAAGGTCATTTCATGAGCAAATATTGCATATGTTGTAGGATTAGAGTTAATATGCTAGTTTTTTCTACATAAAGTGGTCTATAATGTTTATAGAATTATTGATTGATCTAATATACCTTATAGCATTGAGAGAAGCTAACTTTTTAGAATGAATTTTTATTCTTGATATTGTGGAATATGGCTATTCAATGAAATATTGAGATTGTTAGTGGTATGTGAAATATTAATGAACAAATAAAAGCCCATCATTTATTTTTTCATGAAGATTGCTCATGTCCTATCATTTTGGAACAACTATCTATTTTTTAATTAAGAATGAAAACTAAAGTTTGGGATAATGGAAGTGCTTTTGCTAAAATACATTCTTGTAATGGAAGGACATTGATCCAATTTATGATTATTTGTATGAATCACCAAGAAATCAACTAATACTAAGGAGTGATCAATTAAAGCATATGAATGACGAATTGTAAGATTTCACATTTGAGCAAGAAATTTATTCCATGAGGCTTGGAACGTATGTGTATGACATAAATTTCTAGGGATTATTTCCCAAAAGAATAACAAAATCCATTGAAGAAATTCAAGAGACACATTTTTAATCCAAATAATCAGGAGTTTAGAGATGATAAAAACATGATTGAGTGGATACAAAGATTTTTCTCAAAGGTGGGAGTGAGGGATTCGATGCACATCAATATTGTTTATCTTTTAAATGGATTTATGAAGAATCATAAACAATGCAAAACAGCTAAGCTTTTCAAAGAAGAAATAGTTTGGGTTGCAAATATAATCAAAGGATTGTGTTTAAATAAAATACAACTATGGTTACTTTTGTAACATCATCTCTATGATGTTTGTTCAAGTTTGAGTTTCAGAAAATAAATAGAAGATTGAAGGATGGATTTCAAACAATAGACAATTAAGTAAAAAACTTCAATTATAGGGATGATGAAGAAAATTATGAAATTGGTGAAGTGCTTCAAGAAGATTAAATCAATGGGAAATAGAGAGAAGATCAAAGTCTTTCTTAGCAATCCTTGTGAAGGTCATATGAACCAATAGGTTTTTCTCGTGGATAAATTTATTATGGATACAATGTTGGATATGATCAGAATCTCATGGCTCATATAATAGCTCTTTTGTGGATACAACTCCAAAAGATATATCATATGGACATTCCCTAGGTTCTCATGGGGTTCCCATAAAATCTTCCTAAATCTATAGATATTTATCATGGATCTCTCTTACTTAGTCTCAACCCAACAAGATTTATCATTAAGATTTTTTGTAATTTATGCTTGAAAACTAGAAAAGGGAACTATAAAGCATCATGTTAGATCACTTGATACTTAGTGGAACTTGGAGTCATATGATCGTTTTCCACATATGGAACATTGAAATACATTAAAATAAACCATAAAGGCTCACTTGAGGTAGTAATCTCCACCGCCTCCTATGAAGAGTTGATAACAGAAAGGGAAATGGACTCTTCTCTTTGAGAACAAGAACAATATGATTATACTAAGATGGCAAAGATTTCAAGAGTATAGCTACTTTGTAATCTATATTATATTGAAGAACCTTATGTGAATACACTTTACATGTTGTTGATGACATTAACGAGAGTATCTTCTTTCTACCAAGTGAGTCCATAGAGTTGCATCTTGAATGAAACCTTGGAATGTTTGGCTTTTGCTTCGAAGGTGGCCTTCAATATTTTTCAAACTTCTCTAGTTGAAGAGGCTTCATTGATGTGATGGATGAATTGATTGTCAAAAAAGTAAAACTACCCTCTCATCCCTTTCAGCAAAAGTTAGAGGTCTATGCTCTTGCTTATGGAGGTGCTCGTGAAGTCTTTATCTCTTTGTTCCATTCTTGCAAATGCTCTTCATGGTATGAGAAATTCAATTGATTTTTGCTAATGTCTTATCTATGAAAATGCTCTATAGTGCCTCCAACATCTTTGTGGGTCTCTTGAATTGGGAGGGATGTTAGGTTGTGCTCGTTGCGGTCTATGACACGACTGATAATTCTTTTTTTTCTATTGTACACCCCTTGAAGGTCCACCTTCATCTTTCAAATTATTTTTTTGACTTGTGTGTTGGCTTTGCTCCATTTCCTCATCTGTAGGTATCTAGCCTTGCCCCTAGGGAAACGTCTTGCCTGCATGTGTTACCTTATGGCTTGTGGAATGTGTGTCTCATTGGATGTTGTTTCTGTTTAGCTTTCTTCATTAGATGATGAGATTGGATCCGAATCAAAATCAAATAGAACTCTTCTCCTCACGACCTGTGTGGGTCTTGCCTTGATGGCAGCTCATCTTCATACTCTAGATTTGAATGTTCTTGAGGCCAATCCTTTTGTTGATTTTTCACTTCATGTTCTCGTGATGGATTGCTCCCAAAGGGTGTCCCATCATGTCAGAGATGCTTAGAAGTGGCATGGGAAGCACTTCAATGTCTCTTGTGGGGTTGCCTCCATGGATAGTGTTGAGTTTCTTGCACATGGCTAGGATAGACCACATGGTCTTTCTTTGCAATCTGCTTGGTGTGCACCATTCTCTCCAGTTGTAAAGTGTTAAATGAAGTGAGTTCTCTTTATTTATGGATTTTTTTAAAAACTATGTATTCATGCTTAAATGGAGAAGAACTAGTTTTGAAACATACACAAAACTAAGTAAGATTTATAAACAAAATAAACAAATGTAGTTTGAGAAAACAATGGGAAATGAGAATCATCATTTTAGAGATGTCTTGTTTACCCTCCTTTTATAGAGTTTCACATAAAAGAATAACACATTGAAAACAAGATTATATATAACCCTATGATTTACCATTTAATAGAATATGAGTTCACTTTACTTCCAATCCTAACCCTCATAGTCTTCTGGCATGCCATTGAGCATGATGTACAATTTCGTTTCTCACTAGCAATGTTGTATTGTATTCTTGTAGATTTTGTTAAATGTGACTCCCTAGCTCATTTCATAGCAAACTAATTTAGTACATCATGCCATTGAGCATGATGTACTAAATTAGTTTACAAATAAGGAAATAGTAATACAAAGAATAACACATTGAAAACAAGATTATATATAACCCTATGATTTACCAATTAATAGAATATGAGTTCACTTCACTTCCAAGCCTAACCCTCTCATAGTCTTCTGGCATGCCATTGAGCATGATGTAGCATTACGTTTCTCACTAGCATTGTTGTGTTGTATTCTTGTAGCTTTTGTTAAATGTGACTCCCTACCTCATTCCATAGCAAAATTTATTGAGAACGCAGTGAAAATTATGCTTGCAATGAAAGGTTGGTGGAAAAGCTCTTCATTTATGGCTATGCAAGCTTATGAAAATAGTTATATGGTGATGAGAAAGTCACCTTTAGTATGCTACAATTAAAAGCTATTCTCTGATATAAACCTAAAAAAATATGGAGAGAAGTACAATTTCCAACCAACACAAAAATCGCACTTTCAAATATGCAAGACTAGTAGCTTGTGTTGAAACAAGCTTACACATGGTTAGGAGTAGAAGACAAAATGAAGCATAGAATGAGTTGAAATGGTACCCCAAAACAATCCTCCAAGAGCTTGCAATTTTGCATGGCTGTCAGAAGAGCTTGTTTTGCTTGTGGAAAAAACATAATCCTCAAGATATGGCTCTATGTTCCTCATAATTTAGGTTGAGTCCTTCATATGACCTATAAACATACGAATCTTGTGTGCTCCCTATTGAAGAGTTGGAATAAATTCAAAAGCTTCACAAGAATAAGTGAAGATTAGGAGTGGGCAGCCAGTATCAGACAAAATGACTCTATCTAGTTTTCGATCCATGGCATCTGGATCATGGAATCTTGCAACATTCCAAACGCCAAGAGGCTATGGAACAAAGGCTTCAAAAAATGGAAACATCCCTAGAAGCAAGACACCAACCAGTGGATCAACTTTGACGATATTGACCCTAGCGTCAATGTTTCCTATGAAGAATGGAACACTTTGCAAAGCAGGCATCTCACCTGGGACCGCTATAAAGTTTGCCTTCTCATGGGACACGACACGCCAAGCTCGCTTAGTCTCAAATGGCACAATGGTAATTGCCTTTCAAAAATCTCGAACATCAAAGCAACCATTGATTATCAGGTTAACCTCGTGGTGCCTGTCGTGGATGCAGCTTCGGTGGGACATGAAGTTCATGGCTATCTGTCACCCCCTCAGAAATCAAAAAGTTTATCCTCTTATGGCAAATTCTTCATCGTGGAATCTAAACCAACCTTAAGGCTAGAAAATTATGTGGGATACCTCCCTGGTGCAAATGCTGCTACCGATCCATCGAAGATGTTTCTCACATCTTCTTTGCTTGTCCCAACTCCAACAGGCTCTTGTAGATTTTCGAAAAGAAAATTGGACTTCAAAAACATATCAGTTGGCAGCAAGCTCTGCTGGGAGAAGGGATCGGATGCTCCGTGACTCTCTGGAATGCCATCAGAGAGGAGGTCCTATGGAAAATCTAGCAAGAAAGATGTGCTTTTAACTTTGGTGACTCCCCCAAAGAGTGGTCAATTAAGAAATTGTTGTTCCTCCTTGGCAAAAGGATCGCTAATTGTAAGAAATCCCCCCCATTCAGGCATCATCAAGTGCTCCTATTGATCAACAACAAGCTTAAACCCAAGTGGGCCTTGCATGAGGGTGATGAGAGGGTGATTAACCTTATTTGTAATGCCATCTAAACCCTGTAAAAGCTTCCCCTGCTTTGTGGGATTCGAGGGATCTTGTGGGTAGTAGTCCCCTTCTCTTGTACTTTTCTTTTAATTAATTCAAGTCGGGGAGAGTAGGCTAAGGCCGAACTTCCTTTATTTAAAAAAAAACATCAACAATGATGTCAAGAGGGAAACCTCTCCTAAGGTTTATTTAAAGGCTTAGAATGAACATAAGAGGAGCAATTAATGACGCCCCAAGGCTAAGAAGAGGATAAACCCAACATTTAAGTTCTAACAAGCTTAGAACTGTAAACATGAACTATCTATAGCACATAAAACTTCAAATTTGAATGGATAGATGCACCATACCTAGAAAATTCATCCACAAGAGTCACGACCGTAAAGGTAAGTACAAAAAGATGGGAGTCTATGTAAGACCAAAGTCACCACTATGAACTACCTATAATTTCCGATCAACTTTCGGACAATAAAATGTAAAATCTTACTCAATCTAGTTTTCATATACATGGTCTAAAAATGCTTTAAATTTAGGCAAGCGAACGACCATATCAAGCTAGAAAACTTGAAAAAATCAAAAGGTAAGAACTTGTCATGCCAAAGTTTTGCAATTGAGATAGTCTGCAAATCCTAAAGTATGTATGCATAATCGGTCCATAAATTTGATATAAGATGTGTGCTACTACAAGTCAGAACATAATAAAACAAATGCAATAATTTTGCTATACAATGTGTGCTACTACAATTCAGAACATTATATACCAAATGCAACTATATACCAAATTTAGATATTATGAATTGAACACCTATCATGAATCTTGACTAGTGAAAACACTATAACAAGTTCTACTTCATCCTATCATATGAACCTGCCACCATTTAGACCACAATAATAATTTTTCCGAGTCCCATGACAAGATAAAGGAAGTTGTTTTCAAATGTGAAAATATTCCTACTAGACACAAGCTCAAGAGAAGTGAATAATTGTGCTAAGAGAGAGTGGTTAATTACACAGTTTTCAAAGTATTAGACATCTGATCCCATTACAAGCATACAATGATCATGACATGATAGATTATAACTACATTGTGTAGTAAATGCCCATTCCCAAATTGCACAAGGTTAAAAGAATTGATGGTTAAAATAACAATTCCAACCTTTAACCTCCTGCATCTCAGTTCTAAGGCAACTATTTACAACATGATAATTGGTCTTACAATTTTAGTAAGATTATTTCTTCAATGGATTTCTTCTCATTTTTGTCTTTCTTCCTTAATAGTGCAAGCATTCACAAATGTTTATCTACTTGAGAAAGAGTAAACATCACTCGCAAGTGTAAGGCAACTCTTTACAACATGATAATGGGTCCTACAATTTTAGCAAGATTATTTCTTCTTAATGGATTTCTTCCCATTTTTGTATTTCTTCCTTATGAGTGCAAGCATTCAGAAATGTTCATCTATTTGAGAAAGAGTAAACATCACTCTTATCCTTCTAAGTGGTGATGATTCTTTGAAAAAATAGAACAAAAGTACCATAAGGAGCATCACACACTACTCTCAATCATGACCAACAATTGTTAAAAAAATAATCGACTCTTTGAAAAATGGGACAAATACCATACGGAGCATCACATCTGTACCAAACTTTAGAAGGCTTCTATTACAAAAAGAAGTCCAAATAAACCAAGACACCTCAAGAAGCCACAATCTGATGTGTTATCAATTGTTGGAGTTCAAACATAATGCACATAAAAAAGATGAAGAAAAAGAAGCTTGAAAGCACAACACACAATGAATTGTGAAGTGCAGATCGTACATAGATAAATAGTGATGGCGATTAACTTTCACTCTCATACCACTTGTTATGGTCGACGCGGCAAAGGCCCGAACCTTGTCAAGCCTGCAGAATTTGCTGCGCCACCAAAAATTGGTTGCCAAGCTAAAGTGATATTAGAACACCTCTATAATCAACAGTAGCTTAGAAGAGTTACTGTCACTCCAACGTATAAGACTTCGTTTTGAATTTACTAAGAAATTCATTGGAACTTCACCGGACTGTCACCAGACTGTCACCGTAATTATACCGGAATCTTACCGGAATCAACTCCTACTCTATTTGTAATTACTTCAAGTGAGTATACAAGAAGTAAGGAAGTGATGCGTGAACTTCCTTCACTGAGTGAAACTTTGTGAAGTTTAAGAGAAAACTCCTCCGGTTCATAATATCCTTTTCCGGTTAGACTTTGTACTGTGTGTACATATCCATTTCACCGAAATCCTTGACGAACTCCATTCTGTTGAGGTGTATACGGCACTGTACATTGGTTTTTTATCCCATGTTCAGCCAGAAATGCATTAAAATCAAAAGACATATATTCCCCCCCTCGATCAGAACGGAGGGTGTCCATTTTACATGCTGACGGATTTTCAGCCAAAACCAAAAACTGTTTGAAGCACATGAACACTTCGGACTTTGCCTTCAACTGATATACCCATGCATGCCTAGAGAAATCATCGATGAAAGTCACGAAGTAAAGATAATTTCCAAAAGAAAGTGTCTACATAGGACCACAGATATCACTATGTGCAAGCTGCAATTTCTGTGTAGCCTAAACTGAACCATCTTTTGGGAAGGAACAACGCTGCATTTTGCCCAAAATATAGCCTTCACAAACATGTTTTCTGGGTGCCTCGAGTTTGGGCAAAGAGGACACCATTTTAGATTTCTAGAGGCATAGCAAACTAACAAAATTCAGATGACCAAAGCATGCATGCCAAAGCTTTGCATCTAATATAGCCTAAGAATCATGTACTGCACATATCAAATCATTTACAGATCTTTCATAGTCTATGAGCTTATACAGCCCATGACATAAAAATGCCAGAAGCAATAATAACATTGCCATTTGACAGATCATGAATTGTACATCTGTCATCAACAAATCTCACAACCAAGCCAATCTTGGCTAATGCAAAAATGGATAACAAATTCTTCTTGATCCTTGGCACAAACAAAGCATCTGACAAAGTGAAAGAACTACCGTCAGCAGTAGTCAGAATGATCTTATCAACTCCCATAACAGGATAAGAGGAGTTATTGGCGCATGTAACAGTATTCCCTGTAGGGGCAGGCTCGAGTGAAGAGAAGAAATTGCACCGTGAGGTAATATTTTCGATCGCCCCACCGTCAAAGTACCAAAAATCTGAGTCTACTTTAGACATGCAGTGCTCATGAGAAGATGGGTCAAAACTGCCAAAGGTAGTAAACGCCCATCTTCTTCCTGCACAAGATTAGCAGACTCTGTTTTTGGTGTAGAGGCCTCTGCAACAACCATTTCAACCTCTTTCTTCTTTGCCTCTTTAGCAGTCAGTTTTGGACAGTTCTTTATGATATGATCATTTCCTCTATAGTACTTATAAAACAATTTCTGCTTTTCTGATTTCTTATCTTCTTTGTCTTCCCTCTTCGATTGTGTAGAATTAGCAGCTTTCTGCTTACTAGTTGAAGAGCTACATTTTCCTTTGCCCTTCTGATTAGCCAAGAAATCTTGATTTGCAACACGCATAATGGACATGTTTTGCCTGAACTAATCTTCCTGCAACAAAACAAAGACTAACTCCTCAAATGACAAGGCATTTGGATTGCCTTTCATCATCAACCGAATAGTAGAAGCAAAACTCTAATATGAATCACGAAGACCATTCAAAATGGTTTGCACAAGTGAGCTATCTGGTATAACCTCATCAGCAGAAATCAATCGTTCCTTCAAGTCTTTGATCTTTGTTAGAAAATTGTCCATAGAATCACCTTCATTCATGTGCTCACTCTTCAACTATTTTCGGAGGTAAGCAACATGAGCCTCATTCCTAGCTTGGTACAATGTGATAAGTGTATCCCAAGCATCCTTAGTTGTTTTGCGAGAGCGAATGTGAGGAATAATGACATGTTTGACAGACAAAGCTATCAATGCATGTGCTTGAGCATCTCTGCTATCCCGACGAATCTGCTCAACAGTAAGTGCAGCAAAAACTGCAACACGAACAGGGATATGCAGAATATCATCATCTTTGATACCTTCTGCATCAGCTTCAGTACCTACAGTTGTAACAATTGCAAGTGTGATAGGACATTTTTCAACACCGTGCACAATGTTCCACAATCCTTTAGCAATCAATACATGTCGCATCATATAAGCCCATAACGGGTAGTTGGTACCATCCAACTTATCCTCAACAGCCAACATACGGAATGTTATGTTTACAAACTTGTAAACATCAAAGTACACAACGAAAGTGATGAGACCTTCCAAGATCTTCAAAAGATCAAACAAATATTTCCAAACTTCAAAAATCAAACTTTCCTCCAAACTTTCAAGAAAACAGAAATGGGTGACTAGCAAAATAACCACCAAAACTCTCTGAGCAAAATTTCTCAAAACTAATCATATATTCTGAAAGTAGACTCTGAGTAGCATGCTCTAGAACCAAAAAAGGTCAAAAATCCTGGAGTATTGCTCCCAAAAAAATAGCTTGAAGTCAAGGTATATGGAGGCCTGCAACAGCAAGGTATGACTAATTGTCCGAATTGAAAACTGATGTACAACAGCAAGAAAACTCAAAGATCTATGGAAAATTTTGATATACATAGAAATATAACGACTCAAAAATCACTCAAAAAGACCTCATAACCACTGAGATATGAAAGTTTGAAGAGAGGTACGTCTCTGATGAGACACCGGATAGACACAAGAAAGAAGATCTGCAAAAACGCCTACTTGCGCGGGGTTTTCTCACTAGAAATTGTGCAAGAACTGATCTACTTATAATACAAGTTGTAAGTTTCGCAACGCAATAAGAATCACTCAATTTGGCCACCTACACTAAGAGAACCACTCTTTTTATCGAAAGGTTGTCAACATTAGCACCTTTCATGTCTAAAAATAGACACCTCTCCTTTCCTTCTTACTTTTATCTACTTTTATTTACTTTTACTCTAAATTAGGAGATGTGAGCGCCTCCACATATTATTTATCATAAATAATAAACTCCATAAGCCTAAAATATAATACTTTAGAGCTTGTTCTTATGTAACATTGCCCCCCTCAAGCTCTAAATCCAAAGCTTTGACTCCAAGTAGAACTTTGATTCGCTTGAGCTTCTGAGCATCCACTGCTTTTGTGAGTATGTCTGCTAATTGATCTTTAGTTCCAACATGTTGAATATCAATATCTTCATTCACCACCTTCTCTCGGATATAATGATAGTGCACTTCAATGTGTTTTGTTCTTGCATGGTACACTGGATTAGACGCGAGCTTTAATGAATTTACATTACCTCCAAAGAGTAGTGGACGTGTTGTAGATAGATTCATATCTTCATAAAGCTTCAAATACCACATAATCTCACATGTT
The DNA here is from genome assembly GCA_020310875.1 of Ceratopteris richardii. NCBI lineage: Eukaryota > Viridiplantae > Streptophyta > Polypodiopsida > Polypodiales > Pteridaceae > Ceratopteris > Ceratopteris richardii. Next base: position 29,606,915 of record CM035410.1, read on the forward strand.
GCATTTGTAAGGCTTCTATATTCAGCTTCTGTGCTTGAAAGTGCTACTGTAGGGTATTTGTTAGAACTCCATGAAACTAAATTATTACCTGCAAATATCAGATATCCACCTGTACTCCTTTTGTCATCCTTATTTCTAGCCCAATCTGCATCACTGTATGCTTTCAAATCAATACCTTCATGATATCTATAGCCCAAACCTTCATTTAATGTACCCTTCAAATATCTTAAGATCCTTTTAGCTGCTTGCGGTGGGTTTGTTCATGAATTGAGACAATGTACTTACGCTAAATGTAATATCCGGCCTTGTTAAAGTTGCATATATAAGAGAACCAATCAAAGACCTGTAGATAAGTGGATCTTCTAAAGATTCACCATCGTCAGCATTGTACTTCACATTGGGTTCCATCGGATTACTGATACTCTTGCAATGCTCCATGCCATATTTCTTTAAAAAATCTTAAATATACTTCCTTTGTAGAAGATATACACCATTGTCCTTCTTCATAACTTCGATTCCAAGAATGTATGTCAGTTCTCCTAAATCTGAAATTTTAAATTCAGATCCAAGCTCTGCTTTGATCTTGGCTATCTCACCTTCATTGTTTCTTGTTATTATCAAGTCATCCACATAAATTGAGATATAAACAATCAATGATCCTTCAAGCTTAACATACAAAGAAGTATCTGCATTTGAACACTTGTATCCCTGCTTTTCAAGAAACTTCACCAATATAAAATTCCAAGCCCTTGGAGCCTGCTTAAGACCATACAATGCTTTTAAGAGTTTAGATACATGCGTAGGCTTCTTGGGATCTTCATAACCTAATGGTTGCTCCATGTACACATCTTCTTTTAAATCACCAGTGAGAAATGCATTTTTTATATCTAATTGATAAAGATTCCATACCTTGCTTATAGCAACACTTATTAATGTTCTTATCATTGATATCTTGGCAACAGGAGAAAACGTATCCTCATAATCGATGCCATAACCCTGTACATAACCTTTATAAACAAGCTTTGCTTTATATCTACTTATTGAACCATCATTGTTTCTCTTTATCCTGTACACCCATTTGTTATCGATTACCTTCATGTTAGGTTGTCTTGGAACTAAACTCCATGTATTGTTCTCATACAAAGTTGTCATTTCTTCATCCATTGCTTTAACCCATTTCTTTACCTTTGATGCTTCTTTAAAAGTTGTTGGTTCCTGCTCCTCAAGAAGTTTTGCCATATAAGCTTCATGAGAAAATCTTTACAGTAGCTTCTTTCTCTTACTGGATACCTTGATTGACTTCTTGTCCTACTATGCTTTTCTTGCCTTCGAGTTTGAGTTCTTCTTGACGTAGAACCTTCACTTTCTTCTTCCTGTGACTCAATTTCCTTTGAAATCAAATCGAGAATTTTCTTCAACTTTTGATTGGGGGAGTTATCTCTTCATGTGTAATCTCACTTTCTGGTGAGCTTGGAGTACTTGGCTCTTCTTCATGACTTCTTGTAGTTTCTTCTTCATCTATCTTCACTTCATGTTTATACCAAGATTTATCTTCATGAAAAATAATCTCTCTCAAAACAATTACCTCTCTCGTATCTGGGTTCACACATCTATATCCTAGTTACCCTTCTGCCATATCAATAAAAACCATTTTTTGTGACCTTGGATCCAACTTTGACCTTAACTGTTGTGGAACATGAACAAAACATATACTTCCAAAAATTCTACAATTAGAAATATCTGATTTTGATCCATAAAACAATTCATAAGGTGCTTTTTGCACATGACTTTGAGTAGGTGGTAACTTGTTCATTACATAAACTGCCATATTGCATGCTTCAGCCCAAAAAGTAAGTGGTAAGTCCTTTTCATTTAACATACACCTACCCATCTCCAAGATAGACCTGTTTCTTCTTTCAGCCACACCATTTTGTTGAGGTGTGTATCTGTTTATAGTCTCCTTTTTAATTCCTTCTTCCTCCAAAAATGCAATAAACTGATTAGAAAAGTACTCACCTCCTCCATCTGATCTCAATCTTCTTATGCTTCGACCTGTTTGCTTTTCAACCAATGATTTGAACTTCTTGAACATATGAAAGACTTCGGATTTGTATTTCATAAAATAAATGAATGTAAACTTTGAGAAGTCATCAATAAATGTTACAAAGTACTTGCTACCTACCATGGACTCTTCTTGAGATGGACCCCATACATCAGTATGAATCAAGTCCAAAATACCTCTGCTTTGCGATCCTGCTTTTGAAAAAGGACTTCGTACATGTTTTCCAAACTGACATGCCTCACAAACAAAATCCAAATCTTGCTTAGGTATTTGTGATAAACCTTCAACCGATGATTTCTTTGCAATATCCCTTAACTTGCCAACACTGATATGTCTTAAATCTTTTATGCCATAAGTCCAATTGACTTACTTGAGTCCCACTAACCATTGTATAACCTGCATAATCTGGAACTTCAACTTCATAAGTATATAATCTGTTTATCTTTTGTCCTTTTATAACAAAATTCCCATCCTTCTTCTGATAAGCCTGCCACTGATTATTGTCAAAATCGACCTTCACTCCATTGTCCTCCATCTGTCCAATTGAAATCAAATTTCTTGTAATAGTAGGAACAATCAAAACATCTCTAAGAGTTACATGTTCATTAAGTGGACAATCACCAATGTAAACTACTTCATGCTCAGTACTATCTCCTGTAGTAACTATGACTCTTGAATCTGGCTTGTGTAAGTTCACAAACATGTTCATGTTATGAATCATGTGGTTTGAGCAACCACTATCTACATACCAAGTTTTGTTGTTTACCTTCCTCTTATGTGTCTCTGTATGCATAGCCATAAGAATGTTTTCATTCTGTATCTGAGCCTCCTCTTGCACTATGTTGTTGTTTTGATGCATGTGATCTTGGCCTCTTCCTCTTTGTCTTCCTCTAAAACTACCTCTTCTATTTGGGTTGGAGAAGCAATCCGTGGCATCATGACCAACTTTACCACAATAATGGCAAGTAAAGTTAGCTTGCTGATTTGGTTGAGTCTGTTGACTTTATTGTGTTCTTCTTCCTCCTCTAGTCACATTAAAGCTTCCTCTTCCTCTTGCATTGTTGTTGAATCTTCCTCCTCCTTGTCATGGACAAGGAAACCATCTAAACCTTAGATTCCATGTCAATTTCTATATCTCATGATTGGCTTAGAGTTTGGAGAAACTAATCCTTCCATTGCGTCCGAAACGTGCCGAAATCCCAAGATCGACTGCTTATTTGCTAAATTCTGATATTTTGAGCTCTTGATCAATCTGCTGACATCATTGATGACATCATCATCTCGCAATCGCCCTTGGGAACCTCCCTTGGAAATCTATATAAGGAGGGGTCGGCCACATTCATTCTCAGTCTTGCCAATACCAGTCTTGGGAGCTCAAGGAGTCGTGATCACCAAGTAAGTACTCTCCAAGTTCCAATTCCTGTTCTTGTCTTGTTCCTTGTTCCAGTTCTGTTTAGTCTTGTATCCTGGACATCTAGTCTTGTCCTCTTGTAATCTCGTAGTACGCGATCTTGTCGAGTTCTTTCTTGTATATAGTCCATCTCCTAGAGGGGAGTTCTTGTAATCTAGAGATTCCATACTTACGATCCCGGGTTGTGGGATCTCCTGTATCATCTCTAGCTGAGTTATCTACACCTACGGTCCCGGGTTGTGGGACTTCTTGTATCGATCATATATTCTTCTATCATTTTCCCTTCGTGGGTGTTCTTGTAATCAGAAGTGTATTCCCGAAATCTTGTCTACTGTAGTCAAAGAGCACAATCTAGTGCTCCCCTGACATTTTGGCAAGACTATCCACATCAAGACCGTGCCAAGCATGATGGACTCCATATCCATACTCAGAAATATCGAATCTACTCTAGATGATATATATAAAAAACTTCGAGACTTTGAACAGAGGTTGCAACAAGGTGATCGCTCAGTTGGAGAATTCGCATCAGACCTCAAAATCGTATTTCAAGGATCCACATATAAAGAGGACTATCTAGTTAATGGATTTCAAAGTGGTCTCAGAGATGAAATAAAGGTTTGTTTATCCTCTACATCTCAATTAAAAACTTTAGATGAAGCTATCAATCAAGCAATTCAATGTGAGAATCAATTGCTAAAAGAAATCCAAGTCCAAGAGTCAGAATTCTTGAATAATGAAGACACTATTCCTCAAGGATCTAAATCAAGAATCTTTGAAGGCCAAGAAGTCATTACGAATGATATGGAGCATACAGATTATGAAGATAAGAAGAAGATAAAGGACAAGGATTTCATCTTCAATCAAGGTGGTGTGCTTACTCAAGGCACTCCATCAAAGATCTTGGAAACACCACAACATTCCACTATAAGCACAAAGGATCTATTGCATAAAGAACCCAAAGAAGCTCAAGAGACACCCAGTCCTTCACCATCTATTAGGATTCAAGATAATGAAGAATTCAAGGTCATGCATGTATTAGATTCAAGGATCTCGCGAGGATGATTGGAATGCTTTATTCATTGGAAAGCATATGACATCAGTGATCGTACTTGCGAACTTACAGAAAATCTTCAGAGCAAAAGTCAAGGTTCGTGAATTCCATAAGAAGAATCCAATGAAACCCAAGTTAGAGAACATGGCCGCTCCTCGTGGAACTCGTCGCTTGAGGGGGAGGTGATGTCATGGACAAGGAAACCATCTAAACCTTAGATTCCATGTCAATTTCTATATCTCATGATTGGCTTAGAGTTTGGAGAAACTAATCCTTCCATTGCGTCCGAAACGTGCCGAAATCCCAAGATCGACTGCTTATTTGCTAAATTCTGATATTTTGAGCTCTTGATCAATCTGCTGACATCATTGATGACATCATCATCTCGCAATCGCCCTTGGGAACTGCCCTTGGAAACCTATATAAGGAGAGGTCGGCCACATTCATTCTCAGTCTTGCCAATAACCAGTCTTGGGAGCTCAAGGAGTCGTGATCACCAAGTAAGTACTCTCCAAGTTCCAGTTCCTGTTCTTGTCTTGTTCCTTGTTCCAGTTCTGTTTAGTCTTGTATCCTGGACATCTAGTCTTGTCCTCTTGTAATCTCATAGTACGAGATCTTGTCGAGTTCTTTCTTGTATCTAGTCCATCTCCCAGAGGGGAGTTCTTGTAATCCAGAGATCTTGTTCCATACTTACGATCCCGGGTTGTGGGATCTTCTGTATCATCTCTAGCTGAGTTATCTACACCTACGGTCCCAGGTTGTGGGACTTCTTGTATCGATCATATATTCTTATATCATTTTCCCTTCGTCGGTGTTCTTGTAATCAGAAGTGTATTTCCAAAATCTTGTCTACTGTAGTCAGAGAGCACAATCTAGTGCTCCCCTGACACTCCTCTCCAATTTCCTCTACCTCATGATCTATTTGATGAAGTATAAAGAGCTTGTCCTTGACTACCTCATTGTGAATGATAAGATTTGCCACCTTCTATGTTGATTTCTTCAATCATCATGAGCGTTTGTAAATCTTCAAAGGATGGTAGATTCTCTCGAGTCATGATAGACATAATGAAAGACTTCCATCTTTCATCTTCTCTCAAGCCATTTAACATGCTATTAAACTTTATATCCTCACTAGGAGATGCATTAATAGACAATAAGAAATTTTACCTCAAGAACATAATCATTAACTGATTGTCATGGCTTCTTTTTTACTCTTGTCAGCTCACCAATAAGTTGTGTTTGCATCGCTCTGTTGGTAGTTGCAAATAACCTTTCTAGAGACTCCCAAGCCTCTCTACTAGTATTCAAACCTCTTATATGCCCAAGCATAGTATTCGATCTTGTTAACTCCTGGGTGTCCCGCACTAGGTGTGTCATGACACTCATACAAGATATGCCATCTCATCTCAAGATCTCTAGGGACACATACCTTACCTTTGTATAACAGATATCCATCATGGATACTGTAGTTCTTCCACTTGAATCCTTCTTGAGTACCCGTCGATACTCCAACCTCACTGGAAACCCGTATATCACGATCCCCATTCTCTATGGCTTCCCAAATCTCCGAATATGCAGGATCAAGCCTACATTTTCCTTTAATGGACTCAAGTAGCTCACTAGTGATCTGAGTAAAGCTCAACCCATTGAGCATAGGCATGCGGCTAAGTGAATCAGCCACCACATTAAACTTTCCCTTCCTATACCTAATCTCATCATCAAACTCCTAAAGGGTCTCTGCCCATCGGGCCTTACGACCTTTAAGGTCTGTTTGATTAGAGAGCCACTTAATGCTCTCTTGATCAAACACTATCGTGACTTTGGCACCATATAAATAATGACGCCACTTCTTCAAAGCATGGACTATTGCATACAACTCCTCATAGACAGAGTAATTCTTCTGAGCCGGTTCTAGTTTCTTGCTCTCAAAAGCTACTGGTCGACCATCCTATACTAAAACCGCTCCTATAGCAAAATCACTCGTGTCAAGTCTCAACCCAAATGGTTTGTTGGGATTTGCTATATGTAAAAGTGGAGTTGTAGCAATTGCTACTTTCAACTTTTCCATACTTTGCTTCTGTTCGTCTTCCCAATGAAAGGCTTTCCCTTTCCCTTTAAGCTGTTCTGTCATCGGGACAACAATCTTGGCATAGTTCTTAATGAATCTTCGATAGAAGCCTGATAAACCTAGGAAGATCTGTAGCTCTTCCAAGTTCCTTGGATGTGGCCATTCCATAATAGCCCTTACTTTTTCAAGATCCATCTGGATTCCATCTTGGGAGACTACAAAATGTCCTAGATGAGGCCGTAAAACACTATTCGTGAGCTTCATGAAACATTGGTGAGACCAAAGGGCATCACCAAAAACTCATAGTGCCCATATCTAGTCCTAAATGCAGTCTTAGGGACATCCTCTACCCTAGTCTTGATCTAATGATATCCTGATCTAATGTCAAGCTTGGTAAAGTACCTAGCTTGATGTAACTGATCAAATAGATCTTCCAACCTAGGCATTGGAAATCTATTTTTTATAGTTACCTTATTAAGTGCTCTATAGTCTATACATAGTCTCATAGAGCCATCTTTCTTTTTAACTAGGAGCATTGGCAATGCCCATGGTGAGTTACTAGGTTTGATGACGCCCTTATCTAAATAATCCTGCAATTGCTTCTCAACCTCCTCATGCTGAGAAACACTAAGCCTATAAGGTGGTATGCAAATAGGGTTAGTGTGAGTAACAACCTCTATGGCATGGTCAATGTCCCCTCTCTCAGGTGGTAGCCCTCTAGGTAAGTCAGTGGGAAAAACATCTCTATACTCAAACATAAGATCCTTAAAACTTTTAACCACACTCTTGCAAAAAAGAATAGTAGAAAGTCATGTTCATATTTACATTCCTAGCATGAAAATATACATCAGGTGAGAGGTCTGTACAATGCTCCATATCATGACTATACAATAAAAACATGTCATGTACATGCTGAGAATAACAAAGACTATACAACTCTAATGATGAAATGAGAGGTGCACTAGGTACATCTCTCTCTCCCTGAATACAAACTTTACTTCCATTCTTTTCAAATTCGGGTTTGTTGTTTTGATAACTGCGTTTAAGAATGTCTCCCAACCCCCATAGCCACTCTCTTCCTAAGACTAGATTTGTCTTCTCCATATTCATAATTTGGAAGTCCATATAATCTATATAGTCCTGCATCTTGACTTCCAAATTGGATACCATAGTATCCCATATTCTTTTATCTTGCCCTTGCATCATAGATACAATGTATTTATGTGCACTAGGCTGTTGGGGAATCTTTAATTTCTTGACCAAAGCATAGTTTATAAAATTATGAGTAGCCGAGTCATCTATCATGACCCGCACCCTGGTCCTGTATACACTACCATGTAGCTTAACCAAGTCATGTCTCGTATACACTACCATGTAGCTTAACCAAGTCATGTGGTCCAGACTGCGGTGACCACAATGACTGAGTTAAACAACAGGTGTGCTCTATATCCTCGTGCATCACCTCCACTCCCTTGTAGCTAGAGCTACCATGAATAGGAAGGGTCTGCACTAGGTGCACCACCTTTTTGCCCTTTTCGGGGGCCGTACTAGACTCTGGTCCCTTCTTCTTTTCCTCCCCCTTCTTGAGTGGACAATTCCACTGTGAATGGCTAGGAGATATGCACCTAAAACACAGGTTCTCTCTTTTGGCCTTCTCAAACTGGTCTATGGATAACCTAGGCCCTTGTGATCTTAGTTTTTTAATAAAAACTTTGTTTTTCCAAAAAGGCTTCTTCTTCTTGAATTTAGTCGTACTAAGAGGCTTGAGGGGTTGATCAGTCTCCATAGGAGTATACTGAGGATGGTTATGGTCCTCATAAATCTGTGCGTATTTGATCGCCTCCTCAAACATCTTAGGCGCATTCCTTCTGACTTCCCTCTTTATGGCTTTATCCAAGCCCCTAACAAACCCTCTAGTCTTCTGAAAATCATCTAAGCCCTTAAGTTTCAAAATGATATCTCTATAGTGGGATAGATAGACTGAAAGAGGCCTACCTCTCTGAGTAATCCTATCCCACTCATCCCAATTCCTCTCCTCCTCATTCTCAGGAAGAAACTCTTTTGGAAAAAGAGTCTCAAACTGAGTCCAGTCAGTAGGGATAGAGTTCGCCTCCTTAAGACTCATCCACCACTTGTAAGCACGCGGACCGAGGGAGAGACTCGCCTCTAGCACACAATACTCTGGTGGGGTGCCCTTCAATTGATGTAAATCATGCCACTTTTGTAAAAAAGTGTAGATTGCATCCTTGTTCCTGTCTCGGTCATCCCCCGTAAAGGTAGGTGGCTTTAAGTCTTTCAGGAGGGGAGCTTCCCTAGAGCTCTCTTCTTTATGCTTACTATCTTTCCTAGTGAGCTCTAGAGGAATAGGAGGGGTCTCTCTTTCCTTCCTAGCTAGGAAAGAGGTGACACTAGTCTCAAGTGAGATCATTTGAGCCTTAAGTTGCTGTATAAGAGATGTGATGCTACCAAGATCTCTCTCTAATTTAAGGGTTTGCTCCTTCAAATCTATGAATTGATCATGAGTGACAAATTCCTCTATAAGTTCTTCATAAGTGTATTCTTCCTGTGAAGGCTCTTTTTCTTCTAAGTTCTCTTCTACTTCTTGCCCTAATTCTACTTCTTCCATTCTAGAATCAGGATCCTCTAGTTGCTCTTTAGATGGAGAAGTGGTCTCAACTACTTGTTTGCCTTTAGTTTCCATGTTTTCCTACCCTTCCCTCGTTTGCTAACTAGAGTATATGAAAATGTATGGAAGTAAAGCTCAAATATGCAAGAAGAAGAGAAATATATCACAAGAGCACTTCCCGGTTACAAAGTAGGGCTGCGGAAGCGAAATCCAAGTGGTCCTTGAAGCTTCAAGTCGCTGATTTTGAATCCTTGCCAGGCCCAAACGAAAATTGGAAATGCCCGATTGGTCTGGGGAGGTTCTAAACACCATAAACCATCCAAAAGAACACCAAAAGCACGTGGGAATAGCCCCGACCGGGCAAACTGAGTGAAACTGAGCAACTTCAAAGATTCGACAATCCTCGCCAATCCAAGAATGGCTGCCCCGCACCTATACTTCAAGAATTTGAGACGATCCCAAGTGAAAAAAGTGAATTTGAACTCCGGATGACGAAAAACTAGGCCCAGGAGTGGCCGCCTAGTTCCTGTTGAAGTGCTGTAGAGAGATTTTGATGGGGCAAATCTCGTCCAAATCCAACATCAATGATCAAAGGGAAGCTTAGGAGTGTAGCTTTGAAACGTGACCAAGATTTTTGAAATCCGATATCGTATGAGGAAGCTATGGTGTGGAGAAGTCGGGTGTGTCACCGATGGGAAGTGAAAAAACTCATTCATGGATAGATGACTTTAAGAAGCTCAAAACTAAAGAACCAAAGCTTTTTTGAAACCACCCAAAGCCCATACCCCATAACCACAGCCCATATTACATAGGTGCATCATAATTTTCCACAAATATTTGGCTTATAGCATCACTTTTCCACTCCAAAGTTCCAAAAAATTTTTGAAATATATACCTCCTTGCTTAACTTGAGTTCACTGTCACAAGAAAAATACTTGAACTGTCGACGGAGGAGGACTTTATCCCACATAGGGGCGCAGCAGGCGATAAAATGCCTATATAAACAAGAGCTTTAGAGTGCTTGTTCCATCCTAGAGTAGGGAAGGAGGAGCAATGAGGGGCTGGCGGCGCCTTCGAGCTATCGCTATGTCATCCTATTGGTTCTCATGCGCGCGCCTCTGTTAGCTGGTTGACCGTTGATCACTGAGCTCCGATACCGCTGTAGGGTCCCTGATTCTACTGTCGCCTCTATGCTCCGATGAGCTCCCCAAGTTATATCGTCTTTTGCACACAATTCGAAGTCGTCTGCTCAGGCGTAACGCGCACGAAGATGGAGATTCCCTTGACCGCCCAACCGCGTACCTCCTCCATTTGACTCTCTCTCATTTTATTGAATGAGCCCTATGAGCTACACATGGGTGCCACATGGCACTCATGTGTAAATCCATCTACATGGATCTAAGAGGTGGTTCACACACCTCTTCCATTCATTGACTCCATGTAACATACAACAATTCAACCTCTATAAAATCTTGCAACGGGAGCTTAGGGCTTAAAGAAGCTATGATCTAAGGTTTGATACCACATGTTCCCCTTGGGATCTTGAACCTAAGAGGAAAATGAAGATGAACCACATGGTGAAAGAGGATTCTCAATCTTTCATGGAAGTTTGAAGAGGAGAAGGTAGATGCAATATAAGTGTAAGAATACTCCAAAACTCTTGCCCATGCAAATTATTTCTTCTAGATTTAGTTGAAAGAGTACATTACATATAGAGGATGAAGTGACTTCATGTCATAGTGGGAATGCATTTGAGAATAGGTGCCTTAGCAACCTTCAACATTATCAATGATGTCAAAAGAAAAACCTCTCCTGAGGTTTATTTAAAGGCTTAGAATGAGCATAAGAGGAGCAATTAATGAGGCCTCAAGGCTACGAAGAGGACAAAACCAACATTTCATTCTAACAAGTTTAGAGCTGTAAACAAGAACCATCTACAACACATAAAAACTTCAAATTTGAATGGATAGATGCACCATGCCTAGAAAAGTCATCTACAAGAGTCACAAATGTAAAGGTTAGTACAAAAAGATGGGCGTCTACGTAAGATCAAAGTCATCACCATGAACTACCTATAATTTTCGATCAACTCTCACGGTACTCTTTTTCGAACAATAAAATGTAAAATCTTACTCAATGTAGTTAACATATACATGTTCTAAAAATGCTTCAAATTTAGGCAAGCAAGAGACCATATCAAACTAGAAAACTTGAAAATATCAGAAGGTAAGAACTTGTCATGCCAAAGTTTTTGAGATAGTCTACAAATCCTAAAGTATACATGCATAATCGTCCATAAATTTTCTATAAGTGTGTGCTACTACAAGTCAGAACATAATATAACAAATGCAATAATTTTGCTATACCATGCTTGCTACTACAATTCAAGACATTAACTACCAAATGCAATAATATACAAGATTCAAATATTATGAGTAGAACACCTATCATCAATAAGCTTCACTACTGAATCAATCTTGACTAGTGTCAACACTAAAACAAGTTCTACTTCATCCTATCATATGAACATCCAACCATTAAGACCACAATAAAAATCTTTCCAACTCCCATAACAAGATAAAAGAAGTTGTTTTCAAATGTGAAAATATTCCTTCTAGACACAAGCTCTAAGTGAAGTTAATAATTGTGCTAAGAGAATGATTAGTTACACAATTTTCAAAGTATTATACATCTGATCCCATTACAAGCATACAATGATCATGACATGATAGATTATAACTACATTATGTATAAAATGCCCATTCCCAAATTGCACAACGTTAAAAGAATTGATGGCTAAAATACCCATTCCCACCTTTAACCTCTTGAATCTCAAGTGTAAGGCAACTATTTACAACATGGTAGTTTGTCTTACAAACTTAGAAAGATCATTTCTTCTTAATGGATTTCTTCTCATTTTTGTCTTTCTTCCTTAATAGTGCAAGCTACTTGAGAAAGAGTAAACATCACTCGCAAGTGTAAGACTACTCTTTACAACATGATAATTGGTCTTTCAATTTTAGCAAGATTATTTCTTCTTAATGGATTTCTTCCCGTTTTTGTCTTCCTTCCTTAATAGTGCAAGCATTCACAAATGTTCTACTTGAGAAAAGAGTAAGTATCACTCTTATCCTTCCAAGTGGTGATGATACTTTGAAAAATAGAACCAAAGTACCATAAGGAGCATCACACTGTTCTCAATCATGATCAACAATTGTACCTACATGTTAAAAAAATGATGACTCTTTGATAAATGGGACGAGTACCATACCGAGCATCACATCTGTACCAAACTTTAGAAAGCTTGTATTAACAAAAAGAGGCCCAAATAAAACAAAACACCTCAAGAAGCCACAATCTGTTGTGTTTTCAATTGTTGGAGTTCAACATAATGCACATAAAAAAGATGATGAAAAAGAAGCTTGAAAGCACAGCACGCAGTGAATTGTGAAGTGCAGATCGTACATAGATAAATGGGCTATATTAAGGTTATAGATGTATAAAGAAGTCGAGGAAAGCACTTAAAGAAAAAACAAATACCCTCAAAGATCTATATGTGTTTCATACATCACCAACAAAAATATACTAACATATCACATGGAAACCTGATCAATATTCATTCCTATGCTATTTAAAGTAATATTAAATAAATGCATGTGCAAATGTCATATTGATTACTTCGTCTCAGATTTCACCAAAAAGCCTCGTTTGCTCTTAACTTTTTTTTGGTTGTACCGCTTTTCATGTGAGACCTCTTCCATCTAACTTGTAAAAAATGGCCTATCCTCTTGGGGTACCCTTATTGATCTTTACACTCTTCATTTCATAAAGGATTGGCCCTTTAGTTTGCAACCATGTGAAGCTTTTTTGTTCTGACTTCACAGTGCTCAAAAGATTTTTCTCGTTTCAACGTTAATCAATCTATTCATAAGCTTGATTGAAACGCTGGTCCACTTCATACCTCCATCCATCATCAGCAAATTGATTAGGTATTGTGAAGTGGTATAGGCTTCAAATACTCCAAAAAAAGAGCACAAAATCTATTAAATTTATTTAATTTATTCTAAATATTTTACCAAATCAATCTACCGAATTGAGGATCTATAATAAAGAATTAAATTGGCCAAACCTCTGATTATCACTCTATTGATTTCATTCATATGGTAAACCAATGAATGGTTCGACTAAACTTGAGAAGTTCCAGCAGAAAACAGAGATCAGGATCTCTGAATCTACGCCAAATGGAAACAGGCACAAATTTGACCACTATATTCTAAGCATGAGGGTAAAAGCAAATCTAGAGAACATGAAAATGTACTGTACTGTGAAGGCATCAAACATGGGAAGCAAGATACACGAGATAACCCAGCAAGATCAAAACAAGGGATAGAAGCACTATTGGGCAGCTGAAAGATAAGCCCATCAACCAGATGGAAGCAATATAAAGACGAAGATTGTACAAATGAAGGTGTGCAAATGTCAGAAGAAAATACAGATCCAGGAGCCAGGAGACTACGAGAGAAACAAGTTTGCACAAACACGATACCTGAGCAGAAGAAGGTATAATGTTGATATCTATAAAAGAATGTTATTTATAGCTCTTTTTATCTATGTTTATGCACATGGGACAAAAGACCTCAGCTATAAGTACGTGGTACTCTGCCATGTGTTACATGTCTGGACAAGTACAAGATTGAGCTGATCCTTATCCAGTACTCTACAATTGCTGCTCACTCTAGGCCACTCCTATCACTGTTTAATTTGCAATAGCTGTTTCTCAATCTGCTCTTTCCACTCCTCGATACCTCTTCCATCCGCCTCAAAAATGCTCGAAAGAATTTTAAGGGAAAAAAAGATGGATGATCGGTAGCTATAAGGTACTCCAAGTTTAGCTTAGCTTCGATGAACACCTTAGCAGCTTCCAAAGAAAGAAGAAGCTAAAACCCAGGTTTGTTTGGGGAAGAAACTAGCCCAACGTCGTGCGTGAGCTATTAGTGCCAAAAGTGTGGTTCCCCAATTCCAATAATTGAAAGAAACAAGTGCAAAAATGCAGGTATGCTCTCTATTTACTTCATCATAGAACCCAAGCTGGTCAAAAAAAACCCCCTCCAACTCAGAAAGGAAAACCAAAAACAAACTCCTTGCACGTGTGAATGAATCGCGTGGGCAGGAGCGTGAAAATTTGCGCTTGCTGCTTCCTCAAGGTAGTAAGGAGACTACTAGCATGGAGGAACTGGGAAATCCTTCTCATTTGATCGCCGATATAAAACAGCAGAAGCTTCTAACCTGAAACACCAATACATCAAGAGCTGCCTGATACATATAATGTAGAAAGCATTTCTCCAAACACAGAATGTGGCTGAACATGCATTGATCTCCCACGAATATATGATACACCATGCGTTTTCCATATGCATGTATGTCTGTCTAAGTGCATTTTAGTTGGTAATTTGATGCATTCAAACAGTGAGCCAGTGTGCACATGTGCTCATTTATGTGCATCCACACACAGCTGCAGACATGTTCAAATATGGTCAAATAACACATAGTTTTACAAAATCTGTTCCACCAAACATGATGTGAAGACAAATAACTTACCATGATGGAGAAACACAAAACTTCCCAGTCCGCAAAGCCCATTTCACCTGCATTCCTCCAGTGAAAAAACATGGTCATTGCACTGCACATCACAATTGGAAAAACGTGACAGACGTATAAAAGATAACCTTATCTGTTCCTCGAGATAATGCAACTACATGAGTGACGTCATCATCAACGGTTGTCGTACAAGTAGCACCAAACTGCTCTGCCAGATCCCACAAGGGATGAAGATGTGGCTGAGCCTCATCCTGCGGAAACACTCTACTAAACAAAATTTTGCATCCTGCTAGAATGTTCCTCTTCTCTCGCATCAAGACATTCCTAACATCAACCTCATCTAATAACTCGTTTGAAAAAAAGCTTTGATGTATCTTCTCAATCACCTGTGTAATTCAAAATAGCTTCAATAGAAGGCCCCAGGAACAAACAAACAAAATCATCAAGAGAAAATGTCAATCACCTTTAAAACTGATGCAAGCATGCCACCTGATGCCCTCTCATCATGTCCTATCTCCAATAATGACGGTCCTGGTAACCCAAATTGCCGTCTACTGCTAGGAAAATACATATACCTGCAGGCTCCACACCATGAGTGGCTCAAAACTTCCAGCATCAAGGGCAATAACACAAAGAAAATTCTGATATGACTGTGTGTACCTTTCAACCACAAGAAGGTTGTGCTTGTGATGAGGCCAGACATGTTCTGAATCATCAATTATGATGACAGCAGACTCAAGACCAAGCACCCCATCTAGGTCTTTACTTCTCAACATCAAACTGCTGTTTGTTGTTTCGGTATCATCACCTCGTGATATTACACGGCCTGCAAACAATGCACCTGTAGGATCTAGCAACTTGGCCATCTCGGTCGCATATGTCCTATTGCCCATAGTATAGACATGTAATTCAAATAACTCACTCGCCTATCAAAACACACAAAGGATCATCATGTTGCAGATTGCATCTTCAATAGGGTATATGATGAAATAAACCAAAGCTAACACCTACCCTTAATAAAAAATCCCACACACCAGGTCTCAACTTAGTCCACATGCCCATTTTTGGATAAGATATCAAATCCTTTTTGAACGGTTGATTATGAGACTTTCTCTGTACTTCCATTTCCATTTCACGTAATGCCGCATTCAAATTGTCGCTCATGTCTGAAAACTGCATAGAAGGAATGCTAATGATCACTTGCTGCTATTCAAGAGACCAAAGATGTGTGGTCCAGTAATGAAATCCATGTTGCAATTACCTTAGCCGAGTTAAGTAATGTGTGGTCAAGGTCTAGTACAAGGCATAGCTTCCTCGCACTGAGCATGTTTTTTTGCTCATTCATTCTCCTTGCTCTTTCAAGAAATATCACCTCACATTGATCATCACTCATCCCTCCAAGATGAAGACCTTCCCAAGATCTCATCTCTTCTCTACTTGCGAAACGATAAAACCTTGAATCTTGTTTCCTATCGGATGCGAATATGTTATCAGCTTCACACGATTTGCCTAAACCTGAACTCTTTACAAAAGAAGAACCCATCGAATTTGCATTATCATGTACAGAGTCTTCTTGGCCATCATTCAATCTCAAACTGAGCTCCAATGAATCTGAACCCTGTTGAATAAATAGACCAAATATATGGAATACAATGTCAGCTCTCAGAGGTTGAAAACCAACCAGAATTCAAAATCTTATGCAACATAAAGGTTAGAGCTTACAAAAGAAGGTCCGGAAGAAGGAATCAGTTGGAGTGGGCCATTCCTATGACTGTCAGACATAACTATGATTTCAGAGGCATTCAATGTTTGATTACTATCAATCTCCATATCAATGGCCTCTTGAACCATAAGATCATTACTGAGGTGGGATTTTATCTTTAAATCTCTTTCTGTACCAAATCGTTTGGGAATGATGTCAGGCAAACTCAACTGGCCAGACTTCCTCTTCTGAGCTAAGTTACCCCTATCAGTGACCGTCCTGAATTCTCTTCTAGAATCCTGGATTCCCAGGTCATCTTTTCCGTGCTCTATCGACTCAAGAGTAGGAAACAATAATTTGTGGCTGCCCACGTTATCTTGCATCTTCGCCAGATTGGTCTCCTGATAAGGATCTTTTGGGTATAAACTTCCCTTACTATTTGTGTTTCCATTTGATATATCCAGGCAATTTGTTGTTACAAGTATCCCACAAGTTTCTCCTGCTGAATCATCTAAGCTAGTCTTATCTTGTGTTTTACTAGCTTCCATCACACTTTGTGAAATATTGGAGGCCTCGGCAAGTGGCTCACATTCTATGAACTTACGAGAAACCAATGATACCTTCTCATTGAGAAGTGCATCATTTTCACAGCAAGTGTTCAAGACAACATTTTGTTTGTCATTAAGACAAGGTGCCACAAGTACTCCAGAAGAAAGATTATCCGACACAGCTGAGGTGTTCACACTCCTACCAGTGTTGAGCAAGCAATCTAAACCTCTTATGTCATTTTGCATGTCAGAAATTTCTCCAGCATGTATGAGATCATCATTATCAACATTACACAGCACTTGAGAACCAGGAGGAATCTCCCCCTCTTCTAACTCATAGGCCTCGGTTTCACGACTATTGCTATCAGAAAATCCCCTGTTACCAGTCTGATTCTCTTTCATAATCGTGCAAGGTGAATTTCCATCCTCATCCTTGGGGGAAGTTTCCATATCATGTTCGTTCAGTTTCTCAGCTAATGACATATTTTCATCAGCAGTTGTCAGCACAATCTTTTCTTTAAGGGCAGTCTGTTCGGGAGCACATTTCACTCCGTCTACCTTATCATGTACTTTGAATGAACTCATCCTTGTTTTCCCAAATTTGAAACGCTTGTTTATACATGGACTAATCAGTTTACTTTCATGCTTAGTTTTCTTCAGAGGTGCTAATCTCATAAAGTTCCTGTCTGAGGGAGGGCATGCTTGTAACATCTCTATGACAGGGTGACATCTTTTAATCACGTTTGCTTGCTTAAATATATAGGGAGGATGGTATAATGACGGGAAGAGCCCTCTTGCGATATGCACAGAGGGAGCGACACCCAGGAGGCCTGACCTACTGGGCTGACGCATGGTGTTCATACCAATAAAATGGAGGAAACGCTTCTGCCGGAAATCAGGATTATGATTTTGACTAACTCCGTGCCTATTCATGGATAAACGCATGTCATGCCGTCCGTACACAATCCCGAACGGTACTTCTCGAACTTGAAAACCCAACCTTCTGAGAGAAAATATTCCAATCGATAAGTCAGAAACGCAAATTGCCGCAATACACTAAAGATTCCAGAGTCTTTCAGAGTCCCGGCAAGGCTTTCAGCCACCCTCAATAACCAGCAAGAAATCTCTTTGCGGATAACAGCGTTTGCGAATTCCCAAACCCTACACTAAGAAGTATCAGACCGTAGATTACTGATCTCCAATGTCTACGGACCCTCGAAGTATTAAAATCAATCAGGCCTGTGTAGGGCGTGTCGTATATGATGAGAAAGGACACCAACGAATGTATAAACTTGACTGACCCCAGTAACCCTATTCCCAGCGTTCGCGCCAATATTCAGTTACAACTCACGAGAGAGAGAGAGAGAGAGAGAGAGAGAGAGCGTAGGGGGTCGGGAATCAGAACACAAGAGTAGGTATGGGGGGCCGGGGCAGAAGAAGGCGTCTTAAAGCTCTCAGTCTCGAAGAGACGAGAATCATAAATTCAGAAATTCAGAATATATTTATACAGAAAATCTACTTGCCGTAAAGGCGGCGTGACAAGTTTAAGCTTTTTATCTTCAAAATATAATTTCTATTAAACACTAATTGAATATGATACAGGCTTCGATATCCAATGCTCCACGTAGTCACGTTTTCGTTGCCTCGAACGGCCATCCAATTCCGCAGGCAATCTCCAGGAGCATCACGTACCAGCCGCCATAGTTTCTACTACTGCAGAGTGCAGACAAGTGAACATTGGGCGCTAGCGGTGTCCCTCGGATGGCGGCGGCAGACGGGCGAGCCTCCTCCCAAATGATGCCTCCACTTCCTTTGCCTTCAAAGTCTGAACAGCACCCCTCTCCTTACCTTTGCCGACCGGCGTCGCCTCCCCCGGCCCTAGCGCGGGGCGCCACTCCTACAGGTAGCGGCCAAGCCTCCTCCCACGGAAACATGCAGTCCTGCTGCCTTCAGAACTACCCTTTTTCCTGGTATCATTACCACGTCCTCCGCAGCTTGGGAGCTGCAGCAGAGTCCATCGCAAGTATCTTGGATGAGGGCCTGGCACGCAGTATAGAACTCGGTTCCTCCGAAGTTCGAAGCTTGCCCTTCCGCTCTCGATGGAACAAGGCTGATTTCACGAAAGGCAATGGAACATCACTCTGTTCCACTTGGAAATGCTAATAATTGTGTTCCACGTGCAAAAGAAATGCTAATGGTAAGCACTTTGGACGTTCAAGGTTCAAAACAGTCCCTCACAAAGTGGGAGATAAGCGGATCCTCAAGGTGCTATAATAAATTCAAGCTTATTAAATGAGAGAGCACGTAGACCATGGACAATTGAATTTTCACAAGATAATAATCATCATCATCATATTAGAGTGGGCCATCTTTTATATCCTTTTCTTTTTAAGGAAGTTCAGCCGAAGTCTAATCTCCTCGTGGTTGAATGGATTGAAAGAACAATTCTACAAGTGAAGGGCATAGTATCCATGAGACCTCCATATCGCACAAAGAAGGGATTAGATTGTCGAAGCATTACAAGGAAAGGATTGTCTAAAAACATCTAATTTCAACGGTCTGATAGCATAACATGGATAGATTGGCCACATTAACCCAAGCATGTGCAGCAATCTATAAAGACTCTCTCTCTCTCCCTCTCTCTCTCTCTCCATTCCCATGTGCATAACTTCTTCAGCCTTCTTTGCTCATCCACATGAAGCCCGAAAGCAAAAGTTATAAACCATCTCTATTAAATGGATTGCAAATAGAAGAGATATAAGTTCGTTTTATTTTAGTAGTTCATAAAGCCCTTTTGAATGAGGCCATTTGGGAGATTACAAGTTATATCAAGGAACAAAACAAGAACAAGAGGAGCTACTATGGAGGGGCTTTTTCAAGGAAGTAAGCAAGATAAAGTTGAATTGAATAGCATCGAGATACTAAGAATAAAACATAAAGGATAGCATAGTTTGTATTCTAATTGAATTATTTCGATTGGAGTAAGGATATGACATAAGAGTATGATATGGAAGTTTTGAATATATATATACATGTCAGAGAAATGAAAAATTGATACGTGTCATCTTAGACCATCACATGTTGAGCTTGATCTCTCTCTCTCTCTCTCTCTCTCTCTCTCTCTCTCTCTCTCTCTCTCTCTCTCTCTCTCTCTCTCTCTCTCTCTCTCTCTCTCTCTCTCTCTCTCTCTCTCTCTCTCTCTCTCTCTCTCTCTCTCTCTCCCTGTGTGTAATAAAGTGAACCTCGCACAGTTTCTTGAACATCGCACATGTCCTCAACCTCGCACAGTTTCTTGAACCTTGTTCGCAACCTTGTTCTCTTGAACCCTTGCTCTCAACCTTGGTGTCTTGAACCTTCTTGTTCGCAACCTTAGTGTCTTGAGCCTTTGTTCTCAACCTCAGTCTTGAATCTTGTTCTCACCCATGTTTGGTATCTTGAACCCTCAACCAAGTGCCACCCAAGGTTTCCCAAGGACTGCACACTTCCAAGCTAGCTCAATAGATTTGGAAATTTTGTTCCGAGAGCTTTCCAACGGTAT
Organism: Ceratopteris richardii; assembly: GCA_020310875.1. Taxonomy (NCBI): domain Eukaryota; kingdom Viridiplantae; phylum Streptophyta; class Polypodiopsida; order Polypodiales; family Pteridaceae; genus Ceratopteris; species Ceratopteris richardii. Next base: position 29,627,519 of record CM035410.1, read on the forward strand.
ATTACATGCCTAAATCAGACCTACAGATTGAGAGATACACCCCAATCATTGTTGGACTAACTTGTGAAAGCGACGCACGCAACTTTGTATCCTTTCATATAGAGGATGCCCAAGCACCTTTTTTAGAGGCCATTAGGTCAATCCACCTTTCCCAAGCCTACTTCCTAGGCTCTGATACCAATGTAAGGAATTGAACTCACAACCTCTTGGTTAGGAATGTGATGGGCTAACCACTTGCCCCAAAATCCATGGTTGAGGATTACTTCCTAATCCTCTCTCTTAGGATGTAGTTCAATACTTCTACTTATTTTCATCAATGTTTGATGAATATTAAAGTATTAAACCTTCCAAAGTTTGTTGAACTTTGTTCAATTGGTTTGTGTTTCAACAAAAACTTCCCTACTTGGTGCATGAACATGAACATCCAAAAACAACTAAATCCATGTTAGTTGCTAAGAATGTCTAGGTTTCTTCCCAAACTTAGACTGAGAATACACATTGGAAAGTAGCTCTAGTTTCTTGGCATCTTAATGACAAAAAGACTCCTACTAAGTGGTACCTATGTATCATTTTTTTGGAAAAAATAGACTAGATATTTAGTTGCATGATGGTCAAGATCCTTGCAACTAGGTAATTTTCTATTTTTCCTACCTAGCTAAGTCAAGATAGAAAAAGAAAGGAACGAAAGATAGCTAAGTCCATGCTCGAGTTATGCCTAGAAATGGACTAGTAATTTGAATCCATCCAGTTCACATGTTTTGTGCCTAGATCGCACATTCAGAAACTGTCAATTGGCCAGGAAGGTGTTTAGATCCACCCTTATAATTCTTTCACTAGTTTGTACTTTGTACAGTTCATCAAAGTGCAAAATGAAGCAGTGTTTAGAATCATTTGGGCAGGGACGCCACCACAGAGATGAGACATAGTCTTCCAGTTTTAGAGCATGACCATGTTCTTCCAGTTCTAGAACATGAGGCTCGGGGGTTGCCTACAGTATGTATATAGCTCTATTTTCGAGGACAAAAATATTTTCCAAGGGGGGAAGAATGTAATAAAGTAAGTCTATGATCCAAGGGTCTGGCCGGTTCAGACAGATCTGAAATCGAACACTGTTTGGTCATCCGTGTGTATGACCAAGATCTCGAGTTTTAGACTTACTAGGAGGTCTTGTGCTCTTGTGAACAAGTGATCCACTTAGCTTAGTGGTTAAGTCTCAAGGATGTGAAGGAGGAGGTCTTGGGTTCAATCCCCATGGGGAACATGGGGAGAGTATTTTGCCCAAAGAGATCTAGAGCCTTCTAAAAGCATCCACTTGAGTTAAGTCGAGTTAACTGGGACACTTGGCACACATGCAGTTACATGGCCGACACATGGCTGGCTAGTATCCACCTGCCCAAGAAGGCAGTCCCCTGGAGAGAGCTATATATGGAGGCATTTGGTTGGGAGGAGAGTCATCTCTCTAGCACGTGGTGGTCGTAATCCTTAGTTTGTTGCACTCTCTCTCTCTCTCTCTCTCTCTCTCTCTCTCTCTCTCTCTCTATATATATATATATATATATATATATATATATATATATATATATATATATATATATATATATATATATATATATATATATATATATATATATATATAGAGAGAGAGAGAGAGAGAGAGATCAAGCTCAACATGTGATGGTCTAAGATGACACGTATCATTTTTTCATTTCTCTGACATGTATAATGGTCACGCTGGTATACGTCAAGGATACTTCATTAAGCTTTACTAGATTTATCTACTGAGAGTGATGGCACATTTGTTTCTTGCCTGCTCACTCATTCGTTGACATTAGGATTTTCCTTATGTATTGTTCTTTATATATTGCATTGGTTGTATTGTTGTTTTAGGTCATTCTTGTACATTCCTTTTATGTAATAAAAGAAGAAGAAGAAGATCATTCTTCCTTGCCTCAATCTGTGTGCGTGCTCCTCTTTGATTGTGAGTGTGTGTGTGTGAGCTCTCTTCCTTATCTCCTTTCTCGTGACATGGTATCAAAGCCAATGTGGTTGTAGAGAGCTCGTGGAGAAGGCCGACAGTGAAGAGTATGCAAGAAGGCATGGAGAAAGCGCGATTCACAAACAACTTCAGGTTGCTACAAAAATTGGAATGAAGGTAGAAGGCCTCAAAATATTTTCATGAGTTATTCCTTTAGGGTCACTCGTTTTTGTGAGATTTATATTTCATAGCCATCTCAACCTCTGTTTCGAGTCCGCAAGGTGGGGCCCATAGAAAAACCATGTCAATTTGCAAAACTATAACTTGCATCTTGTTCGCCAACACTCGTATATTCCAGATCCAAAATTTCAAGTGATTTTGTGTACTGTTGATACAGAGAAACTATGTTTTTCTGAGATCGAATTGTCACGTCATAGTGCGACAGTGTTCAAGCAGAAGTACTGCTTGTAATGTTTTTATAGTGTCGTAAATTGCTCCAAAAATGGCAAACATGGATGGAATGAGTCAGCTTATGAGCGACAAGCTAGACAAGAACAACTCCCATGCTTGGAGATTCAGAATGATGAATTTCTTGATGGGAAAAGGCTACTGGAAGTACATCAAAGGAGAGAACGAAAACACTCTGTAGTTACTCGAGAGGAATCGAATTGCGGACCAGTTAAGAGCATATGAGGAATGGAATCAAGGAGCATGAAAGGTAATGTATTGGCTATCTATTAGCATACAGGATAGCATGATTGGGCACATACAGGATGCCAAGACTCCGAAAGAGGCTTGGAAAATCTTGGTCACATTGTATAAGACCAATACAAAGGCACAAAAATTGCAACTCAAGAACGAGCTCCATACATTAGAGAAAAAGGGCATGTCGGTAAGTGACTACACACTAAAAATCAAAAGCATATGTGATTCACTTGCATCTTTTAGCGTGAGTGTATATGATGATGATAAAGTGGAAGTGTGCCTTTGTGGTTTAGGAGCTACATATAAGCAATTTAGAATGTCTATTCAAACCAAGGAAAATATTCCAAATTTTGTTGATCTAGTGTCTAATCCCAAAGAAAACCTGGCTCTGAGCAGGTATTCTACTATGGCAGAGGAAGAGGCAGAGATAGAGGCTTCAGAAATGGAAGAGGAAATAGTAACCAAGACCAAAGTCAACATCAAAATCATGCAAGAGGTAGAGGACAGTTTCGAGGCCAAGGGAACCATAGAGGCCATAGAAATTTCCAAAGAAATGATTCAGGTAATGACAATAAAGGATGCTAGTTGTGGTAAACCTGGACACTTTGAACGTGATTGCAAGTTGAAGAATCAAAATAATAGAAGGAAGAAAAACAACTATGCATCCACAAGTGCAAATGATTCTGAGAAGTTTTTTATGGTTCAACATCATATGATGAATACGATGTCTGTTGATGTTTCGAAATCGAATGGAAATTTCTAGTATGTTGATTCAGGTGCTTCAAATCACATGACCAATCATACGGAATGGTTTACAAGTTTGCGAAAATTGCAAGTTCCTGGATATGTTGAAACAGGTGATGACACAACACACCCTATTGAGCATACAAGAAACATAGCATTGTCTATGGAGGACGAGAAGGTAAAACATCTTGTTGATGTGCTGCATGTTCCAAATATAACGAAGAATCTGGTTTCTATTGGACAAATGGTTGACCAGGGATTGCAAGTCAGGTTCAATGCTGATGGATTATATGTAGAAGAGTACAAACAGGATGGAAGATTGATTGCGAAAGGAAACAAAGTAGGTAGGATGTTCACCTTAAATGTGAAAATTCTTGAAATGAATGCAACCATGTTTGCGAAAGGTGTAGGTGTTATTGTTGATATAGAGATCTGGCACAAACGAATTAGACATGCAAATTTGCAGAGGCTAAAATTGATGCAGTCAAAGGAGATTGTCAATGGACTACCACATTTCAAGGTTGCAGAGATGGAAAAGGTATGTACAACATGTTAATTTGGTAAATAGTCAAGAGCATCATTTCTACATGATAAACATGTTAGTGAGAACGTGCTAGAAATAGTACATGTAGATGTCTGGGGTCATGCAAAGACCACATCTATGGGCGGTTGCAAGTTTTATGTTACTTTCATTGATGACCATACACGGAAAGTATGTGTACATTTCATGAAAGAGAAGAGTGAGGTGTTCACTCGCTTCTAGAATTTTAAAGCTATGGTGGAAAAGCAGACAGGAAAGTATATTCAGACATTAAGATCTGATGGAGGAGGTGAATACATTGTCAAATGAGTTTAGCAATTTCCTAAAAAGTCATGGAATTCGACATCAGTTTTCATGCAGGTACACACCACAATAGAATGGCATTGTTGAACGTAAAAATAGATGTATTGAAGAAACAAGAGCCTTGATGGCTGAGAAGAATATGCCTCATTGTTATTGGGAGAAGCTGTGCATACTACTATATGCATCATGAACAAAACTCTGACTACTACTATACATCAAGTTACACCTGAAGAGAAGATTATAGGTAAAAATCCAAACTTATCATATATGAAAATATTTGGTTGTATTGCATATGTACATGTTCCAGATGAGTTGGGGATGGAACTTGATCCAAACGTAGTAAAATGGATCTTCATTGGGTACTCCCTTGAGCAAAAGGGATATAAATGTTATAACCCACTCATACGACAAGTGAACATGAGCAAAGATGTTGTATTTGATGAAATGTCAAGATTTTATGCAGATGTCAAGGATGGACTTAATCTTGAACCAAATGACAAAGAAAATGTTGAAAAATCAAGTGCAAAATCGCAAGTTTTGAGTGGACCAGATGCATCACCAAGCAATAGTTCTAGCTCAAATCCATGAAGTGGAAGATTGTGTGGGAATTTCAGTCTAGAAAATCCATCAACTACATCAAAGAAAGGTAAAGAAAAGCTTTATGTTGGTAGTGAAACATTTACATATTTTGAAGACATTGATGGAGATTCAAGCTGTTCAAAAAAGAGCCTTGATGAGGAACTTGGATTGCCCTTTGTGAAGACTCCAGGAGTTAGAAAGACACATGCAGATGATACAAGGAAAAGTGACCCAAGAACAAGAAGATCTGGGAGGATGTGGAATTCAGTGCAACGATTGACGCATGACAGTTATATGGCTCGTCATTGTGCCTAGATGAACAAGGTAAAACAAGATGATGAACCTTCTTGTTTTGAAGATGCAATTGGAAATGAAGATTGGGAAAAAACTATGGATGAGGAGATGTCTGCACTTTATGGAAACGATACATGGAAGATGATTCCATTGCCATAAGGAAAGCAACCCATAGTCTATAAGTGGGTCTACAAGGTAAAGCACAATGCTGATGGTAGCATAAGCAAGTACAAAGCACAATTGGTAGCAAAAGGATATGCACAAACATATGGCATTGATTATGAGGAAACGTTCAACCGTGTAGCTAAAATGTCTACTCTTACAACACTTGTTGCATTAGCTACAACAAAAGGATGTACTTTGCATCAAATGGATATGAAGAATGCTTTCCTACATGACGAGTTACAAGAAGAAGTATATATGGACCAACCACAAGGGTATGAGGATTCAAAGCACCCACAATATGTTTGCAGGTTGCAAAAGACTTTCTATGGACTTAAACAAACCCCTCGTGCTTGGCATGCAAGGATTGCTGATTATTTGAGCACCATTGGATTTTCTATGTGTGATGTAGTTCATTCATTATATGCAAGGAAGGGTGATGATGGCATCACAATTGTGGCTATTTACGTTGATGACTTGATTGTAGGAGGTGACAATGAAGGAAGCATTAAAGAGGTAAAGCAACTCTTATGCATGAATTTGACATGAAAGATCTTGGTGTGTTGCACTATTTCTTGGGCATTGAGTTTATACATACAGAAACATGTATATGGATGTCGCAAATGCATTATGCCGTGAATATGATGCAAAAGTATGGTATGGCTGATTGTGAGCCAATTTCTAGATCAGAATTTGAAGTTGGACACTACATGATGTCAAGCACTGGAAAATGCTACTATGTACAGGAAAATTGTGGGAAGTTTGATATATCTCACAATTACAAGCCCTGATCTAAGCTACACTGTTGGACTTGAAAGTCAATTTATGCAGGTTCCTAGGAAGCCACATTTAGATGCTCTGAGGCACACTCTACGTTATGTGAGTGCTACTTTGGATTATGCATTGTTTTATGAAGCTGGTGTAGATTTGAAAGTTCATGGATACTATTGTGTGAGAGCTCCATAGCTTCCACACAAACTAAGAAGACTAACTAGCCAAGCTCATACTAGGAGTGAGAGATGTCTTTCCACCCAACCAACCCCTCCAATATATAGCTCCCAGTCCAAGGGGGTAAGTCCCTCTCAAGAGGACATGTGTACCTTCCATCACATCGGTCCCTAAGGTGTTCACATGGTCTCCAAGCTTAGCAAATCACATGAAATCACATGGCTTCTAAAAGAAGACTCTCCAAGCTCTCATGTACAAACCAAGTGGCTAGGAGAAGCTTCCAATCAAGCCTAAGGTACTCAACCTTAGAGAATTAACCCTAAGGTTCAAGAACCATCTAAAAGGGGTAAATAAACCATAAATCCCAAGAGTTTCACACCTAGAAACCAAGGAAAACATTATGGGCGATTTATAGCCCAATGGAAAATTTTCAAGATTTTTTCAAAAAAATGGCTAATCTAAATAATGTGATATGATAAAAAATAACCCAATAAACTATATAAAAGAAGGGGAAAAAGTGAGTACATTCGCCTACTCACATAAATTAGCCATAGCTTTTATGATACATTTTCACCAAATATCGTGTGCATGCATGTGCACTTCTAGGATAATTATTCTCTCCCTCCCTCTCCCTTTTTCTCCATTTGTGGAGGTCACAGGATGGCTGCTCCATTTATCCCACATACTATGCAATATCGAGGTCACCTACAAAAAGGCGCCTCCCCATCTCTTCTTCACAAAGCAAAGGAGATCTCTTACGAGAGAGCTCCTCCCTCCCTCTTGCGCACACAAGAAGAGGATGAAATTCATAAAATCACCTCTATGCTTCTGTTATTTCAGTGATTCTAATTCGCTGAAGTTGGAGGTTTCATGTGCATTGTTGCATTGACATCCATCTAGGTTGTCTGATTCACTTGCTACCATGCATATGGGATTGAGAAGCAGACATTTTTGCACCTTTGAGAGAGGAATCTATACACGCTATCTCAATGCCTTGCATATGGGATAAAGAGCAGCCATATATGCTCCCTCATTTTCTTATAAATCTGATAGTGCAAAGGTACACAATAAGTAGAGCTTGAGTCTAAAGAGGCCTAAGCTTCTATATTTTTTATGAGAACTATCATAAAGATTCGCCATATATTCTATAATTTTTATGAAATATATGTTGGCGTTTCGCCCAGATTTATATACTCCCAAGTTAAGGAGGGGTCCTTATTTTTTTCCTTGCTAGAAACCCAAGGGTTCTACCCCTTAGAACCATGTAATTATACAACATTCTCCCCCCCCCTTAAAGTCATTTCCGTCCTTGGAAATGAGTGGAGATATATACCTTGGGGTATTTCCCCGTGCCCCATGATCTATCTCAAGCATCATGGCTTTCATCTCTCTAAGTCCGCCTCTGAATTCGAAAGGGGAATTATACCCCGACTGAATCTTAAAAGAGGAGAATCCATGTGTGGTCTAATTCCGTGCCCTAATCATTCAAAGTTCCATCTAGTTTTTATACAAAAAAGAAATGAGTCAAATGCAAAGTATGGAAGGAATGAAAAGGGTGGAAGAGGAAGAGAACATCATTCCCTATTTCCTTACTTAAGTCATGTGCCATATGGCTCTCCATAGCTCAAACATGTGAATTACGTGGATACAAAGTGACTTCAACTAAATTACTACCTTGGTCCATCGGTTTGCACTACTTGTGCATGGACCTAGCAAAATAGATGAATGCTACTTAAGGTTTTCCTTATCAGATTCATCTCTCAAGTCAGAATCCAACTTGTTTTAAAAGGAAGATGAATCTCTCATAATCCCTACCCAAATCCCTTCTTCTTAGATGTACACATACTTTGTACCTTTAGGCTTAGTAAAATGAATGGATTTTCCTATTTAAAATTCGCCTCCAAGCATAGAGGGGAATCTATTTTTATAATACTTTGCCCAACCAATAGAATGGTATAGGTGGATTATCTATCTAATTCTAAGAGGATATAACATCCTCTTTATCTTCAAAGAGAATAGCTTACGAAAAGTGGGTTCAATGTTCTTTAAAAACTTTAAGTAGTTTTGAGAATCCACTTTAAGGGAGTAGATTCCATAGGGATTAATCTAACTATTGTAGACTCTAATCGATTGAAATCTATTTTACTTGTTCTTCCAAAAAGATTATGATCTTTATAACTACATCCCAAGATGGGAACTCATAGTGTAAAAGATCGTGTTATCTTTAAGGTCATCAGTAGAAATAGATTATTCTAATCATTTCTTCAATGCTTAATCCTTATGGATCTTTAGTTGGATCTCAAACCTTAAAGGTCTTCTTGATCCTTCCAAAGTTCTCTCTCTTATATTCTAGATCTATTTAAAGATGTCCTTTGTTGACATCATAATTAGATCTTTCTTTGTTAACTTGAATTTCAAGTATCGAAAAGATGATCTTTCTGAGCTTTCTTTCAAGCTTGGTCTAAGATCATTTTTATGTTTCTTGAATTTCAAGTCATACTTTGGGATGAAGCTTTTAGAGCTTCATCCTTTGGACTTTACCGTCAAACTCAAAGAAGTTGATCCTCTCTTTATTTCTAAAACTCTATGAGAGATAGATCCTTTTGTATCTTGTTGGAAGAATTCTTCTTCCCTTTGAGAGGATAATTGAAGAAGATGCCTATTCCTAGACATCGTCTTCCTGATGTATTCCATTGGATCATGAGTCCCTTTTTCTTTTGGCCATCAAGAAAAATTACTCAATGGGATTCAGTACCCACCGTCCCATACCAGTGGGTTCTTCATCCAATCCACATAACTATGTCTCTATACCTTCTCACCTTCTCTATCCTTTTAAGTGCCCTTCATACTATGGTACCAAATTATGAGAGCAAGGACTAAGGTGCTTGCATACACCACTACTAATCATACTCAAAATATTTGGTTAACCATTTAATGTGATGTGACTCATCGTATCAAACTTTAAGTTTGACTTGATCTTTACCAAAACTTAAGAGATAAAACTAGGTCTTTCTCCAATAGATCCCTTCATGTTCAATGCTTTACCCATGGGTTTTACTTAGGGATCTAGCCATTATGCTTGATAGAGGAAGTTATTTTCCTTAGGTCTATGTTATTGGGATCCATAATGTATGTTATGTTCTCCTCATAAAGCATCAAGATACCTTTAGGTTTATCTTTTATAGCTCATCCAACTTCTTTTCCTAACCCACTTAGGATTCATACAATCCGTATGTTGTATGCAAGTCTTCTCTTGCATTGGGTTTCTTTGAGAATTAGCAATCTTTGAGAACTTCATTTAGTTGGAAGATGTAATGAAAGATATATGAAGTACTAGAATATGAGGAAGTACTTCAACTTTATCTATTTCTTGCATATCTTGCAATACCCTATTTGGTCTTTTCAAGGCATAAGATACAAGTTCTTGGGGACTTTCTCCCCTCCTTAAGAGTTTTCATCCTCGAAAACTACCTGAGAGTAAATTCAAAATTATGCTCTTTCAAAATTATGTGAAAGAGTTTATTTTCAATCTTTTATTGTCCTTCCTGGTTAAAAGAACTATTCATAGCTTTTTTTTTCTCTTCTCCAAGCATATAGAACAAATGTCCCAAGGTTCAAGTTTTGAATTACCTCTAAATTTGATGTCCCATACCACCAAATCAACTTGAGTGGTCATGTAAGCCTAGATGTCCCATACCATCTGACTTACACTTCCACTTAAAAAAAGGGTAACTTTAGCTTGAATTTTGGGATCAAACCTTCTTCTAATCAAGTCAGATCTATTACTTCTTGGCCTTGTAAGTGTTATTTCCACTGCAGAGCATATGTATTGCCTATGCTACAATGGACTTTCAATTTACCAAGTCTCAATTGCAACTTGATAAGAGTAGTCTCAAAAAATTGGCTTTTTATTATTCATTGATTCAGATATACTCGACAAGATCCCTTTCATGTCACTTGACAATGGAACTAGTTTATATCTCAACTAGATATCATCTCTTATGACATAGTGAGTAATCTAAGAAAGAATAATTGACTTGCCAATCAAATCTCTATGTTGAAGTAGATGGTAATTCCATTTACTATATAGTCCTTTATTTCTAGGACATTAGAAAATTGTACTTAGGGTTTATTACAACCTTTGAGTTTTTACCTTCTCTTCATGCCTTGCATTTGCTTGGAAGAATAATATAAAGCTCCAAATAGTTCTTTAGTTCTTTCAAACAAAGAACTTTCTTGAACAAAAGCACTAATACTTTCATCTTCCAAAACTAAGATTCTATTATGCCATATTTTCTCTTCCTTAGAAATTTTTGTACTATGGCCTTGCTGATCAGGCATGCCATGGGTTTTTTAATGGAAATTTGATACTCCATAAGAGGGACTTTAAGCTTAATATATCTTGCAAATGTACTATTTCTTGGCTTGTAATAGTCCAACTATATAGGAAGTGAATGGTAGTTTTACTTATGGTCAATTGGCTCTACTACCATTATTCCTATTATGGAACTTGTAACCATACTTAAGCTTGAATAAAGCAAATCTCCCTCTTAACCCTCAAACCCATGTACTACATTCCAAATGCATACTTTTCATTTTTACCAAGACATTTACACCTTTATTGAAAAAAGGTGTAGCATGCATAAGGTTCATATATTGAACCCCTCCTTAAAGCATGCAAAAGTTCCAATTTTGAACTTTGTTCATCCAAAGGATGGTGCAAAATTTCCATGCAACTTGTATGCAAGTTGCAACAATACATTAGATGCATTCTTCCTAACCACGAATGTTTTTATGCACCTTCAATCTTTCTTTTCAAAGCAATGAACTTGATGCATAGTGCAACTTATTTCCATGATTGATTGTCGATGTGACCACAGAAACTGCCCCACCTAAACCTATGCATCCACTTCAGAGTCATGTCTATTATGACATGCACTGTATGTTCTTTAATTTGCAAGGAAAAGAAAGAGGTGCAAATACTTACCTGGAAATTAAGCTTCATCCATCCCTTGAATTTATTTAGTGGTCTCAAGGTGATGAAGTAGGCTTGGGCCATTGCACTCCTTCCCTTCCATTTTGGCACTTCATGCATACTTGAGTGTTCTCATGTTGATGAAATAGGCTTGATCCATCCCCTCTCGTCCATTGTTGAATTCCTTCTTGGGCATTTTGATACTTACATGTGCCCATATGTGTGCATTTACTTCCACAATATGCATTTATTCTATCTATGCATATTAAAAGAGATAATCTTCTTATGCCATGCAAGAACAATCATAGTTTTATGAATACAAATGCATAAAGCTATCCTTGGTGCCTGAAATTTATATACATGCACATAACTAATGCATCCTAAGAAATACATATTAAGGAGAACATTTTTTATATGATGTTCTCCATCACATTCTCACATACACATGTCTTGAAGGTTTGGATGAAGGGAATGAAAAGGTACTCCTTTTATTCTCTCGAGCAGCTCGAGGAGTGGATAGTGTGTACGAATGGCCAGCTATATTGGGCAATGCTCTGTGAGGAATAAATGTGGATGGCTCAACCACTTCACAAGGTACCCAAAGTCCTTCTTTTTGTTACAATTGGGATGTTTAAATCCCATATGCACAGTAAAAGCATCGTGAAATGGCCTATAAAATGCGCTCCAAAGAGGGCAACAACATTAACAGATGAGAGAAGCACTCACGAGCGGCTCACTTCCTCTCACATTCAAATGGTTATGTGTGCGTGGGAAGACTGTCATCCTATCCGGCCATTCTGCCCATGTGTGATGACATGGCTATCTGTAAGCATGTAAATGTGTGGTTGCGTGGGGGACTAAACAAACTTTTACTCCTCGTAAATGAGAGAGATCCATAGACATCCACTCTGAGTTCTATCACGTGCATGTCTCGCATGATGTACTTACCAATTGGCGTGAATCTCAAGAAAAAGAAATAACTGAAGATCTGATGCCACTGTTGTGTGACAGCTCCATAGCTTCCACACAAACTAAGAAGACAAACTAGTCAAGCTCACATTAGAAGTGAGAAATGTCTTTCCACCCAATCAACCCCTCCAATATACAGATCCTAGTCCAAAGGGGTAAGTCCCTCTCAAGAGGACATGTGTACCTTCCATCACATGGGTTCCTAAGGTGTTCACATGGTTTCCAAGCTTAGGAAATCACATGGCTTCTAAAAGAAGACTCTCCAAGCTCTCATGTACAAACTAAGTGGCTAGGAGAAGCTTCCAATCAAGCCTAAGGTACTCAACCTTAGAGAATTAGCCCTAAGGTTCAAGAACCATCTAAAAATGGTAAATAAACCATAAATCCCAAGGGTTTCACACCTAGAAACCCAAGGGTTCTACCCCTTAGACCCATGTAATTATACAACAGATACACCGATGCAGATTGGGCTGGTTGCATTCTAGATAGAAGATCTACAAGTGGCTTTCTATTCTCACTTTGGAGTGCAACTATTACATCGAGCAATAAGAAGCAACCTATTGTTGTTTTGTGAAGTACAGAGGCTGAGTATAGAGATATAAAGATGCCACAATGGCAACATGTGAGGCATCACGACCAGAGATGCTACTTGTAGATTTAGGTGTGGAAGTGAAAAAGCCTATCACTATCGATTGTGATAATCTTTGCAACATACAATTAGCATGGAACCCTATTTTTTATGCTAGAACAAAGCATATCGAGGTACATTATCACTTCATCAGAGAAAAGGTATTATCAGGTGATATTGATCTTGTTTATGTGAGAACAGATGAGCTGAAGAAGTTTCGAAAGATGCTTGGATTAGAGGACATGATGTTGAGCTTGAGGGGGACTATTGAGATATCAAGCTCAACATGTGATGATCTAGGATGACACATATCACTTTTTCATTTCTCTCACATGTATAGTGGTCATGCTGTTATATGTCAAGGATAGCTCATGGAGCTTTACTAGATTTATCTACTAAGAGTGATGGCACTTTTGTTTCTTGCCAGCTCACTCATTCATGGACATTAGGATTTTCCTTATGTACTATTGTTTATATATTGCACTGGTTGTATTGTTGTTTTAGGTCATTCTTGTACATTCCTTTTCTGCAATAGAAGAAGAAGAAGATCATCCTTCCTTGCCTCAATCTATGTGTGTGTGAGCTCTCTTCCTTATCTCCTTCCTTGTGACTATATATGTGTGTGTGTGTATGTGTTTGTGTGTGTGTATGTATGTATGTATGTATGTGTGTGTGTATGTGTTTGTGTGTGTGTGATTGTACATATTCCCCATATTCTCACATACACACACTCTTCATACCTCTTAGGCACTTTGCACACAATTTCTTGTATCTAGTTCCTATCTCTATCTAGATTCAGATCTTGTCAATTTGTATCATATTCACACATTGTAATTTGGCATTAGAATATAAGATAGCTAGGTGAGCATCCTAGCTTACTGTTACACTTGAAAATATTGTTTATTATCTCTCTATCTCTCAATCATCTTCTTTTTTAGTCTTAAGGTGTGTATGCTAAGGTTCAGGTGTTGGAAGATCCTGTAAACCTATGATTAATATTGCTATTGAGGCCCACCCCACTTCCAGCATTTGGTTATGCAATTGAAAACAAAGGATAAAGATTCTATGTTCCAGATACAGGTGATATCCTACTCTCATGCAATGTATATATTACAGAAAGTCATATTTATGATAAAAAGGAAGAGATTCCAAAATTCATAAAAGCATATGACAATGCATTTTTCAAAAGTAATTTGGATTCTTACATTCAGCCATACAAGGGGGGTGATGAACCTTCTCAAACCCTAAGAGATGCAGGTGAAGAGAGAGCGTCATTACCTATATCAATACCTAGTCCATCATCAATACCTCTTGGGGTTCTGACGTATGAAGTTGGAAAAGGTTCAAGAGTTCTAGAAGAAAGAGATACTGAAGAACCAAAAAGGATTTCAACACTTTTCAAGAATACACCAAAGTGGTTATATCAAACTTGGAAGGATAGTGGTATAAAGGAATACACTACAAGAACCAAAAGTACAAGGAGACAACAAATAGACTAGGTAAACTATGTAGAACATTTTGAAATTCATAACATTTTAGCTCGTACTTCAGTTGAGAATGAACTAGCTAGTAGCTATGCAAGAAGAGATTGATTCTATTCATAAGAGTCAAACTTGGGAGCTTTGTGAGTTACCATAAGGTAACAAAGCTATTGGTGTGAAGTGGATCCTCAAAATCAAAAGAAAAGCAGATGGTATCATATCCATGTATAAAGCAAGATTAGCTCTCAAAGGTTATGCACAAATGAAAGGTATTGAATATGATAAGACTTTTGCACCTGCTTCTAGAATGACAGTAGTTAGGATAGTACTTTCTTTAGCTGCATTCTTTGGTTGGAAAGTATACTAGTTAGATATCAAAACTATATTTCTTAATGGTAATCTTCATGAAGATGTTTATATTCAACAACTAGAAGTTTTGAAGAGACAGGTAAAGAGCATTTAGTCTGCAAACTTATTAAAGCTTTATATGGTCTAAAGCAAGCACCAAGAGCTTGGTATGAGAAGATACATGACTATCTTCTATCTATTGGTTTTGAAAACTCAGATGCAACTCCCACTCTTTATGTTAAAGCTGAAAAGGATGTTCTGATTATTATTATTATCATATAGGTTGATAATATGATCATGACAAGTCCCAAGGATTTAGACCATCAGTATTTTAAAGCAAAACTCAATCATACATCTAATGTAAATGATTTAGGTATTTTGCATTATTATATTGGGATTGAATTCATATACAAAGATGAGTATATCTACATGACACAATATAAATATATTGAGAAATTATTGAAAAGGTTTGAGATTACATATTCCAAGCCTATGTAGATACCTATGGATGTCAATGTATCATTACAACCGACAGCAGATTCATAACCATTTGATGCTACATTATATAGTCAAGCATATGGTTGCTTGATATATCTATGTAATACATGTTTGGACATTCAATTTGTAGTTTCTCAAGTATCCAGGTTCATGCATAGTCTGCTTAAGATTCATTGGAAAGCAGTTAAGCAAATTTTTAGATATTTGAAGTCTTCACATTTTTTCCTTAAAGGTTTTTCATATTCTAATTGGGCAGGTGATAAAGACTCAAGAAGAAGCACAAGCAGTTATCGTTTCTATCTAGGAGATTGTCTTATCTCTTGGTTGCCAAAGAAACAACCTACAATTGTTACATCTTCAAGTGAAGTAGAGTATAGGGCTGTCTTTACAACTACACTTGAATCAATTTGGTTACAAAAGATTCTGAGTTATCTTGATGTTCAAGCTCATCTTCTAGTTCATATATTTTCAGACAGATAGAGTGTTATTGTTATTGCAAAGAACCCTGTTCATCATGCTAGGACAAAGCATATAGAGGTTCATTACCACTATATTTGGGAACATGTATCTTAGAAGCACATTGAGCTGGTCTACATATCTACAAGTGAGAATGTTGCATATATTTTTACCAAAGCATTGAATAGGGAGAGTCACAGGAAGTTTTTTAGGTTATTAAACCTTGTACCATTGTGACATTGAAGGGGGGGATGGTTGGAATCAATGTCCAATAAGTCAAAAAATCCTTAGCCAAAAGCTATAACATTTGCATGTTGTAGATCCTCTACAAAGAAAGCATGCAGGCGGAATGGCTGGGCTAAATGCCTTCCAAAGAGGTGATCCAGGTTTGATTCCCATCGCAAATGCTGGTAGCATGATAGTTGTTTTTTTGACTAAAGATTTTTCCATCAATGATTCTACAATCACTAAATTTAGCGATGATTGCTTTTCAAAGTGCTTTTCAAAAATAATGCAAGATCGCATGCTTTTAGCTATGCTCATCATGGTTCTAGTTTGAAAGTTATATAAAAAGGGCTAAAAACATTGTTGAGTATCATCACACAATCTTCTCAAAGCTCAACGCTAGGAGTTCAAGATTGGAGGAGGTGATCAAGGAGGTGCTCAATCTCAAGGAGATCTTGTAGAAAATGTTTTTACACACTTGCAGGAGTCGTGCTCTACATTAGGTGGATCTTGGAGGAGTTCATGTTAGTCAGCCATCAACAATCTTGTTGACATACTGTGAGTAGCAAGGCTATATCTGTTCTCACTTGCAAAGTCACTCGTTTCTAATTTAGGTTAATAAGAATTAGGATTTCTTGTAAAACAGTTCTAAACTATTCATATTCTCCATATTCTCTCACACACACTCTTCATACCTCGTAGGCACTTTGCACACAATTTCTTGTATCTAGTTCCTATTTCTACCTAGATTCAGATCTTGTTAGTTTGTATCATATTCACACATTGTAATTTGAGATTGGAACATAATATAGTTAGGTGAGCATCTTAGCTTACCATTACACTTGAAAAGCTTGTTTATTCTCTCTATATCTCTCACTCATCTTCTTTTTTAGTCTTAAGGTGTGTATGCTAAGGTTCATGTGTTGGAAGATCCTGTAAATATGTGATTAATATTGTTGTTGAGCCCTACTGCACTTCCAACATTGGAATGGATGTTGTAGAGGCCTCTACACGAAAAACACAGTTCGCTAATCTTGTGCAGAATGAAGAATGGATGTTTACTATTGTTTGCAACTATGACCCGTCTTCTCATGAGCAGTGTATGTCTCTAGAAGACTTAGATGTTTGGTACTTTGATAGCGGGCCACCCAAACATATTACATCACAACACAATTTCTTCAGTTCACTTGAGCCTACCCCTACATGGAATATTGTCATACATGCTAACAACTCCTCTTATCCTGTAATGGGAGTTGGTAAGATCATTCTGACTACTACTGATGTTATTTCTTTCACATTGTGAGATGCTTAGTTTGTGACAAGGATCAGGAAAAATTGATTATTAGTTCAGCATCAAGCAAGATTGGATTGCTTGTCAATTTTGTTGATGATAGGTGTACAATTCATGATCTTTCAAAGGTGATGTTATTATTGCTTTTGGCATTTTATGTCATAGGTTGTACAAGCTCATAGACTATGCAAAAACTATGAATGATTCAGCGTGTGTGGTTCAATATTCTCAAGCTATCTGAGATGCAAAGCTTTGGCATATAAACATGTTTGTGAAGGCTGTATTTTGGGCAAAATGTAGCATTCTTCCTTACCTAAAGATGGTTCAATTTGAGGTAGCCATAAATTGCAACTTGTTCATAGTGATGTTTGTGGTGATATGTAGAGACCTTCTTTTGGGAACTACCTTTACTTTGTGACTTTCATTGATGATTTCTCTAGGCATGCATGGATGTATCCATTAAAAGAAAAGTCCAAAGTGTCTATGTGCTTCAAATAGTTCCTGGTTATGGCTGAAAATCTATCAGCGTGCGAATTGGCCCCCCCTTCTGATCGAGGGGTTGGTTAAACGCATCTTTTGCTACTTGAGTGGCCCGACTACTCGGATTTTTTTATCCCAAGGGGGATCACTACCACCAGATTTACATGCCTTTTCTGATTTAGATTGGGCTAGCTGCTATGACACTCGTGTGTCCAGTAGTGGTTTTTGTTGAGATATCAAGCTCAACATGTGATGATCCTGGATGACACATACCAGTTTTTTTTGTTTCTCTAACATATATAGTGGTCACGCCAGTATATGTCGGGGATACTTCATTGAGCTTTATTAGATTTATCTACCGAGAGTGATGGCACATTTGTTCCTTGCCAGTTCACTCATTCACGGACATTAGGTTTTTCCTTTATGTACTAATCTTTATATATTGCAGTTGTTGTATTCTTGTTTTTTAGGTCATTCTTGTACATTCCTTTTTATGTAATAGAAGAAGAAGAAGAAGAACAAGAAGATGATCATTCCTCCTTGCCTCAATCGGTGCGTGCTTCTCCTTGAGAGTGAGAGTGTGTGTGTGAGCTCTCTTCCTTATCTCCTTCCTCGTGACAGTTTTTGCTTCATGCTTGGTAGCTCATGCATACCTTGGTTGACCAAGAAGTAGCCCACTGTGCCCACTTCTAGTTGTGAGGTTGAGTATAGGGAAACTTTCACACTGATTGTTGAGTGTGTGTGCCTGAGATGCTTTTTGGTTGATTTGGGTATTGTTTAGCCTTCTGCCACCACAATCTTCACTAATAGTCAGAGCACATTGGCAGTTGCGAGGAACCTTGTGCTTCCATTCTCGCACAAAGTAAATTGAGGTGCATTATCATCATGTCAGGGAGAGTTTCTCTATTGGAGAGATCAATTTGGTATATGTGCCCACACAGAATAAGATTGTAGATATTTTCACAAAGGCTTTGCCTTGGGAGAAGTTAAAGCTTTCCACAAAGCTTTGGTCTGACTTCCTTTTGTGAATTGATCTCCATCCACATAGCTTGGCACTACCTTATGCATGAGTGCCAGATGCTTGTCCAATGCATCACTCCCAAGGGGGATTTGTGATTTACATGCTTTTTTTTTACTCAGATTGAGCTAGTTGCTATGACAGTCGCGTGTTTACTAATAGTTTTTGCTTCATGCTTTGTAACTCATGCATATCTTGGATGAGCAAGCGAAAGCCTACTGTGGCCACTTCTAGTTGTGAGGATGAGTATAGGGCAACTTTCACAACAGTTATTGAGTGTGTATGGCTCAAATGCCTTTTGGTTGATTTGGGTGTTGGTTAGTATTATGCCACCACCATCTTTGCTAACAATTAGAGCACATTGGCAATCGCGAAGAACCTTATGTTCCATGCTCACAAAAAGCACATAGAGGTGCATTATCATTATGTTAGGCGTTGCAGAAGCTTCTACACCAAAAATAGAGTTTGCTAATCTTGTGTAGAATGAGGAATGGGCATTTACTATTGTTTGTAGCTATGACCCTTCTTCTCATGAGCACTGTATGTTTCCACAGACTAATCACATTTTAGTTAGCTGTGATGTTGTTTTTGTGGAAGATGCAATTCAACCATTACTTTCATGCACTAAGGTGACATCATTTAGCTCCAAAGATGTGTATGACACTTTGCTACCTCTTTTTATAAGTGGACAGTAAAGTGCTTGTCCAAATTAGGTAATTTCTCAACCTTTATAGGTTCCACACGGTGATGCAAATTTACATGACACACTTGTTGATGAGAGGGTTGATATAGAGGAGGTAGAAATTATACCTAGATATTTGGTGTAGACTTTGCAAGCTAGCAAAATAGATGCACCTCTATCATATCATACTCATTCAAGATCTCATAGTGCTTCTTTTGCATCAGATTGCTATGCAATGGCTACCTCATCTTTGTGATGAGAATGAGCCTATGTCTTTTGATGAAGCTCAAAATTCAAAAAATTGGATGGTTGCTACTGTGAGAAGTGGAGAATGACATGCCTAGGACTCACCTCCAGCCTATTTATAGCCCTTGCATAGTCACTATCTAGAGTTCTCTCTAAGGTCCCTCTACTCATCTGGCCATCATGAATAGGTACCTCATATGAACTCTCTGGCTTTCGGCCTTGGCTATCCCTCCAGCAAGGAACTTCTCGTTCCTCCAAGCATGTACATCTCTGGAATATAACACTCTCTCCCCCTTCTAAAGATCATTGTCCTCAATGATATAGAAGGAGTTATAAAGCTAGGAATCAGAATCTATGATTCCGAATAATAAGAGTAGAGTGTGCTAGGTGTGTGAAATACTAGATAATAAAAAAGTAAACAACTCCTTGTTGGGTGTGTGTAGAAGTATGAGAGACACACAAGAAGCACACACAAGGAGCACAAATGCAACAAAGACACACGGAGAAGACGATGGCTAGAATAGCTCTCTCTATTGACGATGAACTAAACTAAAGTAAGAGCTGAATAATATCCCTAAGTACAAAGTACCACCACATATGAGAGTATCAAGTATCTAGTAACATGGGGAAAAAACCTCTAACTAGCATCAGAATAAAAAGTGCCCATGTATAGGGAAAAGGTTCACATCAAATATGCTCGAGGAACACATAAGTGTAACAAACCCCCTGGAGCAAATGATGTGAACACATATAGGGAGTGACAGATCAGCCCCCATAAGGTAATAAGCCTAAAGCTTTGTGAAAAGCTTCAAAATTTTCCCGTGGAAGAGCTTTGGTGAATATGTATGCTACATTATCTTGTGTAGGCACATATACCAAATCAATATCTCATGCATGAAGGTGCTCTCTCACATAGTGATAATGCACCTCAATATGTTTGGTCCGTGCATGAAACACTGGGTTTCGTGCAACAACCAAAGCACTCTGGCTGTCAGTGAGAATATGCATAGCAACATTAATCTCCATGCAAAGATCCATCAATAGGCATCTCAGCCATATACACTCCACTGTCACTGTGAAAACTGCCCTGTACTCAGCTTCAAAACTCGATGTCGCCACTATAGGTTGCTTCTTACTCAACCAAGATATGCATGAGTCTCCAAGGAAAAAGCAATTACCACTAGTGGACATGTGAGTATCATAACAACCAGCCCAATCCCTATCTGTAAAAGCATGCAAGCATGGTTGAACATCTCTGCCATAAAAGAGACCTAAGCTCAAAGTGCCTCGGAGATATCTAAACACACGTTTCACCGCTTGCAGATGCTTAGTGCCAGGGCTATGCATGAATCGACTCAACTAGGAAACTACATATCCGACCTTGTGTTGCATGCATATATAAGACATCCCACAACTTGCTGATAAAGAGAAGTGTCAAACGCATCACAGGAATCCTCAACTGAGAACCTGAATCTTGTCTCAACTGGTGTGGAAACTCGCTTGCAATCCTCAAAGTCAAAATGCTGAAGTAGTTTTTCAACATACTTTGCTTGATGCATAACAATTCCACCCTCAAAAGATACAAACTGGATGCCAAGATAGTAGCTCAAAAGACCAAGATAAGTGACATCAAAAGTATGCTGCAGATCAACCATAAGAATGTCAAGTTTTGCATCACGTGACCGAGTCAGGAGTATGTCATCGACATAAAAGAACAAGCACTATAAGATCAGCCCCATTTTTGCGTACATAGAGTGTGCTTTCAATCGGACTACATGCGAAGCCAAGAGCAATCAAGTGCTTATGGATTTTGTCATACCATGCACGTGGAGCTTGCTTGAGACCATACAAGGCTTTATGCAAGTAACAAACCATATGCTCTTTCCCTTTCATAGAAAATCTAGGAGGTTGCTTCACATAGACCTCTTCTTGAAAATCACCATTCAAGAAGGCTGTTTTATGTCCAACTGATGCACTTTCCAACCTTGATGGGCAGCCAATGCAACCACGGTATGAATGATAGTCATGCGTGAAGTAGGTGCAAAAGTTTCCTCATAGTCAATGCCATATTGTTGTGCATATCCTTTGGCAACCAATCTAGGTTTGTAGCTGAGACCCAAGAAGCGACAAGAAATCGACCAAACAAATCAAGGGGATTCTACTTGCATTGATGAAGAATCAATTGCATCCAGAGTATGCATGATAGGGCCACATTACAAGGCCATGCATTTGACACATTGCCTCTTCAACAAAAGAAGTGGTGTACATCTCCACAATCGGAATAGGAATTAGCTTCTACTGTCATAGGAATGACCATACAGTGTACATAAATATTACTAATCTCTTGTTTTCTTCCAAGATTAAAAATTAAAAAAAAGTGTGGTAAAATACCTTACTTACTTACGGAAGGGGGTACGGAGTGGTGAAAAACAACATGTTAATGAACCACATATAAACAACGAAAATGGTTTCCATAGTAAACTGATTCTCTACTTTATTACAAGTGTAGATGGTTTCTGAAGATTCTGAAGCAACAATTCAAGAGGAAGTACTTGAATTTCCATTGCAAAGTGTAACAAAAGATAAAGGACATTGGTTCAGAGAAGACCAACCAGCAGGAGAACATTTGTTCTTGATGCTTGTCAAGATAATGGATACTGAGATGTCCCAAGACTTCAAGGTCTTACACGAGCTCCCATTGATGGTGGATGTAAGGACAAAAGCTAGAATCCATAAGTACTTCGAGTTACCCATCTATAAGCTGGATTTCTAGACATGCACTCAGGTCATGAACACTATTCAACCAGCCCTACACAACCCATCAGTACTAGAAGTGAAAGTTCTTGATGTGGAAGGTGAATGGGTGACTATCCAATTCACACATGAGCTTATTAAAGAAGTGTTCAGATGGATCAAGTATGGGACCATTGACCTCAAAGATGAAAGCCATGGAACAAAAAACCGGACATTCATGGACATAAATCATGTGGATATTGAAGAGGAAGTCATATTAGTACATCAACATTTTTGTTTTCCCAACATGCATAGATATAGAACACCACAAAAAATAATAGTGCAGTTATTATCCCATGCCACCAAGAAAATTGGCAACCAAGTAAATCTGACGCCCTATATTCAAGAACGACTATTTGAAGCCAAGAAACAATGGGGTCATAAGAAGTTTCTGAATGGAAGTGTGGCTTTAACAATACTGATATACCATGCATTAGGGATTCAAGAATACCTTTAAGAAATGCCTTCATCAGCGAAAATGGCAAAGTATGTGAAGCCAGCCATAATACCGAGAAACAAGAAAGGAGTGAAGGTAACCAATGAAGCAAGCACAATCTCTCAACCAATGATGAGAGGTGCAAAAAGATTAAGGGAAGCATTGAAGACCAAAGAAGCAAATCCTTCATCAAAAAAGGTACACGTACTTCCGAGAAACAAAATCAAACAGTCCCCACCTATCATAGAAGAAGAATTAAAGGAATCTATGGAAGATACTCACAAATTCATGGAAGGACAAGTAAATCTGCTAGTTCAAGGGCACCATTATCAACAAACTCATACAACAACTTTGCAGGGAAAGAGACTGACAAAAAGAATATGAACCATCCCCTATGAATGTGGATATTAAAAATGAATCAAACGATGATGGTAAATGGGATGAAATCAACCAACCAAAAGACTCCACTGAAGTGGGGAGAAAAAAGCAAGATCAAAGTCCTGATACTACACTCGGAGATAGACAAAAAGATGAGCCAAGAGAACAAGAGGATGTACATACATTACAAATGAATGATATGACAAAGGTTCAAATCACTAAGACTCACTTGGACAATAAAGCTACAATGAAGATTCCAAAGGAAGAGAAAGAACAAGAGGAAATGAAAGAACCAGAACCTTTCACACCCATAAGAGTCATAGTAGAGCCTTCATCGTTGGATGTCACATTTCAAGGAAATACTACAAAACCTACAACACATTATGATGATGAATCTCAAATCCAGCTATAAATTAGACAGTCGCATAATGAAATCGTACATGTGGAAAAGGGAAAAGATCTACATACAAACAACGAACCAAACATACCAAAAGCATGGCTGAATGTAGATGTCACACAACTCAAACCAGTGGCAAAACAAATGATCAGACAGGCATGGACACTCAACAACAACTCGAGGAAGCAGATAGTGATTATCATAAGGCATTAGTGGAGACAAATCAATTCAAAACCTTAAGTGAAGAGCTATCCATGCAGGTATTACAAGTTCAACAGACACTTGCAACTAAGGAAAAGGAGACAAATGAAGCTATGGAAAAATGCAACATACTCACCAAAGCAAATCAAAAGATACAAGATCAACTTAATGAAGTTCACAGAAGGTATGAAGCTTGTGAGGCTGAAAAGGTACATTTGATAAATAGAAGCAAAATCTTAGAAAGTCAAATAAAGGTATACATGGATGAGGCCAATAATATGAGGAGCAAAAATAAAGAATTAGTGATGAAGTATTTCGATGACAATGCACCACAGTCGCTCTCCTTCTCGAGAGCTTCACGACGATATGCTTGGAGTAGAAAACTGAGCTCCTAAGGCCACACACAGTACTCCGCATAGAGGCTGTAGAATACGCAGAAAACATAGTACACAGGGAGCACGAAGATAGACTTCTTAGGTCTTACAAATGCGGTCGAACTTACAATCTGTGACTGACCAGGCCACTATATGTTTTATGAAAGAACATATACAAAGAAGTGTCCAATGGTCATTTACCAGGTGCACTATTGCTAATAACTATGCAAAACATATCCCATGATGATGGCAAGGTGCATAAGAACAATGCTGCTTTCATTTCATTATCCATATCTATTTTTTGAGCCTGTAACTGAGAGAATATAGCATCAAACTCATTCAGATGAGCAGCAACACTATCTGTCTCCTTCATACGAAGGTCATATAATTTTCTCATTAGATAGAATTTATTTGATGCCGTCTCTTTTTCATATGTATTGCATAACTTCTTCCAAAGCTCCTCTGCACTTTCACAGTCTAATACTGTAAAGTAAACATTATCTGCCAGGTGCAAGCGAATGGTAGACCTGGCCATTTCATCTAACTCATCCCAATCATCTTCATCCATGTCAGCAAGCTTCTTTGAAATTCCATTTACTGGCTTCCATTGCCTCCTTTGAATCAGCACATCTTTAATCTGATTCTTCCATAGAGCAAAGTTTGTGCCATCAAATTTTTGGATCTCAAAATGGTCTTTGCCCTACAAGTTATAGCTCCTCCTCGAAACACTAGCACTAGACCCTAATCCACCGGATGTGCCTCAGACCTCTGATACCATGATGGTAGAGAACTGAATAGAATGATAATGGAGCTAGAAGAGTCCGAACACCAACGAATAAGTGTATCAAGGAGTAATCGACCACTGTATAGTTGGCAAAACCAAAAATCTGGAAAAATTTTGCCAAAGTATCCTTTGCAAAATCAGCGTATGACCAGTGTCAAAAATCATAAAATTGTGAGTACTGACATGTTTTCTTGCATAGTGAATCACTGACTCCACTGCATATAATCAGTTACCCAATAGAAGCCAACGAGGCTTATCGAGCACCTATGAACAACTATCATACATCTCCTATGGCGAGGCTGGGTAAGTCTTCCACCTGCATCACCGAAGAGAGCCCGACATCTAGGTGTCTCCCAGTTAAGAAAACCTCACCACGACCCTCTTTATCAAATGTAAAAGGCTTTATGCAAAGAATGTAACCGTCATATCAATGACCACATGGACATACATAAGCAGTATCCACAGAAGTGTACATAGTGTGTATGTGCTCAATATATGCAGTAAAATGACACTAAAGGCTGAATACACATCCCAAAAACTAGCCAATAACACTTGCAAGTGTCTATCACCTCTGATATTTTAGGCTCAAAAAACCTGCATAAATTTGCAGCAACTACTCCCACCAAAACTGAAACCTTTCAAAAAACCTGTAGTTTTACAAGTATGGCTGAAAACACAACCCCAAAGGTTGATATTTAGTTTCGGAGAAGTACAAAGAACACTCTTCTTGATGTTCTTGGACCTGTGTGAAGAGAAGTATGTGCAGAAGTACTCCAAAATGGCTCCAAAAGACACCCAAAAAAGCTTCAAAAATAGGCTTTGAAAGCAAAGAATGAATCTTTGAGGGACCAAAACATGTTCAAGGTAATGTCAACCTTAGTCTTTCCCCTTCTTCAAACACCACAAGAGTGTAGCTTAGTGGCAAGAGATTGTGTGGGTTAAGCGAGCTCGGGGAGGAACAATACTGGGATAGGTGACGTCCCAAGAAGTACCGGGAACCTTTATATTCCTTGATCGTTGAGGTCCTCCCTCGCGTGCAGCCAACGGTGACTTCGGTGACTCAGATGACAAGGTATGCCAAGGTCTATGCCTTGGTTGCCACCTTAGTCGTAAGCCTTGGAGAAGCCCTTGGGGGGGTGCTCGCTTTGCTTGCACAAAAGGAACAAAGCTTTTGCCTCGCACTGCTCTGATACCAGTGAAGTATTTCGATGGCAATTCACCACAGTGCACTCTCCTTTTGGAGAGCTTCACGACGATACGCTCGGAGTAGAAAATTGAGCTGCGAAGGCCACCCATAATACTCCGCACAAAGGCTGCAGAATACACAGAAAACACAGTGCATAGGGAGCACGAAGATAGACTTCTTAGGTCTTACAAATGCGGTCGAACTCATAGTCCGTGACTGACTAAGCCACTATATGTTTTATTAAAGAACGTATACAAAAGAAGTGTCCAGTGGCCATTTGGCCTTTCACATGGATACTAACGGTAACAAATGAATGCATTTATATGCAATCAACCATTGGAAGTACAAGACCCAGGAGCTAGAAGCTCAGATAGCTAAGTATGTAGATTAGCTAAAGCAAGAGCAAGAGTTATGCAAGGAATGGGAGCATAAATATATGTATGATACAAATGAACTAAGGAAGAGATGGAAAGCAACTGAAGCTCGTTATATTGAACAATGCAACAAAGATGCGAATCAGATGGCCATATTAGGAGAAAGTAAAAAACAAAGCGACGAAGAGCTTACAGCAGTAGGGAACAACTAAAAGAGAAAGATGAAATGATAAAAAGATTACAAGACCAAATCATGCAACAAAACAATACGGGGACACCAGTAGTTCAAAGATCTGAGTGGCTATTGTGGAGACTGAGGTACGTCCTCCTTCTCCCCCCATACATCATTCACCAATAAGGGAAGAGGAAGCAGAGAAGGGCACTGATAGACATAAATGGGCTATTACAGAACTAAGTTGTAATGAGAGGGCACTACTGGTGTCCAAACTTACAGAACAATTTGAAGATCAAGTGGTGAAGGTAATGAAGGAAGCAAAAATCGATAGTAAGAATTTTGAGCAAATTTTGAAGCTCTTCAATATACCATATGTTCTATTAAAAGAAGAAACCAAGCAATACATCAAGAGAACTACAAAGAAAGAACCGGATCACAACTTGCAATTCAAAATTGATACATTTTCCTAAACACACAAAGAGTTTGATAAGGAAGATCCGATATGAAGGAAATTTTTGGAAAAGAATCTGACTTTATGGGTGAACTGGGAGGCAACACCTTACTTACTACAGCTAAATCCATCTTTTTGCACAGTCCCTCGAAGACGAGCCTGGATGCAATTTTGGGAAGTGCATTGCCAAGGCACCATAAATAATCAGTGGCTGAACTATCCATTACTACTGAGCCCACCACATAATTACCTACCTATAGAAGAATATATGGTACACACAATCGAATTTTGGCTATCGAGATATGCTACAATCCCAGACCTAGCAATAAA
This sequence comes from Ceratopteris richardii, assembly GCA_020310875.1. NCBI lineage: Eukaryota > Viridiplantae > Streptophyta > Polypodiopsida > Polypodiales > Pteridaceae > Ceratopteris > Ceratopteris richardii. The sequence goes on from CM035410.1 coordinate 29,654,946, forward strand.
GATGAAAAATAAAGTGTTGAGCATGCTCCTTACAGTTTTGAAAGTATTCAAACATGCACAATATACATTTTTGAATTATATCGGCATTAATCAAGGAGCAAATGCCCTTATTTTTATCTATCTATCATGTTGAGCAGAATTATAATCATGGCTATATAATCGCAATTAATGTTCTTATCGAGTCCATATATGTAGACATTAGAAGAAGCATTCTTTACAGGATTTTTTGGAATGGATTCAGAAATTTTTGTCAAAATAACTTCAAATTTAAATGCTTGATTGGTGGCCTATGAGTTGAGTTTCTTTGTAGATCACAGATAGGCACCAGATGATGGCATCAAGTCAATGCAATGGAACGAATTAATGATATGTGAAGCCAATATGTTAAATCAAAGAGAGCAGAAAGTCATTCAAACATACTCATGTTGCCAGAAAAAGCCTGTTGAGGATGACAAAGTTCAGGAGGAGGGACGACAAAGCAAAAGAAGAAGAATAAGAAAATCAAAAAGCAAAACTGCCCACTAGAAAGAACTACCATCTGCCCAAAGCCCTGTAGGGGCATGTATCAGGCTTCACACGCATCAGGCCACTACGCAAAAGAAGGAGGTCCCGAAGAGTGGAAACCAAGAAATACAACAGGACCTTTCAAGCACCACCCTCACCAAAAAAGATGCAACACTTACCATTGAGGCATGCGTGGCAACACAAAGCAACACAACAGGGTGAGATGTATGATAATGAAGATTTATTCAAAGACCAAAAGTTAGAAAGGGGGAGAGGCTAAAAAGTTGAAGAAGGTGACTAAGAATATCACAGTCTTAGCCACTAGTTGTGTGCCGTGGAAAGAAATGAACAAGCTAAAGAAAAGCATCAGGTCTCGAAGGATGTGAAAGAAGATTTAAAGACAAAACCTTTGAAGCATCAACCAAAAGACAAAAACTGATGCAATGCTGACCAAATGATGCGAATGGTGAAAAAGAGCTTAATAGGTACCAATGCTAATACAACAACCTAGATGTATGAATGTAAGGAATACCAAGGGGAGAACGGAAGCATAGGACTGAGGCTCGAATAAGGTAACAAATTCTTTGACACTCGTAGCCACTTCTTCAACTATTGGATGTGTGTATTGAAAGAACAATAAGCAAACCACAGACAAGAAGAAAAGCCTATCAGGGGCAACAGAGACAAAGACGTGGAGAGTGTTGCAGAGTAAAAGAAACACATAAAAGGGAGCCCAAAAATTTTCAAATTATGGGCACAAATTTTCTTCTTCAAATTCCTATGAAAAACCTCATGAAGCCATGTAAATGCACTAAAGGAGTCCTCTAGATGCATAAAACCCAGATATTGTAACACAATCCTTGTAACATAGTACGAAATTAGTGTTTTCAATAAAAGTGTCAGTCTCTTGTGTGAAAGGACCAATTTTAGGGCACATGTATATAAGTCACTTGCTGACTATTGTAAAGAACTTTTTGCCATTGTGAGAATTGAAGCAGAATTTTCGAATTTTCCTCTTCCATGGTTATTATCATCTTCTCCAAGAGCTTTTTTGTGTGTGCAATGCTTGAAATGTGTGCGTAGGATTGTTGTCTATCCCTTCCCATCACTTTTGACCTATTGTAATGCATGTGTTTGCCTTGAGCAAGTGTGGAGCAGGTGTTGACGTTTCCTGCCATTCACTATTTTTCTCATAACTTGAAGTACGTTTGTCAGATTCGATTGAAAGTAGCACCATTAATGCGTCTCATCGAGAGCTTCGAAATGACTCTATTATTAACCATATTTAGAGTTTGGAGCTAAGAGAAAAGTTTGGATTTGTGCTTACTACTACAAATGGTATCACGACGTGCATTTTTAGAGGATTAGTGAGTTGTAGAGGCAGTTGAGACAACTCACATACATTCTAGCATTGATACTTCACTTACCATCATGTGTGCACATGTCTTCATACACTTGGTATGTCTAATCTCTTGGATTGATAATTAAACATATATTAATCCACCACTATATGCACTTGTGGGGTGATTGAGGTACAGTCTCATCGACACAAGTCCCTAAGACTTCACGACTTAGGTACGCAACATGGTCATAAACCATCTGTTGCTCATCTGCGTGTCTTTGGTTGTCTCGCATATGCATTAATGCCTAAACAACAACCTAGGAAATTGGATGATAAAGTAGTGAAATGTATTTTTGTTGGGTATAGTTCTGAAAGCAAAGGCTATCGTCTATATCATCCACAAGCAAAATGCATTTTGGTTAGCCCTCATGTTGTTTTTGTGGAAGATGCTATTCAACCATTACTTTCATGTACGAAGGAGACATCACTTAGCTCCAAAGATATGTATTTGCTACCTCTTTTCATAGGTGGATAGTATAGTGTTGGTCCAAATGAGGCGATTTCTCATCCTTTACAGGTTTCATCTGATGATGCATATCATTCCATTTTTATGCACATTTACATGATGCACTTGTTGATGAGAGAACTAATATAGAGGAGGCAAAAACTATGCCAAAATGGTTGGTGCAGACTTTGTGAGATAGCAAACTAGATGCACCTCTGTCATATTGTACTCATTCAGGCTCTCATAGTGCTTCTTTTGCATCATATTGCTATGCAATGGCTGCTTCCAATCTCTGTGATGAGAATGAGCCTATTTTGTTTGATGAAGCATAAAATTCTAAAAATTGGTTGGCTGCTATGCAATCAAAATATGATGCTATTATGAAAAATGGTACCTGGTCTTTATATGAATTGCTGCTTGGCAAGAAGGCCATTGACACTAAGTGGGTATACAAGCTAAAGCGTAAACCTGATGGAACAGTTGACTAGGCTTGTTTCAAAGGGTTATGCTGAATAAAGAGGCATTGATTTTGATGAGACCTTTGCTCCTACATGCCAAATGACTACTGTTCATAGCATCTATGCACTTGCAGCTCATCATGGTTGGAGTGTACATCAGTTGGAAATTAAAACTCCATTTTTGAATAGTGAATTGCATGCAAAAGTGTATATTTTTCAGTGCTGTGTTTTGTGCAAAAAGGGCATGAAAACAAACTGTGCAAGTTGAAAAAGCCATTATATGATTTAAAACAAGCACCACGTGCTTGGTATGAAAAGATACATGCTTATATGATTGCACATGGTTTTGAGAACATGTTAAGCGTGCAAATGATGTGCTTTTGATCATTGTCATGTATGTTGATGACATGCTACTCACTGGTCCTCATGAGAAGAATATTGCTAATTTAAGGCTGATCTACATGCCTCATTTGAAATGTCAGATCTGGGGCATTTGCATCATTATTTGGGCATTCAATTTATGCAAGTTGATGGTGGAATATCTTTGTGTCAAACAAAATATATTGACATTATTTTAGTGTTTTGGCCTTGAAGACTGCAAACCCTTTTCCACTCCTATGGAGACAGATTTACAATTGAGTCTTCATGATGTTGGAGATGCATTTGATATTGTTCTCTATCAGCAGGCTATTAGGTGCTTGATTTAGTTATGCATTAATTGGCCAGATATTCAATTTTCTATCTCAGAGATGAGTAGGTTTATGCATTACCCAAGTGTCAAGTATTGACATGCGGTTAAGTGCATCTTTCGCTACTTGAGTGATACTCGGCTTCTTGGATTGTTTTATCCCAAGAGGGATCACTACCACCAGATTTGCATGCTTTTTTTTTACTTTGATTGGGTAGGTTTCTATGACACTCGTGTGTCCACTAGCGGTTTTTGCTTCATGCTTGGTAGCTTATGCATATCTTCATTGAGAAAGAAGAAGCCTATTGTGGCCACTTCTAGTTGTGAGGCTGAGTATAGGGCAAATTTCACAGTGATAGTTGAGTGTGTGTGGCTCAAATCCCTTATCGCTGATTCAGGTGTTGGTCAGTCTTCTGCCACCACCATCTTCACTGATAGATAGAGCACATTGGCAGTTGCGAGGAACCTTGTGTTCCATGCTCGCACTAAGCACATTTAGGTGCATTATCACTATGTAAGGGAGAGGTTCTCTATTGGAGAGATCAGTTTGGCATATGTGCCCACACAAGAGAACATTGCAGACCTTTTCACAAAGGCACTACCTAGGGAGAAGTTTGAGGCTTTCGGCAAAGCTTTGGGCTTACTTCCTTTTGTGGATTGATTCAACATAGCTTGGCACTTCCTTATACATGAGTTCCAACTCCTTGTTGATGCATCACTCCTAGATGGTATTTGTTGATTTATTTACGTAGTGATGTGTGTGAACACACTAAGACTATTGGGGCACTTTTTACCCTCTTTAGGAGGTTTTCCCCCCGACTTGTATATATGCCTATTACCCTAACATGTCACTTATCTTTGTACATTCTCTTGGTAATATATTCAGTATTGTGTGTTGTGCTCCAAGCTTCTTCTTCTTCCTTATGTTGTTTGCATGCTTCCACAGACCTCAATTTCCAACACTTATAACTCTCACTTCACTCATTCTCATATTATTCATCATGTGTGGAGAGAGAGCTCTTCTAGCCATCGAATGTCTTTGTGATTTGATCTCCTTCTTTGCTCTTATGTGTACTTCTATTCATGCTTCCTCACTCACCCTCACACAACCAACATAGGTATTAGACATAGGTTCAACTCCTTCTCAACTTGCTATTTTTTTGCTCATCCCCCAACACACTTTTAAGAGTGCAAATCGATTTGAGAGCATAGAAATATGGAGTTCAGTACCCAGAGATCATTTTCAATAGGTGCACTATGGTTTTACACCCCATTCAAAGCCATTTGTGTAGTCAAACTTTCCATCAAAGTTATAGTTTGTGAGCTGCATTTCAGCTTGCATTTCAACTTCTTGCTACTTTTGAGTTATTTAGTCACAAAAGGGAGAAAGAAAGTATGGTTGGGCTTCGTTCTCATCAAAACCAAAGACTTTTTTTCTCTTCCACTTTCTCCTCTCTTGATGGTGATATGCAAAAGAAGAAGAGATGCAAGTATTGTGGAAAGGTTGGGCATACCATTGATGGATGTCAAAAGCTTACCAAGCATAATGAACAAAAGAAAGAATTTAGCATGTCTATAACTGAAAATGTACTTAATGCAAAGAATGATGAGGCTAATTTTTTTTGAAAATTTTTGGGCATGTGTTGTTGTATGTCATTATGATTCATCATCACATTCTACATGAACAATTGTGAATAAGGCTGATTTTGATTGATTTTTTGATAGTGGTGCTTCAAAGCATATCAATTTTCCATCTTTGAAAGATGTGTCGAAGGGAGGACATGTTGTATGTGCAAAGAATGATTCTTGTTCTCTTATCGGAGTTGGAGAAATTCAACATATCATTGAAAATGGAGGTATTGCTAATCTCAAGAATGCATTTTATGCATTTCAAAAATTGATTTCAGTTCATACTATTGCTAGTGTCTGACTTCATGTAGACTTTATCGATAAAAAATGTATGGTTCATGATTTCGGAAATAGTGATGTTTTGTGATGAGAGGGACTTTATGCAATGGTTCATATTGTTTGGATACAAATAAGGGATTTGTCAAATGCCTTTCTTATTGTTGATATATTTAGGTAGTGATGTGTATGAACACTTTAGGACCGCCAAGGCACTTTTTTCCCTCTTTATGAGGTTTTTTCCCCCGGCTTGTATATAATGGGTCACTAATCTTTGTACATTCTAGTGGTAATACATTAAGTATTGTGTGTTTTGCTCCAAGATTCTTCTTCTTCCTTATGTTGTTTGTGTGCTTCAACAGACCTCAAACTCCAATTAGAACAGGTCGCTGCTTCATCAAGGGCATCATCGACACCCCTTCAGTCACAATCTCAGAATCACACAAAATTTGGTGAGCATACTCAGGGTGATTACGAGTTCAAAATAACGTCATTCTGTGGTGCCAAAGTTGTGATCTTAGCTCGTTTCAACCTCCAAACGCACTGTCACAATGCATGTGTATGCAATTTTGTCTTTTTGTGCCAAACATATGTACAAGTTTTGGTTCGGTTTGCTACAAGTTTAGCAAAACTTGATAGGGTAGTTCTATTAGAATTTTTGAGATACAATCATTTTTTTGAATCAAGGTATTTTAGTCAATGGCCATGGCTGAAAGCAGTGATGTATTCAGTATGTTGGCTATTGAGGATAAGTTGGACGGTACCAATTACCCATTATGGGCTTATATGTATGGTAGAAATTACCCATTATGCATCATGTATTGGTTGCAAAAGGACTTTGGAATATTGTACAGAGTGTTGAAAAACATCCTATTACACCTGCAAAAACAATTGCTAAAGGTAATGCAGACGGCATTGAAGATGATGATATTTTTCATGTTCCTATTCGTGCTGCGGTTCTTCCTGCGCCTACTATAGAGAAAATTCATTAGGATGATAGCGATGCTCAAGCACATGCATTGATAGACTTATCTGTCAAACATGCCATTATTCCTCACATTTGCTCTTATAGAATAGTTAAGGATGCTTGGGATACACTTACCACTTTATACCAAGCAAGGAATGAGGCTTATGTTGCTTACCTCCAAAAACTGTTGGAGAGTGAGCACAAGAATGAAGGAGATTTCATGGATAGTTTTCTGATAAAGATCAAAGATTTGAAGGAACAATTGATATCTATTGATGAAGTCTTGCCTGAAAATTAACTTGTGCAGACTATTCTTAATGGTCTTTTGGATTCATATAAGATTTTTGCTTCTACTCTTTGTTTGATGATGAAAAAATCCAAATGCCTTAACATTTGAGGAGTTAGTCTCTATTTCGTTGTAGGAAGATCAATCTTGGCAAAACAGGTCCATTATGCATGTTGTAGATCAAGATTTTTTAGCTAGTCAGATAAGTAAATGGAGCTCTTCTACTAGTAAGCCAAAATATGCTAATTATGCATAATCAAAGAAGGATGACGGAGAAGAGAAGAAAATAGAACAGTAGAAATTGTTTTGCAAATATTGTAAAGGAAATGATCATGTCATAAAGAGCTGTTTCCTATTTCTCCTCTCTGCCGCCCCATTTTGCTCAGGGGTATACCTTGTTGTAATCTCCCTTTTGTTGGAAATTTAGTAGGCCCATAACTAATACCATAGGTCCATAGTTCCATAGATCCAGAATCTACAAAATAGATTCCAACAATCTTCTAATATTGACAAACATCAACATACCACACTTAATCATACGAATGATGAGACAAAGATAGAGAAAGATTAGAAAACATGTGTAAAGTGTTATGTAAGCCACTGCTTACTCACACCATCATATATACAAATGTCAATTTACAATGTGGGAGCAAAACTCTCAATCACTCTATGTGAACAAAAATAGATGTAAGAGTGTATGTACAGAATTTATAAGAATATTTAGATGTAAGGACAGAAATCTAAATATGTATGAGATGTATGACCTGATAGGTTGTAGAAGCGTGTATATGAGTGATAGAAAGAGGAAGGATCAGTCTAAAACTGATAATCAACAAACCCTCATCTGATTTTAGGCTATGGAAGACCTTAAATCAGATAGGTGTGTGAAAGATCACATAGTTATAGAATTAGCATAGAATGCTAACAAGTTTACTATCAGAAATCCTCAAACTCATATGAATATACCTTCTCTAACACCTCATCCAAATATGCATGAAACATACATGTACTGATTCTCCTTTAGATATGCCGAATAGGACTCCTCTTGATATGGATGCCACTGCCTCCATAAACTCCAAGTAGTACCTATGTGCATAAAGAGAATATGTACCTAAATTCTTAACATAAGATGCAAATCTTATGTTAACCTCCATCCAATGTCTTTGAAGTACACCGAAATCTTCATGTTCAAGACAATCTTCAAATACATTATATAGATGGTTGATCCACACCACCAAGCTGTTGATGGGCAAGTCCTCTCCATAAGCAAGAGTGTGAGCACACTCTTCTCCAAGAAGAACTCCATAGCTGCTCCTCAACATGCTCCTAGAGTGCACCATGGCTGCCCCATGTGTGCTAGAGCACCACCTCTACTGAGGGACCAAAGCTAGCATTTGCAATTGGTGTAGCATACTAGATAATGAGCCAAGCATGTTCTTATATAGCTTTGTTTCTTTGTGAAAAGCATAACTCAAAAAGCTATGATCGATCATGAATAGCCAAAAGCAAACGATCACGGTGTGATTTGAATTCGGCGCTGTCCAAAGCTGTCCGTGAGTTTTATCCAAAACTATGCTTTTCAAAAGTTGACTTTTGTGATCTGCACCTTATGGGATTCGAACGTGGTCCACTCCGTTGAGAATCGTTTGTGTTATCCAAGGCGCCCAATGCCTTTGTGCTATAGTTGAAGCTACTACAAAATCTACACATCCTGTAATACTTGAGCAATATTGACCATGGGACATTGAGACATTGTTTTCCAACAAACTCCCCTTCAATGTCACAATGGTACAAAATGAACTGGATATGTAACTAGATATGTAACTTCATTTATCTACAAACTGTCATTAAGCTTTAAACTTGTACTCCCCAAATTGACCTTTCAAACCTTTTCTTCAAAAGTCTTCTTCAAAATTGAATTTGCTGAATATGAATTGTTGACGTAGCAAAAGCTTGAGAACTAAGCTGCAGAATTTGCCACGTCACAAGAACTAAGCTAAAGTGATGTTAGAACACCTCTATAATCAGCAATAGCTTAGCAACCTTTCTGAAACTGAAAACTTTATAACTATGTTTAGTGAAATCCAAAAAATTCACTTTACAGAAAACTTTGCCTTTTCTTCAGGGCTGCTTCCACAAGTCCTTAATACTCAGCTTCAGTCAATGATAAAGCCACTGTATGCTGCTTCTTTGAACACCAACTGACTAGCTTATCTCCTAGGTATATCATATATCCATGTGTTGACCTTCTGTCATCTTGACTTTTTGCCCACTGTGAGTCACTGTATGCTCTCAGTTTTATATCTGATGTAAAAGGATAATATAATCCTTCCTTTATAGTTCTTTTGATATATCTAAGAACTCTTTGTCCTGCAACCCAATGTTGATCCTTCGGACAATGCATAAACCGTGAGAGAACTCCTACTGCATAACTAAGATCTGGTCTTGTTAGCATAGCATAAATCAAGCTTCCCACTAAAGATTGATACTTCCTCATATCTTTAAACTCTGCACCATCATATTTGCTGAGTTTATGATTGACCTCAAGTGGTGTTGAGGCTTCTCTGCAATTTTCCATGTTAAACTTCTTTAGTAAGTTGAGAAGATACCTTTCTTGAGAAACATATACACCATGATTTGTATATGTGACTTCCATTCCAAGAAAGTATGATAACTTTCCTAGATCACTGATCTTGAACTCTTTTTCAAGCAATCTCTTTACCTCCTTGACTCCTTCATCTGAGGTACCTGTGATTATAATGTCATCTACATAAATACAAATGTAGATCATACCTTCATCTATTCTCTTAATGAGTAGACTTGCATCTGCCTTTGAACTTTGGTATCCACGATCATTGAGATACTTCACAAGTCTGTAATTCCAAGCTCTTGGAGCTTGCTTCAATCCATAGAGTGCTCTTCTTAATCTGCAAACATGATTTGGGTAATTGGAACTTACAAGCCCTTCAGGTTGTTCCATGTAGTCTTCATCTGATATATATCCATTTAGAAATGCATTCTTTATATCCAATTGACTTAGCTTCCATCCTTTTGATGCTGCTATAGCAATCACTGTTCTTATGGTTGACATCTTTGCCACTGGATTGAATGTCTCATCATAATCTATGCCATGCGTCTGAGCATAACCTTTGACTACCAGTCTAGCTTTGTATCTGGCTATTCTTCCATCTGCAAGCTTCTTAACTTTGTAAACCCATTTATTTCCAATCACTTTCTTACCATTTGGTTTTGGAACAAGTTCCCAAGTCTTGTTCTCCTCAAGTGCATTGAACTCCTCCTTCATTGCTTCTTCCCATTTTTTCTTTACCTTTTGCTTCACTGTAATTCTGAGGTTCTTCATCTTCCTTTACTAAGTAAGCATAAATAAGAAGTGTCATAGGAATACCTTGTTGGTTGTTTCCTTACTCTGTTTGACCTTCTTGGTTCATACTCTTCATGTGTATCTGAATACACTTCTTCATCAAATCTCGGTCCATCTTCATTTCTCATAACTGAACCAATCTTGGATGTACTTGCCTGCATATGATCTTCATCTCCATTCACCTGCATATGTGATTTACCTTTTTCATTTCTTCTTACCTCTTCTTCAAATGTTTCATCATTATGCTCTTTATCTGCATACCAACTCTTCTCTTCATCAAATGTCACATCTCTAGAAATAGTAAACTGTTTGGTTAGAGGACTCCATAGTCTATAACCCATCTGCTTTTCATCATATCCAATGAACACATATTTTTCAGCTTTTGGTTCAAGCTTATGTCTAAGTTGTGATGGTACATAAGCATAAGCAACTGATCCAAACACTTTACAATGATCAAGTGTTGGTTTCTTACCCCACCAAGCTTCATAAGGGGTCATCCCATTTAAAGCTGCACATGGTAATCTGTTTACAAGATATGTGGCTGTATTTACAGCCTCGGCCCAAAGATAATTTGGAAACTCCTTTAACATAGCTCTGGCAAACTCAACTAGAGTTCGGTTTCTCCTTTCTGCTACTCCATTTTGTTGTGGTGTATGCCTGCAAGTTATTTCTCTTTTGATTCCTGCATTCCACAGATAATCATTGAACTCTTGAGAAAAATATTCTCCTCCTCCATCAGACCTTAGTCTTTTGAGTTTTTGTCCTGTAAGTCTTTCAGCATATGCATGAAAATGCTTGAAAGCTCCAAACACTTCTGACTTCTCTTTCAAAACATAAAGAGTTATCCATCTTGTTGCATCATCAATAAAAAGAACATAGTACCTTGAGCCACTGATAGATCCTTCTTTTGTCGGTCCCCATACATTTGTATGTATGAGTTCTAGCAAACCATCGTGTTTATAACCCTTCTTCTGAAATGGTAACTGTGTGCTTTTCCCATCTGAGAGGCTTCGCATTTGTGAATCATATGTTGATTCTTCATATTTGATAATCCTCTTACGGATTGTTTCTCCGCCATAGTTTTGATTCCTTTTTCATTAAAGTGTCCTAACCTCTTATGCCAGAGGTCTAGTTCTGTAAATGCTTTATCACCATGTGTGATTAAAGCTTGACCAACATTCCGTTGTACTTTAAGAGTAAAAAGTCTACCTTCCTTTTTACCATAGACAATTTGATTGTATCCATTCTCTAGATCTTCAACAAATACTCCTTCATTTGTAAACCTGACTTGAAAACCTTTTTCTACTATCTGTCCCACACTGATCAGATTCTTTGGGATTGTTGGAACATAGAAAACATTTGTTAGTCCTTTTTACCATAGACAATTTGATTATATCCATTCTCTAGATCTTCAACAAATACTCCTTCATTTGTAAACCTAACTTGAAAACCTTTTTCTACTATCTGTCCCACACTGATCAGATTCTTTGGGATTGTTGGAACATACAAAACATTTGTTAGCAGGTCATCTCCATTCTTACACTTTACTTTTCCAATTGACCGCACATTATGTTTTGTGTTATCACCTGTTTGTACTATATGATTCGAAATACCTCCTTCCAGTTCTGATAACAGTTCTATATTTCCTAACAAATGATTTGAACAACTAGAGTCAATATAGAATACCTTGAGATCTTCATTCTCTGATACACTTATCGAATTCATCATCAATGTTGTATGATTGTCATTCTGTGTATCATTTGCATAGTTGTAGTAGGTAGTGTTGTGAGACTGATTCTGTCCCCAACTTCTTGCTCCACCTCTACCATATCCGCCTCTTTGGCTTTGTCTACCTCTTTGATATCTTCCTCTTCTGCCTCTGCTATTGTTATTCTCATTCTGACTTGATCCTTGAGAATTATGCCAGCAATCATGAGCCAAATGATTGCTTAGTCCACAGATCCAACAAGTCTTCTTGTTGTTATTCTGATTACCTCTTCCTTTTGTATTACCTCTACTTTTACTTCTGACATTACCTCTTCCTCTTGCATAATTTGCTTGAGTAGTCATCTCTTCTTCATCCTTTTCTTTACCTTTATCACCTTTCTTCTTATTCTTTACATACATAGCAGAACTATGTCCTTTATCTCCATCTGTCTTCAAATCTTGCTCAAATGTTAGCATTAGTCCAGCAACTGATTTAAATCGGGTACAAAATGATTTAATGAAAGTTCAGTTGAAAGTACGAAAGGTTTCCACCTTTCATCTCCTCTCAATCCTGCAAGCACTTGTGCTATTAACCTGTGGTCTTCAATATCTTTGTCAATAGATCCAAGACTATCTACCAAGTCCTTCATCTTAGTGACATAATCACTAATGCTTTGACTTTGCTTTTTCTTGAACGTTGTGAACTTTGACCATAAGCTAGCCTTTCTAGCTTTGGTAGTGTTTTGGAAATGATCTTCCAATGCACTCCATATGTCTTCCGCTTTCTCCAGACCTCTAATGTGTGGTAACAAATGATCTGTAATGGTATTGTAGATATAAGCTCTTGCCGTTGCATCTTTCTTCTGCCACAACTTCAAGGCTTCTAACTCTTCTTTCTTTGGTTGATTGTCGTCTCCAAAAGTGGGCTTCTTTTCTTCTCCTGTCACATATATCATTAAGTCCTTACTCATAAGTAAGGCTTCCATTCGCATTACCCATGCGGGATAATTATCTCTGTCCAATTTGTCAATAGAAATGTGATCTGCCATGGTCTTCTTGTTTCTGTTACTGTCGGTGAGTATAATGTTAAAAGATTTTACCTTTCATAAACCTTTACCCTTGAGAATGACTTCATAATGCTTCTCTGATATCGTTTGTTGTTGATCACCTCAACTTTCACCTTTCTTATGAAATTCTTCAAATTCTCTTGTATCTTTACTTCCGTTTACTTTTGAGAACCTTTTCTGCTCGTCAGAACCTTTCTGCTCTAAAACCACTTGTTGACGTAGCAAAAGCTTGAGAACTAAGCTGTGGAATTTGCCACGTCACAAGAACTAAGATAAAGTGATGTTAGAACACCTATATAATCAGCAATAGCTTAGCAACCTTTCTGAAACTGAAAACTTTATAACTATGTTTAGTGAAATCCAAAAAATTCACTTTACATAAAACTTTGCCTTTTCTTTAGGCTTCAATTCTGATCTGGTTTACTTCAATCTTTACAATTCTTTGTCTGCTTATTGTTAGATATACTTTCAGTCACTTCACTGTACCAAAACTGTGTTTTAAAAACTCACCGGAATATCACCGGAACTTCATCGAACTGTTACCAGACTGTTACCGGACTGTCACCATAATCTCACCATAATTGCACCGGAATGTTACCGGAATCAACTGCAATTCTGGTTGTAGTTACTTCAAATGATTGTAGATGAAGTAAGGAAATAATACCTGAGCTTCCTTCAGTGAATGAACTCTATCTGAAGTTTGAGAAGAAACTTCACCAGTTTTGCATGTCTTTACTGTTAGACACAGTACTGTGTGTACATGTCCCGTTTCAAAAAATTCTTTCGATCAGATTGTAGTTGAGACTACTAGCTTCAAGATGAGCTATCAGTCATGAAAAACTTTACACCATATTGTGAGATCCAACTTATAGAAGTACCGTAAAATGTGTACTGAGAAAACTGTAACAGTTAACTAACTTTCACAGTAACATGAAATCACTTAGATTTCTTCACATAGAAGAATGCACTCAAATCTTTCCACATAAACATGTGTTTTCTATTAGAGAAGATGTGTACAGAATGGCTTGGCCTCACTTTGCTCATAGCCATGGAAAACTCTCCTATGCTGAGTAGTTCTTACTTACCATCTCTCTCAGATGAATACCTGACATTTCAGGTTCTACTATTCATCTCTACATACACACACTTGTGTCTACTTCATCTCTCTTACATACATATTTCTTACTAAGCACTCTCTCAACTCTCTTATATACATTTTTGATCCGAGATTCAAAAGCTTGTAATTCTAGAAATTTCTACGCTGTATATTACAGGCGTGAATTTGTCCCTTCACTAAGGCTTTGATTTTTTTGAATACTTTATTTCTGCTTTTCTTCGTCTTTCTTTATCCTTCATACATCTTCAGGTTTTTATGTCTAATTAGTGAGTGAATCTTCAACATGAACCACAATACCTGAGAAAATATGCAAACTAGATATCCAATAGTGTACACATCAAGCAATCACTTCTTGACAACAAATGTAGCATGTTCTGACTCTGAACCTTCTATCTCCTATCTTCTCAAACCTGGAAGCATACACTAGGATCCACATATTTGCATTTACCTTACAAAAGGTTTCTCAACATACTTCTGTTGTGTCATGTAAATACACTTAAACAAAATCAGGAACTGAATCCTGGAACTTGTGACTGACAACTCACAACTTAGTGTATTATGAACACTAGCTAGTTCATCTCTAACTGTACTCAACTCAACTCAACTCAACTCATGGGTCTCATCAAAATTTCATATCTATGATGTCATCTTGTCATCATCCTTGTTCTATCTGTAAGTCCTTCATACCTCTTTCCTTTAGAATCTGGTATAAACATAAATGTGCGCACCTCTCAAACATACCTCTCTCTTTCTTTTGGCTAACTCCACTTCTCAATCAAGTGATAGGATCTGATGGAACACCTTTTTGAATACAAGCATGTATCCAAAAGTCTAGACAATCAAAGAAAGTAGATTCTCCAACTGATTGGTACAATAAAAATCTGATTTTTCCTGAATTTTTTGAATTTTCTATTTTTTTTGAATTTTCTCAAGATATTGAAATTTTTGAAATTCTCTTTTACAAACACAAAACCTCAACCCAAGTCTCCAACATCTACTACAAAAAACTCTTTTACCTCAAGAGTTAAGTCAAGAACAATCAATATCTTCAACATAAATCATACACATCTGAGTCAAAACATATAAGCTGCCTTTCCTTCTCTCAATGCAATTGTTTGTCAAAATCTACTAAAACATGACCAAGTATCATGCAAAACAAGAAATTGCTTCTTCTTTAAACTATCTTCTTCACACAAGATATTCTTGCAGACTTGTCTTTGGGTGTAGAGGATAAAAGTAGGAAAAGTATATGGAAAATATAAGAGAAAACGAAGTCTTATTTTCCCTTTGGAAATGTTGGACTTTCTTCTTCTGCATCTTTCTTCCACATGATGATGTCAACATCTTCAAACTTCTCTTCCATACCTTTTGTTCTCTTCATCTTGAAGTAGCAAGTACTCTTGACTTCTTCAAATGAAATTTTTCTCTTCCTCTAGTGCTAAGAGTAAGAGACGAAACAAACATGGTATATAAATGGAAGTGAACATAGAATCATGTTTTACCATCTCCTCATATCTCTGAATCAAAACTCTGCTTCAAATGTGATTGATATGCCTAAATTCACCAACCTTTTACCTTGAGTTGGCTGAATATTGAATTACCTCTCTAGAGTACCTAGATCGAATTCTGTACCTGGATATCCAACCAACTTACAACACACAATCGGCTGAAAACAAAACTCATCCCATCTCCAAATTTGTCTTCTTAGATAAGCTTTCTTGCCATGAAAGAGATCTATCAAAACTGTTTTGGTGTAGCTAATGCTTTTACTTTCAAAGAATGAAAGTGTATAAAAGCAATCCTTCAAATCTTTTCATAACTGCTCTTCTAGGATATGACCTGTAAGTGACAATCTCATAGTAGAAACTAATACTTGTGATTTAATGATGATCTGGTCCCTTCATCTTCTCCAAACCATTGTTTTTCCTTGAATTTGAAGTAGTCTTCTCTTCATCAAGTCTTGGTCTTCAAACAATACTTGTGTAAAGTATTTTCATACTCCTCCAAAAGTATTCGGCTACTAGCAGATCATCAACTTCATAATCCACACTGATGAATAAACATGTGATTGAATTGTCTAATTCTCAAACCTCTACTCATCTAGATTAAGTGTGTATGTCAAATGTCAAATGTTAGAAGATGCTCTTAAATCATATGTTGTAAACCTGGAAGTCTGGGAACCTGTGAGCGTGGATGCTCTGATACCAAATGTTGGAAATTTAGTAGGCCCATAACTAATACCATAGGTCCATAGTTCCATAGATCTAGGATCTACAAAACAGATTCCAACAATCTTCCAATATTGACAAACATCAACATACCACACTTAATCATACGAATGATGAGACAAAGATAGAGAAAGATTAGACAACATGTGTAAAGTGTTATGTAAGCCACTGCTTACTCACACCATCATATATACAAATGTCAATTTACAATGTGGGAGCAAAACTCTCAACCACTCTATGTGAACAGAAATAGATGGAAGAGTGTATGTACAAAATTTACAAGAATATTCATATGTAATGACAAAAATCTGAATATGTATGAGATGTATGACCTGATAGGTTGTAGAAGCATGTATATGAGTGATAGAAAGAGGAAGGATCAGTCTAAAACTGATAATCAACAAAGCCTAATCTGATTTTAGGCTATGAAAGAACCTAAATCAGATATGTGTGTGAAAGATCACATACTTATAGAATTAGCATAGAATGCTAACAAGTTTGCCACCAAAAATCCTCAAACTCATATGAATATACCTTCTCTAACACCTCATCCAAATATGCATGAAGCATACATGTACTGATTCTCCTTTAGATATGCCGGATATGACTCCTCCTGATATGGATGCCACTGCCTCCATAAACTCCAAGTAGTACCTGTGTGCATAAAGAGAATATGTACCTGAATTCTTAACATAAGATGCAAATCTTATGTTAACCTCCATCCAATGTCTTTGAAGTACACCAAAATCTTCATGTAGAAGATAATCTTCAAATACATTATATAGATGGTTGATCCACACCACCAAGCTACTAATGGGCAAGTCCTCTCCATAAGCAAGAGTTTGAGAACACTCTTCTCCAAGAAGAACTCCATAGTTGCTCCTCAACATGCTCCTAGAGTGCACCATGGCTGCCCCATGTGTGCTAGAGCACCACCTCTACTGAGGGACCATCTGAGTGACAATGACAGAGACCAATAGAGATGATCAATGATATATTGTATTATATGACAATGTTTTACATGGTCATTGGCATGAAGAATAATGCCCAATGATAGTGAGAAGTGTAGGCTATAGTAAGAGCCACACACTGTCTACAATGCGATCAACTAAGGCAATAGAATGGAGAGGATATCTCGCGAGATTTTACAATCATTTTTATAGATGCTTTGTTCAAATTTGAATTTGAATTCAAATTTGGCTCCCTCTAAAAAGTGATCCTGTAATCTAGGAAATATTCCCTCAAGGATGATTCGTAACTTTAGCTCTCCAAACCTCCATGATTTTATAGGCTTTACAAGATTCTTTTAATGTAAATGGCTTTTACAAAGGGTTGATGGTAACAATCCATAAGCAATGGTTCATGTGG
>CM035410.1:29677469-29769969 GCA_020310875.1 Ceratopteris richardii
AGTCATACCTTGTTGTAGTAGGCTTCTGCATACCTTGACTTCAAGCTATTTTTTTGGGAGCTATAATCCAGCTTTTGTGATGTTTTTTGTTTGTAAAGCATACTACATAGAGTCTACGTTCATAATATATAAATGTTTTTTTACCAATTATACTCAAAGAGTTTTTGATGACTATTTTTCTACAATAACCCATTTCTATTTTCTTGAAAGTTTCCAAGAAAGTTTGATTTCTAAAGTTTGGAGATATTTGTTTGATCTTTTGAAGATCTTGGGAGGTCTCATCACTTTTTCTTGTGTACTTTGATGTTTACAAGTTTGTAAACATAACATTGTGGTATCAGAGCTTTTGTTTTTATCAGATCTTTCATAAATCTTATTGAAGTATCTTCTTTGTTTACAACGATTCAACATGGCAGATTTGAGTGCATCGATTGAAAAGTTATTCGATGGGAGAAATTATTCCATGTGGCAATTTAGAATGGAGTCTTATCTCATGCCTAAAGGTCTTTGGGGATTAATAATAGGTATAAAAGTGAAGCCAATATTACTAGAAGCTCCTGCACAAGCAGATCAAGCAAGAGAGCAAGAATGGATCGAAAGAGACATAAGAGCTTTGTTTATTATCTCACAAACAATTTCAAATAATATTCTTGGACATATAAGAGGTTTGAATACTAGTAGAGAATCCTGGGAGTCTCTATAAAGGTTATTTGCAACCACCAACAGAGCAAGGCAAACACAACTTGTTGGTGAGTTGACAAAAGTAAAAAAGAAGCCATGATAATCAGATAATGATTATATTCTTGAGGACATTAGCCTCTATTGATGAATCCCCTAGTGAGGGTATAAAGTTTAATAGCATGTTAAATGGCTTGAGAGAAGATGAAAGATGGAAGTCTTTCATTACATCTATCATGAGTTGAGAGAATCTACCATCCTTTGAAGATTTACAAACACTTACGATGACTAAAGAAATCAACATAGAAGGTGGAAACTCTTATCATTTGCAAAGAGGAAAGTCAATGACAAGCTCTTTATACTTCATCAAATAGATCAAGAGGTAGAGGAAATTGGAAAGGAGGAGGAATATTCAACAACAATGCAAGAGGAAGAGGAAGCTTTAATTCTATTAGAGGAGGAAGAACAATACAACAAAATCAATAGACTCAACCAAATCATCAAGGTAATGACCAACTTTACTTGTAATTATTGTGGTAAAGTTGGTCATTATGCAAGGGATCGCTTCTCCAATCTAAATAGAAGAGGTGGATTTAGAGGATGAAAAAGAGGGAGAGGCCAATAACACATGCATCAAAACAACAACATAGTGCAAAAGTAGGCTCAAACACAGAAGGAAAACATTCTTATGGCTATGCATACAGAGATACATAAAAGGAAGGTAAACAAAAAAACTTGGTATGTAGACAATGGTTGCTCAAACCACATGAGTCATAACATGAATATGTTTGTGAACTTACATAAGCCAGATTCAAGATTCACAGTTGGTACAAGAGATAGTACTGAGCATGAAGTAGTTTACATTGGTGATTGTCCACTTAATGAACATGTAACTCTCAGAGATATTTTGTTTGTTCCTACTATTACAAGAAATTTGATTTCAGTTGGATAGATGCAGGTCAAGGGAGAGAAGGTGGACTTTGAAAATAATCAATGGCAAGCTTATTAGAATAATGATGGGGCTTCTGTTATAAGAGGACAAAAGTTAAATAGATTATATACTTATGAAGCTAAAGTTACAGATTATGTAGGTTATACAATGGTCAATGGTGCTCAAGAAAGTCAATTTGATTTATGGCATATGAGATTAGGACACATCAATGTTGGCAGACTGAAGGATATTGCAAAGAAATCCATGGTTGAAGGTCTACCACAAATACCTAAACAAGATTTGGATTTTGTTTGTGAGGCATGTTAGTTTGGAAAACAAGTACGAAGTCCTTTTTCAAAAGCAAGATTGCAAAAAGAGGTGTTTTGGACTTGATTCATACTGATATATGAGGTCCATCTCAAGAAGAGTCCATGGCAAGTTGCAAGTACTTTGTAACGTCTATTGATGACTTCTCAAAGTTCAAATTCATTTATTTTATGAAATACAAATGAGAAGTGTTTGATATGTTCAAGAAGTTTAAATCATTGGTTGAAAAGCAAACAGATTGGAGCATAAGAAGGTTGAGATCAGATGGAGGAGGTGAGTATTTCTCTAATCAATTTCTTGCATATTTGGAAGAAGAGGGAATAAAAAAGGAGACTACAAACATATCCACAACTCAACAAAATGGTGTGACCGAAAGAAGAAACAAGTCTATCTTGGAGATAGGTAGGTGCATGTTAAATGAAAAGGACTTACCACTTACTTTTTGGCATGAAGCATGCAATATGGTAGTTTATGTGATGAACATGTTACCACCTACTCAAAGTCAGGTACAAAAAGCACCTTATGAATTGTTTTATGGATCAACTCCAAACATTTCTAATTGTAGAATTTTTGGAAGGATATGTTTTGTTCATGTTCCACAAGAATTAGGATCAAAGTTGGATCCAAAGTCACAAAAAATGATTTTCATTGGTATGGCAGAAGGGCAACCACAATATAGATGTGTGAACCCAGATACGAAAGAGGTAATTGTTTTGAGAGATGTTACTTTTCATGAAGATAAATCTTGGTATAAACATGAAGTGCATGTAGATGAAGAAGAAACTAGAAGAAGTCATGAAGAAGAGCCAAGTTCTCCAAGCTCACCAAAAAGTCAAATTACACATGAAGAGGTAACTCCCCCCAATCAAAAGTTGAAGAAGATTCTAGATTTGATTTCAAAGGAAATTGAATCACAGGAAGAAGAAAGTGAAGGTTCTACATCAAGAAGAACCCAAACTCAAAGGCAAGAAAAGCATGGTAGGACAAGAAGTCAATCAAGGTATCCAGTAAGAGAAAGAAGGCAACCGCAACGATTTTTGCATGAGGCTTATATGGCAAAACTTCTTGAGGAGTAGGAACCAACAACTTTTAAAGAAGCATCAAAGGTAAAGAAAAGGGTTAAGGAAATGGATGAAGAAATGGCAGCTTTGTATGAGAACAATACATGGAGTTTAGTTCCAAGGCAACCTAACATGAAGGTAATCGGTAACAAATGGGTGTACTGTTGGAAGTGAGGTAGGCCCTTAGCTCATATCACAGGTTCATGGTTCCATAGGTCGAGCATATACAACATTAATTCCAGCATTCTTCAATATTGACAAAACATGAACATGCCACAACTTAATCATACAAATGATGAGACAAAGATAGAGAAAGAATAGACGACATGTGTAAGATGTTACGTAAGCCATCACTTACTCATAGTAATATATACTAATGTTCAATGTACAATGTGGGAGCAAAACTCTCAACCACTCTATGTGATGAGAAATAGATGGAAGATTGAATGAACAAATGTAACAAACATATTCAGATGTATGGGTAGTAATCTGAATATACATGAGATGTGTGACCTAATAGGTTATAGAAGAGTGAATATGAGTGACTGAAAGAGGAAGAATCAGTGTGAAACTGATAATCAACAAACCCTCATCTAACCTTAGGCTATAGAAGACCCTAAGTCAGATACGTGTGTGAAAAGATCACATACTTAAAAGGTAGCAAAGAATGCTAACAAGTTTGCTGCCGGAAATCCTCAAACTCATGTGAACACACCTTCTCAAACACCTCATCAAAATATGCATAAATCATATACGTACTGATTCTCTTGTACCTATGCCGAATAGGACTCCTCCTGATATGGATGTTACTGCCTCCATAAACTTCAATTAGTACCTGTGTGCATAAAGAGAATATGTACCTAAATACTTAACATAAGACGTAAATCTTATGTTAACCACCATCCAATGTCTTTGAAGTAACCCGAAATCTTCGTGTAGAAGACAATCTTCAACTACAACATGTAGATGGCCGATCCTCACCATCAAGCTGCTAATGATGAAGTTTTCTTTCCATGAACAAGAGATAACCTCCTCTCCATGAGCTAGAGTGTGAGCACACCCTTCATCTTCTCCAAGAAGAATCATTAAGAAGAACTCCATAGCTGCTCCTCAACATGCTTCAAGTTAGCACCATGGCTGCCCCATGTGCTAGACGAAACACCATCTCTACTGAGGTCCAAGCTCAAGGCTTGTGTTGAAAACTAGGTGAAGGATGAATTACAATGAGCCCAAGCTTGTGTTTATATAGTATTGTGTCCCTTCCAAAAGCACCTCCAATAAAGCAAGCATTCCAATAGAAACTCCACAATCGCTCTCTTAAAAAAAAACAAACGCTGTCGTAGTCTTCAGAAAACGTGTCGCCATCGTAGTCCGTTCGTGAGTTTCATATAAAGCAAAAGCATAATCTAAAAGATAACGCGAACTGGGCCGAGTGGGGATTGAACCCTCATGGAGAGGATGGGAGGTGGACGTTTTATCAATCGCGCTACAAGCTTTTGGTTGTACAAAGCTTGATAAATAAAAATACTTATGCTATAAACTGAACAATCTTGACCAATTGGGATATGCACAATATGACATTGTTTCCAACAATCCCCCCTGCAATGTCATATTGATACAAATTGAACTGAATTTGCAAACTATCAAAGCTGCAAATTACCACAAGCTTCAACCTTGTACTCCTGAACTGACCTTCAAACCTTTTCTTCAAAAGTCTTCTTCAAAACTGAATTTGACTTTCCTTCAAAAAACTTGAACTTGCTGAATATGAACCATAATACCTGAGAAAATATGCAAATTAGATATCCAATAGTGTTCTCATCAAGCAATCACTGCTTGACAACAAATATAGCATGAATTGTTTTTGAACCTGCTACCTCCTGTCTTCAAAAACCTGAAAACATACACTAGGATCCACATATTTGCATTTACCTTAAAAAAAGGTTTCTCAACGTACTTCTGTCGTGTCATGTAAATACACTAAACAAAATCAAGAACTGAATCCTGGAACCTGTGACTGAGAACTCACAACTTAGTGTATTATGAACACTACTGGTTCATCTCTGATTGTACTCAAGTCAAATCAGCTCAACTCAATTGAAATCAACTGAAATATGAGTAAAAAAATCTATGATGTCATCATGTCTTCATCCTTTAAATCCTTCATACCTCTTTCTTTCAGAACTTGGTATAAACATATATGTGCACACTTTTGAAACATACCTTTCTGAAATATCAAACTTCTCTTCAATAGAACTCTGGAACCTTCTCCTAAACAGGAACATCCTAACAGGAACTTTCTCCAAACATTCTTCTTCTTCCTTCTTCTTTCAAAGTTGGAACATAAAGAGAAGCTGACAAAGGAAATATAGGAATACCTAAAATAGGAATACCTGTAAGTATGAATCTGCATTCTTTTACATATGGCTGAAAATAAGTCTTCATGTTTCATCACCCCCCTCGATGACTTAACACTAGTATCCAGTATTCTTCAAATTATATCAGATTTATGAAATCTTGGATGTCCTTCTTCATAAATCTGATCTTCAATGATCAATACGTGTATCTGAAACAAAATCTCTAAACCCTTTTTATTAGCACTATACACATGCCAATAGCTTTCCATGTCATTCCTCAGGTTTCCAAATTGTAGAATAAGGTTAGTTGATCCTAACATAACAAAACCTTGCTAAAAGCATTTTAGGATTCATTACCTTCTGTAACATAACAAGTATCTTCTTCTTTTTGCAACACAAATTTGATAGAATCTGAATCTTTGACTTACTTCTTCCAATGTTAAGAATCTTCACAAACAGAGGATAGACAACTGAATCATAAATACTCAAGATCATACATGATCATTCAAGATCAATGATCTCTCTTGTGTAGAATCTGCTCTTATCAAACTTTCATGTCTGAATGTTTGATTTGCTACCTGAACGTCTCCAAGTGTCCATGTTTCACATAAAGTTGTGAAACTTTTCTTCAAACAAATCCTTTCCAAGAATCTGTAACTCCTACTTGAAACATAAGTGGACAAACTTCTCACCTTGAGAACTTCAAAAGCTGCAAGTTGATACTTCATAACTTTCATATTTTACCCAGGTGAAATGTGACAATACCTGCTTGACTTTCTTTTGGCTAACTCCACTTTTTAATCAAGTGATAGGATCTGATAGAACACCTTTTTGAATACAAGCATGTATCCAAAAATCAAGACAATCACTGAAAGTAGATTCTCTATTGACTTGTACAACAACAAGACTAAATTTTCTGAAGTTTCTGAAAATAGTGAATATGAGGTAACCTTTTCCAAACATAAAACCTCAGCCCAAGTCTTCAACATCTGCTACAAAAAACTCTTTTATCTCAAGAGTTAGATATAGAAGAAATATACGTCTCTGCAACTTGTCATATATCAAGTAGCTATGTATTGACAGTCCAAGAATTCTTTGAGGGAACATATAAGCTGCCTGCTTAAAAGCTTCAACTAAAACATAACTCATATACATATGAGTCAAAACATATATCTACTGCTTTTTCTTTCTCTCAATGCAATTCTTTGTCAAATCTACTAAATCATGACCAAGTGTAATGCAAAACAAGAAACTGCTTCTTCTTTAAACAAGATGTTCTCGTAGACCTGTCTTTGGGTGTAGAGGATAAAATAGGAAAAGTATATGGAAAATATATGAGAAAAGAAAGCCTTACTTTTCTTTTGGAAATGATGGACTTTCTTCTTCTGCATCTTTCTTCCACCTGATGATGTCAACATCTTCAAACTTCTCTTCCATACCTTTTGTTCTCTTCATCTTGAAGTAGCAAACACTCTTGACTTCTTTGAATGAACTTTTCTCTTCCTCTAATGCTAAGAGTAAGAGATAAAAGAAACATGGTATACAAATGGAAGTAAATATAGAATCATGTTTTATCAGCTCCTCATATCTCTGAATCAAAATTCTGCTTCAAATGTCTGAAATGACTAAATTCACCAACCTTTTGTATGAATGATGAATTACCTTTCTAGAGTTACCTCTCTAGATCACATTTGTACCTTGATATCCAACCAACTTACAATAGAAATTGGCTGAAAACAAAACTCATCCCATCTTCACATTTGTCTTCTTAGATAAGCTTTCTTGCCATGAAAGAGATCTTTCAAAACTTCTCTAGAAAAAACCTCTAGATACCTGTTTTGATGTAGCCTTTAACTTTCAAATCTCTTCATAACTGCTCTTCTAAGATATGACCTGCAAAAGATAATCTTATAGTAGAAACTGATACCTATGATTTGATGTTGATCTGATTCCTTCATCTTCTCTAAACCATTGTTCTTCCTTGAATTTGAAGTAGTCTTCTCTTCATCAAGTCTGGGTCTTCAACCAATACTTTTGTAAAGTATTTGCATACTCTTCCAAAAATATTTGGCTGCTAACAGATCATCAACTTCATACTCCACACTGATGAATACACATGTGACTGAATTGTCTAATTCTCAAATCTCTACTCATCTAGATTAAGGTCAAATGTTAGAAGATGCTCTTAAATCATATGTTGTAAATCTGGAAGATTGGAAACCTGGGAATCTGAATGAGCCTTAATGCATTGATGCCAAAGACCTAAAGTTCTGAAACCAAAACCTTAGTGCTCTGATACCAAATGTTGGAAGTCAGATAGGCCCTTGGCTCATATCACAGGTCCATGGTTCCATAGGTCTAGCATATACAACATTAATTCCAACATTCTTCAATATTGACAAAACATGAACATGCCACAACTTAATCATACAAATGATGAAACAAAGATAGAGAAAGAATAGACAACATGTGTAAGGTGTTACGTAAGCCATCGCTTACTCATAGTATCATATATACCAATGTTCAATGTACAATGTGGGAGAAAAACTCTCAACCACTCTATGTGATGAGAAATAGATGGAAGATTGAATGAAAAAATGTAACAAACATATTCAGATGTATGGGCAGTAATCTGAATATACATGAGATGTGTGACCTAATAGGTTATAGAAGAGTGAATATGAGTGACTGAAAGAGGAAGAATCAGTGTGAAACTGATAATCAACAAACCCTCATCTAACCTTAGGCTATAGAAGACCCTAAGTCAGATATGTGTGTAAAAAGATCACATACTTAAAAAGCAGCAAAGAATGCTAACAAGTTTGCTGCAAGAAATCCTCAAACTCATGTGAACACACCTTCTCAAACACCTCATCAAAATATGCATAAAGCATATACATACTGATTCTCTTGTACCTATGCCGAATATGACTCCTCCTAATATGGATGTTACTGCCTCCATAAACTTCAAGTAGTACCTGTGTGCATAAAGAGAATATGTACCTGAATACTTAACATAAGATGTAAATCTTATGTTAACCACCATCCAATGTCTTTGAAGTAACCTGAAATCTTCGTGTAGAAGACAATTCAACTACAACATGTAGATGGCCGATCCTCACCATCAAGTTGCTAATGATGAAGTCTTCTTTCCATGAACAAGAGATAACCTCCTCTCCATGAGCTAGAGTGTGAGCACACCCTTCATCTTCTCCAAGAAGAATCATTAAGAAGAACTCCATAGCTGCTCCTCAACATGCTTCAAGTTAGCACCATGGCTGTCCCATGTGCTAGACGAAACACCACCTCTACTGAGGTCCAAGCTCAAGGATTGTGTTGAAAACTAGGTGAAGGATGAATTACAATGAGCCCAAGCTTGTGTTTATATAGTATTGTGTCTCTTCCAAAAGCACCTCCAATAAAACAAGCGTTCCAATAGAAACTCCACGACCGCTCTCTTAAAAAAAAACAAATGCTGTCGTAGTCTTCAAAAAACATGTCGCCATCGTAGTCCGTTTGTGAGTTTCATATAAAGCAAAAGCATAATCTAAAAGTTAACGTAAAGTGAGCCGAGTGGGGATTGAACCCTCGTGGAGAGGATGGGAGGCGGACGTTTTATCAATCGTGCTACAAGCTTTTGGTTGTACAAAGCTTGATAAATAAAAATACTTATGCTATAAACTGGACAATCTTGACCAATTGGGATATGCACAATATGACATTGTTTCCAACATGTACAAGATAAAGATAAAGAGTGATGGTTCAGTAAGTAGATATAAAGCAAGGCTTCTTTGTAAAGGTTATGCACAGAGTTATGGCATTGATTATGAGGAGGCATTTTCTCCTGTTGCTAAGATATCAACAATAAGGACATTAATAAGTGCTCTTGCAAGCAAGGTATTGAATCTTTACCAATTAGATATAAAAAATGCATTTCACAATGGCGATTTAAAAGAAGATGTGAACATGGACCAACCAACAAGATATGAAGATCCCAAGAAGCCTACACATGTATGTAAACTCTTGAAAGCATTGTATGGTCTTAAGCAGGCTCCAAGGGCTTGGAATTTTAGATTGGTAAAGTTTCTTGAAAAGCAGGGATACAAGTGTTCAAATGCAAATACTTCTTTGTATGTTAAAGTTGAAGGATCATTGATTGTTTATATCTCAATTTATGTGGATGACTTGATAATAACAATAAACAATGAAGGTGAGATAGCCAAGATCAAAGCAGATCTTGGATTTGAATTTAAAATTTCAGATTTAGGAGAATTGATGTATATTCTTGGAATCGAAGTTCTGAAGAAAGAAGATGGTATATATCTTCTTAAAAGGAAGTATATTTCAAATTTATTAAAGAAATATGGCATGGAGCATTGCAAGAGTATTGGTAATCCGATGGAAACCAATAATAAGTAGAATGTTGAAGATGGTAAACCTTTAGAAGATCCACTTATCTACATATCTTTGATTGGTTCTCTTATATATGCAAATTTAACAAGGCCGGATATTACATTTAGTGTAAGTACATTGTCTGATTTCATGAACAAACCCACAGATGTATATATGCAAGCAGCAAAAAGGGTCTTGAGATATTTGATGGGTACATTAAATGAAGGTTTGGGCTATAAATATCATGAATTTATGGATTTTAAAGCATAGCGTGATGCAGATTGGGCTGGAAATAAGGATGACAGAACGAGTACAGGTGGATATCTGATATGTGCAAATAATAATTTGGTTTCATGGAGTTCTAAAAAATAACCTACACTAGCACTTTCAAGCACGGAAGCTAAATATAAAAGTCTTACAAATGAAACATGTGAGATTATGTGGTATTTGAAGATTTATGGAGACATGAATCTATCTACATCATGTCCACTAATCTTTGGAGATAATGTAAGTTCATTACAACTCGCATCTAATCCAGTGTACCATGCAAGAACCAAACACATTGAAGTACACTATCACTAGAGAAGGTGGTGAATGAAGATATTGAATATATTCAACATGTTGGAACTAAAGATCAATTAGCAGACATACTCACAAAAGCAATGGATGCTCAAAAGCTCAAGCAAATCAAAGAAGTTCTACTTAGAGTCAAAGCTTTGGATTTAGAGCTTGAGGGGGGACAATGTTACAGAAGAACAAGCCCTCAAGTGGTTTCTTTAGTCTTGTGGATTTTATTATTTATGATAAATAACATATGGATCTGCTCACCTCTCTAAAATTAGAGAAAAATTAGATAAAAATAAGAAGGAAAGGAGAGGTGTCTATTTTTAGACATAGAAGGCGCTTCTGTTGATAGCCTCTCAATAAAAAGAGTGGTTCTCTTAGTGCAGGTGGTCGAATTGAGTGATTCTTGTTGCGTTGCGAAGCTTACAACTTGTACTATATAGTAAGATCAGTTTCTTATACAAAATGCAATGCGAAAACTCTGCACAAATAGATGTTTTGGCAGATCTACTTTCTTCTGTGTATCTGGTGTCTCATCAGAGACATACCTCTCTTCAAACTTTCTTATCGTTCTTTTTGAGTGTTTTTACTTGGAGGATTTTCCTTATCTTTGATACTTTGTTTCTATACTAAAATATTTCATATATCTTTGAGTTTACATGCTACTGTACATCAGTTTTCGATTCGGACAGTTAGTCATACCTTGTTGTAGTAGGCCCTTGCATACCTTGAATTCAAACTATTTGTTTGAGAGCTATCCTCTAGATTTTCTTATGTGTTTTGTTTGTGAATCATGCTATTCAAAGTCTATTTTAAGAATATATAATTTTTTTTAGTAATTATACTTAGAAAGTTTCTTGTGACTATTTTGCTAGAGTGACCCATTTTTGTTTTCTTGAAAGTTTGCAAGAAATTTTGATTTCTGAAGTTTGGAAATATTTGTTTGATCTTTTGAAGATCTTGGGGGTCTCATCACTACTTTTGGTTGTGTACTTTGATGTTTACAAGTTTCTAAACATAAAATTCTACTCTCGTAGAGGTAGAGGCTTTGAAAGTGGAAGAGGAAACAGTAACCAAGACCAAAGTCAACATCAGAATCATGCAAGAGGTAGAGGACAATTTCAAGGCAGGGGGAGCCAAAGATGCAACAGAAAGTTCCAAAGAAATGATTCAGGTAATGACAGTAAAGGATGTTGGAATTGTGGTAAACCTACACATTTTGAACATGATTGCAGGTTGAAGAATCAAAATAACAGAAGGCAACAAAACAACTATGCATCCAGAGGTGCACATGATTTAGAGAAGTTGTTCATGGTCCAACATCACATGATGAATACAATGTCTACTAATGTTTTGGAATTGAATGGTAATGTATGGTATGTTGATTCTGGTGCTTCAAATCACATGACTAGTCATGCAGAATGGTTTAGTATTTTGCAAAAATTGCCAGTTCCTAGATATGTTGAAACAAGTGATGACACATCACACCCTATCGAGCATACAAGAAACATAGCACTATCTATGGAGGATGAAAAGGTAAAACATCTTGGTGATGTGCTGCATGTTCCAAATATAATAAAGAATTTGGTTTTTGTTGGACAAATGGTTGACCAAGGATTACAAGTTAGGTTCAATGCTTATGGGTTATATATAAAAGAGTACAAATAGGGTGGATGATTGATTGCCAAAGGAAAGAAAGTGGGTTGGATGTTCACCTTAACTTTCAAATTTCCTGAAATGAATACAGCCATGTTTGCAAAAGGTGCAGAAGTTATTGCAGATATAGAGATGTGGCATAAACGGATTGGACATGCAAACTTGCAAAGGTTGAAATTGATGTAGTCCAAGGAGATTGTCCATGGACTATCAAATTTCAAGTTTGCAGAGATGCAAAAGGGATGTGCAACATGTCAATTTGGTAAACAATCAAGATCATCGTTTCTACATGACAAGCATGTTAGTGAGAAAGTGCTAGAAAAGTACATACAAATGTCTGGGGTCCTCCAAAGACCACATCTATGGGTGCTTGTAGGTTTTATGTTACTTTCATTGTTGATTATACATAAAAATTATGGTTATATTTCATGAAAGAGAAGAGTGAGGTGCTTACTCACTTCCAAAATTTTAAAGCTATGGTGGAAAAGCAGACAGGGAAGTATATTCAGACATTTTGTGGCTATTTATGTTGATGACTTGATTGTAGGTGGTGATAATGAAGAAAGCATTGAGGAGCTAAAGAAACTCGTTATGTAGGTTTTCTCGAAAGGCTTGAATCTTGTGTGCTCCCTATGGAAGAGTTGGAATAAAGTCAAAAGCTTCATAAGAATTAGTGAAGATTGGAAGTGGGCAGCTAGTATCAGACAGAATGACTCTATCTGGTTTCTGATCCAAGACATCTGGAACATGGAATCTTGGAACATTGGAAACGACAAGAGGCTATGGAACAAAGGCTTCAAAAAATGGAAACATCTCTGGAAACAAGACACCAACTAGTGGATCAACTTTGAGGATATTGACCCTAGTGTCAACATTACCTATGAAGAATGGAATAGTCTACAAAGTAGACAGCTTGTCTGCGACTGCTCTAAAGTTTGTCTTCTCATGGGGCATGACCCGCCGTGCCTGCTTGGTCTCAGATGGCACAATGGCAATCATCTAACAAAAATCCCGAACATCAAAGAAATCATTAATTATCAAGTCAACCTCAACAAGAATTGGTGCTTGTCGTGGACGCGGCTTCATTGGGATATGAAGTTCATGGCTATCTAGCACTCTCTCATAGAAATAAAAAAGTATGTCCTCTTATGGCAAATTCTTCATCGAGGAATCTGGACCAACCTAAAGGCTAGCAAAATTTGTGGGATGCCTCCCTGGTGCAAGCGCTGCTATCCGTCCATTGAAGATATTGTTCACATCTTCTTTACCTAATCCAACTCCAACAGGCTCTAGCAGATTGTCAGAAAGAAAATTGGACTTCAGAAACATATCAGTTGGAAACAAGCTCTGTTGGGAGATGCGATCAACTGCTCCACAACTCTCTGGAATGCCATCAGAGGGGAGGTCCTATGGAAGATCCGGCGGGAAAGATGTGCTTATAACTTTGGCGACTCCCTCAAAGAGTGGTCGATTGAGAAATCATTGTTCCTCCTCGACAAAAGAATCACTAACTATAAGAAATCCCCCCCTTTTAGGCATCACCAAGTGCTCCTTCTGATCAACAACAAGCTTAAACCCAAGTGGGCCCCACATGAGGGTGATGAGAGATTCATTAACCTTCTTTGTAATGCCATCTAAACTTTGTAAAATCTACCCCTGCTCTGAGGGATTCGGGGGGTCCCATGGCACTAGTCCCCTTCACTTGTATGTTTCATTTAATTAATACAAGTATGAGAGAGTAGGCTAAGGCCGAACTTCCTTTATTTAAAAAAAAATTCTTATGCAAGAATTTGATATGAAAGATCTTGGTGTGTTGCGTTATTTCTTGGGCATTGAGTTTATACATATAGAAATAGATATATGGATGTCGCAAAGGCAATATGCCTTGAATATGCTCCAAAAGTATGGTATGCCTGATTGTAAGCAAATTTCTATGCCATTAGATCAAAATTTGAAGTTAGATACTACAACAGGTGAAGCATTGGAAAATGCTACTATGTGAAGGAAAATTGTGGGAAGTTTGATATATCTCACAATTACGAGGCCTGATCTTAGCTACATTATTGGACTTGAAAGTCAATTTATGCAAGTTCCTAGGAAGCCATATTTAGATGTTTTGAGGTGCACTCTACGTTATGTGAGTGCTACTGCTGAAGGGTGTCGGACAGCAAGCCATACTGCCACCGAAGCTTTGAGAGGCGAAGGTCCAACAGCTGATGAGCTAAGGAGCACGGCCAATCTTCATTCAGACCTTATTTCTTCACTGTAGATCATAAAAGAAGCTGCTTGGTATTTATTACTGCATCCAGATCATAAAAGAGACTAAGAATTTACTACTGCATTGCGTCGTTGGCAGTGCGCTCCCTTTGTAAAATCCACAGCTTTGATCGTGAAATGTGTTGCAGTTTTAAGGTAAGGCTAATCGGAGTACAGCACTATAATGAGTCATCTCAAAGGCGAACTTTTGAGATAGAACAACAGGTTTCTCATTGCTGGCTCAAGGATGATCAGAGATTTCTGTGTGATTGAGCACATATCAGATGCGTGCATGCAATCTGTTACTGTATGGATATATTCTACCTTATTTGTGTCCCCCGCTTGGTTATAATCAACCATTATGCTTATATGTTAAGTGCGCATATGATCGTTCAGACTTTCTCTTGCGCAAGTGATTTGTGTAGGAGTCCAGTGGCATCCAGTGATGATGCCTGATATAGCCTTTCGTGCCCAAGACGGACGTCAGCTGTGCAAGGAAGGTCAAGGAGTATACCATTTTGAGTATATCGAAACCATCAGACAAGGGAACGTGATGTGCATGTCGCAGGCGAAGACTTATTTATTTAATTAATCTGGAATGTGAAAATCCCTCTGAACCGTCGGAGTCCGGACAACACATGTATTTTTTAATTTGTTCATAATACTGTTTTCTTCATTCGATCTTCGGCCCATTGATTGCAATTCGAAACCGAATTTCTCAACCCTTTGCATATGTTTGGAGCAAAGAAATGCGGCCTGCAGCCAACTGCAGGTTCCTATTAGTCAAAGAGCGACAGCATACTATAGGAGACGAATCAATCTTTGTGTCCTCTTCATCGTTTTCGCAATGCCCTTGCTGCTTTGATGGCATTCCGAATCTGTTGAATGTCTTTGCCACCAAGCATTCTCCAAGGTGTTAGATCTCTCTCTTCTTCCGTGTTTCTGTCATTGTCTTTAACTCCCTGTTAATTATTGGTGGTTTGGACGAGTTTTGCTAATCAATCATCGGCGTTTATGAAATCAACCCCGAGTCAGAAAGATTTATTGTTTTCTGTACGTCGATAAGTGTCTGCACTGTAAACGTCGCATTTTTATCGAATCTTCTTAATATGCAGAGAGAGAGAGAGAGAGAGAGAGAGAGAGAGAGAGAGAGAGAGAGAGAGAGAGAGAGAGAGAGAGAGAGAGTTGAGAATTTAGAAGACGAACCCTCCGTTTGGATTGAACCGTGAGAGAGTATACCCGAAAATTGGATTGAACTGTGAGAGAGGACGCGCACACACACACACACACACACACACACACAGACAATATCTGAGGACAAACAGAGAGAGAAGGATCCGCAAGAACTGTTCCTGTATTCAATTGAACATACGTTCTCTTAACTTGCATCCAGCGTATGTACTGCATATACAGTTCGACTTATCCAGCAAGGCGTTTCTTTTAATTTCATCCAGTTGTATTCACTTGCGATATTTCAGCCTTTCTAATCTGAAGATTTACAATAATGATTCGGTAAGCATTAAGGCCTCTGTATAACTTCCGGAACTTTCGGGATCGAGGTTTTTGTATCACTTCCGGAAGTTAATCTAGAATTATCTATATGCCCTGAGCATCTTCATCGATAGAAATCTGTTCGTAGAAACAACTTTTTTTCTGGATGCTACATGTAACTACTAATAGATTGCGGTATAGTTAGTACTACTTGAAGAGACGAAATATCCTTGAACTTGGTGGTCTTTTGGTTTACAATTTGCTAAGCTATTAGTTTTTGTGATCCAGAGTTCTCGGTGATTAGATCTTTCCTGTATGCACAAATAAGGTGGAGATGAAAGACGTACTGCGTGATCATGGGACCTGATAGAGAATCTAAGTTCTAATTCACATACGGTTTGTTGTTGATTTTCCGTTTCACATAGACTGCTCAATCTTTGGTGTGGATTATCATATATTTACTCGTAGATCGGCATGCATCTTCACAGATTCTTATGAGGAAAATAGTCCCCAATCTGACTACGTTTAGAGGTGTTTATGCATTTTATGTAGAAAATTCACTGGCATGGTGCGATGACTCAGGTATCTCTTCAACTAGAGAAAGTGCAGAATAAGATGATGATCTTGTTTTTTGAGCATGGGGATGAGAAGAACATCAAATGTCTTTGTATCCTCCTATGTAACTCGTGACCTCTCTATTATATATTTCTATTATATTTGAAGGTCTGTAATACAACTATAACCTTTGCACTCGACATTCGCAATATAAAACTTAACCCTAATCAAAAGAATTTCTGAGCGCACTATATAAGACAGGTAAATAAAGCCAGGGTTTGAATTCAAATGCTTTGGCAATACAAAGTGCGAACGGTAGCGTTGCAGTTTTATACATCTCTTCATCGAAGCATGAAAAAATGTGTCGATCGAGGGGCTATTGTCGCAAGGTTTCCCTGGTAGCTAATGCAACCTCCTTGACCTCAAATTGAAGCATCCGCTTGAATCGACTTCACGCAGTCCTAATAGGAGATTCTGAACGGCCTTCCTTACCCGGAGGGCAGACATAATGAAACTCATAACGTCTACCTGGTCTGTAATGCAACCTCGTTGCCCTCAAATTAGAGCATCCGCTTGAATCGACTTCACACAATACTAAAAGGAGCTGATTGTAAACGTCCTTCCTTATACGCAGGGCAAAAACGTGAAACTGTTAACCTTCTCTTATTTAATGGGGTCGTTATTAACTCATAGACATATTTAAACTCCATGCAGATATCGCAGGAGCTCCAATCGCTACGCTCAAGGCTCTTTAAATGAAGGCATTGGCTTTGACTATTTGGTTGGGAGAACGTGGTTTTCATAAGATTTAATTCTGTGTATTGTTCTTTAGATGTGATCAAACTTGCTCGCTCATGCATACGATCCATTTGTGACTATTGACATTGATTTTGTACTTTCCGCTTTTAATCTTTAACCTTTTAGAGTCGCGTTTTTGTTTTGCTGATACATTTCATTATAAATAGGAGATTAATAGATACTTTTTTTATTTCTCTTTCAGAGAAATGCTCGGGTGCCATGAAGCCTTTTGGCAGAAGCCTTTCTCATCCATGGTGGTGGAATAGCCACAGTAGCCCGAAAAACTCAAAATGGCTTCAACTGAGTCTCCAAGGTTGTGTTCACGATGCGCTAAGATTCAATATTCTGATGAGTGTGGGACTGCATGCTTAAGCTATAAACATTTTTATTTATACATGTTATGCATAGGCACTTACTGGATTTCATAAAGATTTTCCATAGATTTCTGTAGTATTCCCGAGCGCAGGGCGTTTAATCTGAAATGAAAATTTATCTTGCAATGAAGGATAGAATTCTGACTGTAAATCCTTTCTTTGATCAGAGCTCGATGAGAAAGTTAAGGAGATGTGGGTGTTGATTGAGGAAGATGCTGATTCATTTGCTGAGAAGGCTGAAATGTATTATAAGAAGAGACCGCAATTGTTGCAACTTTTAGGAGAGCTTCATCGTGCTTACAGGTCGTTAGCAGAACGCTATGACCATCTTGCAGGTGAGGTTCGACAGAATGGTCCCAAGGCATTGCAATCGCGGTTTAGCTTTTCTGGTGACTCCTCCCGAAAGGCGGCGTATGAGGAACAGCATCATTCTTCCTTACGTAAGACTGATGAATGTTTTGTTGGACTGATTGATAAGGCAGGTGAAGCAGAAGTTATGGTCTCACAGCATAAGATGAAAATGGTTGAGCATACTCCTATTGAACATGGAGAAATGGATAATATGATTGTTGGGCCTTGCGATGTAAATGGAAACGATGAAGACAGTGCTCATGATTCTAAAACTAAATACGATAGCCACTCGAAAACTGTGGCGTCTGACATTGAAGGAGAGGATTCGCCTTCAGGAGTGAAGCTTCAACAAGAAATCATGGATTTTGAAGAGGAGAACGACTTGCTAACATGTCCAGAAAGAGAAATACTGAAATCAAAATACGATTCGAGACAGGAAGGTGAATCCCAAGGTGATCAACGCATAAACTCTCCAAGTAATATAACAGAGAAATACGCTGCATTTTGCCAGGAAAGAGGGATAAAAGCAACCACTTTTATGGGAGATCTTGATGACACAGTACGAGATGGAAATGTCAAGAAGGATCATGACATTACAACTTGCATCAAACGGATCAACATGGATTCTTATCCCATAAACCATCAAAAGCAATGCCAAGACTCGCTCAATTGTGAGAACCAGGTGTACACTGCTACCGTGCAGAAGGAGCTGAATCTGTTAATTGAAGAAAATAAAGCCCTTAGACAAACCATCCTTGAAAGAGAAGAGGAGAAGAGGCATGCTATTCGGCAATTGTGCCTGAGTATGGACATTTTAAAGCATGAAAACGAAAGATTAATTTCTTTTATCTCGAAGGACAGGCGCGATTCTGTATGCTCCTATATAAAGTTACCGTGTATGGGTAACTAAAAAGCACTAGGTGGTTCTGCGTCACGATTGTATGTTGTATCTACCTCAATTAGATGTGATGTGTAGTGTAGGAGCTCTTATTCTAAGCTTGAAGCTCTTCATAAAACAAACCATATCTTCTGCTCTAAGGGGACAAATCGGCTGGAGCAGCTGGCTCAAGAATATATAGAACTTTGTAATTTTGTTTTCTGCATAGCTCAAATTCCATGGACATTGTAGGAGCGTTTACCTAAATTGATTGCAATCATGATCTCCACGATGTCCTATTCGCTCTGCATCTTTGTTTCAGTCCGCCATACCGCTCCATGTCAGATTTGCTCGTGCCTTCATCTGCATGGCCCTTACAGGCGGGCAGATTGAGTTTCAAATGTGATACAAGGATCCATGGCACTGAGATGTCATGACTCATTAGAGGAGAATGCACTGGAAGCTACAAAGAAGTACTCTTTGCAGAGGCTTGTGAAATAAATGGATCTGATTCAGATCACATTGATCGGGCTGAGCACGCTTTGACTTCAGGATTATGTATCGCATGTGAATAGATATTACTCCGAGCTTGCATCGATCTATTCCATTCGTATTTACTGTAAAGTTGCTACTGTTTTTTTTTTTTTTTTTTTGAGAGTACAATGAATTGAAAACACACTCACACACCCAACCTCGTAAGGTAGAGGCACCCATCTGTGAGGAACTCATAGATACATGTCCAGCCAAGACTTGAATTCAGGACTTCTTCCTAGAGACTCACGGCATCAAACCACTTGGCTACACGGGCTTTGTTTCTGGAATTTTAGCATTGTGATTATCTGGAGCAGAATGCCAAAGTAGGCATATAGTATGATGTTTCAGCAATGTAACTCGATGCTTCTGTACGCCTGTTTTCCATCATCCTCATCAACGGAAGAAAGAAAATGATTGGAAATTAGAAAACCTATATTCCTTTCTTTATCACGAAGTAAAAAAAAAAATAGTAATGAGCTATAATTATTAATGAAAATCAACAATTTGGCAGTCTCTATGTTTCGTTCTTACTTTGCGTCTCGGAAATTCATACACCTTAAGGCTCACATGCAAAATATAGCGATTGGAATTTTTCCAATGGCTGACCTCTGATGCGTCCGATTGCAGAAACAGAGCGGCATTGTATGTTGTAGCATACGGTTTTGTGCTGTTCTCAACTGATCAGTGATTATATGCTCTCCTTTCACTCGAACACAATAAACCATCCTTACTAAGTTAGTATTATGAGTTTCCTCATAAAAGACAGACACTAGCCTTCACTAATGCACATCTTTATCACTACTTTGGTTTGTATATAAAGCTTTCATGTTAAAGAATCAGCTACGCTGCATGATATCACTTGTGCATAAGCATGCCGCTATGGTGGTTTTTCTATCATTTACTTTTGTTTCTTTATCTTAAATGTTCAGAGGACAGCTTCAATTTGTATGATAAGAAAGACTGCAAGATTAATGTGTTCGAAGATACAAAGTTTGTTTTTTAATCTTAATGAAGGAGAATTTTCTGTATCATATATTTAGACATATTCTTGTAAATTCATCAAAGCGGGACTACTTTTCCGTTCGTTATTTACATAGTATGCAGGGATAACACGATCTGCACTTAGGAAGAACTATGCAGATTTTCTAGAATTGCAACATTCCTTGTCATCAAAATTTTCCGTAAAAGGTCTTGACTTCTAATTGCAATTTGATCTAATTTGAAGATTGAATCCCCTCTATCTTTACAGTTTTCTGAGGACTCGGAATGCACAAAAATATTATGAAGAAGAAGAAGGCTAGAAGCACAACACACAATGAATTATTAAGTTTAAAATCTAGAAAGATGAGTATCATAAGGGTTACAGATGTATACACAAGTTGGGGAAAGACATCCCTAAAGAGGGAAAAGTGCCCCAATTGTCATCATTGTGTATCCTCGTAGTCAACTCTAAGGCTCTAGTTAATGTCCTCAAATCTTATCCACCCTCTTTGCGGTCAGCACCACAGGTTCTTTCATCACTTAAAGCCTTTGGTCCAAAGTCATTTTTCTCTTTGGAGGTTCTCTTTCTGAGTTCCCTAGATGCCAGAGATCGAAAACCAAATGGATTTGTTTTTTCTAATACGAACTGCTCATTTCCAATCTTTTCTAATTAACTATACTTGCCCAAAATGCTTATGAGTAAATTCATGAAAGAATCTTTTTCATGTCTATGAAATACTTGCTTAAAATGTATGTTCAAGACATCCAAATTCTCATCACAATTGTGAATTGGTTCTTTGTTCAAAATTACTATGTTAAAATATTTTCCAAAGTGCAACCTCCTAGATGAACAATATAGAAATAATAGAATCGGATCACATCTTGCTAAGAAAAGGAAATGGAAGTAGAGTTCTATAGGACTTCCAATGATGCTATCAAAATGCAAAGAGGACTGTTAAAAAAAATGAAAAGAATCAGTTAAAAATTCTCCTATAATCATTATTTTGTAATCTTTTTCTTTGGCTATAGTAGTAACTGGTGTTGGTGCAATTACTCCAAGCCTAAATGCTTGATCATTTATCCTAAGGCTCATATGTGCATTCATGTATTAGCACATGAATGTTCTCTTGTAAGAGATTAACTTTTTACTCCTTGTAAAAGTGCATCTATTGAATCACTTCAATCATAAGTTATTAGGAGAATATTTCCACGAATTCTTTGGTGAGGATTTATGGCAAATCAAGTCCTTAAACTTTAGAGCAGTCTTGGGTAAAGATTCAAATTCAAATTTGAAGCTTGGATCCAACAAAAAGCTATAAAAAGAGGACTATCTAGTTGCATAAAAATGTAGCCACATATAGCAGAGATTTCAGAGGGATATTGAGCTCATATTATAGCTCTAATATTTGCCTCACGTTGTGCAATCATTCATTGCCAATGTCAATGTAGTAGTTTTCTCATATCTCATATCTTCTACTCTATCATGTATCACTCTAAACAGTGAACTTCACTAATCCATTTGTTAGTGTGTACTTGATCGTTTTCCATGATTTAAGTTGATATAGATTCATTAGACTATCTATTTTCTTGCTACAAAGTCTCATACTTATTGCCTCCACCAATTGCGAGTTATGAGCAAAACATTACCCTCTGGTTTGCACATTTTCAACACCCAAAAATGTTCGGATGCATCTCTAACTTGCTAAGCATCATTCCATGAGCATGGTCTATCATTTCAAGTGAAATGACGTGCAAACTTTATCTAGCCAAGTTAATAGATATGCCCAAAAGGATTTTGTTCAATTGTTATCAGAGAAGGAGTACTGTTCATTTCTATGAGTAGGTGTAGTGGCCAAAATAACAAGTTTTTGGTTCAGAATGAAACTCCAAGTTATCCTTTTTTATCCAATTATTTGAAGATCATATTCCAAAGCACTTAGGTGATTAATTGTGCTTCTTGGAAAGCTCAAGAGGTCTACTTTGCACTCTTCAACTCAGTTTTGGCTGATTTGAAGCAAGAATTTGTAGCACCATCTCATTTCTAGAAGGTGTCCACCATCTCCTCCAACAGTGGTATCAAAGCAACATCAAGGTAAAATGGGAGATGGATTGCCATCATTCATTGAAAAATTGGACAGAGGAAATTATCCAGCTTTGTCCCTAAGGATGAAGGCTTACCTCCAAGGAAGAAGCTTGTATGGATGCATATCTGGAGATGAAGAAATGTCAACCCTTAGAAGCAAACATCAACTTACAAGAGCAAGCAATTAGAGAGACTAGCTGCATGGTGCGCAAAGGATGCTTTAGCCTGGTCTTATATACTCAATTCAATATCTGATTTTTTTATTACCTCATATTAGGAATTGCAAGTCTTCCCCAGAGACTTGGGAAGTACTTGTTATATATGCTCAATACTCCACCCTCATGTGACCACAAATGATCCATGGTGCTCTAAGTTGTAAGGCCCCCATTATGAGGAGAAGCCATTATGAGAGCCCGAACATTTGTGGAACCCTAACTTCCAAGTTAGATGAGATCTATGTGTGACCGTTGATGGTTGTAGATGATCCTTGTGAGCCTAGCCATTAGGTTAGGTAGGGCATAAACTTCCAGGCCATTGGGTTGCCATTTAAGGTGAAAATAAAGGCCCTGTGGCATCGCGTGTTTTCCCCATAGAACCTTAATGGGGAGAGTGCAAAGGGGGGCTTGCCCCCTTTTGTGGGGTCTGGGGGGCCTATCCCCCCGACGTGTAGGGCCGAGACGGTAGGACTTCTGGTCATGGAGATATTGTCGGATCATATATTTTAGTGACTATTTTGTATCTCCCGACTACGTTTATCTATACCGAACCACCTTGTAAAAGCTATATAAGCACGGCCCAAGTTGAGCTTTATATAGCATTGCGCACTAGTAAGCCCTTCATCTAGAGTCTGTCTAGATCACCATCTAAGCTCCACAGTGG
The DNA here is from genome assembly GCA_020310875.1 of Ceratopteris richardii. Taxonomy (NCBI): domain Eukaryota; kingdom Viridiplantae; phylum Streptophyta; class Polypodiopsida; order Polypodiales; family Pteridaceae; genus Ceratopteris; species Ceratopteris richardii. The sequence continues at coordinate 29,700,615 of CM035410.1, forward strand.
GAGCGCACGGGTGGACAACACCATCATTGTAACTGCATTACGCTCGGCAATCTGAGAATTTGAGTTCTCTATCTCTCAATCTCCGTCTATCTTTGTCTATGTTTTTTCTCTCAACTCTGTCTATAGGTCTATTCCATTGTGCTATTATTTTCTTACATGGTATCAAAGCTCAGGAGGCTCTGAGTGGTGCAGAAGTAGAAACACAGAGGTTGCAGAGGTCTGAAGAAAAAAAGAGAGAAGGTGTCAAGCGGTGCGTCATTATCTATGACTGGGGGCCAAGGTGGTTCATCAACAAGAGTAGGTGGTGCACAAGCAGGAGCAGCAATGATGCCGGTCATCCCAATGTTGCAGATACGGCCACCATCCTTCACAGAAGGTAAACTTGATGGTATGAACTACACCTTGTGGAAGTTCAAAATCACTTCTATTCTTGATTCATATGAGCTTTTGGAGACTGTTCTTGGGACTGATCATGAGCCCCAAGAAAGACCTGATCCAAATAATCCTGGTCGAATGATTCCTCTTGATGCTGATCTTCTACGTGCTTGGAAACATAGAAATATAGATGCACTCTGTGCTCTTGTTACAAGTACTTCTGATAGTGTTCTGACTCTCATTCATCATACTACGAAGGCATGTGAAGCATGGAACATATTGAGAAATCAATATGAAACTCGTAATCAGACACGGATTCAAAATTTTGAGAATCAGCTTGCAGCAGAACGGTTTGCTGATGGGGAGACTGTAGAGGTGTTTATCACTCAAATCAGACCTCAACCACTAACTTTTGAAGAATTCAATGCCTTACTCATGGAGGAGGAGCTGCGGCTCAAGGCAAGGAGTGGTGGGAGCAAAGGAGATGCTGCATTCACAGCAAATGCCAAAGGAGGCAAAACAGACTCTTCAAAAGATGGAGACAAAAAGAAGAACGACAAAAAGAAGTTCAAGGGAGAGTGTTTCCACTGCAAGAAGAAGGGACACAGAATCCAAGACTGTCGCATCAAGAAGGCAGAAGAGAAGAGTGGCTCTTTAAAAGGTGGCAAGGGCAAGGAGTCTGCCAACACAGCAGAAACAGAGCTTGAGTTATTTGTTACGATTTTATGCTCCTCGGCTGAAGATTCAAGAACATATGACTCATGGGTGTTGGACAGTGGTGCATCTCGTCACATGACGAGTAGAAAAGACCTTTACAGTTCCTTACAGCCTCTAAAGGAACCCATCACAGTAAAGGTAGGGAACAATGCAAGATGTCTTGCAGAGGGCGAAGGTTATACGGTTTCTTTCATTAACTCTAATGGTGATATCAAAAAGCTTTCAAATGTGCTTTATGTTCCACAAATAAAACAAAATCTACTTTCAGTAGCTTCTATAAACGATCAAGGTCATCAAGTATCTTTTAGTAAGTAACAACAACATCGTTGGGACTGGCATAAGGAGGAACAACCTGTATGAGTTGTGTGCTCTTACAACCACTACAAACGTGGGCACAAGTAAGCTATGGCATGAGAGATTCGGCCACATTGGATACCCTGTACTAAAGGAGATGCATCGCAGAGGTATGGTTGCACACCTACCATTGATTGCAGAAATGAAGGAACCATGTGAAGCTTGCATGATGGGCAAGCAACATAGGAAGGCGTTTCCACAAGAAAGCAAGAACAGGGCAAGCTATCCTCTAGAGTTGGTGCATGCTGACTTGTGCAGAAGAATGCCAACACAGGCCTTGGGCGGATCTTCCTACTTCATGTTACTTGTCGACGACTATAGCAGGAAGATGTGGGTGTACTTTCTTCGTGATAAGGCTCAAGCTTTTGGTAAGTTTAAACAATGGCTTCAGCTTGTTGAAATTGAAACAGGGAAGAAGATGAAGAAATTTAGGACAGACGGTGGTGGTGAGTTCACATCAACAGAGTTTGAAGATTTCTGCAAGAGTAATGGAATCAAGCATCAACTCACAGTGGCACATAGTCCTCAACAGAACGGTGTTGCAGAACGTTGAAATCGAACCATCATGGAGATGGCAAGGTGCATGTTGAAAGGAAAGGGTGTGCCTAATCAGTTTTGGGCAGAGGCTATCAACACTGCTGTCTACATCTTGAATCGAAGCTACACCAAGGCACTTGATGGAAAGACTCCACAAGAAGCCTAGACTGGTAAAAAGCCTTCTGTTTCCCATTTCAAAGTATTTGGAAGTGAATGTTATGTACATGTTCCATATAGAGAGAGAAACAAGCTTCAACCAAAAAGCATCAAATGTATCTTCCTAGGGTATAGTGAAGATAAGAAGGCTTATAAGCTTTATGACCATGAGGCTAAGAAGATCATGGCAAGTCGTGATGTGGTGTTTAAGGAGGAGTAGCCACATGCAATGGAGGAGGAAAAGAGAGCTTCCACTTTATCATCAGGCGAAGGGGCAATCCACTATGAACCTGGCCCAAGAGCTATCCCTTCTACACAAGAGAAGAAAGCATCATCTTCAGATGATGAGTCTGAAAGTCACCAACCTGCCAACACCCAAGTGGAAAAGCCATTGCCACGTTGGGTGAGTCAGCTGTATGATTCTGCAAACCCCATTCCACAATCACTAGAACAGGTTGCAGATGGACCTAGGCGATCACAGAGAATAGAGGAACAAAGACGGTCAAGCGCCCATATTGTAAACACAGCCTTGATGGCTGATCTCATTCAAGAAGAAGCAAAGGAACCAACCAATGTGGAAGAGGCACTCCATAACCTGAATTGGAGGGCTGCCATGCAAATAGAATACAACAATATCATAAAGAATGGAACTTGGGAGCTAGTGGATCGGCTCCCTAAGCGTAAAGTCATTGGAACCAAGTGGGTTTGGAAGCTAAAGTAGAAGGTTGATGGTACTCTAGAAAAATATAAAGCAAGACTTGTTGCACAGGGCTACTCATAAGTTGAAGGCATTGACTTTTGTGAATCATTTGCCCCGACTGCAAGAATGACTACTATCTGAGTAGTACTAGCTGTGGCTGCACATAAGCATTGGCCAGTCTATCACATGGATGTTAAATCAGTGTTCCTGAATGGAGACCTCAAGGAGGAGGTATATGTGTCTCAGCCAGCAGGGTTTGAGGCTCCCCATTCAGAGAACAAGGTATGTAAGCTGAAGAAGGCATCATATGGGCTAAAACAAGCCCCTAGAGCATGGTACCAACGGATAGATAAGTATCTCTTGGATCTAGGGTCCAAAAGACGTGCTTCTGATGCTCACTTGAATGTTCTAAAGAAAGGAGGGAAGACAATTGTGCTTGTACTCTATGTAGATGACCTTGTGATTATAGGAAATGATGATGCTCTTCTTCAACAAACAAAAGATGCCCTGAGTTCACAATTTGAAATGACAGACTTGGGCTTAATGCATTATTGCTTAGGTCTTGAAGTTTGGCAGGAACCAAGGAAGATTTTCATCTCTCAACAAAATTATGCAAGGCAGATATTGAAGGCATTCGACATGGACGATTGCAAGGAAATTTCTACACCTATGGAGGTCAACACAAAATTATCTATTGAAGATACTTCACTTCCAGTGGATATTGGAAGATACAGGAAATTAGTTGGAAGTCTCATCTACTTGTGCAATAGCAGACCAGACATCTCTTATGTTGTTGGAGTAGTAAGCAAGTTCTCTAATAAGCCTTGCCAAACTCATTGGAAGGCAAGCATGCAGATACTCAGGTATGTGAAAGGAACCACTGATTATGGTATTCTTTATGAAGAAGGATCATCTCTAGTCGGATACTGTGACTCAGATTGGGCAGGAGATATTGATACCAGAAAATCAGTTTCTAGATATTGCTTTTCTTTGGGATCAAGGATTTTCTCTTGGATCAGTAAGAAGCAACCCACTGTAGCATTATCTTCTACTGAAGCTGAGTACAAAGCTGCATGCGTTGCAGCTGTGAAGCAGTATGGTTGAGGAGGATCCTATGGCACATAGTAATACAAGGATAGGAGGCTACAGAGTTGAAGTGTGACAACCAAAGTTGCATGGCCATCGCCAAAAATCCTGTTTTCCATGCACGTACCAAGCACATAGAAATCTAGTATATCTATGTGCGTGAGTTGATTGAGGACGGGGTCGTGGAGATAGCCTATTGCCCTACTGAAGAAAATGGAGCAGACATCTTCACCAAGGCTCTTGGGAGAGAGCAACTTCTTCGACATTTTCCAAAGCTTGGGATTGGACCAAGGAGGTAGTTCACCATCGGGTGGACATTGAGGGGGGGTGTTAGATATGCTCAATACTCCACCCTCATGTGACCACAAATGATCCATGGTGCTCTAAGTTGTAAGGCCCCCATTATGAGGAGAAGCCATTATGAGAGCCCGAACATTTGTGGAACCCTAACTTCCAAGTTAGATGAGGTCTATGTGTGACTGTTGATGGTTGTAGATGATTTTTGTGAGCCTAGCCATTAGGTTATGTAGGGAATAAACTTCCAGGCCATTGGGTTGCCATTTAAGGTGAAAATAAAGGCCTTGTGGTGTCGCGCGCTTTCCCCATAGAACCTTAATGGGGAGAGTGCAGAGGGGGGCTTGCCCCCTTCTGCAGGGTCTGGGGGGCCTATCCCCCTGGCCCATAGGGCCGAGACGGTAGGACTTCTGGTCGTGGAGATATTGTCGGATCATATATTTTACCGACTATTTTGTATCTCCCGACTACGTTTATCTATATCGAACCGCCTTGTAAAAGCTATATAAGCACGGCCCAGGTTGAGCTTTATATAGCATTGCACACTAGTAAGCCCTTCATCTAGAGTCTGTCTAGATCGCCATCTAAGCTCCACAGTGGGAGTGCACGGGTGGACAACACCATCATTGTAACTGCATTACGCTCGGCAATCTGAGAATTTGAGTTCTCTATCTCTCAGTCTCCGGCTATCTTTGTCTGCGTTTTTTGTCTCAACTCTGTCTACAAGTCTACAAGTTCGGGGGAGACCATACAACTTTTCACCTTGCAACATTTGTGGCTTGAACCCTCTATTCAAAACATGAAATATTGTTTGTACTGTTTCACCCCAAAACTTTAGCGGAAGTTGCTTTTGACTAAGCATAATCTTGGCCATCTGGATCACACTTTGAATCTTCTAAAAGACAATACCTTGTGGAGTATCTTGCTTTGCTTGATACTTAATTCCATGTTGTTTCAAGTACTTTGAGAAGTCATGGTTGACAAAACCATTGTCTCCATCTCATTGGATGTTCTTCAAAGAGCTTGGAAAGTCTTCTAAAACTATTTGTGTACACTCCTTGGACTTCGAAAGGGAATCCATCTAGTGAAGTCATATACTAACAAGAAGAAATAAATTGACCCACTTAGAGAAGGTGTATGCATAGGTCCACAAATATCAACATGGACTAATGCTAAGGGTTTAGATGAGGAAATGTATGCTTCTATAGGCAAAGGGGTAGATGTATGCTTGAGTAGCTTGGCCTTCATAGTTGTCTCTTGAGTAGCTTGGGACTTTTATCTAGAGGCATGAAGAAGCAAAAGTCTTCTAACTTCTTCACAAGTGATTTCTTGACCTCTGTTGTATAGAGTGCTCACAAAGGTCTCATAGGACCAAGGAAGTTTGTTGAGTAAACCTAATGGCCATCTCTTCACTTGAGATCTTGTGTCCACGAAGTTCTAACTTTCTTTGGTAATCTTCAAATTGGGCTATCAATTTTGTGATGGTGTCTTGTGGACGTATAGTGAGATTGTGAAACTCGGCCTCTAGAATGTAGATCTTTGAAGGTGTTTTATCTTCATATAGATTTGCTAGAGTATCCCAAGCTCTTTTGAAGTCTTACATGTAGTGATACAACCCTTTGTCAATTCGTCACATGCGAGGAGAAGTTGTCTTAGTGCTCTTTTATCCTTGACGTTCCATATATTCCAAGCTCCTATATCACTTTGCTTATCCGGCTTGTGTTCTGTTCCTTCAACTATCTCATACAATAGGTTTGTATATAGGTAGGCCCTAACAGTGTCCTTCCATAGGTTGTAATTTGTGCCATTTAGTTTTTTATCTTTCAACATGAATATTGGTGTAACGGAGGGTAAATACAATTGACTTTGAGGATGTTGCATTCGAATTCGTTGACATGGTCATTGTCAAAACGAAGTTACCGCACTTGCAAAAGTTTCTATAAAAATTGAGATGGGGTGGGGAGGGCTTAGAATAGCCCTACACTTGTGAATGAGATAAACACCTTAGAGAGATGGGGCTTAGAATAGCCCTACACTGGATGCAAGAAAGAATCCTTGGAGAGGGAGGGGTTTAGAGCATCCCTATGCTTTGCACAAAAATTAAGATGATGTGATGCAAAGAGGAGGGCCTAGAGGAGCCCATCGCACACAGAGAAAGTCACTCTTGGGGGCTTCGAGTAGCCTCCCAAAGCACACAAACAACACTCCTCCTTCTTATATTCTTGATTTGTACAAAGATGACACTTAGTGCCTTGATTCCTCCAAGAGATGGGAGAAGCCCAAAAAGAGGATTGGAGCCTTGGGCAATACAAACATGTGCACATACTGCCAAAAATTGTAAGAGTTACAACAATATAAGAGCACCAATAGAAGTGCCAAAATTAAGGGTGGGTACCCTTAGAAAATACAAAGGTAATGCCAAAAATTAGAGGATCATGAGGATATAATTCTTGCCAAATATAAAGTGGGATACAAGAGAGAGTTGTAGTCAAGATATTGGAGATATTAAAACCTTCGGTATATAAGTAGAGATACAAATTTGGAAATTCCCTTGGTGAAAACAAGGTGGCTTTTCAAAAATTGGATAATTAAACAAAAATAAGATCGAATTTGTACAAAAAATTTAAAATAGCATTGCACATATAACTATCAAGTTAAGGCATCATTGATGATGTCACTCAAGACTGGAACCAACCAAGACCCATGTGATTGAGAGTTATTCTCCCCCTCTCTCTCCCATTGACAAAAGATGCTAGGTTATAAACTAAGAGAGTTTGTTGTAAAAACGATTCAAAATGCCCCAAAATTCATATGGGCCTTTGAAAAAATCCCAACAAACATGACTAAAATTTGTCAGAACTCAAAAATGCGTGGCGAATATTTCTCTCTCTTTGTGATAAGTGAGGCATGCACTAGGAAAAAAACACAAATATTCATGGGTTCCTTTCTCTCTCTTCTCTCTCTCTCTCTATCCCCTAGTCTATCTGTGTTCAATAGAGATGGATTCTAGTGCACTCACCTTCAGTTTCAGCTCTATGTCTTTGTCAAATTGGAACATTGTGCCTTGTTGTTTGGATCTATCAATGATGGAGATCGTAGTCCTTATATTTGCTGCTCTCTCACTCTCTCTACATAGAGCTTGTAGATTATCTCTCTTGGTGACAATAATGTTGTTCTTTGTTGGTGAAAACACTGCTACCACTTAGAGTACTCTGACCACCAAAGATGAAAGGGGGCAAGTGGCCCATCAAGAGCTATGAAAGCGTAGAGCAATGAACCACCTTGAAGCACACAAAGGAGCTACAACACTATATATCTCTCTCTCTCTCTCTCTCTCTCTCTCTGTCTGTCTGTATATCTATCTCTCTTCTACAGTGCACATAGGCAACTAAGGGAACTTGAGCAAGTGTGTTCAGGTGTTGATATAGGAAGAAGGATCGAGGCATCGGAAAAGCCTTCTTAGTGGTAGGTAGAAATTTTCATGTTCACCTGCTCTTTTTCTTGCTCTTAGTGGCCCAAAAAATGGCGCGTTATGTATTCTCAGTCGAAATGAAGAGAGAGTCTGGCCTCGTTCAATCTATGTCTGAAGCTAAGGAATGCTTGAGTAGAGAGAGGCACTAATCTTTGTAGTTCAACAACTTTGTCTCTCTCTCTCTCTCTGAGATTCTAGAAGATCGTGCACCTAATTTTGGTTTTGTCAAATGACCTTTGAACACACCTCCTGTGAAAATCTCGAGTTTTCTCTGATGGCACGATCGAAAGAGAGCTTTAGGTGGTACAAGTATCATTCTAGAGGAGTGCAACATGTGTGGGGTAGATAGCTCTCTAGATGGTGCAACTACAGCTGATCTACAATATGGACACCTCGAGTATGGCTTTATGGACACCTCGAGTATGGTTCTGTAGATGGACACCTCAAGAGATGGCTCTATATATGGACACCTCGAGTCCTAGGGAAGACAACTTCACTGTAAAATGTGATATTTGTGCAAGTAATTGTGCAACCATCAAATTATAGAAAGCATATGACAGTAATGTTGATGTAAAACATGATGATATTGCTCTATGAGAAGATGATAGCCTAGCTTAGTCTAGGCTTTGAATTCTTAATTAATGAAGTCTGTGTTTGTAGATTCATATGTAGAAATTGCCCAATGCATTGAGTACAACACAATAAGATATCACTACAAGGAATACGGGCGTATAGCAACGGTTAAGACGACACAATTTTGTTGCTATAAAATTGCAAAATGCATCATAATGAATGTCGTGCGTGCACCATCGATTAAACGACGAACGAAACGATGTTTTTTGCGACTTTTGGCGCGACGGGGTCTGTGATGCTCGTATAGAGCATCGCTAACACGACGGTTTTAAATAGCGTCGCATACGTGATGCTTTTTTACATCGCATAAGCGGCCCTTTTTGGCATCACATAAGCGACACTAAAACATGTCACTTATGCGATGGCAACTCGATGGTAGCATCGCTTACACGACGGTCTATTGACGGAAAAAAATTAAGATGTTGGAGGCTCTTCAATCGGCATTTTCACGCATCTGATCGAAGGGCTCTCCAACATTTGCAATTGCACTATGCTTACGAGATGAAGCAAGTATATGCAGAATTGTTGTTTTGCCTAAGGTCTCTCTTATTGTCTCCCTCTATCTCTGTTTCTCTCTTTCTACATCTTTCTCTCTTTGAATTCTCTCTCTCTCTCTCTCTCTCTCTCTCTTCTTTCTCTCTTTATTGCAGGTTATTCAAGAAGCTAACCAAGCAAAAAGTATGGCTAACTATTGTAAGTACAATTTCTATTCTATCATTTGAATTGTGTTATTTTCATTAGATAGGATACTCACACTTATTGCTATGCACTTATACACTTATACATGATGAAGATGCACTTTCACACATATACACATGCATATGCACAAACATTTCTACAACCACATAAAAAGACTTACATACATGCATTATTGCATATATATATATATATATATATATATATACACACACACACACACACATTAACATATATGCAAATACATGTATATGCACATCCACATGCATGCACATGGATGCAAATGGAAATGCATCCACATACAGATGCATGTTTCATACATATACACAACATATATACACATATATATGCACATACGTACACACACATATACACATGCACACACACATGCACATACCTACATATACACATATACATGCACATACACACATATACACAAAGAGTTACACATATACATGCACATACATATACACACACATACACATGCACATGCACATACTCATACACACATATACACTTACACATGCACATGCACATACATACATATACACACACATACACATGCACATACATAAATATACACACACATACATATAGACTTAGGTACACACATATGAATGAATTATATACTTAAAGTATTAAAACACATATACGCATGCACACACACATGCACATACCTACATATACACATATACATGCACATACACACATATACACATAGAGTTACACATATACATGCACATACACACATATACACATAGAGTTACACATATACATGCACATACATATACACACACATACACATGCACATGCACATACTCATACACACAGATACACTTACACATGCACATGCACATACATACATATACACACACATACACATGCACATACATATATATGCACACACATACATATACACTTAGGTACACACATATGATTGAATTATATAATTAAAGTATTAAAACACATGCTTAATATAAACAATAATAACAATCAATAGAACAAAACTCTTCATTACTTAATACCATACACACAATTCAAAACATAACTGAAATGAAAAATATATAGATTAAAAAAATTTAAAATATATATATATATATATATATATATATATATATATATATATATATATATATATATATATATATATATATATATATATATATATATATATATATATATATATATATATATATATATATATATATATATATATATATCAATGTAAATACATATAATCCAATGTCATAATCAACTAAAATCCTAATCATCATCATCATGATCATGATCATCATCATTAGTAGTATCATGATCATCTTGATCATCCTCATCCTCATCGTCATGATCACCCTGTAACGATCGAGATCGTCCCTCCTGTGTTTGTCTCTCCACCTCATCCATAATACTCTTGTATTACATATAACAAACATAAATAAGTAAAACAATTAAACCATTCATAAAAATAAAATAATTATATAAAATTTAATAATACTCACAAAGGCATCATGAGAACATAGATTAAACAATAGAAGAAATAAATGAAATCAATAAGGATAATGAAGATGAAACTATATTGATGTCTTACCAAAATGATGGAAATAATGAAAACATATGAGCAGATTAGATAGTAAATTCTACTCTAGTTAATCGATCAATAACATGAAGCTTCTGAATGGATATCAGATAATAGATTTTTTTATTAACTTGAATAACGATGAATCCTACTAGAGAGATGAAATCATGATCTTTTAAGTTAGAACATGAATCTCAAGGGTATGCCTAATTATTTTATATATAGCTTTATCTTCGAGGAGCAAATTTTTATCATGTATGTATGCATATGTGTGTGTTTTCATGTGTATTATATGTATACATATGTTAGTATGCATATATATGTATTTCATGTATATGTATGTGTTTGCATGTGTGTGATATACTTGTACATGTGTTAGTATGCATATGTGTATATATGCATATGCATTAATTATGTAAAATATTCATGTATTCATGTAATATATGCAAGTGTTTATAATTGTGTACATGTATATATGTATATGTGTCTGTGTAAATATGTACATGTAAATATGTATGCATGTATATATATGTTTATGTGTGCATGTAGGCATGTATATGTGATGTGTACATGTATATATGTATATATGTCTATGTGTAAATGTGTACATGTAAATATGTATGCATGTATATATATATTTATGTGTGCATTTAGGCATGTATGTGTGATGCATAATATATCTACTCCATTTTATATTTATGTATGTGTATCTACATGATGTGTATATATCTTTATATATATTATGATCCTCGTTGATTTGAGTAGTTGTATATAGAGGCATAAGGTTGGGAGGAGAGACATCTCTCTAGTAGGATGTCGGAGGAATATATGCAATGTGTACATATACTTCAAGCATATGGCTAAAAGGTTGAATTAGAGTTTTTAAATTAGGAGTTTTAAAACCCTAATATCGAGATTAGTGTTTTCAATTTAGGATTTTTGAAATAGGATTTATTTATTTATTTATTTATGCATATGCATGTGTTGTGTATGTATGTGTATCTATATGTGCATATGCATGTGTTGTGTGTGTGTATATATGCATGTGTTGTGTGTGTGTATATATGCATGTGTATATGTATATATGCATGTAAATATGACTATATGAGTCTATGTGTGTGTACATATGATTATGCATGTGTATGTGTATGTGAGTATGTGTACATGTATGTGAGTATGTGTATGTGTCTATGTGTATTCATTATATGTGTGTAACTGCATGCATGTGTATGTGTGTGTAAAAATGTGCATGTATGTGTGTGTATGTATAAATGTGCATGCATGTGTATATGTGTGTAAATGTGCATATATGATGTATATGTGTGTGTATGCGTGTATTTGTACCTCTAGTCTCACTCTTTTCTCTCTCTCTCTCATATACATACATACATACATAAACACACATACTCATATCCACATATATATACATAAAAGCAGTGCATATCATGCATTATCGCGATGATGAGCCATAAGTGTCCGCATCTCTTTTAGACACCACTTAAGCGACCATCCTGTCCCAAACTCTGTCTCAAGTGAACTAAGTATGTATTTTTTATCCCTCTCATCATGCTCACTACAAAAATAAAAAAAATAATGTAAATAAAACAAAAGATATTTATTTCTATTTATATGTAAAATTTATACTTACTTCCACGGTAAGTGGACAAGGCGCAGGTAAGAGTCGCATAATGCCTGCATTCTTCTCTTGAACTCCAATCCATTCCCTATGTACACAATGTTCCTCTCTGGCTCTATATCACACTCTAGTCCTAAGGTGCCTATGCATGTCCTCATAGGCAACTCTACTCTGCTATCACGATCTGGAGGTGGTATAGGTGTCCTGAAAATAGATAGATAAAAATAAATAAAATTATGTGTTATAATATCATTAAAAAAGTTTATGAAAAAAAAATATACCTATGAGCAGATAACTGTCTTCCTGCATGTGGAGCCGCAGAAGAGCCCTCCTCTGATCGCTGGGTAAGCATCTGGATCGTATAGTCCAGATCATCATCAGACATCTCTGAGTAATCACGCATGATGGCCCCTAGAGTATCAGATGGAACTCTTGCTCTCATAAGACTTTTTATGAGAGTGAGTTCTGCCTTTCTCTCTCTACTAGGATCCATAATACCTAACCTATAAAACAAAATGGGTTAGAAATCAATATATATATGTGTACATATGTGTGTGTATGCATTAAGTATGTGTATGTATGCATGTGTGTGTGTATGTATGTGCATGTATGTGTGTGTATGTGTGTATGCATGTGTATGTGTGTGTATGCATCATTATGTGTGTATGTGTGTGTATATGTGTGTGTATATGTGTGTGTGTCTATGTGTATGTGTGTGCATCTATGAGTGTGTATGTGTTTATGTGTGTGTATGTGTCTATGTGTGTGTATGTGTCTATGTGTGGATGTGTATTCATGTATGTATGCATATGTGTGTGTATGTGCGTGTATGCATTATGTATGCATATGTGTGTGTATGCATTATGTATGTGTATGTATGCATGTAAGTATGTATGTATGCATATGCATATGCATTATGTATGCATGTATGTGTATGTGTGTGTATGTCTCTCTATGTGTGTGTATGCATATATGTGTGTGTATGTGTGTGTGTGTGTATATTTGTCTGTATGTGTGTGTATGCATCATTATGTGTGTATGTGTCTATGTGTGTATGTGTGTGTGTATATGTCTGTGTATGTGTGTGTGTGTGTCTATGTGTATGTGTGTGTGTCTATGAGTGTGTATGTGTTTATGTGTGTGTATGTGTCTATGTGTGTGTATGTGTCTATGTGTGTATGTCTATGCATGTATGTATGCATGTGTGTGTATGCATTATTATGTGTGTATGTGTCTATGTGTGTATGTTTGTGTGTGTGTATATGTGTGTGTGTATGTGTATGTGTTGCAATAAAAATGCATGATTTCTTCAAGTTTAAAATAGTATTTTATGAACTAAAGGAAGAAAAGGGCTAACAAACATTTGGATGATGGTACGTAACTCTATCATGGTCTTAATTGGTAACATTCCAAGTGTGAAACAATGAAGATGTCTCTGAATCTGCAGTGCTACCCTTGCTGGATCAGTTTTCCTCTTTATTGTGTTCGAAGAAATGGCAAGAATGGATTTGTGATCTATGCCTTTCAAAGATGTGCTGGAGCATCTTAGAAGGGTCTCCTAGAAAATGAGAAGGGAAAACAAATCATGATGATCGAACTTCCCAGAGTTTTCTTTGTTTTGTCTTACCTCAAAAACCAATTATGTTTTAACAACATTACATTAAAATCAAAACTATAAGAAGAGATCATAATTGTCAAAGATTACCTTGAACAATTCAATGGGATTACTCTTTGTTTGTGCAGACTGGCGAAATACATAACTATAAGCTAGTTCAATCAATGATATCACGGCCAGTACACCAACAAGCTCTGAACCAAGGCCAAGACTCTACGGATCCTTTGATTTCCAGTCTCCCTCTTGGATGTTCTCCAAAACTTCATAATTGAATTGTATTACATGATTGTCTGTTCGTGTCCGAACAGAACCATCATATGCTAAATACACTTCCCTTAACCCATACATATATTTTCGAAAAAGTTCTCCAGGCCCCTCAACTCCATACCCTTTTCCAGGTTTTTGGAAAGACACTAAATGATAAAGGAATTCTTTGGAGGTTAAACCATCTAAAAAGCAAGAATGAATTATTGCCAAACCATCATGAAAGTCAAAAAAGAACAACTCCTCTCCATTTATAGACTGTAAACCTAAGCATGCACACTGTTGTATCAAGTTTGACAATGATCCTTTGCTTCCAGCCCTTATCATTGCCATCATGGAATTGGATGGACAGCTATGCCTCTCAACAACGGTTGGTATTTCCCCAAGAACACGTTGAAATTCACAAATTTCTGATCTTCTAGCACTGATTTCTTCAACTTAGCTAAGAAAATTTTCTTGGTAACCATAGTCAAGGATATCACTATGACATGGATTGATAAAAGTTCTTGGAATGAGTTCCTCTTCTCCTGACAAGACTAATCGGATCTTCCTTTCCAAAGTGAGAACTCTCTGAGAAGACAATCTGCCATCATCTACAGCAATATGAAGTTCTTCAAGAAGTTTTTTATATGTTCTGATTTCATTTGTTAAGTACATGTCTTTCAAGCCAACACTAAACCCTGTTTGGAAAAGCCATTCATGCAAAACATTTTGAAGGCATGTTAGGAACTATAGAGCAATTTCAATCCTTTTTGATAGCAAAGACTTGGGACAATTCCCGTATGGCAATCTGTTAACCATTTATTGCCAACAGGACACTGTTGGGAATGATGGATGTACACTTCAAGAGGATGAGTAGCTACTGCCAAATCCTGCTTTGTACCAGCCCTTTGATGCTTCAGAGTTGATAAGTGGACCTTCTTAGCTTTCCAATGACACCATAAAATGGCCTATGTACTTTGGAAAGATGTATGAAAAGATAGAATCAAAACAGACTACTTTGAACTTCAAGTCTTCAAGAAGACCTTCTATTTTTTACTAGACACCTGTTGTATCTTTTGCTCAGTATGACCAAAACAGTAGGAATTGGAAAAATTCCTTTTAGGGGTATCTAATTAGCTTAGCAAGCTAACTATTCCAAGTGGAATGACTTAAGAAGATTAACTATGCTTAGAGAAATCAATTTAGCAAGTAAATCTTTACCTCCGATTTTTTAGGACTGTTGCAGACTTTGACCAGTGATCACCTCGACAAACTTTTCTCTGAAATGGCTGAATAGAAATCCTTCAAATTTTGACAGCATGTAGAGAACTTTGATTGGTTCCAACAAGCTATAGATCTTTGAATGTGGTGAAGAGATGAGTGAGATATGACCTCCACAAGTTGACAGACGTTCAGACACTATAACAAAGAACTTAGAAATGAACAATGTAGATATATGTATTAATGAACATTGTTGTACAATGCCATAGGCATGAAGATCATTGCCTAATGGTGTAGATAGGTGTGGGCTAGAGTATAGGCCTCACACACACTCAGAAATTACAATGAAAGCGTGTCTGTATGCATATATGTGTGTGTGCATGTATATGTGTGTGTGTATGCATGTATATGTGTGTGTATACAACATTGTGTGTGTATTTGTGTGTGTATGTGTGTGTGTGTCTATGTGTATGTGTGTGTGTCTATGTGTGTGTGTATGCATATGTATGTGTGTGTGTGTGTGTGCATACTTGGTCTTTCTCTTTGCATGTCTCTCTCTCTCTCTCTCTCGCTCGCTCTCTCTCTCTCTCTCTCTCGTTCTCTTGCTCTCGTCCAAATCCCGGCACAAATGTGCCAGGAGAAATCAAATTTTTTTTTAACATTCTAGAGCATTGCTTATGTGACGCTCTAGAAAGGACGTCGCATATGCGACACTATCCAGTTTGCCAACGTCGCAAATAACGTTGCTAGGTAGCGATGCTATTTGCGATGCACAGATTTAGCGTCGCATAAGCGATGCAGGCATCACTTATGCGACGAATCCCCTTAATTTTTTTTTCAAAAACAGCACCATCGCTTATGCAACGCTAGCATCACATAAGCGATGGTGCTCGTTTTTTTTCAATTCGGGCGCGTCGCTATGCCCCCCTATTTCTTGTAGTGTATGGTTATGAGGAACACCGAATGATGAAGTGCACCTGCTTGAAGTTATCTATGAGATGACTACAAAAAATGAAGTGGCACATCAAATGTCTCCACAAAAGTGTTTATAATCACTTTAAATATGTGAGAGCCATAATTAACTATAAAATGTCACCAAATGGTGACATAATTAACACAAATAAGTGTCGAAGGGTGGGAAAGAGTGATAGAAAGGGTGGGTGGGAGGAAAATTAGCATTCAAAATGATGTCAAAGCATGAAGATGATTATGAAAAATTCACCACCAAAAGAATGCTTCCACAAATACCATAACCACCTCCAAAAGCACCACCAAAAGGACCACCAAGACCTCCATGTAGAGCTCTGATACCATGTAGAGAGTACACATGCAGAAGGAAAATGAAAAGAATATTGTACTCACGAAAGAAAGAGTGTGAGAGACTCGGCGTAGACCAAGAAACGGGTAAATTCACATGGATCGGAAATGAGCTTGCCAAGAGCATGGAGTAGGCTCTTCAAGCTTCTAACCAAGTACAAATTAGGGGAGAGGCCCTCCTTATATAGATTTGGGAGGGGCTCTCCAAAGTACATCTCATGTGGAATAATTCCCCTTAAAGGAGAATGAATACAATGGTAGAAGCAAATGGCAATGTACCCAAATACAAAGGATATATAATATAGAATGGAAATGGAATAGAAACAGAATAGAAATAGAGTGACTCCAAGATACAAAAGGGAGATGCACTATCATATTCTCAATAGGAATCAAGTTTGAACATATTGAAAAAAAACGTTTTTTATTTATTTCTCAAGAAAGAAAACATGAATTTTTTATAGAATTATGGTAAAGTTTCATTCCTATCCCTTCAATTCAGAAATGATGGTGCACAAAAATTAATTATAAATACTCTTGAAGTCAAGAAATAGATTTTAAAGAGGCATTATATCTACAAATAAACTTTCAACATGCTTTTTTCACCTTGTTTAGATTATTTTCAATGTAGATGGGGAGCTTTGAAACTCAAATTCTCAAAGTTATGTACAAAGTTTTCAGGTCTAGCCTAAATACGCTTAAAATATAAATAATACATTCTTCTTCAATAAAATTCAAGAAAAAAGGATATCGTTACGGAATGTTGCACTTGCAATCTCAGATTTTGTAGATCCAAATGGGGCTTTGTCTATTTTATAAAGGAAATTATATTCATGACCTTCTTGAATGAAAAAACTGGTCTTTGACTCTAATGGTCTTCATAAGTAAGTTCTTCAATTTATTTATCTTCTTAAGAAAAAAATTCATGTTTTATAAGACAACTATTTCTAATGGATTTAGCTTTACTCATCATTTGAATATAAAGTTAAGATTAATGCTTGACCTTGTAAAATATAAATTTTTGGTTGATTAGGGAAGGATATATAAGATGGAGTGTTGTGAGACAAACTTTACTACTTGACTTCCTTCATTATTTTAGAAGACAAACATGCCGGCATGTTTTGGAACCAAACTTTTGCTCACCTTGGATACGCATGTGTTTTCTCTTTGTAGGAAAATATCTATTTTTTTCCAAATATATTCTACATGAACATATGAAAAATAAATCACCCATTACCAATTGTCTCTTTTAGTGCTTGATGAGAGTGATAAAGATATGGGAGAAGTTGGATAGATTAAACAACCTTCTATGTGATTTTTCTAGGCTTGCAAAATTTCCTCATAAGAATGGAGAAATAGAGGAAGACTTATGAAGTTGATCACATGAAAGATTAAATGGGTTGTTTTAGAAAATTGGGTCTCAAACATACAAAGGAGATCATCCACGAGTTTTGAGAGTGAACCAATCACAAATGCAAATCCCAAAGTCATGGAATCAAGTTAGGAGCTCCAACAAAATTAATCAAATTCAAATTTTCTCAATTACCACCAAAATGTGCACATACACTAAGTGGTGGATGGTTAGCTAGATGCTAGGAAAAGTAAAAAAACTATATAAGCATCATTTCACCTTTATTTCTTGATTTGTATGAGTTCCAAGATTTTCACTCTTAGTTTAATGAAGCACTAAATTCTAGAAAGCAGCAACCTTGCTTACTTATCCCATTTTCCCATGATTTTTCTCCTCTCTATCTCGAGATGTAGTTAGGCTTTCACAATTCTTTTTATACTAGATTGCACCGCATTGTTTGATCTCCTGTTATAGTTATTTTTTTAGTTTCAAGCTTCATTTGTTCTATCATATAGTGCACCAAAGGGTACCAAATTTTCACGTTTTTCTACTAAGTAAATTTTGAGAAATTGCTAATTTGTGAACCTATATCTCTATAGATAGGCAAAAAGTGCTATAGAAAGATATCCTCTCTTGAAGTGGATAGTTCTCACAATTGCAACATCCATTTGCTTTATTTCAAAGCTTGTTGCATAGTGCTTGCAGTCTACTTTAAGTCAGCAAAATTTTAAGTTTTTGAAAGAAACAATTAAAAAAGGTAGAGGGAAGACTTGCCAATTAAATCCTTCAATCCTAATCTTAAAGAATAACATACGTTCAAAACTATGCAAATAGACATAACAAGGTTCCATCCTCTAACCTCGTAAGAGAAATAAAGTAGGAAAGATTAGTTGAAATTCAAGCTTCAACCTTAGTCTCAATTTGACCATCAGATGGATGCCATTTGAAGCTAGAGCAATCCTTCAAGCAAAAGAAACCACGATTCATTTTTGAATTTGAAATCCCCCTCAATACCCAAAATTTGAATCCCACATAGGTATGAGTAAATGCCTATAATTTAGGGAAAGTGATTCCTAACTTCTAGGGAATCTTTCCAACTCTATATGAGCACACAAACAACTTTTAATGGTGTATCCTACATATGTGTGCTCTTAGAGAGTCTTGGGAAGCAATATAGTAGGCCCCTAAGCTAAGAAAGCCCTCTTCTTGCTTGCTTGAGTGAGTTGAATAAAGTGTGTGTAGCCATAGCTAGCAAACAAATTTCTATGTGAGTGTTCTAGATTTCTCTGAGTGTTGATCAAACTTCATGACGCATATCTCAATGATTTCTTTTAATCTTGGGTTTGTTAGAAAGATTATCAAGTCTTCTAAAGTTGACTCAAATCTTGTGTTGTTTCCTTGCATGTTCTGAGAAAACCTAATTCAGGAATGAGCAGGTGTCTATCTGTGTATGCCAAGTGAAGACCATAACTTGTCTATCTTGGAGGCATAACCATTTTAAGCTAAATAGCTTGCATTAGCAAGGTCCCAAATTCTATTTTATAGAAAAAATTCCTTGGGTTCAATCTTCATAGCCTCATATACTTGATTGTTTTAGTAAAAAGAGTTGTGTGAGAGTTCTTGTGAGGCCACCATTGCTTCAAGGTTGCATAGGGAAGTTGCAAATTATTCCGTAAGCAGTATCACAGCTATTGGATACATACAAAGCATTCAAGAGGACCAAGAGAAGACCTTGAAGGATTTTGAAGGAAGGAGAATAGTTAGATCAAGCTCAAAACCACACACCAAACAAAGGGGAGTCTATTAGTGAAGGAGGACATAAACATAATTTGTTGGATACATTTTGAAGGTCACATGCAAAGATCTTGTTATTATTCATTTCCTCTAGTCCAACTCCTAGTCAACTAAGGAACTTCAAATAATGGAATGAAAGGGATAAGAGAGTCATCTTCATACTATCATAGCACATTAGCAATGCCATTATTGAGCATATACAAGACTTAGCCTTACTTCCTTGAAAGTATGGGAAACTCTAGAGAGGCTCGATTCCACTTCAAATAAATCTAGGAAGATTCAATTAAACAATGAACTTAACAACTTGAGGAAAATCCCTCATAGCAATGTAAATGACTACATTTTGAAAATCAAAGAGTTCAATGATGCATTGGGTTCCATAGGTTGTCACATATATGATGATGACCTAGTTGCATACACGTTAAATGGGCTTTGGGATGGCAAGAGGTGGAAGGATTTTACAACATCTTTGTATGTGAGAGATACTCTTCCAGACTTTGAGCAGTTGGTGGCCTTGATGATCATTGAGGAGATGAATATTGGAGGCTCAAAGACAAAGGGCAAAGAAGCCCAAGATTTCTATGCAGGTAAAGGTAGAGGAAGAGGAAGGAATCAAGCCAAAGGAAGAGGAAGACAAGGAAGAGGAAGACAAGGAAGAGGATCACATGGTTATTTTGACCCAGATGAAGGAAGCAATTGGAGAGGCAAGTTCAAAAATAGAGGAGGAAGGTCCATCCAGAATGGAGTTAACCAAAATTTAGAGGGATGTTTCATTTGTCGCAAGTAGGGCCATTTTGCAAGAGATTGCTATCAAAGGGAAAAGACAAATTCAACTTAAAAAGGTCAAGGTAATTATGCATCTACTTCAAATGAAAATGAGAGCAGCTAGCTATGACACAAATGAGTGACTAAAAGACACAAGGATCAAATACATAGTACATTGATAGCGGATGTAGCAACCACATGAGTAGCGACAAGGAGTCTGTTGTATATTATTGAACAATACATTGCTAAAGTGTTATATTATTAATATATTAATTTGTTTTTGATGTTTTTGATATAGCAACTGAATGTTCGTGAGGAGCGTGCAGGGCGTGAAAGGGCGAACATCAATAATCCTAATAATTATTATTTATTGTGTAAATAAACTTGCGTAGAAGGTTCTATTGTTAGAAAAGTAATGGTTAGAATAAGGGTCATTGTAGACCACATTTTCTATTATTGAAAGCAATGGCTTTCTGTAAAAGTTATCAACTTTTAGTTTCACGCCTGCTTTTCGAAGGCGCCCTCTTGTAACGACTCTTTTCGACGTAATCAAAAGTCCTATAAATGCACTCTGTGGACTGTCGAAACAGAGTGCATGGGGGGAGATTGCACCCAATACTGCGTTCTGTCTCGTCTCTTGTTGCGTCTATTCTCTGTGTGTTTTCTATGCCCGTAATCTCTGTATGCGCGTGAGCAAGATCATGTTGTATATTATTGAACAATACATTGCTAAAGTGTTAAACATATTAATATATTAATAATATAACACTTTAGCAATCTATTGTTCAATAATATACAACAGAGTCCCTCTCAAAGATGCATGTGCCATCAACTAAAGGACATGTCAAAATGGGTGATGACACTCCTCATGTTGTTATACATATAGGTGATGTTATGTTGGAAGGTTCTCATAAAGCCAAGTGCATGAAAGATGTTGTTCATGTTCCAACAATCACAAAGGACTTCCGTTATGTTGGGAAAGATGGATGGATGCTCCAAGAGACTGAGTAGGTACTGCTAAACTTGCTTTGTACCAGCCCTCTTTTGCTTCAGAGTTGATAACTAGACCTCCTTAGCTTTCCAATGACACCATAAAATGTCCTATGTACTTTGTAAATGATGTGTGCAATGATTGAATCAAAATAGATAACTTTGGAAGTCACAAACTCAAGAAAACCTTCTATTTATGTCTTGACACCTGTTGGGTATTTTGCTCAGTATGATCAGCATAGTAGGAATTGGAAAAAATCCTTTTAGGGGTATCTAATTAGCTTAGTAAGCTACCTATTCCAAGTGGAATGATGTAAAATGATAAACTATGCTAAGAGAAATCAATTTAGCAAGTTAAGCTATACCCCCGACTTTTTAGGACTGTAGCAGAAAATGACCAGAGATCACCTCGACGCAGATTTCTCCAAAAATGGCTGAATAGAATGTCTTCAAACTTTGACAACATGTAGAATGCTTAAAGCTGAATCCAAAAAGCTTTGAATCACTGAATTTGGTGAAGAATTGACCGCGATATGCCCTTGACAAGTTGACAAACTTTTGAGTATACTAATAGAGACCTCAAAGATGGACAATATGAATGTATGTATTAATGAACATTTATATACAACTCCATTGGCATGAATATCATTGCCAAATGGTGTAGAGAGGTGTGGGCTAGAGTGTAGACCTCACATACACTCAAAATCAGTAATGATAGGCTTGGGAGTGCTCTCTCTTACCCGCGACTTTTCATGTCCATTTTTATTAGGAATGAGTACAAGTTTGAATTCAAATTCAAACTTTTGGCTCCCTATGATCAAGCTCCTAAATGCTTGGAGATATTCTTTCAATCAAACAACTAATTTTTCCACAAATCCTTTTGGTAGGTGATTACAAGAGATTCCAAGTCAATTTGACTTTTACAATGAGATAAAGTGGTAATTAATCACTAGCAATGGTTCCTATGCTTCTTCACTTATGTAAGATCTTCAAGATATCTTTCAAGCCAAATGTGTAGGCTTGTGATTTACACCAACAACTCCCCCTCAAGCCAAAAATTTTGGCTTAAGTCTTCAACCTCAATCTTCAAGTATATCCTGCAATCCAATCATGGATTTGAACCTGCAAAGTTTGGTTCCATCCAAAGCTTTAGTTAACAAATCTGCACATTGCATGTTGGTTGATACATAGGTTAGTTGAATATCCTTGCTTATCAATTTCTCTCTCACATAATGGTAATGGACCTCTATGTGTTTGGTCCTAGCATGATAAATAGGATTAGCTGCAAGGTGAAGAGAACTTGTATTATCTCCAAAGATTATTGGAGACCTAGTGAATAAACCCAATTTTGTATACAAAAGCTTAATCCAAATTGCTTCTTGTGTGGCATTAGCCAGTCCTCGATACTCTGCCTCTGTAGAAGATAAAGCAACAGTAGGTTGCTTCTTTGAAGAACATGAAATTGGTTTGTCACCTGCAAAAGAAATATATCCAGAAGTGCTCCTCCTATCATCCTTGCATCCTGCCCAATCTGCATCTGAATAAATTTTGATATCAATATCTGAAGTGTAAGGGAAATACAAACCATGGTTCTGTGTACCCTTGAGATACTTCAAGATTCTCTTGGCAGCCTCTAAGTGAGGTATCCTTGGCTTGTGCATAAATTGACTTAGCACACTAACTCCATATGCAATATCTATCCTTGTTAAGGTAGCATAGTTCAAACTACCCACCATACTTTGATAACATGTAATGTCATTGACTTCATCACCTTCATGGGCACTTAGTTTTAGGTTTACCTCCATTGGAGTGCTTGCTACTTTGGCATCCTGCAAGTGAAACTTCTTCAACATGTCCTGTATATACTTTTAAAGAGTAATATATATCCCTGAATTAGTGTAGCCTAATTCATGTCCCAAAAAATACTTCAGTAGACCAAGATCATTGACCTTGAACTCCTTCATCATTTGACTTTTGATATATCTGATTCCATTGACATCATTACCTATAATGATGATGTCATCAACATAAACACAAAGGTATATTACCTCTGAATTACTTCTCTTGATGAACAGAGAAGTATCTGCCTTGCTCATGACAAATCCTTGGTCTTGGAGATATGTAGTTAACCTGTAATTCCATGCCCTAGGTGCTTGCTTCAATCCATATAAATCCTTTTTTAATTTGCAAACATATGTTACCTTCTTAGGGTCCTCATAGCCAGGAGGTTGTGACATATATACCTCCTCTGAAATCCATCCATTCAAGAAAGCATTCTTGACATGCAATTGGTACATATTCCAATTTTTTGATGCAGCCACACTTACCAACACTCTGATGGTAGGCATCTTGGCCACAAGTGAGAATGTCTCCTCATAGTCAATGCCTTGGGTTTGTGCAAAACCCTTGGCTACCAATCTGGTTTTGTACCTATTAATTGTGCCATCAGAATTTCTTTTAAGTTTGTAGATCCATCTGGATCCTATTACCTTCATTGAGTCCTTCTTAGGTACTAACTCCCATGTGTCACTCTCTTTGAGTGCTTCAATCTCCTCATCCATAGCTTCTTTCCATTATGATTTGGTTATTGCTCCTTCATATGATCATGGTTCTTCATTTGACAAATCTTTGGCAAGATAAAGAGAATGTTTAGTAACAAGAGATGTATCATACCCATATCTAACAGGTTTCTTGCTTTCTCTTTGTGATCTTCTAAATGGTTGAGTTGAAGATTCAGGTATGTCTTCAAGCTTCTTCATCTTCATTTTGCCTTTGGACTTCCATGCTTTGAATTCTTCAAGGTTGATAGTATCTTCATCATCTGAACTTGAGGCTTCATTTTGAGTAGGTTCCTCCTTTGTAAGAATTGGAAATTCCTCTTCCAAATCATAAGGTAATTTAACCTTCCTGCATTCATTCTCATACCAAGAACCATTTTCATCAAAGACAACATCTCTGCTTACCATGAATCCCTTATTGATGGGATTATAGACCTGTAACCTTTTTTATTTAAATCATACCCAATAAAGATACATTTTTCAGCCTTTGGGTCTAGCTTACCTCTTATCTGAGAAGGAATGTGTACATATGCTACACATCCAAATATTTTGCAATTGTCAAGTGAGGGTCTCTTACCATGCCATGCTTCATAGGGTGTCATGCCATCAAGAGACTTAGATGGTAACCTGTTTATGAGGTAAGTGGCAGTAGAAACACTCTCTGCCCATAGATAGTTAGGTAACCTTTTCTCATTAAGCATAGATCTAGCTGGTGACTGCTACCAAAACAATTTGGATTTGTTGTCTCGAACAATTAATCTATTTCGTCTCTCAGCTACCCCATTCTGTTCAGGAGAATACCTTGTGGTTATCTCTCTTTTGATGCCTCTGTCCTGCAAGAATTTTTCAAATTCATTGGAGAAGTACTCACCTCCTCCATCTGACCTTAGCCTCTTCAAATTCCTTCCTGTCTAATTTTCAACTAATGCAAGATATTTTTTAAAGCAATTAAATACCTCATCCTTGTGCTTCATGAAATACAATACAGTCCATCTGTTATAATCATCAATGAAAGATACATAGTACCTTGAACCTGAGACTGAGGGATCCTTGCTTGGTCCCCATACATCTGTGTGGACAAGCTCTAGGTAGTCTTCATGCATGTATCCTTTCCTTGAGAAGGGTAACCTGTGAGACTTCCCAAATTGACAAGCACCACACTTATAAATCATATGTTGCTTGGATACATTGGGTATCCCAAGCACACATTGGTCCCTGCACATTTGTTTCAAGGTTCTTTCTCCTATGTGTCCTAACCTTTTGTGCCAAATCTCAAGCTTTGAAAGTGTTTGATCTTTATAACTGTATAGTGCAATATTCTTTGTATCTTCTAACTCAAAAGTGAAAAGTCTACCTGATTTTTCTCCTTTAGCAATCCTCTTGAACCCATGTCTTGGATCCTCCACATATGCTCCTTATTGATTGAATCTAACTTGCAAACCTTTCTCCACAATCTGACCAACACTCATCAAGTTTTTGGTAATGGTTGGTACATAGAGTACCCTGCTCAACAAATTCTGATTTCCATCGCAAGTCTTAACATTTCCAACTTTAACTACAGAATGCTTTGTGTCATCACCTGTTTAAACTTGATGCTTACCTTTTGGTTCCTCAAGATCAGAGAGTAGTGCTACATTGCCAACCACATGATTTGAACATCCTGAGTCAATGTAGAATACGTCGTCATCATTTGTACCTAACTTTGAAGTCATGTTCATGATTAGAAGAGAGTCATCCTGCTCCTCTATGTAGTTGTTGTAATCCTTCCTGGATTTGAATCCTCCTTGGTAGTTGCCATTGTAATTATTGTTGTAGTTGTTGTTGTAGTTATTGTTGTAGCCTTGGTGATGGTTGAATCTACCTCTTGACTGTGAGTATCAACCTCTTTGGTATCCTCTTCCTCTCTGATTCTTGTAATTCCTGAAACACTCATCTGTAGTATGATTTGATAGACCACAAATGTTGCATGGTGAGGAGTTATAAGATCTCCCCCTACCTTGCTTACCTCCTCTGCCCCTTCCTCTTGATGATCTACCTCTCCCTGCATAGTTGGCTTGAGAAGTAGAGCCTTCATCTTCCACCTTCTTGCTTTTGCCTTTATCTTTGGACTTCTTATCAGTGTATAGGGCAGAAGAGTTATTACCTTTGGATGTGTCTCCATTTTTGTTGAGCTTTGCTTCATGAGTAAACAATTGTCCCATGAGCGTTGTAAGATCTGGAGTGTGCATGCCCATGTAAAGATCCATAGCTGTGGTGAAGGTTTCCCATTTGTCATCAGCCTTGATCCCATTGATCACTTGCCTTACAATCCGTTCTTCTTCAATCTCTTCTCCTATGCTTGCTAACTGATATGCTACATCTTTAATCTTGGTCACAAATTCTGAAACAGCTTGCTTAGGTTGCTTCCTTAATGTTGTGAATTCAATCCACAACTGATTTTTCCTAGCCCTTGTGTTGGAGGAAAAATATAATGACAAGGTTTCCCAAGTCTCTTGGGATGTCTTACAATTTCTAATATGTGGCAAAAGAAAATCAGATATAGAGTTGAGTAAATAAGACCTTGCCAATGCATCCTTAGCAGACCATGTGTTGAGCTTTTCATGTTCTTCCTTGGTTGGTAATCCTCTTGTTTTGAATGAGGGAAATTCCTCATCTCCTGAGATGTATCCATAGAGACTCCTTCCTTGTAAGTAGGTCTTCATCCTTAGAGACCATGCTTGATAGTTGTTCCTATCCAATTTGTCAATGAATGAAGGAAAACCATCTCCCATTTTACCTTAGTTTGCTCTGATACCACTGTTGGGAAAGATGGATGGATGCTCCAAGAGACTGAGTAGGTGCTGCTAAACCTGCTTTGTACCAGCCCCTTTTTGCTTCAGAGTTGATAACTAGACCTCCTTAGCTTTCCAATGACACCATAAAATGTCCTATGTACTTTGGAAATGATGTGTGCAATGATTGAATCAAAACAGATAACTTTGGAAGTCACAAACTCAAGAAAACCTTCTATTTATGTCTTGATACCTGCTGGGTATTTTACTCAGTAGGATCAGCACAGTAGGAATTGGAAAAAATCCTTTTAGGGGTATCTAATTAGCTTAGTAAGCTACCTATTCCAAGTGGAATCATGTAAAATGATAAACTATGCTAAGAGAAATCAATTTGGCATGTTAAGCTATACCCCCGACTTTTTAGGAGTGTAGCAGAAAATGACTAGAGATCACCTCGACACAGATTTCTCCAAAAATGGCTGAATAGAATGTCTTCAAACTTTGATAGCATGTAGAATACTTCAAGCTAAATCCAACAAGCTTTGAATCACTGAATTTGGTGAAGAATTGACCGCAATATGCCCTTGACAAGTTGACAAACTTTTGAGTATACTAACAGAGAACTCAGAGATGGACAATATGAATGTATGTATTAATGAACATTTGTATACAACTCCATTGGCATGAATATCATTGCCAAATGGTGTAGAGAGGTGTGGGCTAGAGTGTAGACCTCACACACACTCAAAATCAGTAATGATAGGCTTGGGAGTGCTCTCTCTTACCCGCGACTTTTCATGTCCATTTTTATAAGGAATGAATACAAGTTTGAATTCAAATTCAAACTTTTGGCTCCCTATGATCAAGCTCCTAAATGCTTGGAGATATTCTTTCAATCAAACAACTAATTTTTCCACGAATCCTTTTGGTAGGTGATTACAAGAGATTCCAAGTCAATTTGACTTTTACAATGAGATAAAGTGGTAATTAATCACTAGCAATGGTTCCTATGCTTCTTCACTTATGTAAGATCTTCAAGATATCTTTCAAGCCAAATGTGTAGGCTTGTGATTTACACCAACACGTTCTATGGGACAAATGGTTGAGAGAGGATTGTAGGTCAAGTTCAATCAGAAAGGATGCTTTGTGGAGAACCCTAAGGAAGGGTACAGATTGACAACCAAAGGCAGGAAGGTTGTTTGTTTTGGATGTGATGCCTAACTTAAACCACAAAACTTACTTCATAGTTGGAAACAAGAAGGTATCTGAATTGGACCTATGGCACAAAAGGTATGGACACATCAATACTCAAATATTGAAGGACATGGAGAAGAACAGGTTAGTACTAGGGTTACCTAATCTCTATAATCAAAATCGCAAGAATTTGTGTGAAGCTTGTTGATTTGGAAAGCGAACAAGGTTGCCATTCAAGAAGATCAATCATGTGAGATATCATCCACTTGATCTCATTCATACAGATTTTTGGGGACCAAAAAAGGAGAATTCGATTGGAGGTAATAGGTATTTTATATCTTTCATTGATGATTATACAAGGATGAATGGGCTCTACTGTATGAAGCATAAATCAGATGCTTTCTATTATTTCAATGGTTGAAAGAGAATGTAAGCAATACATTAAGTGTATAAGGTTAGATTGAGTTCTCTAATTTTTTGAAAACTGATGGTATCAAAAGACAAATCACATGCAGGTACATACCACAAAAAAATGGTGTGGCTGAGAGAAAGAATAAGCATATTTCAGAATGTGCTAGGGAAATAATGAAGGAGATGGATATGCCAAATTATTATTGGGATGATTCAACAACAATAGCTATTTAAATCATGAACAAAGGTCCCACATCAATTATACATGCAACTACACCTTATGAAGCTTGGTACACTAGAAAACAAGATGTTTCATGAGATAGTTTTGTTGATATATTTAGGTAGTGATGTATGTGAAGACTCTAGGGACACTTTTTCCCCTCTTTAGGAGGTTTTTTTCCTCGGCTTGTATATACGCCTATTGCCCTAACGAGCGACTTATCTTTGAACATTCTAGTGGTAATACATTCAGCATAGTTGTCACATGGAGTATCCTATATGAATAGGACACTTAGAGGTGAGACCCTCCTCTTATTCCTATAGAGTAAGATACTCATATGAGTTCCAAGTGGCACTCAAATGAGGAGTCTATAGTATGGACCTATATTGGGAAGAGAGACATGTTAAAAACACTACGCGGCTGGGTGGCAAGGCATCTCGATCTCCGTGTGCACGCACGACTCCAGACAGATGACTTCGAATTGTGTGCAAAAGACGACAAAACTTGGGGAGCTCATCGGAGCACAAAGGCAACAGAAGTTCAGAGACTCTACATTGGTACCAGAGCCCAGGCGACGGGCGGGTAGAGAATAGCTGACGTGCAGTCAAACAGTCAATAGGACGGACGTCCGGGAGCACATGACAGACGACAGCTCGAAGGCACTGCCAGCCCTCATTGCTCCTCCTTCCCCACTCTTGGATGAAACAAGCACTCTAAAGCTCTTGTTTATATAGGCCTTTAATCGCCTGTTGCGCCCCTATGTGGGTTAAAGTCCTCCTCCGTCGATAGTTCAAGCATTTTTCTTGTGACAGTGAACTCAAGCTAAGCAAGGAGGTATATATTTCGAAACTTTTTTGGAACCTTGGAGTGGAAAAGTGATGCTATGAGCCAAATTTTTGGGGAAAATGATGATGCACCTATGTAATATGGGCTGTGGTTATGGGGTATGGGCTTTGGGTAGTTTCAAAAAAGCTTTGGTTCCTCAGTTTTGAGCTTCAGAAAGTCATCCATCCATGAAGACGAGTTTTTTCACTTTCCATCGGTGACATACCCGGCTTCTCCGCACCATAGCTTCTAGACTATAGAGCACTTAATAAGGTAACTATCAAAAATAGATTTCCACAGCCTAGGTTGGAAGATCTATTTGATCAGTTACATCAAGCTAGGTATTTTACCAAGCTTGACCTTAGATTAGGATATCACCAGATTAGGATTAGGGTAGAGGATGTCCCTAAGACTGCATTTAGGACTAGATATGGCCACTATGAGTTTTTGGTGATGCCTTTTGGTCTCACCAATGCTCCTGCCACTTTCATGAAACTCATGAATAGTGTTTTACGGCCTTATCTAGGACATTTTGTAGTGGACTCTCTGGATGACATTCTCATCAATAGTACATCAGAAGAAGAGCACTTGGAACACTTGAGGAAGGTATTTCAAGTGCTAAGGGAAAATTCACTCTTTGCTAAGGAATCAAAGTGTGAATTTTTCAAGAGGGATGTTAGATACCTTGGGCATATAGTCTCCCAAGATGAAATCCAGATGGATCCTGAAAAAGTAAGGGCTATCATGGAATGGCCACATCGAAGGAATCTGGAAGAGCTGCAGATCTTCCTAGGTTTATCAGGTTTCTATCGAAGATTCATTAAGAACTATGCCAAGATTGTTGTCCCGATGACGGAACAGCTTAAAGGGAAAGGGAAAGCCTTTCATTGGGGAGACGAACAGAAGCAAAGTATGGAGAAGTTGAAAGTAGCAATTGCTACAGCTCCACTTTTACATATAGCAGATCCCAACAAACCATTTGTGGTTGAGACTGACGCGAGTGACTTTGCCATAGGAGCAGTTTTAGTCCAAGATGGTCGACCAATAGCTTTTGAGAGCAAGAAACTAGAACCGGCTCAAAAGAATTACTCCGTCTATGAGAAGGAGTTGTATGCAATAGTCCATGCTTTGAAGAAGTGGCACCATTATTTGTATGGTGCCAAAGTTACGATAGTCTTTGATCAAGAGAGCATTAAGTGGCTCTCTAATCAAACAGACCTTAAAGGTCATAAGGCCCGATGGGCAGAGACCCTTCAGGAGTTTGATTATGAGCTTAGGTATAGGAAGGGAAAGTTTAATGTAGTGGCTGATTCACTTAGCCACATGCCCATGCTCAATGGATTGAGTTTTACTCAGATCACTAGTGAGCTACTTGAGTCCATTAGAAGAAAATGTAGGCTTGATCCTGCATATTTTGAGATTTGTAAAGCCATAGAGAATGGGGATCATGATATACGGGTTTCTAGTGAAGATGGAGTATCGACGGGTACTCAAGAAGGATTCAAGTGGAAGAATTACAGTGTCCATGATGTATATGTGTTAAGTAAAGGAAAGGTGTGTGTCCCTAGAGATGTTGAGATGAGACGGCATATTTTGTATGAGTGTCATGACACACCTAGTGCGGGACACCCAAGAGTTAACAAGACTTATGATCTTGTTAAGAGGCAATTTTATTGGCCTGGACTTCATAAGGACGTCCTAGAGTATGTGCTTAAGTGCAACAAATGCCAGGTTAACAAAGCTGAGAGGTTGAGGATTGGAGGACTACTTCACCCATTGGATATTCCTAATGGGAAGTGGGAGAGTATCTCCATGGACTTTATAGTCGGATTACCTAAGACACAGAGAGGGCACGACTCAGTCTGGGTAATTGTGGAGAGGTTAACCAAGATGGCTAGGTTTATTCCGGCACGTGCTACAGTGAAGACACCAGAGTTGGCTAGACTTTTTGTGGAGAACCTATACCGGTTATATGGTCTTCCTTTAGACATAGTTTCTGATCGGGATAGGAAGTTTACTAGCCACTTTTGGAGAGCGGTCTTCAAAAGGTTGGATACAAGACTTAGCATGAGTACGCCCGATCATCCACAGTCGGATGGGCAAACAGAAAGGGTTAACCAAATCCTAGAGGATATGCTTCGAGCATATGTGAATGAAAGGCAAACTAATTGGGAAAAGTACTTACCTATAGTAGAGTTTGCATATAATAGTGCCAAGCACTCTTCCACTGGGCATAGTCCATTTATGCTTATGTATGGATTTCAGCCAAGAGATCCTTATGCAGTAGGCTTGCAAAATGAGAAAGTTCAAGCTGCAAAGGACTTCTTGGAAGAGATGAATGATATGCTTAGGCTTGCTAAGGATAGCATTAGAAGAGCTCAGGATAGAGCTAGAGCCTATGCGGACCCTCAAAGGAGAGATATCAATTTTGAGGTAGGAGAGCAAGTCTATCTTAGAGTTCCATCTAGGTTTGAAACCATGAAGACGGGACCTTGTCCAAAACTATCTCCTAGGTATTGTGGACCTTTCCAAATACTTAAGAGAATAGGAAAGATGGCTTATCAGCTCCTACTTCCAGAGAATAGTCAAATCCATCCAGTTTTTCATGTTAGCCGGCTTAAGAAAAAGCTGGGTGAATCTGACAACCTCATTCCAGATAGTGAGGTAGTAGAGCCTATTTCTGTTCAATCGTTTCCACATGAGCCTGAGAGCATACTACGCACTCGAGAGAAGCGGACGAGAAGTCACTTGTATAAAGAGTGTCTAGTAAAGTGGAAAGATAGTTCAGAAGATAGTGCCACATGGGAGCGGGTTAGCACCCTTCAGAGACGGTTTCCCAGTTTTAGATTACCTTCCCAAGAGTTTTCTTAAGGGGAAGGATATGGGGAAACAACACGGAGACATGACCATGTATTTCTATACATGGGGATATAGTGGGAGTAGTGGTTCTCATATTTCTCTCTCTCAATCAGACCTTCCAGTACCATTTTTGAGGACAAAAATGGAATTAAGGGGAAGGAAATGTCACATGGAGTATCCTATATGAATAGGACTTAGAGGTGAGACCCTCCTCTTATTCATATAGAGTAAGATACTCATATGAGTGCCAAGTGGCACTAAAATGAGGAGTCTATAGTATGGACCTATATTGGGAAGAGAGAAATGTTAAAAACACTACGCGGCTAGGCGGCAAGACATCTCGATCTCCGTGTGCGCGCACGACTCCAGACAGACGACTTCGAATTGTGTGCAGAAGACGACAAAACTTGGGGAGCTCATCAGAGCACAGAGGCGACAGAAGTTCAAGGACTCTACAATAGTGTGTTGTGCTCCAAGCTTCTTCTTCTTCCTTGTGCTATTCGCGTGCTTCCGCAGACGTCTATCTCCAACAATTGGTATCAGAGTAGGTCGCCGCTTCATCTAGGGCATTGTCTACACCTCTCCGATTGCAGTCTCAGAATCACACAAAATATGGTAAGCATACTCAAGGTGTTTCAAAGATCAAAATAGCTTCGCTATGTGGTGCCAAAATTGCGATTTGAGCTCGTTTCAACCTCCGAACGCACTATCACAATGCTTGTGCAGGCTATTTTGTCATTTTCTACCAAAGGTATATACCAGATTCAATTTGCGAGTATAAGCGTCTCAAAGTCTTCTATAGGTTTAGCAGAATTCATATGGGCAGTTCTGTTCAACTTTTTGAGATACAATCAATTTTTCACATCAAGGTATTTTAGACACCAGCCATGGCTAAAAGCAGTGATGTATTCCATATGGCGACTGTTGAGGATAATTTGGATGGTACCCACTACCCATAATGGACTTATATGATGGATCATATATTGGTTGTAAAAGGACTATGGAATATTGTGCAGGGTGTTGAAAGACATCCTATTACACTTGTGAATATACATATTGCAAATACAGGTGTTGGAGCTAATGGAGATGGTGTCAAAGATGATGATATTCTACAGATTCTTGTTCGTGCTATTGTTTCTATTCATACTGCACAACAAATTCTTTCGGATGGCAAAGATGCTCAGGAACATGCATTGATAGCTTTGTTTGTCAAACGTCCATTATTCCTCACATTCGCTCTTGCAGAACATCTAAGGATGCGTGGGATACACTTACCACATTGTACCAGGCTAGGAATGAGGCTCATGTTGCTTACCTTCAAAAACAATTGGAGAGTGAGCACATGAATGAAGATGATTCTATGGACAGTTTCCTCACAAAGATCGAGGATTTGAAAGAACAGTTGATTTCTACTAATGAAGTTATACTAGATAGCTAACTTGTGCAAACCGTTCTGAATGTCCTTCCTGACTCAGAGTTTTGCTTCTACTCTTGGTTTGATGATGAAAGGCAATCCAAATGCCTTGTCATTTGAGGAGTTAGTCTCTGTTCTGTTACAGGAAGATCAGTCTAGGCAGAACAACTCTATTATGTGTGTTGTAGATGAAGCTTTCCTAGCTAGTTAGAAGGCAAAGGAAAATGGAGCTCTTCTACTAGTAAGGAGAAATCTGCAAATGCTACACATTCGAAGAAGGATGACAAAGACGAGAAGAAATCAGAAAAGTAGAAATTGTTTTGCAAATACTGTAAAGCAAATGATCATGTCATCAAGAGCTATCCAAAACTGGCTGCTAAAGAGGCAAACAAGAAAGAGGCCAGAATGGTTGTTGCAGAGGCCCCTACACGGAAAATACAGTCTACTAATCTTGTGTAGGAAGAAGAATGGGTGTTTACTACTATTTGCAATTTTGACCCATCTTCTCATGAGTAGTGCATGTCTGTAGTAGACTCAGATGTTTGGTACTTTGATAGTGGGGCGACCAAACATATTACCTTGCAACGTAGTTTCTTCTCTTCACTCGAGCCTACCCCTACAAGAAATACTGTTACATGTGCCACAGATGCTTTGTTTGTGCCACATATCAAGAAAAATCTGTTATCAGTTTTTGCATTAGACAAGATTGGCTTCGCTGTGAAATTTGTTGACTATAGATGTACAGTTCATGATCTATCAAATGGTGAGGTCATTATTGCTTCTGGCATTTTATGTTGTGGGTTGTATAAGCTCATAGACTATGAAAGATCTGTAAATGATTTGGCATGTGCAATACATGATTCTCAGGCTATGTTAGATGCCAAGCTTTGGCATGCGTGCTTTGGTCATCTGAATTTTGCTAGTTTGCTATGCCCGTAGAAATTTGAAATGGTGTCCTCTTTGCCCAAACTTGAGGCACCCGAAAAACATGTTTGTGAAGGCTACATTTTGGGCAAAATGTAGCATTCCTCCTTTCCAAAAGAAGGTTTAGTTTGGGCTACTCAGAAATTGCAGCTCGTACATAGTGATGTATATGGTCCTATGCAGACACATTCTTTTGGGAAATATCTTTACTTCGTGACTTTCATCAATGATTTTTCCATGCATGCATCGGTATTTACATTGAAGGCAAAGTCGGAAGTGTTTATGTGCTTCAAACAGTTTTTGGTTTTGGCTGAAAATCTATCAGCATGTAAAATGGGCACCCTCCATTCTGATCGAGGGGTGGAATATATGTCTTCTGACTTTAATGCATTTCTGGCTGAACATGGGATAAAACATCAATGTATAGTGCCATATACACCTCAACAGAATGGGGTTGCTGAACGGAAGGACATGTCACTCATGGAGATGGCAAGGTGTATGATCAAGAGTTAGGCTTTACCACATAGTTTCTAGCTTGAGGTTGTTATGTGTGCACCATATGTACTGAACAAGTGCCCCATTAAAGTGCTACAGTCTATCACTCCATGTGAGGATTGGCATGGTTGCAAGCCATTTGTTGCTCATCTGTGTGTTTTTGCTTGTCTGGTATATGCATTAGTGCCTGAACAACATAGAAAATTGGATGATAAAGTAGTAAAATGTATTTTTCTTGGGTACAGTTTTCAAAGGCTATCGTCTGTATCGTCCACAGACTAAACGCATTCTGGTTAGCCGTGATGTTTTTTTTGTGGAAGATGCTATTCAGCCATTGCTTTCATGTACTAAGCAGACATCTATTAGCTCCAAAGACATGTATGATACTTTGCTGCCTCTTTTTACAGGTGGACAGTCTAGTGCTGGTCCTAATGAGGCAACTTCTCAGCCTTTGTAGGTTTCATATGATGATGCAGATCATTCCATTTCTGATGCAAATTTACATGATGCACTTGTTGATGAGAGAGCTGATATTGAGCAGGCAAAAACTATGCCAAAATGGTTGGTGCAGACCTTGCTTGATAGCAAATAAAATGCACCTTTGTCATATCCTACTCGATCTGGCTCTCATAGTGCCTCTTTTGCATCAGATTGCTTTGCTATGGGTGCCTCTAGTCTCTGTGATGAGACTGAACCTATTTCATTTGATGAAGCACAAAATTCTGATTATTGGATGGCTGCAATGCAATCTGAATATGACGCTATCATGAGAAATGGTACCTAGTCTTTATGTGACTTGCCTCCTAGCAAGAAGGCCATTGGCACTAAGTGGGTATACAAGCTGAAGGGTAACGTGATGGAACATTTGACAGGTATAGAGCTAGGCTCGTTGCAAAGGGTTATGTGCAGGAAAGAGGCATTGATTTTGATGAAACCTTTGCTCGTTGCAAAGGGTTATGTGCAGGAAAGAGGCATTGATTTTGATGAAACCTTTGCTCCTACTTGTCGAATGACTACTGTTCATAGCATCTGTGCACTTGCAGCTCATCATGGTTGGAATGTACATCAGTTGGACATTAAAACAACATTTTTGAATGGTGACTTGCATGAAGAAGTGTATGTTTCTGAGCCCCGTGGCTGTGTGCAGAAAGGGCATGAAAATCAGGTGTGCAAGTTAAAGAAGGCATGATATGGTTTAAAGCAAGCACCACATGCTTGGTATGAAAAGATACATGTCTATCTCATTGCACATTGTGTTGAGAACAGTCCAAATGAAAGCACCTTATACGTTAAGCATGCTAATGATGTGCTTCTGATCATTGTGGTGTATGTTGATGACATGCTACTCACTCGTTCTCATGACATGCATATTGCTGATTTTAAGGCTGATTTGCATGCCTCATTTGAGATGTCTAATTTGGGGCATTTGCATCACTATTTGGGCATTCAGTTTATGCAAGTTGATGGTGGAATAGCTTTGTGTCAAACAAAATATATTGACACATTATTGCAGCATTTTGGCCTTGCAAACTATAAGCCTATTGCTACTCCTATGGAGACAGGTTTACGATTGAGTCTTCATGATATCGTTCTCTATCAGGAGACTGTTGGATGCTTGATTTACTTATGCATTACTAGGAAAGATATTCAATTTGTTGTCTCACAGATGAGTAGGTTTATGCATTGCCCAAGTGTCAAGCATTGGCAGACAGTTAAGCGCATCTTTCACTACTTGAGTGGTACCCGACTACTTGGATTGTTTTATCCCAAGGGGGGATCACTACCGCTAGATTTGCATGATTTTTCTGACACTGGTTTCTATGATACTCGTGTGTCCACCAATGGCTTTTGCTTCATGCTTAGTAGCTCATGTATTTCTTGGTTGAGCAAGAAGCAGCCTATTGTGGCCACTTCTAGTTGTGAGGCTAAGTAAAGGGCAACTTTCACAGCGACTGTTGAGTGTGTGTGGCTTAGATGCCTTATGGCTGATTTGGGTGTTGGTCAGTCTTCTGTCACCACCAGCTTCATTGACAGTTAGAGTGCATTGACAGTTGTCAGGAACCCTGTGTTCCATGCTTACACTAAGCACATTGAGGTGCATTATCATTATGTCAAAAAGAGGTTCTCTACTGGGGAGATCAGCTTCGCATATCTGCCCATGCAGGAGAACATTGGAGACCTTTTTACGAAGGCGCTTCCTTATAGCTTGGCACTTCCTTATACATGAGTGCCAGCTCCTTGTTCACCGCATCACTCTCAGGGGGGATTTGTTGATATATTTAGGTAGTGATGTATATGAACACTCTAGGACCGTCAGGGCACTTTTTCCCCTCTTTAGGAGGTTTTTTTCCCCCCGGCTTGTATATATGTCTATTGCCTTAACAAGACAACTTATCTTTCTACATTCTAGTGGTAATACATTCAGCACTGTGTGTTGTGCTCCAAGTTTCTTCTTCTTCTTCTTCCTTGTGCTGTTTGCGTGCTTCCACACACGTCTAACTCCAACAAGTTTTTTGTTGCACATGCTATGTATTAATTTCCAATGAATTAAGGACCAAAGGTTGATGATAGAGCAAAAAGATGTGTCTTCATAGGGTATGTAGGTGAACCAAAGGGTTATATTTGTTATAACCCTACAACAAAGGAATCAAATGTATCTTGAGGAGGAAGAAAAGAGGATGTCAAGAGATAAAACAAAGAGCATGGTTCTTAGAAGAACAAAAGAGTCGAGTTCTAAACTATCATGGGATAGAAGCACTCCTACATCAAGTCAATTAAGTGATGCAAGGAGTAAAGGTAAAGCCAAAATCACAGAAGTAGAAAAAGATGAAGACCTATGGATTGAGCTCAACAGAGACCATCATGCGAAGAAGGGGTAGAGCTCAAAGACCAACATAAACAAATATCCAAATCAATAGAATGTTGAGATAAGAAGTTCTCATAGGGTACGATATCTAGTTGAAAGAATTACCTATGATTTTAGGGTTGATTTTATACAATGCACAAGAGTACAAGAAATAAGTCAAATATCTTTTGGAATGAACCTGACACTCAACAGTGGTACCTCCTATTCTTTAGGAATGCATAGAAATAGACCTTGAGATGGAAAAACAGAGATTTCTCCAAATCTACTAAACCAAATGCTTTGAAAATTTATACACATAAACTAGAGACCAATATCTTTCAATGAGTGCTTCAGATCCAATTTGAAGCTCTATAGAGAGAGCAGCTGCCTTTGCGAGCTTACTGTTGTTGAAGGAGATGATGCAAAAAAATAAAGAAGCAAGACAATGATGACAAGTGTATGTATATTGCTTTGAGTCATACCCAATAAACACTATCTTTGTTGTCCTTTCATCTAGCTTACCTCTTATTTGTGATGGTATATGAACATAAGTTAAACAACCAAACACCTTGCAATGTCCAAGACTAGGTTTTTTTCCATGCCATGCTTCATAGTCACACCTTGAAGTGATTTTGATGGTATTTTATTGACAAGGTACACAAAAAATGTACTAGCCTCTGTCCATAGATAATGTGGCAACCTCTTCTCTTCAAGCATTGTTCTAGATGATCCAACCAATGTCTTCTTTCTTCTCTCTGCAATTACATTTAGTTGAGGAGAGTACCTGGTAGTCACTTCCCTTTTGATACCTTTATCCTGCAAGAACTCATCAAAATCTTTGGAGAAATATTCTCCCCCTCCATCAAATCTGAGCTTCTTGAGTGATCTCCCTGTATGATTCTTCACATGTGCTAGATACTTTCTGAAGCAATCAAACACGTCATTCTTACTCTTGTTAAATTATAGAATAGTCCATCTACTATGATCATGAATAAATGATACATAATAC
The DNA here is from genome assembly GCA_020310875.1 of Ceratopteris richardii. NCBI lineage: Eukaryota > Viridiplantae > Streptophyta > Polypodiopsida > Polypodiales > Pteridaceae > Ceratopteris > Ceratopteris richardii. The sequence goes on from CM035410.1 coordinate 29,739,665, forward strand.
CTTGATCCTACCAATGAAGGTTCTTAACTTGGTCCCCAAACATTTGTATGTGGTAAGTCCAATAAGTTGTTGTGGATGTAGTCTTTGTGGTTGAATGGTTATCTCTGTGCCTTCCTAATCTACCATGCATCACACCTATTGATCATGTGTTGCTTTGATATGTTTGGGAGTCCCATAACATTTTGATCCCTGTATATATCCTTCAAGGTTCTTTCATGCACATGAGCAAGTCTCTTATGCCAACCTTCAAGCTCACTTAGGGTTTGAGACCCAAAAGTGAATAGAGCTATGTTCTTGGTTTCTCCTACTTCAAAAGTAAAGAGCCTACCATGATTCTCACCTTTGGCTATCTTCTTCGAGACTTGACATGGATCTTCCACAAAAGCTCCATGTTGAGTGAACCTAACTTGCAAGCCTTCTTCAACTATTTGGCCTACACTTATTAGGTTTTTAGTGATAGTGGGTACATAGAGAACCTTACTCAAAATGTTTTTCATGTCATTGGAAGCTTTGATATTACCAATCTTCTCCACATTGTGCTTTGTGTCATCCCTTATTTGAACTTCATGTCTATGCTTTAGACTTTCCAAAAGAGATAGAAGAGTAATGTTAACTGCAACATGATTTGAACACCCAGAATCTATGCAGAACAAATGATCATCGTATTCATCTTCTTTGTGGCTTAGATTCATTAGAAGCAATGGGTCTTCATGTGCTTGATCTTCAGAATAAGTTCTGTAGTCCCTTAATTATGGTCTCTATTGTTATTGTTGAAGTTGTATCCACCTCTGCCTCTATTGCTACCATATCCACCTCTTCCACTTCCTTTGTAGGTCTTCCCATTCAACCAGCAATTCTGAGTGGTGTGGCTGGTCTTATCACAGATGGCACAAGGTTTAACATTCTGACCTTTGGATTTGTCATGCTTTGGTCCTTTCTTCTTCCCTTTCTACTTGCTCTTGCTTGTGAAGTTGGCTTTAAAAGTCTCCTCTTCATGTTCTTCCTTCTTCCCCCCTTTCAACTTCTTGTCCGTTTTATCTGCATATGGAGCACTAGTTGAATTACCATGATAGGAGTTACCTTCCTTTATGTTGTTGTTGGCCTCTTGATTCAAGAGTTGTCCAAGAAAGATGTTGAAGTGTGGAGTTTGCACATCCATGATGAGATCATAAGCCATGGTGAAGGACTGTCATTGCTTATCACTTCGAATCCCATTGTGAATTTGCCTCATGATAGCCTCTTCTTCAATCAGCTCCCAATGGATGCAAACTCTTCCGCAACCTCCTTGACGTTGGTAACAAACTCTGTGATGCTTTTTTAGGTGTCTTCTTAATTTGGTTGAACTCGTTCCAAAGATGATTCTTTCTTGCTTCGATACAGAGAGAAAAGAAAGTCTCTAGGGCATCCCAAGTCTCTTGAGATGTCTTGCATCCTCTAATATGTGATAATAGAAAGTCAAAGATAGATTTTAGTATGTACAACCTTACTTGAGCATCCCTTGCACCCCAACGTGTGATCTTATCTATCTCCTCTCGTGTAGGTCCTCCTTTGGATCTTGGAATAGGCATAGCTTCATCACCCACTACAATTCCATAAATACTTGTACCTTGCAAATAGGCCTCCATTCTTATTTTCCAATCCGCATAGTTGTGTTGATCAAGCTTATCAATCATTGAGGAAAAGCTCTCACCCATCTTGATCTAGATGTGATACCACTGAAAGAACTTGGAGAAGCTTGTAGGAGGTAGAAAAGTGAGTTACAAAGCCACAAAGTTCGGTCCAGCCAACCTGCACAAAACTAGCCCTTGAGCTTATGGAGATTGAAACAGACCTTATGGGCATGCGATAAGTGAAATAAAATGCACAATGTACTTATGAGCATCAAGGATAAAGAGTCCATACAAAACGGATAGGTTTGCACATTGACTAGCTCAAAAAACTTACTATCTTTGGATGAGACAATCAACATCAAATGCTCATAGTAGCAAACATGATTATAATTTGAAAAACTCCATTTGAAGGAGTAATACACATAGGTTTGAGTGTGTAGAATGCACAAGAGTACAAGAAATAAGCAAAATATGCTTTTGGAATGAACTTGAGACTCAATAGTGGTACCTCCTATTTTTAAGGAATGCATAGGGATAGACCTCGAGATAGAAAAACTATGATTTCTCCCAATCTATTGAACCAAATGCTTTGAAAAATCTATACACATAAACTAGAAACTAATATCTTTCCAATGAGTACTCAGTTATCCAATATAAAGCTCTATAGAGTAGTAACCTCTACAAGCTTACCGTTGTTGACGAAGATGATGTAGAAAAATGAAGAAGCAAGACAATGATGGCCACAAGTGTATGTATATTGCTTCCATGAAATGTAAAAGTGATTTGAATTCATTGTATAGAATCTTGAAGTTTTCCATAACTTCTAAAAGTGGTTGTCTCTAAAACTAGCATGGTCAAAATTTGTGTAACCAATAATGGATGTTTTTCCTCTACCTAAGCATAGAAACTTGTCCTTAGTGCCACTCAGATATCTCAAAATCATCTTGACCACTTACCAATGTCGCTTGCTAGGATTAGACATATATCTGCTCACAACTCCCACTACAAATGCAATGTCTAGTCTCGTAGCTACCATAACATACATGAGACTACCAACAACAGACTCATAAGGAACTTTGGTCATGAATTCCTTTTCCTCATCTAATTGAGGGAAACCATCCTTGCTCAATTTCACATATGTGGGTAAAGCTATACTCAATGCCTTTCCACCCTGCATATTGAACCTATGAAGTACTTTGGATATGTACTCACTTTGAGACAAGTATATGCATCTTTTACTCCTCTCACGAGTAATGTGCATGCCAAGAATAGGTTTGGCATCCCCCAAATCCTTCATATCAAATGTCTCACTCAAATTCTTTTCGAGAATTGACAAGTCATAAGAGGACTTCCGAGCAATCAACATAAAGTATCAAGCATATCAAGTTGTCATCTGAACATCTTTTTGTGTAGAGACAATGATCCTCATTGCTTTGAGAGTAGCCTTGATTCTTCATAAAAGCATCATACTTTTGATACCATTGTCTAGGGGACGGTTTTAACTCCATATTAGCTTTTCTTGAGCTTACAAACTAGACTTTCTTTGCCAGAAACTACATAACCCTTTGGTTGTTCCATATAGATCTCATCTGTAAGATCTCCATGCAAGAAAGTAGTTTTCACATCCATTTGGACTAGCTATAAGTCTTCCATTGTAAGGAATCCAAGCAACATATACAAGATAGTCATCTTGACCATTGGAGAGAAGATTTCCTCGAAATCAAGAACATGTTGTCGCTTAAAACCCTTTGTAATAAGTCGTGCTTTATAATTTGGAGAAGCACTATCTGATGTGAAGTTCAGCTTATATACCCATTTACATGGTAAAGCTTTCTTGCCCTTTGGAAAAGTTATTAAGTTCCAAGTACCATTCTTGTGAATAGAATCCAACTCACTCTTCATGGCACGCTCCCACTTGACATGATCCATTGTCTGTATAGCCTCTTTGTAGCAAGAAGGCTCACCAACATCTGTTAACATAACAAAATCCAAACCTCGAACATATCTATCATGTGGATGTGAGACACATGTAGAGCATCTCAATGATTGTTGAATAGAACATTTACAGATGGATCTAATCAGACATTCTCTTGACTATCCCTATGTATAGAATTTTTATGCATGCTAACTGGAGGACTAGTATCGTCAAACACCACTCTTCTCACTTCAACCTCCTCAATGGGCTATCTATGCATCTTGTTGAAAATGACATCGCTACTTTTGATCACTGATTTTGATCACTAATCTTGTTTCAGGATCCCGTAAGCGATATCCAAATTATCCTTCTCAACCATATAAAAAAAAAATGCATTTCTTTGACTTATGGTCCAACTTTTGTCTAAGATTCTTGGGTATATGAACATATGCTTCACAACCAAAAACTCGAAGATGATCATAATATGGTGGCTTCCCTATCCATATCTCTTGTGCCACTTTCAGACCTTTGGCACTACTAGGTGATGAAGTAATTCGATGGCAATGCACCATGATGCACTCTCCTTCTTGAGAGCTCCACGACGATATCCCGAGAGTAGAAAACCAAGCTCTTAAGGCCGCACACAATACTCCACACAGAGGCTGTAGAATACACAGAAAAACACAATACACAGTGAGCACAAAGACAGACTTCTTAGGTCTTACAAATGCAATTGAACTTACAGTCTATGGTTGATCAGGCCACTACATGTTTTATTAAAGAACATATACAAAGAAGTGTCTAGTGGTCATTTGGTCTTTCACATGCACACTAAGGGTAACAATCTCCCACTAAAGGCCAATATGGCCAAAGTAACTATGGGAGAAAAATAAACAATGATAAAGAATACCTGTGTGTAAGTATACAAACTATACCTCCCATCTGATGGGCATGTTACATAATATACAAGTGACTGTGTAAGATCATGAATCAAGTAAACCCAATCAAGTGACAACAGTGTCGAAAGCTATCATGTGGTAGAGCTTTATTCAAAGAATGTGCAACATTATCTTGAGTGTGAACCTTCTCAAGAATAATGCGCTCAGTGGCTAAGCAATCTCTAATGAAGTGATACCTCACCTCAATCTGCTTGGTCTTTGCATGATAGACTGAATTCTTAGCCAAAGCAATGGCACTTTGACCATCACTGAGCAAACGAGGTACATGCCAAGGTAAACCCATATCACAAGCAAGACGAGAAAGCCACAATGCTTCCTTACATGCCTTACTTGCTATAACATACTCTACTCCTGCGGTGGAAACAATTGTACATTCTTGAAGATGAGATCTTCAATAGATAGCACCTCCAGGAAAATGAAAAACTACCCTGATGTAGACTTACAATTGTCTACACAACAAGCATAGTCAGAATATGTGTAACCAATAATGGATGCTTTCCCTCTACCTAAGCATAGGCACTTGTGCTTAGTGCCACTCAGATATCTCAAAATCATCTTGATTGCTTCCCAATGTTTCTTGTCAAGATTAGACATATATCTACTCACAACTCCCACTGCAAATGCAATGTCTAGTCTCATCGCTACTATAGCATACATGAGGCTACCAACAACAGACTAATAGGGAATTTCGGTCATGAATTCCTTTTCCTCATTTGATTTGGGGCAATCATCCTTGCTCAATTTCACATATGTGGGTAAAGGTGTACTCAATGCCTTTCCACCTTGCATATTGAACCTAAGAAGTACTTTGGATATGTACTCACTTTGAGACAAGTATATGCATCTTTTACTCCTATCACGAGTAATGTGCATGCCAAGAATATGTTTGGTGTCCCCCAAATCCTTCATATCAAATGTCTGACTCAAATTCTTTTTGACAATTGACAAGTCATAAGAGGACTTCCCAGCAATCAACATATCATCAACATAAAGTATCAAGCTTATCAAGCTACCATCTGAGCATCTCATTGTGTAGAAACAATGATCCTCATTGCTTCAAGAATAGCCTTGACACTTCACAAAAGCATCAAACTTTTGGTACCATTGTCTAGGGGACTATTTAAGTCCATAAAAGCTCTTCTTGAGCTTACAAACTAGACTTTCCTTACCAAGAACTACATAACCCTCTGTTTGTTCCATATAGATCTCATCTGTAAGATCTCCATGCAAGAAGTCATTTTTCACATCCATTTGGACTAGCTCTAAGTCCTCCATTGCAAGGAATCCAAGCAACATGCATAGGATAGTCGACTTCACCACTCGAGAGAAGATTTCCTCGAAGTCAACACAATGTTGTTGCTTAAAACCCTTTGCAACAAGTCGTTTTTTATATTTTGGAGAAGCACTATCTGATGTGAATTTCAGCTTATATACCCATTCACATGGTAAAGCTTTCCAGCCATTTGGCAAAGGTACTAAATCCCAAGTACCATTCTTGTTAATAGAATCCAACTCACTCTTCATGGCACACTCCCACTTGACATGATCCTCTGTCGACATAGCCTCTTTGTAACAAGAAGGCTCACGGGCATCTGTTAGCATAACAAAATCTAAACTTGGAACATATTTATCAGGTGGATGTGAGACACGTGTGGAGCATCTCAATGGTTGCTGAACAGGAACATGTGCAGAATGATCTGATCAGACATTCTCTTAAACATCCCTATGTGCAGCATTTTTATGCATGCTAACTAGAGGACTCGTATCCTCAAACACCACTCTTCTCACTTTAACCTCCTTAATGGGTTGTCTATGCATCTTAGAATCATTGAAAATTACATCACTACTTTTGATCAGTGACTGTGTTTGAGGATCCCATAAGCGATATCCAAATTGTCCTTCTCGACCATATCCAAGAAAAATGCATTTCTTTGACTTATGGTCCAACTTCTGTCTAAGAATCTTGGGTATATGAACATATGCTTCACACCCAAAAGCTCGAAGATGATCATAATATGGTGTTCCCTGTCCATAATTCTTGTGCCACTTTCAGATCTTTGGCAGTACTAGGTGAAAGTTTAATCACACAAACTGTAGTCAATACTGCTTTTGCCCAAAAGCCTTGTGAGAGGTTTGGATGATGCAACATAGAAACTACTCTATCTTGCATAGTTCTATTCATCATTTTAGCTACACCATTTTGTATTGGGGTATAAGGAGTTGTAAACTCTCTACGAATCCCTCTAGATTGACAGAAACGGTTGAATTTTTGTGAGGTATACTCACCCCCATTATTTGAATGTAAAGCCTTAAGCTTAGTTCCTTTTTCAGTCTCAACTGAACCAAACTATTTTTTGAAAGTAGGGAATACCTCATCCTTCAATTTGATAGGATATACCCAAACTTTTCTAGTAGCATCATCTATGAAAGTGAAAAAGTAAAGAGAACCATATAAGGACCTAGTGGGCATAGGACCACACACATCTATATGAACAAGATCTAATGGCTGAATTGAAGAGTCAATGTGCATTCTATGCACATTTCTGGTTTGCTTTCCATATTGACAATGCTCACCAAATGAAAAATCAAAGAAAGATAACATAGCTAAGTAGTCACAACGAGAAAGATTTTCCATTCCCCTACGAGATATATGGCCCAAATGACCATGCCAAATACAAGCCATAGGCTGTTCAGCAACAGCTTACAAGTGTTCTTTTTGTGATACACATAAAGGATAAAGTGAGCCAACTTTGGTTCCTTTTGCAATAACCATATTTCCCTTTGATATACAAAAGGACTGAGCATAGAAGACCACCTTGTAACCAAGGTCATCAAGTTGACCAACTAAAATCAAACTGTGTGATAACTGAGGTACATGGCGTACATTATGCATAGTAAATTTTGAACCATCAATGAACTACACAAGCACATCTCCAATCCCCACAACGTCACACTAGTAAGAGTCACCAAGTCTCACGATACCAAGAGAATTTGCTACATAATCAGAGAACCATTCTCTGTGTGGTGTCACATGGAAAGGAGCACCAAAATCTATGAGCCACATGTGAGAAAGAGAATCAGTCATAAGAGCCTCAGTTGGCATAGTACTATCAAGTGTCAACACATCAACATCATCAAAAATAGCATTAATTTCTTCAATCTTCATAGTCAAAGTAGATGGTGCATGTAACTGTTTAACATGCCCATCAACATTTTGTCCTTAACCTTTAGCATTCTTTAATGCATAACAATCTTTCTTCATATGTCCTTTCTTATGACAATAATGGCATTCAATATCCCCCTTCCTTGATTTACTTCTACTCTTATTGCGTGACCATTCTTTTCCTTGTTCTTGCTCCTGCCACGTTGTTGATTCTTTCCTTGGTAAGAATCAGGAACATTATATGCATCTCCACTCAACCATAGATTTTCTACGAATCTTATCACTCAAGAGTGCTTCACATATGTCATCATAGATGAGTTTACCACTAGCTGCACTAGTTCTAATAGCTATGCAAAATGTATCCCATGATGATGACAGGGTATATAACAGGAATACTACTTTAATTTCGTTATCCATATCCATTTTTTGAGCTTGTAATTGGGAGAATATAGCATCAAATGCCTTTAGATGAGCAGCAACACTATCTATGTCCTTCATGCGAAGGTCATATAATTTTCTCATCAAAAACCCTTTATTTGATGTTGTCTCTTTTTCGTATGTATTGCATAACTTCTTCCAAAGCTCCTCTGCACTTTCATAGTCTAATATTATAAAGTAAACATTATCTGTCAGGTGCAAGTGAATGGTAGACCTAGCCATTTCATCTAACTCATCCCAATCATCTTCATCCATGTCAGCAGGATTCTTTGAGATCCCATTTATTGGCTTCCATTGCCTCATTTGAATGAGCACATCTTTAATCTAATTCTTCCATAGAGCAAAGTTTGTGCCATCAAATTTTCGGATCTCAAAATGGTCTTTGCCTTGCAAGTTATAGCTCCTCCTCGGAACACTAGCACTAGACCCTGATCCACTAGATGGTAGACCTAGCCATTTCATCTAACTCATCCCAATCATCTTCATCCATGTCAGCAGGATTCTTTGAGATCCCATTTATTGGCTTCCATTGCCTCATTTGAATGAGCACATCTTTAATCTAATTCTTCCATAGAGCAAAGTTTGTGCCATCAAATTTTCGGATCTCAAAATGGTCTTTGCCTTGCAAGTTATAGCTCCTCCTCGGAACACTGGCACTAGACCCTGATCCACTAGATGTTCCTAAGACCTTTGCTGCCATGATGGTAGAGAACTCCATAGAATGATAATGGAGCTAGAAGAGTCCAAACACCAACGAATAATTGTACCAAGGATTAAATTGACCACTATATAGCTGACTAAACCAAAAATCTAGAAACATTTTGCTGGAGTATCCTCTGCAAAATGAGCATATGACCAGTGTCAAAATATCATAAAACTGCAAGTACTGAAATGTTTACCTACAAGTGAATCACTGACTCTATTGTATACAATCAGTTACGCAATAGAAGCAAACTAGGCTTATCGAGCACCTATGAACAACTATCATACATCTCCTATGGCAAGGTTGGGTGAGTCTTCCTCCTGCATCAACGAAGAGACCCCGACATCTAGGTGTCTCCCAGCTAAGAAAACCTCACCACGACCCTCTTTATCAAACATAAAAGGCTTTATGCAAAAAAACGCAACCTCTATATCAATGATCACATGGATGTACATAAGTGGTACCCATAGAAGCATACATGGTGTGTATGTGCTCAATATATGCAGTAAAATGACACTAAAAGGTTGAATGAATAGCCCAAAAACTAGCCAACAACACCTGCAAGTGTCTATCAACTCTGATGTTTTATGCTCAAAAATCTACATAAATTTTCAATGGTTAATCACACCAAAGTTGAAAACCTTTTGGGAAACCTGTAGTTTTATGAATGTGACTCAAAAAACAGCCCCAAAGGTTGATTATCGAAGACATACAAAGACTCCTCTCCTTGATTTTGTTGGACCTATGTGAAGAGAACTATGTGTGAAAGTACTGCAAACTGGCTCCAAAAGACACCCCAAAAATGCTTCAGAAATAGGTTCTGAAAGCAAAGAATGAAGCTTTGAGGTACCAAAACATGTTCAAGGTAATGTTAACCTTAGTCTTTCCCCTTCTCCAGACACTAAAAGGATGTAGCTTAGTGGCAAGAGCTTGCCACGGTTAACCGAGCTCCTGGGGGAATAGTACTAGGATGGGTGACCTCCCGAGAAGTACCGGGAACCTCTATCTTCCTTGATCATTGAGGTCCTCCCTCACGCGCAGCCAACTATGCCAATGGTGACTTCCGTGACTCAGATGACAAGGTATGCCAAGGTCTATGCCTTGGTCGCCGCCTTAGTCGTAAGCCTTGGAGAAAGCAAGGGGGATGCTCGCTTCGGTCGCACAAAAGGATTAAAGCTTTTGCATCGAACTACTTTGATACGAGTGAAGTAAATCAATTGCGATGCACCACGATACATTCTCCTTCTCTAGAGCTCCACGATCATATCGTGGGAGCAGAAAATGAAGCTCTTAAGGTTGCACATAGTACTCCACACAGAGGTTGCAAAATACGCAAAAAAAAACACAATACACTGGGAGCACGAAGACAGACTTCTTAGGTCTTACAAATGCAGTGGAACTTATAGTCTATGGCTAACCAGGCCACTATATGTTTTATTAAAGAACAAATACAAAGAAGTGTTTGATGGCCATTTGGCCTTTCACATGGACACTAACGATAACAGGTGAAAGGTCAATCACATGAACTCTACTCAACATTGCCTCTACCCAAAAGCCTTGTGAAAGGTTTGCATGATGCAACATAGAAACTACTCTATCTTGAATAGCTCTATTCATTCATTTAGCTATACCATTCTATATTGGGTTATAAGGAGCTCTAAACTCACTACAAATTCCTCTAGACTGACAGAAATGGATAAATTCATGTGAGGTAAACTCACCCCCATTATCTGAAGGTAAAGCCTTGAGCTTAGCTCCTTTTTCAGTCTCATTTTCTGAAAGTAGGGAATACCTCATCCTTTACTTTGATGGGATATAGCAAGCCATTTTTTGAAAGTAGGGAATACCCCATCCTTTACTTTGACGGGATATACCCAGACTTTTCTAGTAGTGTCATCTATGAAAGTGAGAAAATAAAGAGAACCACCTAATGACCTTGTGGGCATAGGACCGCACACATCTGTATGAATGAGATCTAAAGGCTGAATTGAAGATTCAATGTGCATCTTGTGCACATTCCTAGTTTGCTTTCCATATTGAAAATGCTCACAAAATGAAAAATCAAAGAAAGATAACACAAGTAAGTAGCCAGAATGAGAAAGATTTTCCATTCCACTACCTGATATATAGCCCAAGAGTCCATGCCAAATACAAACCATAGGCTATTCAGTGATAGCTAACAAGTGTTCTTTCTATGATACAAGTAAATGATAAAGTGAGCCAACTTTGCTTCCTTTTTCAATAACCATATTGCCCTTTGATATGTGAAAGGACAGCATAGAAGACCACCTTCTAACCAACCTCATCAAGTTGATATCAAACTACATGATAACTAAGGTACATGGCATACATTATGCATAGTAAATTTTAAACCATCAATGAACTGCACAACCACATCTCCGATCCCCACTACATCACACTGGTAAGAGTCACCAAGTCTCACGGTACCAAGAGACTTTGCTGCATAATTAGAGAACTATTCTCTGTGTGGTGTAACATGGAAAGAAGCACCATAATCTAGCAGCCACATGTGGGAAAGAGAATCAGCCATAAGAGCCTCAATTGGCATAGTGTTATCGAGTCTCAACGCATCAGCATCATCAGAAATAGCATTAATGTCTTCAATCTTCATAGTCGAAGTAGATGGTGCAGGTAGCTGCTTAACATGCCCATCAACATTCTATCCCTTACTTTTAGCATTGTTTAATGCATAACAATATTTCTTCATGTGTCCTTTCTTATGAAAATAATGGAATTCGATATCCCTCTTCCTTAATTTACTTCTACTCTTATTCCATTGACCATTCTTTTCCTTGTTCATGCTCCTGCCACATTGTCGATTCTTTCCTTGGTAAGAATCATGAACATTATATGCTTCTCCTTTTTGAGTGCGAACCATAGATTTTCTATGAATCTTCTCACCCAAGAGTGCTCCACATATGTCGTGATGATTGTGAGAACATCATAATGGAACCTAAGTTTGACTCAAAATAACAATAATTGAAAGACGTTAGAGTAAATGCCTTAGAAGAAAATTGCAACATCTTCTCCATAGAAGAATACCTTGAGAACCCGAACAAAGAAAATGATGATATGGAAGAGAAATATATAAAAAAAAGGGAATATTTCAAAGTCCCAAAACACTTCAAGAGATATGAAATAGAAGAGCAAAAAAATTCTCTTCCAATGCCTAAGCAAGAGGCATATGAAGGAGTAGCATATGATAATAAGGAACAAACGAAGAAAATAATAGTGACCTGAGAAAATGAAGAAGACAAATGTACTTTCATTGGGAAAGATGTTTTGACAGAGGAAGAACAAGATTTAATCAAATTACTACAAGAGAATTGTGATGTCTTCGCATGGACATATAAGCAATTTAAATGAGTAGACCCAAATATTTGTTCTCATTGAATTCCTTTGATTCCTGAGGCAAAGTCTTCAAACCAGAGACCATACACTTACAATGATCTCTACTTAGACGAGATCAAGGAAGAGAGACAAATTACTAGCTATTGGATTCATTTATGAGATTGATCATACTGAATGGGTTTCTCCATTATTTGTGATACCCAAAAAAGAATGGAAAACTTAGGATTTCTATCAACCTGAAAAACATTAATGTTACCACCATCAGAGATAGCTATCCATTACCTATCACTCATCATGATTTGGAAACAGTAGTAGTCAAGGAAGTGTACATTTTCCTTGATGGCTTTTCGTGCTATAATCGAGTAGCCATTGCTGCTAAAGATAAGCATAAGACTACATTTGCTTTCAAATGTGGTGAATTTTCTTTTAGGGTTATGCCTTTTGGCCTAACCAAAGCATGACCCACTTTCTAGATATTGATGTGCCATGTGTTTAAAGAGCTAAGGACGAGTACCAAAGTATATGTGGATGACCTTCTCACTTACTCTTCCCACAGATCTGCTCACATACCTAAGTTAGGACACGTCTTTGACAAATATAGACACTATCAAGTATGCTTGAATCCAAAGAAATGTGTCTTTATGGTGAGACAAGATAAAATACTTGGACACATAGTATCCAAAAATGGTATCTCTAGAGATGAAGATAAGATCAACATAACCCTAGAATTTCCAACACCCAAGAACATTAAGTGCAAGTCATTATAACCACTTATGGACATCATCTTCAATTTATCCACATGTATGCTATCATGGCCAAACCATTGTATGATTTACTAATTCAATTCAAATCGAGTGATGACTGCGAGCAAAAATTTAATGGATTGAAGAAGAGATTGAGTTTTGTACCAGTATTGAAAGTTCCTAATTGGAAAAAGCCATTCCATATTCATGTGGATGCTTCTGATTTTTTCATTGGATGCATATTGGCTCAACCAATAGATGAAGGCAAGCTTGATCACCCTAGTGCATCTGCAAGCCGAAATTTGAACCAAGCTGAATGAAACTATACTACCTCTAAGCGAGAAGGATTAGGAATGGTCTACGTAGTGAAAAATTTCTAACATTACTTGCTAGCTAGTAAATTCAAGTTTCTTACTAATCATCAAGCTTTGTTGTACTTGGTCATCAAACCTTGCAATACAAGAAGGCTAGCCAAATGCTTTCTCTTATTAATGGATATCTACTTTGAGGTACTAGACAAGACGGGAAGCATGTTGATATATTTAGGTAGTGATGTGTGTGAACACTCTAGGACCATCGGTGGCACGTTTTTCCCTCTTTAGGAGGTTTTTTTCCCCGGTTTGTATATATGCCTATTATCGTAATGGGCTACTTATCTTTGTACATTTTAGTGGTAATACATTCAATATTGTGTGTTGTGCCCCAAGCTTCTTCTTCATCTTTGTGATGTTCGTGTGCTTTCGTAGACCTCAAACTCCAACAATTGGTATCAGAGCAAGTCGTCACTTCATCTAGGGCATCATCGACACCCCTCTGGTCATAATCTCAGAATTGCATGAAAGTTGCTGAGCATACTGAGGCTCATTAGGAGATCAAAATGGCTTTGCTTGTGGTGCCGAAATCACGATCTGAGCTCATTTCACCCTCCGAATGCACTATCATAGTGTTTATGTAGGCAATTTTGTCTTTTTGTGCCAAAGATATATACAAGTTTTGATTCACCAATATAAGTGTCTCAAAGTCTACTACAAGTTTAGCAAAACTTGATAGGGTAGTTTTGTTCAACTTTTTGAGTTATAGTCATTTTTTTGCACTAGGGTATTTTAGTCAATGGCCATGGTTGAAAGCAATGATGTATTCCATATGTTGGTTGTTGAGGATAAGTTGGACAGCACACATTACCCATTATGGGCTTATATGATGCGTCATGTATTGGTTGCAAAAGGACTATGGAATTTTGTGTAGGGTTTTGAAAAATTTCCTATTACACCTGCAAACATAGTGGTTGAAGGTGATCTAGATGGTGTTGAAGATGGAAATATTCTTCATGTCCTGTTTGTGTTGTGGTTCTTGCAGCACCTACTATAGAGAAACTTTGTTGGGATGATAGAGATGCTTAGGCACATGCATTGATAGCCTCGTCTATCAAATGTGCCATTGTTCCTCACATTCGCTCTTGCATAATAGCTAAGGATGCTTGGGATACACTTACCACTTTATACTAGGCAAGGAATGAGGCTCGTGTTGCTTACCTCCAAAAATAGTTGGAGATTGAGCACATGAATGAAGGAGATTCCATGGATAGTTTCCTGACAAAGATCAAAGATTTGAAGGAGCACTTGATTTCTGTTCATGAAGTCTTGCCTGACAATTCACTTCTGTAGACTATTCTAAATGGTCTTCCTAACTCATATCATATTTCTGCTTCTACTTTTCATTTGATGACGAAAGGCGATCCAAATGCCTTAACATTCAAGGAGTTATTTCTGTTTCATTGTAGGAAGATCATTCTAGGCAGAAGAGGTCCATTGTACATGTTGCAGATCAAGATTTTTTGGTTAGTCAGAAGGGCAAAGGTAAATGGAGCTCTTCTACTAGTAAACAAAAATCTGCTAATTCTACACAATCAAAGAAGAAAGACAGAGTCGAGAAGAAAACAGAAAAGCAAATTTTTTTTGCAAATATTGTAAAGGAAATAATCATGTCATAAATGTTGGTGCAAGTCACAAGCCTACACAGTTGGCTTGAAGGATACATTGAAGTCCATACACATATGGAGAAGCATAGAAACTCATGTTACTGGTTAATTACCACTTTATCTCTTTGCAAAAGTCACATTTGACTTGGAATCTTCTATAAACACCTACCAAAAGAAATTCGTGGAAAAAGGTAGATTTGATTGATGGAATATCTCCTAGGATATAGGAGCTTGATCATAGGGAGCCAAAAGTTTGAATTTCAATTCAAATTATTACTCAATCACTATAAAAGTGAACATGAAAAAGCCGCGGTTAAAGAGTCATCATTTCCCGAGCTCATTACTCTCAATTCTGAGTGTGTGTGAGGCTTACACTCTAGCCCACACCTATCTATACCATTAGGCAATGATATTCATGCCAATGGTATTGTATACAAGTGTTCATTAATACATACATTCACATTGTTCATTTATGAGTTCTCTGTCATACTACCTGAAAGTCTGTCAACTTGTGAAGTGAATATCTCAGTCATTTCTTCACTAAATTCAAAGATCTAACGCTTTTTGGAACCAACAGAAAGTTTTCTACATGCTATCAAAATTTGAAGAGATTCTATTCAGCCATTTCAGAGAAAAGCTCGTCGAGGGGATCATTGGTCAATGTCTGCAACAGTCCTAAAAAATCGAGGGTAAAGGTTTATTTACTAAATTAATTTCTCTGAGCATAGTTGATCTTTTTATATCATTCCGCTTGGAATAGTTAGCTTGCTAAGCTAATTAGATACCCCTAAAAGGAATTTTTCCAATTCCTACTGTGCTGGTCATACTGAGCAAAAGATCCAACAGGTGTCAAGACATAAATAGAAGGTTTTCTTGAGATCTTGAAGTCCAAAGTTATCTGTTTTTATTCAATCTTGACACACACATTTCCAAAGTACATAGGCCATTTTATGGTGTCATTCAAAAGCTAAGGAGATCCACTTATCAAGTCTGAAGCATCAGACGGCTGGTACAAAGCAGGTTTTGGCAGTACCTACTCAATCTCTTGGAGTGTCCATCCATCATTCCCAATAGTGGTATCAGAGCAAACTAAGGTAAAATGGGAGATGGTTTTCCTTCATTTATTGATAAATTAGATAGGAACAACTATCAGGCATGGTCTCTAAGGATGAAGACCTACCTACAAGGAAGGAGTCTCTATGCATACATCTCATGAGATGAGGAATTGCCCTCATTCAAAACAAAAGGATTGCCAACAAAGGAAGAAGATGAAAAGCTCAACACATGGTCTGCAAAGGATGCATTAGCAAGGTCTTATTTACTCAACTCCATCTCTGATTTTCTTTTGCCACATATTAGGAACTGCAAGACATCCCAAGAGACTTGGGAAACCTTGTCATCTTATTTCTCTTCCAACACAAGGGCTAGAAAAAATCAGTTGTGGATTGAATTCACCACATTAACGAAGCAACCTAAGCAAGCTGTTTCAGAGTTTGTGACCAAGATTAAAGATGTAGCAGATCAGTTAGCAAGCATAGGAGAAGAGATTGAAGAAGAGCAGATTGTAAGGCAAGTGATCAATGGGATCAAGGCTGATGACAAACGGGAAAGCTTCACGACTGCCATGGACCTTTACATGGACATGCAAGTTCTAGATCTTACAACTCTCATGGGACAATTGTTCACTCATGAAGCAAAGCTCAACAAGAATGGAGACACATCCAAAGGTAATAACTCTTCTACCCTATACACTGATAAGAAGTCTAAAGATAAAGGCAAGAACAAGAAGGTGGAAGATGAAGGCACTACCTCCCAAGCCAGCTATGTAGGGAGAGGTACATCATCAAGAGGAAGGGGCAGAGGAGGTAAGCAAGGAAGTGGGAGATCCTATAACTCCTCACCATGCAACATTTGTGGTTTATCAAATCATACTACAGATAAGTGTTTTAGGAATTACAAGAACCAGAGAGGAAGAGGATACCAAAGAGGTGGATACTCACAGTCAAGAGGTAGATTCAACCATCACCAAGGCTACAACAACAACTACAACAACAATTACAAAAACAACTACAATGGCAATTACCAGGGAGGATTCAAATCCAGAAAGTACTACAACAACTATACAAAAGAGCAGGATGATTCTCTTATGATCATGAACATGACTTCAAAACCAGGTACAAATGATGACCACCTATTCTACATTGACTCAGGATGCTCAAATCATGTGGCTGGCAAAAATTGGAATACCCAATGTTTCCAAACAACACATGATATATAAGTGTAGTGCTTGTCAATTTGGGAAGTCTCACAGGTTACCCTTCTCAAGGAAAGGCTACATGCATGAAGACTACCTAGAACTTGTTCACACAGATGTATGGGGACCAAGCAAAGACCCCTCAATCTCAGGATCAAGGTACTATGTATCTTTTATTGATGATTATAGCAGGTGGACTGTATTGTACTTCATGAAGCACAAGGATGAGGTGTTTAATTGCTTTAAAAAATATCCTGCACTTGTTGAGAATCAGACAGGGAAGAATTTGAAGAGGCTAAGGTCAGATGGAGGAGGTGAGTACTTCTCAAATGAGTTTGAAAACTTCTTGCATGACAGAGGTATAAAAAGAGAAATCACCACAAGGTATACTCATGAACAAAATGGGGTAGCTGAGAGAAGAAATAGGTTGATTGTTGAGACAACTAGGTCTATGTTGAATGAAAAAAGGTTACCTAACTATCTATGGGCAGAGAGTCTTTCTACTGCCACTTATCTCATAAATAGGTTACCATCTAGGTCCCTTGATGGGATGACACCCTATGAAGCATGGCATAGTAAGAGACCCTCACTAGATTATTGCAGGATATTTGGATGTGTAGCATATGTACACATTCCTTCTCAGATAAGAGGTAAGCTAGACCCTAAAGCTGAGAAGTGCATCTTTATTGGATATGATTTGAATAAAAAAGGATACAAGTTCTATAACCCTTCAAATAAGGGATTCATGGTGAGTAGAGATGTTCTCTTTGATGAAAATGATTCTTGGTATGAGAATGAATGCAGGAAGGTTAAACTACCCTATGATTTGGAAGAGGAATTTCCAAGTCTTACTAAGGAGGAACCTACTCAGAATGAAGACTCAACTTCAGATGATGAAGATGTTATCAACGTTGAAGAGTTCAAGGCATGGAAGTCCAAGGGCAAAATGAAGATGAAGAAACTTGAAGACATACCTGAATCTTCAACTCAATCAATCAGAAGGTCACAAAGAGAGAGCAAAAAACCTATCAGATATGGGTATGATACATCTCTTGTTACTAAACACTCTGTTTATCTTGCCAAAGATTTGTCAATTGAAGAACCAGGATCATATGAAGAAGCCATGACCAAGACAAAATGGAAAGAAGCTATGCATGAGGAGATTGAAGCACTCAAGGAAAGTGACACATGGGAGCTAGTACCAAAGAAGGAATCCATGAAGGTAATAGGATCAAGATGGATCTATAAACTCTTAAGAAATTTTGATGGGTCAATTAACAGGTACAAAGCTAGATTGGTAGCCAAGGTTTTTTGCACAAACCCAAGGCATTGACTATGAAGAGACATTCTCACCTATGGCCAAGATGCCAACAATTAGAGTGTTGGTAAGCGTGGCTGCATCAAAAAATTGGAATATGTACCAAATGGATGTCAAGAATGCTTTCTTGAATGGATGGATTTCAGAGGAGGTATATATGTCACAACCTCCTGGCTATGAGGACCCTAAGAAGGTAACATATGTTTGCAAATTGAAAAAGGCTTTATATGGATTGAAGCAGGCACCTAGGGCATGGAATTACAGGTTAACTACATACCTCCAAGACCAAGGTTTTGTCATGAGCAAGGCAGATACTTCTCTATTCATCAAGAGAAGTAATTCAGAGGTAATATACCTTTGTGTTTATGTTGATGACATCATACTTACAGGTAATGATGTTAATGGAATTAGACAAATCAAAAGCCAGATGATGAAGGAGTTCAAGATCAATGATCTTGGTCTACTAAAGTATTTTCTTGGGCTTGAGTTAGTCTATACTAACTCAAGAATATACATTACTAAGAAAAACTACATACATGATATGTTGAAGAAGTTTTATTTACAGGATGCCAAAGTTGCAAGTACTCCAATGGAGGTAAACCTAAAACTAAGTGCCCATTAAGGTGATGAAATTAATGACATTACAGGTTGTCAAAGCATGGTTGGTAGCTTGAACTATGCTACCTTAACAAGGATAGATATTGCATACGGAGTTAGTGTGCTAAGTCAATTTATGCACAAGCCAATATTACCTCACTTAGAAGCTGCCAAAAGAATTCTAAAGTACCTCAAGGGTACACAACATCATGGTTTGTATTTCCCTTACACTTCAGATATAGATATCAAGATTTACTCAGATGCAAATTGGGCAGGATGCAAGGATGATAGGAGGAGCACTTCTGGATACATTTCATTTGCAGCTGATAAACCAATATCATGGTCTTCAAAGAAGCAACCTACTGTTGCTTTATCCTCTACAGAGGCAGAGTATAGAGGATTGGCTAATGCCACACAAGAAGCCATATGGATCAAGCTATTGTATACAGAATTGGGTTTATATACTAGGTCACCAATGAACTTTGGAGATAATACAAGCTCACTTCACCTTGCAACTAATCCTATCTATCATGCTAGGACCAAACACATAGAGGTCCATTACCATTATGTGAGAGAGAAGTTATTAAGCAAGGATATTCAACTAACCTATGTATCAACCAACATGCAGTGTGCAGATTTGTTGACAAAAGCTTTGGATGGAACCAAACTTTGCAGTTTCAAAGCAATGATTGGATTGCAGGATATACATGAAGATTAAAGATGAAGACCAAGCCAAAATGTTTGGCTTGAGGGGGAGCTGTTGCTGCAAGTCACAAGCCTACACATTTGGCTTGAAGGATACATTGAAGTCCATACACATATGGAGAAGCATAGAAACTCATGTTAGTGGTTAATTACCACTTTATCTCTTTGTAAAAGTCACATTTGACTTGGAATCTTCTGTAAACACCTACCAAAAGAGATTCGTGGAAAAAGGTAGATTTGATTGATGGAATATCTCCTAGGATATAGGAGCTTGATCATAGGGAGCCAAAAGTTTGAATTTGAATTCAAATTATTACTCAATCACTATAAAAGTGAACATGAAAAAGTCGCGGTTAAGGACTCATCATTTCTCGAGCTCATTACTGTCAATTCTAAGTGTGTGTGAGGCTTACACTCTAGCCCACACCTATGTACACCATTAGGAAATGATATTCATGCCAATGGTATTGTATACAAGTGTTCATTAATACATACATTCACATTGTTCATTTCTGAGCTCTCTGTCATACTACCTGAAAGTCTGTCAACTTGTGAAGTGCATATCTCAGTCATTTCTTCACCAAATTCAAAGATCTAAAGCTTGTTGCAACCAGCTCAAAGTTGTCTACATGCTGAAGAGATTCTATTCAGCCATTTCTGAGAAAATCTCGTCGAGATGATCACTGGTCAATGTCTGCAACAATCCTAAAAAATCGATGGTAAAGGTTTATTTGCTAAATTGATTTCTCTGAGCATAGTTGATCTTTTTATATCATTCCACTTGGAATAATTAGCTTGCTAAGCTAATTAGATACCCTTAAAAGGAATTTTTCCAATTCCTACTGTGGTGGTCATACTGAGCAAAAGATCCAACAGGTGTCAAGACATAAATAGAAGGTTTTCTTGAGATCTTGAAGTCCAAAGTTATCTGTTTTGATTCAATCTTTACACACATCATTTCCAAAGTACATATGCCATTTTATGGTGTCATTGGGGAGCTAAGGAGGTCCACTTATCAAGTCTGAAGCATCAGAGGGCTGATACAAAGCAGGTTTTGGCAGTACCTACTCAATCTCTTGGAGTGTCCAATCCATCATTCCCAAAATAAAGAGTTGTCCAAAACTGGTTGCTAAAGATGCAATGAAGAAAGAGGTTGGAATGGTTGTTGCAAAGGCCTCTACACCCAAAACAAAGTCTACTAATCTTGTGTAGAATAGAATGGGTATTTACCACTGTTTGCAGTTATGACCCATCTTCTCATGAACAGTGCATGTCTGGAATAGACTCAGCTGTTTGGTACTTTGATAGTGGGGTGACCAAACATATTACCTTTTTCTTCACTTCACTGGAGCTTGCCCCTACAGGGAGTACTCTCACATGCACCAACAACTCCTCTTATCATGTTATGGGAGTTGGTAATATCATTCTAACTACTGATCATGATAGTTCTTTTACATTGTTAGATGCTTTATTTGTGCTAGGGATCAAGAAGAATCGATTATAAATTTCACCTTTAGCCAAGATTGGATTAGTTGTGAAATTGTTTTATGATAGATGTACAGCTCATGATCTGTCAAATGGCAATGTCATTATTGCTTCTGACATTTTATGTCGTGGGTTGTATAATCTCATAGACTTATGCAAAATTTGTGAATGATTCAACATGTACAGTACATGATTCTCAGGCTTTGTCAGATGCAAAGCTTTGGCATGCATGCTTTGGTCATCTAATTGTTTCTAGTTTGCTATGCCTACAAAAATCTGAGATATGGTGTCCTCTCTACCCAAACCTGAGGCACCTGTTAAACATGTCTATGAAGCTTGTATTTTGGGCAAAATGCGGCATTCCTGGTTCCCAAAAAATGGTTCAGTTTGAGCTACTCAAAAATTGTAGCTTGTTCACAGTGATGTGTGTGGTCCTATGCAGACACCCTCTTTTGGAAGCTATCTTTACTTCCTGAATTTCATTGATGATCTTTCCAGGCATGCATGGGTATCTCCATTGAAAGCAAAGTTCAAAGTGTTTATATGCTTCAAACAGTTTTTGGCTTTGGCTGAAAATCTATCAACATTTAAAATGGGGACCCTCCATTCAAATTGAGGGGGGGGGGGTATATGTCTTCTGACTTTAATCCATTTCTAGCTGAGTGTGGGATAAAACATCAGTTTATAGTGTTGTATACACCTCAACAGAATGGAGTTTTTGAACGAAAGAATAGGTCACTCATGGAGATGGTCAGAGGTGTATGGTCAAGATTCAAGCTTTACCACATAGTTTTTAGCTTAAGGTTATTATGTGTGCAGCATATGTACTTAATAGGTGTCCCACTAAAGCATTGTAATTTTTCACTCCATATGAGGCTTGGCATGGTTGCAAGCCATCTGTTGCTCACTGGCCTGTTTTTGGTTGTCTAGCATATGCATTAGTGACTAAACAACAACGCAGGAAATTGAATGATAAAGCAGTGGAATGTATTTTTGTTGGGTACAGTTCTGAAAGCAAAGGCTATCATATGTATCATCCACTCACTAAACGCATTTTGGTTAGCCGTGATGTTATAAGATTTCTCACAATACACTAAACCAAATGCCACAAAAATATGTACACCTCAAGTAGGCATTAATACCTTTCTATTGAATTTTGACTTATCAATTGGGAGCATTGTAGAAGAAGAGCCAACCTCTACAAATTTAGTGGAGTTGAAGATGATGGTGTAGAGAAATGAAGAATGAGCAAAGTGATGAATAAATATGTAAGTATGTTGCATCCACATATTGTAAACGTAATAGAGAGTCTTTATATAGAATTGTGAAGCCTTCCACGACTCTTCACAAGTGTTTTTTGAATTCAAATCCAAGCAAGCTTGGTAATTGTGATAAAAAGTTCATCCCCCTATAAATACGAAATTTGAATTCATTTCTAAAAGTTTGATTTGAGCTGATTGATTGATTAGCAATCTCTAGTCTTGGTCCTAATGAGGCAACTTCTCAGCCTTTACAAGTTTCATGTGATGATGCAGATCATTCCATTTCTAATGCAGATTTACATGATGCACTTGTTGATGAGAGAGCTGATTTTTAGGAGGAAGAATCTATGCCAAAATAACTTGTGCACACTTTGCATGATAGCAAATTAGATGCATCTCTGTCATATAATACTTATTTAGGCTCTCATATTGCTTCTTTTGCATCAGATTGCTATGTTATGGTTGCCTCTAGTCTTTGTGATGAGAATGAGCCTATTTCATTTGACGAAGCACAAAATTCTGAACATTGGATGGGTGCTATGCAATTAGAATATGATGCTATCATGAAAAATGGTACATGGTCTTTATGTGACTTGCCTCCTGGCAAGAAGGCCATTGGCACTAAGTGGGTATACAAGTTGAAGCATAAGCCTGATGAAACAGTTGACAAGTATAAGGCTAGGCTTCTTGCAAAGGGTTATGCACAGAAAGAGGCATTGATTTTGATGAGACCTTTGCACCTACATGCCAAATGACTATTGTTCGTAGCATATGTGCAGTTGTAGCTCATCATGGTTGGAATGTACATCATTTGGACATTAAAACTGCATTTTTGAATGGTGACTTGCATGAATAATTATATGTTTTTCAACCTTGTGGTTATGTGCAAAAAGGGCATGAAAACCAAGTGTGCATATTGAAAAAGGCATTATATGGTTTGAAGAAAGCACCACGTGCTTGGTCTGAGAAAATACATGCCTACCTGATTGTACATGGTTTTGAGAACAGTACAACTAAGAGCACCTTATATGTTTAGCGTGTGAGTGATGCGTTTATGATCATTGTTATCTATGTTGATGACATCCTACTCATTGGTCCTCATGAGAAGCATATTGCTGATTTTAAGGGTAATTTGCATGACTCATTTGAAATGTGAGACTTGGGGCATTTGCATCATTATTTGGGCATTAATTTTATGCAAATTGATGGCAGAAGAGCTTTGTTTCAAACCAAATATATTGACACATTATTGCAGCGTTTTGGCTTTGAAGACTACAAACCTATTGCCACTCCTATGGAGATAGGTTTACAATTGAGTCTTCATGGTGCTTGAGATGCATTTGATGCTATTCTCTATCAGTAGGCCATTGGATGCTTGATTTACTTATGCATTACTTGGCCATATATTCAGTTTCTTGTCTCATAGATGAGCAGGTTTATGCATTGACCAGGTGTCAAGCATTGGCAGGTGGTTAAGTGCATATTTTGCTACTTGAGTGGTACCTGAATACTTTGATTGTTTTATCCCAAGGGGGGATCACTACCACCATATTTACATGCTTTTTTTTTCCTGACTAGGTTGGTTGCTATGACACATGTTTCCACTAGTGGCTTTTGCTTCATACATGGTAGCTCATGTATATCTTGGTTGAGCAAGAAGTAGCCTACTATGGCCACTTCTAGTTATGAGGCTAAGTATAGGTCAACTTTCATAGCGATTGTTGAGTGTGTGGCTCTTATGGTTGATTTAGGTGTTGGTCAGTATTCTACCACCACCATCTCCACTAACAATTAGAGCACATTGGCATGAATGGAAATTTCATAAAGGAATAAAAGGAACTACCCAAGAGTTATGATGTTTAGGAGTAAATTGGCTAGATATGTAGAAAGAATTACATGATTATGTGTCTAAGTGCAATTTATGCCATCTCTCCTCGTCAAAAGAACAATCATCTTTGAGTTATTCTACAATAGCACTTGAGTGGAGTAAACAAATGATTGAGTTCTTGAAATCACAAACATACCCAGAAGGACCAAGCCTAGCTAGAAAACGAGCCTTAAAGTCTATCTTCATTTTCATTAGCACTTTAGAGTAGCTTTAGTTTGTGGTGAATATTCACTAGCTATCTAGGTAGATTGCCTATGCTAGTTCTTAGAGACTTATTCATTTTCTCTTCTTTCATATAGCATTCTCACTCATGAATATGGAGTCAGAGGTTGAGAAGATTTGGATGCAGAGAGAAGCAATCTAAGATTTGATTATTCATACGAACAGTAAACATGTTGATAATATGTTGCTTCTTCTTAACATTCCCTTTCATTAAAGCTTAGAGAGTTGTGCAATTATCATCAGATTTTGGAAGGCCTTGCCAAAATAAACTTGTGCAAGATAGATTATGGTTCGCAGTATGTAGAAAATGGAGATTTGTCTTCTTGCACTGATAGAATAGAGGAGAGGAAGGCCTAACAAAGGAATCTCTAATGAAGGAATCTTTGACAGCTTGACTCTAGTAGCCGACATCCTTCGATAGCTTTTGATGAAGAACATTATCCACAGACAATGGCAATTGGAGACTTTGTTAATGTAATAGCATGTGAGAGGTAACTCCCAATTATTGTAACTCCCAATTTTAACTCCCAATTATTGTAAGTCCCAATTATTATTTTAATTATTGTAACTCCCAATTTTCTAAGAAATATGAAAGTCCAAATGCAAGCTCTCTGAATATGTTATTTACGCACATCGAACACTTTTGATTTAAACAATCTAGCTGCTAAAGGTGCATACAAGACTTTTTCACTATATGCTCCTTTGAGTACACAGAGTTGTGCCATATATAGAGGGCCTTGCTCTTTGTTCTATAACGTGATTCTAACTTATTTATCCGATACATCATGTTTTCTAGCATATGATTCATAATTGGAATATTGCAAGCATTTGCATTCCATTAAGCTTGATTGTATAAGTTTCACTGATAATGCAAGCAACTAAGAGTGTTGTTTTGATATGTTAAGGATTACAACACATACTCCTATAATACACATAGTTTGAGAATCATTTAATTTGTAACTTCAAAAGCTCTCAATATTCGAAGGAACTATTTGGTTTTGTTTGAAAGAGCATCTTAAACTTGGAGTATATACTGTTGAAGGACTTTTTACTCACTTTGCTGTGAAGGGTTACATTTTTTTTCCTTGCTTTAGAAAATAATGATGGATGTGACTATGACCTCTAATGAAACTAAGAGTGGCAACATTCCATTCTCCCATATACAACCAAAGTTAAATATGCCTTTACCTCAAGAATTTAGCGATTTATTTATGAGTTTGCACTTCTACAAGTACGCACTAATATCCTACCTTTGAGGTAAAAACATGAAGACTAGGCATAAATTGTAACCGATTTGCACCCAATGTGTGGGCCATGATCCGCATGACAATGGATATACATGATGCACTTATTCATGAGAGAGTTGACATTAAGGAGGCAAAAGCTATGCCTAAATGGTTAGCATAGAATTTGTTACCATTAGTGCCCATGTGAAAGGCCAAATGTCCATCGTATAAAATCTATGTTTGAAGTCTCCGTGTAGCTTTTTTCATATTGTGCAGGACTGTGCAGAGTATCATATGTGTCATCCAAAGCATAGTTTTCTTGTATGAGGGCATCATCATGAAGCTCTCGGAAGGGGAATTCTCCATGGCACATCACCATTGCACCACTTTACTAGTATTAGAGCAGTTCGTCGTAAAAATTTTTTCCTTATTGTGGAGCATGATCCATTTTGAACACTTTGTGCCTTGTAGTGGCTTCCTCCAAGGCTTATGACTAGGCGATGACCAAGGCATGCCTTGTCACGTGAATCACCAAAGTCATCACTGGCTCCATCGGCTATGCATGAGGGAGGACTTAAACAACCAAGGAAGACAAAGTACTAGCGCTTGCAGGGAGGTCACCCATTCCAATAATGTTCCCCCCAAGCCTCACTTAATTGGTAAGTTTCCCTACCACTAAGCCCTAGTTGCTTGTGATTGTAAGAGTGAAGATACTTCAAGTTGAGATTATTTTGGAACCTTTAAAGTGTCTTCTTTGGATCTCTACATCAATTCTTTGAGAGTATCTTTGGGTGCAAAACTATGGGAAATTAGTAGCTGATTTTATAGTTTTGGGACAATTTTGATTATACAAGTGGAAAGATTAGTCCAAAAATCACTCTTGGCACTAGAGGAACTTGAGATTGTGTCTTCTTGATATTTTACATTCAGATTTATCGCTCAACTTTCAGCTCTTGAGTCTTCTTGCAACTTTCTTAAAGGTTTTCAATTGTAGTGGAAGCACCTATGGAAATTTTATGCAAGTTTCTTGGGTCAAAAGAACGGAGTTGATCAACACTTTATGCTATTCTTGGCTCATTTTTGAGCTATAAATTCAGCCTTTTAGTACCATTTTATTTCTTATACTGAGCATCTACACACTATGTGCGCTTTTGTGGAAATCGCTTATGTATGCCCATGTGTTTACTGATATAGTGGTTATGTTTTTTTCATAAAGCCTTTGATGTAGATAAAGAGGTCGTTTTGAGGTTTTCTTAACTAGAAGACACACAGATGTTGGGGCCTCTTTGATCGTGCGGGTGGAAGACTGACTCAACCTTGCCATAGGAGATGTATGCTAGTTTATCACATGTGCTCAATAAGCCTAGTTGGCTTCTTTCAGTTAGGTGTTCATCTATAGTGGAGTGAGTGATTCACTATGCACATTAACATATCATTACGGAAAGTTTTATGGGTTTTCTTCATTACTCACATGCTCCATTTTTAGAGGAGAGGACAGACTGGATTTCAAAATAGCTAGGCTGGCATGTTTTGATGTAGTCCTAAGTAAGAAGTGGCATGCTAGGAAATTTATATTCATTGACCTTGCATTGCATGTGTACTAATTTGAGCATGAGGGGAAGCAACTACTAATCTGTGAAGAGCCAGATCTCCAAGAGATGCAATTGGTAACCACTACCAAGTAGCTCAAGATTGATTGTAAGTATATTTATTTTCTTTATTTTGTGTATTCATCATGTATTATGATGGATTCATGTATTCAAGGAAACTCTAGTTGGAATTCTCAAGCACCTTCAAGGAAAGTAAGAGCGGAATTCCAAGATTTATTCTTGAAAGAATTATATTCAAGTTTGCACCCTTGTAGGAACATTGAACATAGAATTGAATTGGTACAAGGAGCGAGTCTGACAGCTTAGCCACCATTTCCAATGAGTTTGCAAGAGGAGAATGAAGTCCGCAAGATCGTGGATGAGTATCTATAGAAAGGGCTTATTAGACCTAGCTATTCGCCCTTTGGAGCACTAGTTCTTCTTGTGAAGAAGAAATATGGATCATATAGGACGTGTGTTGACTATCGAGCACTCAATAAGATTACTATCAGACATAGATATCCCATGCCCAAGATAGATAATCTTTTAGATGCTCTAGATGGAGCTTTTGTACATGGAAAAGTAGATTTAAAGAGTTCATACCATCAAACTAGGGTAAAAGATCATGATATATATAAAATAGCTTTCAAGATGTTTTGGGCATTATGAGTACTTAGTCATGCCATTTGGTTTGACTAATGCACCACCTACATTTATGATGTTAATGAATGACATTCTATGACCATTCATTGGAAAGTGTGTTGTATATTTTGTTGATGATCTGTTAGTGTATAGTAGGACTGTGCATGAGCGTGAGAATCATCTAAGTTTAATATTGAATGTATTAAAAGAGAATCAATTGTATGTAAATCCACGAAAGACTCAGTCGATGGGGTCCAGATGGATAGCAAGAAGGTCTCAGATATTTTAGCTTGGCTTACTCCTCAAGATGAGGGGCAGTTACGATCATTTCTAGGACCTTCCAATTTATATCAAAAATTCATCTCTTATTATTCGTCGATAGCAGCACCTATGACGAACTTGCTTCAAGGCAAAGTTCCATTTACATGGATGCAAGGGTAGCAAAAAAGTTTTGATACTTTGAAACAAGATGTTTCATAGGCTCCTTTCTGTCTGATATGGTATCAAAGCCCATGTGGTTGTAGAGAACTCATGGAGAAGGGTGACAGTGAAGAGTATGGGAGAAGGAGTGGAGAATGTGTGCTTCACAAATGATCTCATCTTGCTACAAAATTTAGTGTGAAGGTAGAAGGTGTCAAAATATTTTCAACAATTATCCTTTTAGGATAACTAATTTTGCTCAGTTTTCAATTTTAGAGCAATCCTAATCTCACTTTTGAGCCCGTAAGCTGGGTCCCATGGAAAAACCAGGTGAGTTTGCAAAACTATAAATTGCATTATGTTCTTGAGGACTCAATTATCACAAATCCAAGATTTCAAACCATTTTTTGTATTTTTTATGCACAAAAATTGTGTTTTTCTAAGATCCAACTGTCACACCACAATGTGGTAGTGTTCAAGCAAAGGTATTGCTTCTAGTGTTTTTGCAGTGTTGTGAACTACTGCAAAAATGGCAAATGCTAATGGAATGAGTCAACTTATGAGCCATAAGTTCACAAGAACAACTTTCATGCTTGGAGATTCAGAATGACAAATTTCTTGATGGGAAAAGGTTATTGGGAGTACATCAAAGGAGAGAATGAAAATGCTTTGCAATTATCAGAGAGGAATCGGAGTACAGACCAATTAAGAGCATATGAAGAGTGGAATCAAGGAGCACGAAAGGTAATGTATTGGCCATATTTTAGCATACAAGATAGCATGATTCGGCACATACAGGATGTCAGAACTCTGAAAGAGAATTGGAATAGTTTGATCAGATTGTATGAGACCAATACAAAGGCATGGAAATTGCAACTCAAAAATGAGCTACATATACTGGAGAAAAAGAGCATGTCAGTAAGTGAATACACCCTAAAAATCAAATGCATATGTGATTCACTTTCATCTATTGGCATCAATGTATGATGATGATAAGGTGGGAGTGTGCCTTCATGATTTAGGAACTCCATATAAGTAGTTCAGAACTTCTATTCACACCAAGGAAAATATTTTGAATTTTGTTGATCTGGTGTCCATGCTGATAAGTGAAGAAAAGAACATTCGTAAAGACTCAAACTCACAAGGAAAAGTTGGTGTTGAGCATGTATTCTACTCTAGCAAAAGAAGAGGCCCATGAAGAGGCTTCAGAAGTGGAAGAGGAAAAAGCAACCAGGAACAAGGTCAAGAACAGAATCATGCAAGAGGTAGAGGTTAGTTTCGAGGTAGGGGGAGCCAAAGAGGCCCCAAAATTGTCCAAATAAATGATTCAGGTAATGATAGTAAAGGATGGTGGAATTATGGTAAGCCTGGTCACTTTGAAGGTGATTGCACATTGAAAAATCAAAATAACAAAGGGCAAAAAAAACAACTATCCATCAACAAGTGTAGATGACTCAGAGAAGCTATTCATGTTCCTACATCACATGATGAGTATGATGTCATCAAGCTTAAAATCACATGAACAATCATGCAGAATGGATTGGTAGTTTGCAAAAATTTCCAGTTCTTTGATATGTTGAAACATGTGATGATACATCACATCCTATTGAGCATACACGAAACATAGCACTATCCACAGAAGATGGTAAGGTAAAACATCTTGCAAATGCATTGCATGTTCAGAATATAACAAAGAATCTAGTTTCTATTGGATAAATGGTGTCAAGTTCAATGTTGATGGGTTATATGTAGAAGAGTACAAAGAGAATGGAAGATTGATTGCCAAAGGAAACAATGTGGGTAGGATGTTCAACTT